>CM077284.1:36673932-37273932 GCA_039654925.1 Anguilla pacifica | reverse complement strand
ACGCCGGTATACACTTAGCTAGCCACCTTTACAGCATTTTCAGTAATACGGGAGTATGCAGCTGAAATCCTCTATGGAAAGCAATTCCCCACAGTGATCAGTAGGTAATGTTGTGCTTCACTTCAGGGTGTTTATTCCGCTGGAAAAGAGAGAGACAACTTAAAAAAATTTTTTAGTCAGTGACATTTCCTTCTGACGTCTACGATGGCGATCGCAACCACAACATTTATTTTGCCTTTTTTGTATAGCTATTTCCGTGGATAAAATTGCATTTATTATTATTATTTATTGGTAAAAACATTTACTTCATATCCAGGGAGGTAGCCACTTGCAAGTTAGATCACATGTGCAGCCATTTACTAATAGCCTACAATTTCATTTCAGGCTGGAAAGTAACCCGTTAAACCAAAGAAATTGCTGAGTTGTCTTAGAATCTTTATCGCAACAGAAACTGATGCTGTAACGAAATGTTAACTACGTCACAATCGATATAACAGCTGTTTTAGAATGTCATTGCCTCACCAGGACCATTTTTGCAGCCTGGATAAAAATTGGCGTGACACAGCCACAACAGCAAAAATAAAACTATTATTATTATTTTCCTCCAGAGGGGCAGCTCAGCCAAAGAGGGCAAATGGGCTGTTGCTTGGGCAACTTTAGCCTGGCCTTGTGCACATCCTTGGCTAGCCCATATTCTCAACTAATATACAAACAATTAATATGTCTGTTGTGTCTACAACACCCCATTAAAAATACTACCATTTAAAAACGTGACAAACACTATCATAACTAGCAGTAGTCCACATGGAAAAAGTACATTTACACACAGAATCTTCTACAGGTGGTGTCTATTTCATATATCATTAAGCAAATACAAACACAAATAAGCAAACACATCTTGGTCATGGTTAGTGTGCCTTCTTAGTACAATAGTGTGTGGTTATGTCAAACTTAATCTACATTCCCATTCTGCAGAAAACATATTGTTTAAACTATTCCATTAATTATTCCATAGTCATTTCTTTGGTACGACTGCTATTTTGTGATATGCAAAGACTGCTGGGAAATATGTCTGTGTATGCTATTGTCCAAGGTCAAGTGTCTATTTGCCACAACTGTTAGCTCTAGTTTTGCCTGTCAAACTGTATGGTCAGCCAGCTGGCTGAGGAAGAGAGAAAAAGTCCTAGCCTCTCACAACAGTAATGCATGTAAATGTAGGTTATCAGTTACTCATAACAAACACAGTAAAAAAGTTATACATACAAATCACTATAAGTCATTAATACTTGCTAAATCTAGGCCTGCCAGTAAAAGTACTGATACCAAAATTAGGCCAAGTTACAATACACAGTATTGCCTATCTTAGCTAACACTAATTAAACATGCTGGATTACAAATCCATGCTGCTACCCAATGTTTCCTAAATTATTTCAAGTAACTTGGCCCCATGTTTTGTCATCTTACCATATGAAGAGAATGTGGTCATTCAAAGCATATTGAAGTGTGAAATGGCAATCATTTATAGTGGGAATAATCTTGCTGAATAATTTCAGATGTTTTACACCAATGTATATATTTTTTTAATGACTACACAGTAAGTTAAAACAACTGCTTGCATGCAGTGGGTTGGGTGTATGGGAAGCACATTTTGAATGAAAAGCATGAATAAGGTAGTTTTGTTTAGAAAATTCTGTTCAGAAAGAAGATATGTTATTGTTTAATATCACAGAAGTAATTATCTATTGTACTTATCTGGCAAAACTTCATTTGAACATCAAGCCTATAGTACATCATTGGGGCAAACATATAGATAGGTTTGTAAGATTCTTAATTTATTACATAAGTCTAAATATTTCAAATTTTTATATGTATTTATATTGTGGGGCCAACTTTATCACATAATTTGTGATAAGTAGCGCAGTGGACCTTCATGTTAAAAAGCGAAGTACCCCTTTAAGAAACGTTTGTGGATTACGGTTATCCTTGAGTGAATTTTTACAGTCTTATCAGCGTGTACCATTTAGCACTGGCGCTTTGCTAAATGGTTGTGACAAATGGCGCGGTTGCTCAATTCAAAGTATAGCCTAACAGGCTGGCATCATCAGAAATGCAACACAAATCCCCACACTTTATGGACTCACTGATTTGACGGCTGTCCAATGAGCCTTCATTGACAAAATTATCAGCAGTGTCCTTCAATTTCAGCTCCCAAGCTTGCAGCTTGTGTACCCTTCTCTCCTTCTCAATTTTATGTTTTTTCTTCTGAGATCCGCTTTATGTGTTTATAAGGTTTACAAGGCATTTTGATAAGCTTAGCTGTAGGTAGGACTCCTATTTGCTCTCTTCCTCAGCTAGATCACTGACCTTATGGGACAATTTGAGAAAAAGTCCGCTTCTGTCTTATTCCATATGGCCTAGCTATATTGTAGCCGGCTTGAGAACTGTCACATTGAAAGCAAATGTAGCCGGTGAACTGAATATGTACATGGTATATCATAATACAGTCTATACGTTCGGTGAAAGACCAGCTAGATTTGGTGCAGAAGGATCCAGAATAATTATATAGTTGCAAAAGCAATAGTTAATAGAAATAATAATAGACAATTATTAATGAGCAAATAAGTGTGCATAAGAAATTAAAGATTTGCCCAAGTCTCAGTTGGGATTCTATCCTGTGGCTGAGCGGTCCCAAGGCCACAGTGTTACCAGTGAGCCACCAACTAACTAGCTGTACTGACTGGGAATTTTCTTGGGGAAAAAGATATTTTATAAGTCCATTTTGTGTGTGTATGTGACATTTAGATTGGCTGGTGTAGCTAAATGTCCAATGGAGAGACATATTTGTGGGGTTGCAGCCTTGTGATTATGTAATTGGGCAAGAAAAAGAAGAAGGAGGAGGAAGCGCAAAGTCCCCTACCTTTGGGGCTTTATTGTGTGGACGTGCAAAGTTGTTTGTGAATTCTGTCTCTTGACCTGAGGTCAGAAGGTACAGAAATTAATGTTTTAAAGGGCTGAGAGTCTCCGGTCATTGTGGTTATTTCTGTAGGAAACCCTGAAATGTGCTGAAAATTCTCTGTGCTGTATAGGTATGGGGCATGCCGCCCCGCCAAGGCATAACTTGGCGGGATGGCATACCTGCCATCACAATTACAAATGACTGGCTGGTTTCAGAAGGCCTTGGAGGCGTCTGCTGACTTGCTGCTAGTTCCTACCGTGTCCCAGAAAGTGTGCTCCTGTTTCAGTATGGGTGGGATAGCCCTTACGGCCGTCATAGGCCTGCACCCTTTCCACAGCAGTGTCCCCCCACATGCCAAACCTGGCCAATCCTTGCCCATTTAGGGGGTAGCCTTTTTAAAGCTTTATAACTCCAGATGTGAGCATCACAGAGACTTGAAAAATGGCTTAAAAGCAAGACATTTGTACCATTTACAATACTAACTTAGATCAGTTTATATTCATAATTTAGGAAGAAATGAAGTGCCACAAATGCAATTGTCTTGACAAAAAAATTAAAAATGAATTTGCACTTTTTTAGTTTGCAGTGAAATACTGAGAGATTGCATATATACAGCAGGTTAAACTATACATGTGCTGGATCAAAAACTTCTTGACTGCAAGTTCATAAAATCTAATGGTGGATATGTAGAACTATTATAGATTTATGAATCAAAAATTAAGCGGTGTACAAAATGTCTCCAAATCTATCCAATAATGTCTAAATTATGCATTGCTGTAAATCACAACATAATCATGTATTACACTACAAATCAACTGTTTGACAGAAGAAACTCACTGTTGCAACATTTTCAAGTGGGAATTATAAGCTTTCCATCAGTACAGTGGCTTAAAATATCTAGGGGTCCTGAAATCTCCCCAAAATGAATTAAATGCTTTTTGTCCATTATAAAGCATATACATGTGCCCCTTATGAAGGTTTAAGGTGAAACATTGATATCAGATTTAAAAATAATGCAAAGACATTATCACACTGTGTTACAGTACCTAAATGTGTAATCATGAACGTATGTTTTTCTGTATTCTACAGTATGTGATGTTTTCTTGTATGGGGATGGGTGACATTAAAACAATATTCAACTGTCCACTATGTTTTGGCAGTGTTCCAGTTGAGGTCATATCCGGTACATACACTAAACACAAACTGCAAGCAAACCAATGAACACTTACATTACAGTGTGAAATATCCTAATTCTAAAATACCACTAACTTATTTAAAGGCACTCAATTTCAAAAATAACTTTAAATATTAAATATTAAAAATATTTTCAGCAGTAACACTTACACTTGAACGATGAAATCGTATCTGTGTTCAGTAGATAGAGACAGAGACAGAATGAATCCCCAGTTCTAACTTAGCCCAGAAAACAGTATATCAGCTAGGTCTATCTGCAAACATATGCCTTAGCCATGCTCAGAATTTTTCAAGAATAATAGTATTTTCCAAGAAATAATGAAAGTCATCAATAAAATTTTGCCAGCTGCAGTGTCTTTTACTGTTACCACCGATTGAATGTCTAATGCAGCTTAGTGATGGGCAAAGCAGTTCTTTTCAGTGTACTGAATCATTAGAATCAGTTAATTAAAAAAAAATTGTTCAAAAGATTTGTTCACCGAATCGTTCAGTGCTTGACCAGAGCTACGACTGCGTAGTCCCACTCACTGAACTGAAACACGGCCGAACGTTCAGTTCAGCTCGCTAACTAGTGAACTGAGAAAGGTCGTTCGTGAAGGATAAGCTAGTGAGCTGAGAATTTAGCTGGATAAAAATTAGGGGTGTGAAAAAATCCAGTGTACCGAAAAATCGTACCAAAAACAGCTGACGGTTAGTACCAAAAATGAAAATAGGCGAACCACGGTTCATATATTAGCACATTATTTTATTTTAATTGAATTTAGTTTTCCAGTTTAAAAAGTATAGACAGAGCTTTTTTCCCACAGAATATTTAATAGCCAAAGAACCAAGCACTTTCTTTCCATATTTTTAATAAAATGTTTTTGTTTCGATTTTATTCTAAACAATTCAGTTTGGCCATTTTATGGCCATTTTATTTGACTAAATTTCCCAAAATGGTTGTTTTAGCCCTGGATGCTGATTTCTTTATCGTGACTTGTTCTAACGGCTGCTTGACAGAAAAAGTGCTATCTGATATACGTTGGCTAAGTAGATACATTGTTTTCTCATAAAATGTAGTACTTTGAGACATGTAAAAAAATTTTTTAAAAGTCTTGTTATTTCATTGAAAATAAACAGCACACTTAAGTGATTTTCGATTAGTATCCATTTATTATCCATTATTCCATACCGTACCCACTCTCCTCCCCAGAGACTCCTCGCTCCTTGCATTCGCTACCAGCAAGAGGAATGAAGCTACGCCCTCTGGGGACGAGATTGTACCGTACCGTGAGCTCTGTATCGTGATACAAACCGTACCGTCAGTTCAGTGTACCCTCACTTCAGTGTACCGTCACATCCCTAGTACGTTCAGTGAACGAATCACTGAACTGACGAGTCTGTGAACAAAATCAGTCAGTGAACGACCAGTTCACGTTCGCTCGCAACTGACTGAGAGCTCAACTGAATTGACTGAGAAATGAACGGATCGTTTCAGGAAGTGATTCAGTTCAGTTCTTTCACCCAAAAGATTCATCTATTTTGAACGAATAATTCGCGAACTACACAACACTAATGCAGCTATGAGACAAAACGTTCAGTGATGCTATTCCAAAAGTACAATTAGACACATTATACATCGTTAGAAGGCTTATTCTGTCACTTATTGGACCGAGTAAATGTTGATCAAGCCAGATTGTACTACAAAGGACGACAACACCAGAAACGTGTGGTATTACGCACAGCTATTTTGGAAGGTACCCAGGCTTCACAAATGAGCATATATTTCACAAACAGATTGTCAAAAACAATATATGACCACTCTGTCTAGAAAGGGACATCTCTCCGTATAAAACCAATGTTAAGGTTGTATATTTATTCCATATTGAGTCGCAGATATTGACAGTAGAATGACATGGTATAATTTTTAAAAAGGCATCTTGTTTATTTCAGTGTTCAGTGAGCAGAATTTTTCACAGCTGTACTGGCATACCTTCAGCTATTGTTGGCTTTATCCCTTTGCTATGATGGAATTTTTAGTGGTAAAATAATGTTTTCATGTATGCCCAGGTCGACACTATTATCCAGTGTGTCATGCATGGGGGGTGTAGTTACAGATGAGACTGCAGGGAGGAGGCGCTTTGTAAATGCACAACCAGCGCGACAATGGTGGCACTGCGAAACTCCGTATTCAGCATAGTTGTCCTGAATCGTCTATTAATTACATTACATTACATTACATTAATAAAGCGAGAACACCGAGTTTGTGTTTTCAACTCATAATTTGGTTAGAGGAGCACAGAATGTCTAAATTTAGCAATCTAGGCATGCCGGCGTGCCGACCACTAGGGGCTTTGCGCTAAGAGGTTAAGACTGAAATATTATGTTTTACTACTGCTTGTTTTTCAGCTAAATCAAGTTTACATTTATGTTTTCTGTGGAATTAAAATGTTTTAGTAATTTGCATTAACATATTATAAAACTAAGAGAACCCACCTGCACAAACCTGCAAGTTGTAGGATGATTTCATTTGACGTTAAAGCTAAAAGTGCCATTTTTGTTTTGAATTTTACTGGAATTTTATGCTAATTAAATCAAAAAGAATCCTTCACCTAAATTATTTAAATGCATCACAACAACACTTTCTCATCCCAACTTGTGTTCATCACAATTAACACTGAAACTGGTGTCACATTTGCAAATACTGTAAATAATATAACTACGATGAGTTGTTATTCCTGGAGAAAATTATTAAGTATTGTTTTCATAACATGGAGTAAATTATCTGTATCTTCTCTGACAAGGAAAAAAGGCATCTGAAATACTGCCGATTAATATGTCCATGTTCTGTCCAATAATGATTCTTCCACTCATGCTGCAGCCTTATCAGAAACAAAAGAACAGTACTGGCCTGGGTAAATTATCTGCATTCTGTTTAGTACAGATAAATAACAGATGAAAAAATAAAATGCAATTGTGCTAAAACACATTAGTCAAAAAGTTTTAAAAAATTACCAATTAAAATAAGATAATTGCAAAAATGAAAAGGCAATGACTCAAATCTCTTAAAAGCAATATGATGCTATCTTGTTGGGATATACTCCACAAACCTCACGTGATGGTTATTTGTATATGACATGGTACTGTGCAGTTTTTGTTTTGATACTATAAACCCTGTGAGAAAGCCTTGAGTGAACAGAGCCCAGGGACTTACATCAGTGAAAATGAGAGGGAGGCACTGCTCAGCCTGTAAGTCGTAATTGAAATGCAAGTTCAGGCTTCATTTCCTAATTATTCTAATCACACAATGAATGGCAAAGATTAACCTTGATAATTCCTTTCCTTGGAAATTGCAGAAGCTGAGGGTTTAGAGAAATTGACAGAACAGAAAGAGTCTGAAGCAGGCCTATGAAAATGATGAACATGAGCTTGCTGTGTTAACCACTGCCTTGGTATTGATTGACCACAATGATTGTTCCCACGGCCTAATGTCTGGTAGCAACAACATAGTGCTTCAGGTTGTCATTGTACCACTTTCCCCCATTTTTCCCAGGACTGACTAACACAGCAAAGACCTGACAGCAAACAAAGATAAGTGCTTATCTCTGCTAAATGGCACTTCCATCATACACAGATCATATCATGCCAACAGAATTTGCATGCACCGCCTTCAAGGGTGACCAGTTAAATTTACTATAATTGATTAAGTGAGTACTGTATGAGTGTGTGAGTGAATGGTGTGTGTGTGCTGCGATAGATTCGTGGCCTGTCCAGGGTGTATTCCTGCCTCTCGCACAATGCATGCTGGGATAGGCTCCAATAACACCTGCGATCCTGCCCAGGTTAAGCGGGTATAGATGATGGATGGATGGATAGGACTGAATTTCAGAAGATGTCTTCTATACTATGAGTACCTTCTCTTCAACAAAATTACTTAAGGCTTTTATTCACTGTTTATTCATCATTGGTTAATCAGAAATGGAAAATCCAGGTTCAGAAAGTAAAAGTCCTCCCCAGTATTTTGTTCTATTCAACAGGGATTGCTAATTAGCACAATTCTTCACCCAGGAGGTAGAATTAATTACTGAAATCAGGTGACTGAGTTCATGGGTAGAGGAAACACATGGCAGGACATTTTTTATTGGAAATATTCATTCCCCCTTCAGATTGTCAAATAAATATAACTTATCTAAAGTGTGCTGTTCAGTCCACAAGGCTGTCGTTTGTAATGGCACTGTAAGTAACGTTAGGCTGAATGGGTCTTCAGTTGTTTGGAAATTTACTCCTAAGGAGGAACTTTTTTCTGAGGTCTTGGCTGAGTTGCTTGGATTTTCTCATGGTATCCAGGGCAAAAAGGTAGTGGCTCTAAAGGTAGGCCCTTAAATACAGCAAATACAAGTGTTCAAAGAGAGAGTCAACTCAGTGTATGTAAACTTTTGACTCACTGGAATTCTGATATCGTGAATTAAAGCTGAAATAAATCTGTCTCTAATCGATTGTTTTAAAATTGCCTTTTATGTGAACAAAGTAGATGCCCTAATTGATTTGCCAAAAGAAATGTGTGGTAACATGAAATGTGTGGAGTTGTGAGTTTGAATATCTTTCGCCTAGGTGTATGTAAACTTTTGGCCTCAACTACTTAACTAAAGACAAATGAGGCAGCAGGCCCGGCCGGCATATACCTAAGAGTGCTCAAAGAGTTAGGTGTGATCATCTTTAAACCACTTGCAGGTATTTTTAGACAGTCCTTAGAACCTGGAGAAATACCTGAGGACTGGAAGCAAGGTGATATAATACCAATGTATAAGAAAGGGGACTGTACTATCCAGGAAACTACAGGCCTGTAAGTTTAACTTGCATCACAGTAAAATACTGGAATATTTTATTAAAGACAAGTTGTAAGTATTTCCTGAAAAAAGCAACATCCTAGGGGATAGCGCTACAGCATGGTTCTCGCAAGCCTGACAAACCCTATGGTATTTGAAGAAGCTACAAAGTGTTTTGATTATAACAAGGCTGATATGATATTATATACTTAGATTTTCAAAAGGCATTTGATAAGGTACCACATGAGAAACTTGTTAGTAAAATGAAGACAGTAGGAATTATAGGACGTATTTCAGAGTGGATTTGGAACTGGCTACAGGGTAGAAATACAAAAAGTAGTAGGAGGGATATTAAGATATTATCTGAGCAGGGAACTGTTGGAAGTGAAGTCCCACAAGGATTGGTGCTGGGACCCCTCCTTTTCCTCATATATATCAATGACCTTGACTGGACATAGAAAGTACATTAGTCAAATTTGCAGATGATACAAAACTGAGAGGCCCAACTAATAGTTTGGAATCTACTAAAGTATTCCAAAAATATTTAAATAATATCCAGAAATTGACAGAAACCTGGTAAAATAAATGTAATGTAGCCACATGTAAAGTCCTGTATGTGGGAAATAAAAATTTTAGGCAGGATTACTTTATGGGAGGAACTAAATTGGAATATGCTCATTTTGAAAAAGGCTTGGAATAACGGTTGATCAAAGCCTTTCAGGTTCTAGGCACTGTGCTGTAGCAGTAAAAAAAAAAAAAAAAAGGCTAACGGGATGCTGGGATGTATAGCAAATGTATTGAGTATAAATCTCAATATAAGGTTGTTATACTTATCTAATACATTTGTTAGACCACACTTGGAGTATTATGTGCAGTTCTGGGGACCGAACTACAAAAAAGATATAGAGGCTCTGGAAAAGGTTCAACCAAATTAATTCCTGGTATGAAAGATAAAAGCTATGAGGAAAGACTTAAGCTTCTTAATCTCTTCAAGTTTAGTCAAAGAAGACTCAGGTGATTTGATTGAGGCTTTTAAATTCATCAAGGCGATCAACAAAGTGAACTACAAGAGATTCTTCAGGTTGAATTCTGTTAGTAGAACAAGGGGACATAAATGGAAATTAGCATAAGGTAAATTCTGTACAGATATTAGGAAGAATTTTTTAACGCAGAGAGTAGTCAATGTGTGGAATAGCCTGCCAGGTCACATAGTGGAGGCAGAAACCCAGGGGATTTTCAAGACTAGGCCTGATATATTCTTTAGATATATTTACCTTACTTTACATTACATTATACATTGTATTACACACACATATATATATATATATATACATATATATATACATATACATATATATATATATATATATATATATATATATATATATATATATACATATACATATATATATATATATATATATATATATATATATATGGTGTAGTTGTCGTCTGGACTCCCCCACCACCCCAGCCCCTTCTTCGTCCTCCACCCGGCCCACTTCCGTCGCCACTTGCTGCTCCCCACCTTCGCCACCCGGCCCTGCCCATCATCTGAGCCACTACCCCCATTTAGTTGCCACCAATTTCATCGATGTAATCATTGACTGACTGACCATGTTGGTCACCAATGTCGGTCACCACTGACTTATTGGTAAAAACTTAGTAATGCAGTTTTAATATTTCATGTTGTTTAATTTTGTACCCAATATCCAACCATCACCATTACAGTCTCTCAGCTTCTTGAACAGGCAACTGTTCCTGAAGAAAGTCATGTGTACACACAGGCCTACTCATGCATCTCAGCCTGCCTCATAATGGATGAACAGCTGACACCTGCAGCTTAATCTGTCTTAGACTGAGCTGCGTTACATGCCTATGAAGTCCTCTCTCCTCCAGGAGCTCTCATCACCTTGGTCAACACTATAGTAACTGCCACAAAATATAGAACTATAGTGGCTGCCATGAAACTTGGAGTGATGCAGATTCTTCCTTAGCAATATCTGAACATTCTGACACTCAGCTGCAGGTTCTCTCCATCCTTACACACTGGCCAAAGCACTCCATTCTACAACCTCTTATCTTGGTCATGCACCTGTTTGTTGCAGCCCCCTGTGGGGAATAAGCTGCTCACAGAAATCAGAATGGCAAAGTCACTGGCCATCTTCTAGCATTGACTTAAGACTCACCTCTTCAGATTGCATCTGGCTCCCTGAATTAATTGTCTTGCATTTGAATAGCATTTTAAGGGTGTATTAGCAGTAATTTTGAATGTCGATACTAGCCATGTTACTAATGTTTTGGTTATTGTATTACTTAGCCTTATATTGTTTTATATCAGTAAACCATTGCTTATTTCCTGGTGCACTGTGTAGGTACACTCGGTCAGTCTGTGCCGATCAATGGAAATGACTTTAACAGCATGCAGCGCATCTGATGACATCATCAGTGCGCGCCGCATTCTAGATACTGGTCATACTCCACCAGTGTGGCGCGCCGCATTCTAGATACTGGTCAAACTCCACCAGTGTGAAGGTCCCCCCTCCCTCCCCCAGTTAGGGAAAAGTTAGGGACAGTAATCACCCATTGTCCCTTGAGTGCCGACACACTGTGGAACTCCTATGGGCCTAACTCGAATTCTCACTACTCTGTAGAACTCCAATTCAAAGGGCTTGCAGAACGCCTAAGATCACGGCAGTCACCTATTTATCTAAATGCACAGATAAAGTCACTGTACGCAGCAACCAGGCTCTGCAGATTTAGTTTGCCTGTGGTGACTAAGCCTGATCCATCCCACGTGGAAACCAGTCGTGTTTAGACACTGGGCCGACTAAACACGACGAGCTGCAGGAAGAATAACCTTGCTGACGACCGACCAGGGGGACAACCACATCACCGTTGCTACGGAACAAGGATTCGGTTTGCGCCGTGCGCCCCACATCTGGATACTTCCACAATTTTACAATGCCAAGACTGTTCTCTCCAGGACCCCACAGCGATCACCGGAGGCGGCTATCTGGTTGAAGGGATGGACAGTAAGACTGAGCAAACTTTCCAGGCAATAGTTTAGCTTAGTTTGCATTGAGTTTAATATGACATTGTGTGTTTCTGTTTTGCCTTTTAGAATAATTTGCGCTGGCAATGTAATCGTAGGAAATCAATCATATGCATGGTCTTTCTCTCTCCCTTTCTCCCCGACTAACTTTACAACCCTAACGACATCACACTCGTTGTATAGTGGGTAGTGGCGAATAACTAGCTTGGTTGCATGTATTGCTTAACAGCTGAAGTCACGCTTCACTCTCCGGCATTACCGGAAGCAACATACTCCTTCCTACCTGAGCTCGGTTATTCAGCCACGCTGGTTACACTGTACCCCACACATACGCGACCACACGCCGTTTACCCTTCCCCCTTTCATCCACAGACAAAAGGGACACGTGCGCACACAAACATAAGCACCCCTACCTTCCCGTATTTAGCAGTTTCCCCATTTAGATCAGTTTGTGTATGTTCTGTTTGTATGTTTGTTCAATAGATCATTGTATTAAACCCGTGTCTGTTTTGATCCTGCTGGAACGTGAGAATCTGAGTCAAAATAGCCTATCCAAGAACTACATCCTTCCAGTTATCTCATAAATCTTTGATTTAATTATTTGATCCTCAATATTTGTCATTTTGATTGTTAATTGAAGTTCCAAATTTATGGTCGATTAGTCTAGATAACTATAATTTTATGACATTACGCTACAGGCATTTGGCAGATGCTCTTATCAAGAGCGACGTACAACAAAGTGTATAACCATAACCAGGAACAAGCGTGTCGAAAACCCTAGAGAGAAGTACCGTTCCAAGTGCAGGGAGCAACCGCATAGTTAAGCTTTGACCCTGTAGGTTAAACTGATTAACATTAACACAAACAAGAACAGAAACAACGCAGTCTATGCAAAAATACGAGCAGAAATTAAGACACGAGTGCATTAACTAATTCAACTACGAAACAGCTACCTAGTTACAACCCTAAGCTTACAGTCAAATGAGACTGATTTTTAATTGTGCGGTTATACCGCTTCGCCTACATAAGTGGTGCCCAATGTGAGAATATAGAAATATAATCCTCACATAAGTGTAAGTGTAAGGCTATATTGTCATTTCCCCGACAACTGTGTTATGTACTCTTGTGATATGTTATTTTGTTCTGTTATGACTCTTGTGCAAATGTGGTCTAATGTATTCTCTGTCTATACTGTCCATATAGCCTTTTATATGCACCTGTGCTTTGGAATTCACTCCGAAGGCCAACATTAAAAATGAATTAATAAATAAATGACTCAAATGAATGACCAAATAAATGCAAGAAAAATGTTATTCTGTGTAAATTAATGTACACAGAATAAACCGATAAAATTTGACAAAATGGGTATTTATGCATTTATCAGCCAATTTATTTGTTTCCTTTATTAGTACTTTCTGTACATAAGTATTTATTGTGATGCCAGGAAGGGAACTGGGATATATTCATTGCAATCACATGAGCTGCAGCCCATTACCTAATTATGAGCTCTATAAGAGGCCTAGCTTCAATAGTGCTTTTAGTTGGCCTTTAGGAGTGGAGCTATGGGCAATTTGGTGGGTTGGTAACAGTTATTGCATGGTATTTGTTAATCCCTTTCCTTTGAAGGGGTTGGTTGCCAGATTGGCCTTTTTGTATTTTCCTAAGGGTTTTTACTATTTGGGCTGTGTTTCCAAGTTTCGATGTACCTTAACGTTTTACGAAGGTTCCTAAGGTATACCTTTCAAAGGGAAACCGCTTTTTTACGAGTGTTTCCCAGACTATACCTTTTGCCTTAAGGGACACCTCAAAGGTACATCGTAAGTTGGAGCTGGCCTTCACTGTGGTGCTGAAAAGTTTATCAATCGATGCCAAGTGAATCGATTGTCTCACTTGTAAAGGCTTATGAATGACGTTTTAATATAACAAGTGTTGTCATAATCATTTTACATCAATCTAATATTGCAGAAGAGGAAGCTATGCCTACTAGAGATCATCTGCTAATCTCTTTAAGAGCCAATTAAGACAAGACCTTGTGATAGTTTCAATAAATACATACATATAGGCTACAAAGGATAAAATAAAAAGCATCAATCGGGACATATAAGCCATAGTCTGGGACTTCGTGGAAGCCCAGGAAAAAAGGATATAGGCTACATATGGGTGAATTATTTTGTTCTTATTGAAACAAAGGTCTAATGTTAATTTGTTTTTGTCACACAATATATAGGCAACAGTAGCAGCATATCCACTGATTCCCGCAAACTTTTCTCTGCAATGCAAAAATGATCGTAGATGAAAGGCAATTTGCACGTCTGTGGAAATTGATCATGATTAATTCTATCCCGGGTATGCCTTATGAATAGGTCTCCCTGTTAAAGTGATTTGTTCATCCACCATAATTTGCTGTTGGATAATCTTAAGTTTAACCAAGAATGTCATTATTGGGTTGTTTACCGAAAATCGTAAAACAACATGGTAAGAAAAATGTTCCGTAATGTTGATATTTACCCAGTGCTATTTTGTTTTATATAGGAGGTGTGAGCTAAAGGAAGGGGATGTAGATCATTTGGCTATGTTTGTTCATTATGAGCCACCGTATCTGTATGTGTGTTCATGGCTAGGCCAATCAATGTGCTCTAGTTCGGTCATGCAAGTAGACTCACTCAACGTTGGCTTTGCACACAGGTTTTATATTCTTAATAAACCGGTGGTTTGTTCCAAGTCAGTGTGATCATTGACTCACACACAAACAAACTAATTTCTACAGCTGCTAGATGCGCACTGTAGTACAACTGTCGATTTGAAAAGCAAAATGTTGGCATAATAAGGCAAAACTGTGACAGGATTAGCGGAGCACAGCGCTAAGGGACAGCTTACGAGTGCCTCAGACCACCCTTTTAAAGGTATTCCTTAGCTAAGGAGACGCTGGGAAACAGCTCGAGACCTAAATTAAGACCTTAAGGTATACTTTACGATGCACGTAGCGCTAAGGAGACTCTGGAAAACGCAGCCTTGGTCTTTTGTCTTGTCTGTCCACCACATGAGCAGTGGCTTCCCCAGCTCTGCCTCACATTATTTATTTCTTGGTTAATTTATTTCTCTATATATTTATTTCCATATTACTTCGACAACCCCTTCATTATCATATGGACAATCAAAGTAAGTTGTGGTGTCGCCTGATTCCCATTGGTGTGTAGATCGACTGTATATGCCTTGCTTCAACACTGGTTGCTTCTACTATTTTTATGTTAGTAGGGAAGTGCAGGCCTCAAAATATCACAGAATTTTTTTTATTTTTTAGCAATTTATTTTTTTCCCACCATGTTTTGGCAATGCTCCAACTCTCACGTCATCACTGTTGCATGCTTCACAAAAACTATTACACTACTAACTAACGCTTACATTACAGTGTGAAATATCCACATTATATAATACCACTAACCTAATTAGACATATACTAGACACTCAATTTCAAAAATAACATATATAACCGAAATATTTTGAGCAGTATACTTACATAGCAATGATGAAAACTTATCTGTTTTCAGTAGATGGAGACAGAGACAGGAAATCAATGATATAGTTCTATCCGCGCCTATCTTACACCAGAAAATGATGTCAGCTAGGTCTATCAGCAAATGGCTTAGCTATGCTCAGAAGTCCTCAATAATAATAGTATTTTCCAAGAAATTTCGAAAAATTGTTGACAAGGTTTCGTTAGCAGCGTCTTCGTTTTACTGCTACCACGTGAATGCGTAATTGAATGTGATGATAAGAAAATTTCCGGTTATGCTGACCTATAAAACACTATTCCAAATGCAAAATTAGACATGTTATACATCATTAGAAAGCTTATATTCTCACCTACTGAATAAATGAATCAATCAAGCCAGACTCTACTAAAAAGGGCGACGACGCCATAAGCAACAGGTGTGGTATTACGCACAGCTATTTTGGAAGGTACCCAGGCATCACACATGCGCGTGTATTTCCCAAACAGACTGTCCAAGACAATATATGACCACTCAGTCTCAAAAGGGACATCTCTATGCGTAAAACCAATGGTAAAGTTGTATATTTATTCAATATTTAGTCACAGATATTGACTGTAGACGGAATATGATTTTTTAGTGGTGAAAGAATATTTTTTATGAATGCAAAGATAGACAATATTGTCCATTATGTCAAGGGTGGGGGGTGTTTTCTAGATGATACTGCAGGGAGGGGGTGCGTGTTAAATGAACGACCAGAGCGACAATGGTGGCACTGCGAAACTTTGTATTTGGCATAGTTGTCGTGTATCGTCTACTAATGAAACTAAAACAATGCGTTTCTGTTTTTAACTCATACTTTGGTTGCAGTAGCACCGAATGTCTGAGTTAATAATCTCAGCACGAAGGCGTGCCGACCACTAGGGGCTTTGCGCTAAGAGGTTCATAGACACATATGTTTAATTATGGCATCTCTTAAGCATTTACATGCAATGCGCATAATAGTGTGAAAGAGTACAAACACGTAGCTACACAATACAGTATAGACAAAACAAAACAGTGGTATTTGTGTTCACAGAAAATGAGAAAACCACTGATGGGTCTCCAGGATGGTCTTTGCTATGTTGGAAATACACGTAAAAAAAAAAATTTTTTAATTAACATCGTGTTGCCAATAGACTATTGATTAACAAATTGACAAGTTTTGTTGAAATCAGACCTGATCTTCGAGAATATATTTAATACAACCTCAATGGAAAAATAGCTCATTTGTGACATGTGATATCGACTGATACAGCTGTTTGGTTCCTGTTGAATTTCTTCCATTTTCGATCCATAGAATAATGTCTTCTGATTGACGTTTTCACTGATAGCCTATACGTAGGCTATGAAAAACATTTAAATGTAAATAAATTAAACACTGTAACATCAAATTGTATTGAATTATCTTACTTTGTGTGAACTTTAAAAGTTATTAAGACTGATAAGTGTACCCCTCACTGCGTCCGTCCCAGATGCAGCTTCAGATCATCATCTCCTGGTAGGGAAATTCAAGCTAAGGCTGAAGAGACATCACCAGGCCAAAAGTCAAAGAACGAAATACAACACTGAATACCTCAGCAATGCTCGAGTGGCGAAGAAGTTCAAGGATACCCTCTCAAGGGAAAACACAGAGCTACAGCTGAAGAGGAGTGGGAACACCTAAAAGCGGCTTGGAGCTCAACCTGTGAGAAGGCCCTAGGGAGAAGAACCCAAAAGCACAAGGAGTGGATAACACCAGAAACCCTCAACGCAATCCAACAGAGGAGAGAGCTCAAAGAAAAAGTGAACAACTCAAGAACAAGAGCTGAAAAGACTTTGGCCCAAAAGGAGTACAACAGATGCCACAAAGAAGTGTGTAAGAACATCAGGAGGGACAAGAGAACACAGGTGGAGAGGCTAGCCAAGGAGGCATAACTTGTGGTGACTCTAAGGAACATGAAGGAGTTATATACCATCACAAGGAAACTGTCTGGGACACATCCACATAGTAATAAACCAATTACAGACAAGAACGGCCAACTTCTTTCAACCCAGGAGGAACAGCTCGACAGAAGGGTAGAGCATTTCGAAGAGGTCCTAAACAGGCCACCACCGGCAGAACAGCCACATATTCCTAAGGCCAGGATAACACTACAAATCGTGTGACAGACCAACAAAAACATAAATAAAGACTGCAATCAAGCAACTGAATACTGGCAAGGCTGCTGGCCCTGACAATATTCCACCTGAAGCCCTTAAAGTAGACATAAACTTATCAACAGACATGCTCTACGGCTTCTTTGGGAGAATCTGGGAAGTATAAAAGACACCCACAGAATGGGCAGGGGGACACATTGTGAAACTGCCAAAGAAAGGTGACCTAAGAAAATGTAACAACTACCGAGGGATCACCCTACTTTCTGTACCCAGTAAAATTCTCAACCGGGTCATTCTCAACCGTCTCTAAGAAGTTGTAGACAAGGGGCTCCGGGACCAGCAAGCAGGATTCAGGAAAGATTGCTCATGCACAGACCACATAGCAACACTACGCATCATCACTGAATAGTCTATTGAATGGAACACGTCCCTGTACATAGACAGGACAACACTATGGCGCCTAATGGACTACTATGGAATTCCCACTAAGATCATAAACTTAATCAAGAATTCGTATGATGGAACCTCATGCAAAATCATGCATGCAGGTCAGCTCTCCCAGAGCTTTACTGTCAAGACGGGCGTCAAGCAGGGATGTCTACTTTCACCATTCCTGTTCCTCCTGGCAATTGATTGGATCATGAGGAAACAACTGAAGGGAAGAGAAATGGGATTCAGTGGAAAATGTGGGAGCAGCTGGATGACCTGGACTTTGCGGACAACATAGCTCTCCTTTCACAGAGGTGGTGCTTACTTGATAAATTCCTTTACATTGTTATGAACTGTTCTGTTGCCGCTCCATTTTCAATTTATACCGCTAGTTCCGCAATAGTTCCGGTGAATAAGGTAAATACGAAAATAAGGTTATTTACCTTAGATAAACATTTGATCGTGTGGCCCCCCTAGCGGTTGTGGCCCTAAGCAACCGCATACAGCGTTTATGCCACGGGTCAGCCCTAGGTTCAGGCCTGATGTTTGCCCTGTTTGCTATTTTTTCTCTGTCTCTTACCTTGCTGTGTGTCTTTGTGACAGTTCTCTGTATAAAGCGCAATACAAATAAAACTAAATTTCATTTAATTAAATTAATGCTTATACTGGCAAGACAGTCAGAGATTTGAGACTGGCTAATATAGCTGTAAGTGCTAGTCTTTCTCTTTGACAAACAATTTGTTCCAGTTAGCTGCATCACAAAGGTTGACCCATATTGTTCAGCAATGAATGCATCTTAACTAGGCTACTGTTGTATGGTGCACAGCTCAAGTTTGGGCCACAGACTGCTGTTCTGGTTGATCAGATACCTTAGCTGTGCCCCTTCATTATCATATGGATGAAAAAATCCAGAAATAAATATATACAGAAATAACTGAATCAAGAAATAAATATGGAAATAAACATATACTGAAATAAATGATTTAACAAATAAATACGGAAATAAATATGTACATATACAAATTAATGATAATTTATTTATAGATTTAAACACAGCATTATCCATTTGTCATATTTTATCAGTTTATTTACTTCTGCATGCAAATTTTACATTTTAGTTTTTGCATTTATATTTATGTTTCTCATAATGTACACTACCAGTCAAAAATTTTAGAACACCCCCAGTTTTTAAAGTTTTATTGAAATTTAAGCAGTTCAAGTCCAGTGAATGACCTGAAATGGTGCAAAGGTAAGTGCCAGAGGTTTAAAAAAAGTTTAGGTTACCAAAAATGAAAAATAATGTAAATTTCAGAGTTTTTTTCAGGGAACAAGTAATGGGTTAACAACTTACAGCTTTTCTGCAGTAATGGAAGTACATTAAGCCTTGAAAGTAGATGCAAATAATTCCTACAGGTGTCCCAACTTTTTTTGATTACTTACAAACCCTCTGTCTGTATAAAATCAATGTTGGAACAGACTGTATTACTACACCCTCTGAAGCATTATTTGGACAATATTGCACTGCAGGAAGTAGTATATTGCTATCATAATGGTGAGAAAAAGGCAATTAACAAAGGAAGACAGAGAGACCATTATAACCCTTAAAAGTGTAGGTCTTTCCTTTAGAGAAATTGCAAAGAAAGCCAAGGTATCAGTGAGTACAGTTTCCTACAGCATCGAAAGGCACTTGGAAACTGGAGGAAACTCTGAGAGGAAGAGGTCTAGGCAGACCCAAATCCACAATAGAATCAGAAGACAAGCTTCTGAGAGTCAACCGCATTCATGATAGGTGGCTCACAGGACAACAGCTTCATGCACAGCTTAACAGTGGTCGAAGTAAGCAAGTCTCAGTTTCAACAAGAAGAGAAGACTTCAAGCTGCAGGTTTGACAGGTCAAGTGGCAGTACGAAAGCCATTGCTAAAATGGCAAACTAAGAAAAAGAGACTTGCCTGGGCCATGAAGCATAATTCTGAAGATTATGGACCGATGAATCAAAATTTGAAATCTTCGGTTCATCACGCATGGTTTTTGAACGCCGTTAAGTAGGTGAAAGGATGGTTCCTCAGTGTGTGACACCAAATGTCAAACATGGAGGAGTAAACGTGATGGACTGGGGCTCTTTTGCTGGATCCAGAGTTGGCGACTTGCACAGAGTGACTGGCACCCTGAACCAAAAGGGCTACCACTGCATTTTGCAGTGCCATGCAATACCCTCTGGTCTACGCCTAGTTGGTCAGAGGTTCATCGTACAGCAAGATAATGACCTAAAACATACCTCCAGGCTATGTCAGAACTACCTTAGAAGAAAAGAACAAGACGGTAGGCTTCAAATCATGGAATGGCCAGCATAGTCTCCGGACTTAAACCTCATCATGCTGGCTTAGGTTGAAATGGACAGAAAGGTGAAAGCAAAGTAACCTACAAATGCAAATTTGCGGGAACTTCTGCAACAGTGTTGGGAAGATCTTTCCAAACAATATTTGATTTCCATTGTAGAATGAATGCCACGAGTGTGTTCAGCTTTTATATCTGCAAAAGGTGGCTACTTTGGTGAGTCAAAAAATTTGAATTGTGTTAAACAGAACGATTCCATGATTTCTTTTTTTAAATCTCCAATTGTTTATTTGTTCTATGGTTTAATTTCTGAGTACATTAAGACAACTGCGTAAAGTTCAATAAAAACTGGAAAAATTGAGGTGTTCTAAAACTTTTGACCGGTAGCGTAGGTAGCCTAATACAATTTTTATGATGTGTTTTTCATTCTGACAATATTAAACTTATTTATTGTTGTATAGTTGGCTTATTCTTTTTAATCCTTTTATTCATATGGTTATTATTGGCCTATAATTATTCATCACACAGCATACTCTACTTGAAATACAGTCAAACATTTTGTTAAAAATAAATGTAACTAACAACCAGGTAATTTGAGAGGGCAGAACATATTTTCTCCTCGCTAATTTATTTTATTCCTGATACCACATCCATCTGGTAACATTTTTTCTGACTTTGCTTTTGCCGTTGTAAACTTATATTTGAGAGGGTAATTCCTCATCTCCTTTTCATTCTTATATATCATAATTCAGTTGATCAAGTTAGTGCGAGTGCAGTGTCCAAAAAGCAATTCACGCTGAAACTGTAGGCTAGGCTATATTTGCCGTGTAGTGCAGCTTTATAAATGGATGCAATATAAATGCTGTCGGAATTTCTTAATAAAAATGATGGTATTGAAGATAAAGATAACAAACGACAGAGTCAGGAGCTCCTTTATATAATTTAATTATACGACCAGTTGGGAACATGTACAAGTACAGTCTTCAAAAAAATTAAGTCCAATAGATTAGTTTATATAGTTTTCAAAGACAAAGAACTGTCGTTCCAGCCTATGAGATTCATTTAATCACCATGTGCAAAGATTCCATTTACGAGTGTAGGGGACATGCTGCTACTTCTCATAGTGGGGCACCAAATTTTAGAGGATATACATCAATATCCTCACAGGTGGTGCCAGCATATAATAATCAGTCTCATAAATTAAGTTTACAAACTATAAATTGGCCATTTAAATTAATAATTAATTTGATTATTATTAAAATTACACATTAATAGTCAATCTCAACCAAATCATAATATCATACATTCAGCTAATACTAAATTAATATAAATGATTTAGCTAAGAGGTAGGTATTCTGTTTAGTTCTTTTGATTAGCAGCGGCTGACTCAATTCAGCACAAGAGTAATATCAATGCAGACAACCGTGTAAATATAATACAGTTTATTAAACACAAAGTACCGAAAAGGACAAATCACAATTCTCTACAATGATGTATAATAAACTATGTGAGTGCACGTATGTGTGGGGAGTGTTGGATGTTGTGTGTGCATGTGCATGCATGTGTGTATGCGTATGTTCTCCTGTGTGGGGGTGGTGTATTGCGGGCACGTGTTCAAGAGAACAAAGGAACAAAATGGAGTGTGAATGGAGGGGTTTTTGAAAGAAGCTGGAAGTAGTGATGGCGCATAGAGTGTGCCGAACACATGAAGGATATTGGCTATATGGCTATGGGTGTATGTTTTACGAGATCAACATGCATGAATGTGTTAAGACCAATTAGTAATTAAAATAGATCACATGCAAGATATGGTCTGTGCGTGACATGTATTAAAACTAATGCAGCGTGGTGGATGGCTTAGAGCCAACCAAACATACACAATGTTTAAATTTATCATTAAAACACAATAACCGTTACCATCGTTATGTACATTTAGTCATAAATTACTATAATCAGCCTGTTGCTAATTATGCTATGCCCAGAGTTACAGCCTTACTTGAGTCCTTTGGTTCCGTTGTTGGAAATGATTCCTGGTTTCCAGTGCAAAGTCTGTGGGAGTTGTGGTGGGAAAGGGGAGGCCAAAAAAAAACATGCAGCCTGATCCTTGCTGTTGGTCGCTTTCCTTGTGGGACTAACTCTGCAGGATGCATCGGTCTTGCGTGGCTCTCCTGGTTGTTCTACCACCGCTAATCATAGGAGCGCTTCAGAGCGCCTCGTTTCTCCCGCAGCCGGTAGCCGAGGGTATACACTCCTTGCCCTGTTGCAGGCCTTGCGAACTCTTCCTGGCATGTGGACTCACG
Organism: Anguilla pacifica; assembly: GCA_039654925.1. Taxonomy (NCBI): domain Eukaryota; kingdom Metazoa; phylum Chordata; class Actinopteri; order Anguilliformes; family Anguillidae; genus Anguilla; species Anguilla pacifica. The sequence goes on along the minus strand of CM077284.1, from coordinate 37,251,189 downwards.
CGAGAGGGAGACGGGAGAAGAATGGCGAGTCCAGGGAGAGGAAAATGGAACAGAGCGGGTGAAACAACGGCAACCTCCGTTTTATTATTTATAAGGTTGCGCATTGTAAATTTACTGTAAGCCAAAACTCTAACAGGAAAGCTGTGGTAGGGGGCGTGGTTAAATGAGTCACTTTGAGGTAGACATATGGGCTTTGCAGTTTAGTGTCTTTTGTAGTCCATGGTCCCTACACTAGCCAATCATAACTTAGGACCAGGGAGTCCATACCAGTACTGACCATGTGGGCCTGGAGGTCATTTAATCCCCTAAAGCGGTTAATATATACCACAGCCGGAGTCTCCTCTAGTTTACAATCCAACAGGGACATTGGGTGAAACAGCGTACACTTTGATATGTATACTTTTAAAAGTACACCTCCTGAAATACATTTACCAAGTTACCATAAGATGTATATGATATTTCATATAATTGGTTATACTTTGTGTAAGTCAAATTTTGAATCATAGCCCATCAATGATATGTAAAAAATTAAATAAATAAAAATTGTGTAAGTCGCTCTGGATAACAGTGTCTGAGTCTTTGATTGTTTTTTTTAAAATTGAAAGTCTGAATGTTTGATTGAGTCAAAAAGTAGCAATCAGCACAGTGGACTCACATGTACAACACATCTCAAATATTTTATTTTATTTTTTATTTTTTTATTTTTTTACCATGACTCGACCCAAATCAATTATCATAAATTCTTGGCCCGAACCCCGGGTCCCAACATGCTCAGGCTGACTTTGAGAACTCTAATTCAATCATTTGTTACTGTGAATCAGGGCAACATTTTTAAAATTAATATTGGTGTATATCATCAATGTTTTAAAACAAAACCTGAAGGCAGTGCTATAAATTGGAAAAAATATAGATCATAAATATGCTTTAATCAGTGCAAATGTCATGACATTTTATATCTGCCTGCTATGTTGAGTGATTGTTTTGGCCTAAACTAAAAACAATAAAAATCAAAATATTTATTTCACCTTGGGTTTTGCATGATCAATTCTCTATTTCTGAATCAGCGGTCCCAAAACAGTTTTCATTGAAGGAACCAAATGTGTTTACATACAAAGAGTCATAGGACTCTCCGAATCATGGGAATTTCAGTACCTCGTAGATGTTAACTGGGACATTGTTCTTTCTTAAATTGGATTTGTCAGGGCACATAGAAAGGTTTAGGGCCCAGGCGCGGAGATCACACGGAGGCAGAGGTAGGTAAAATAATAAGTCCCTACTGAATTAATTCAAGAGTAAAAACAGAAAGAGCAACAAGACAATGGGAGGAAAGATAGATAGATACAGGGAACTAGTGGCTAGTACAAACAAGAAAGAGAACATGAAGACCAATCACTGAACAAAAGAAAAGCAGGAACTTAAATACACTGAAAGGCACATACAGACAATCCCTCAAGCGAGAAGACGTGCAGACTGGGGAAAACCAATAATACAAGTAGCAACATGCACGAGACATAAAACACAGGGAATGCACTGACATGTAGGTGCGAACTAAAACCAGAACTACAAGAGCTGACGGCAATCTCCTCAGCTAGATCCATAATTAATCATATACTGCAGCGTGCACTGACCTGACCGGACCTAGCTAGCGAGCTGCATATGTGGGATACAACTTGGGTATCTTGGTAAGTTAGTGATAATACAAGACAGTAGAGCCCCGGCACACTAATAAAGGAGAAATGAAATATCTAGGAAATGATACATCAAATTGCATTAAAGGCTATTATGAAATAAAAGTTTTCCATAAAAATGTATTTCGAAATACAATGTTGTTTTTATCCCTTTATTGTTTCACTGGTGAAAGAAAAATGGTGATTTTTTTGCTCTGGTTTGTATTGATTTGGTGAAACTCAAATTATGTGATAAGTACGAATTTCTAGCATTCTGGAAATTAATTGAATAAATACAAGTAAGTTGAGACCAGGTTGAAAATTAGGGAAGGATTGTTGAACCACAGCCATATGCAATGTTTCAGGGTACAGTGGTTTAGGGTTTCATTTGATGCATTTGCCTCTGCGGTAGAGGTTCTGCTGGCCAGAGGGAAATGCTTGTGGGGTTCTGATAGTAGGGGATATTTGGAGATAATATTAATATTTTGGAAAAATAAAGCCCCGTCTAATATTGGGCTGGTATCAGTACAGCCACCATTAAAATATATTTATGGATCCGGTAACTCTTGTCATATTATAACAGTTTGCAATGTAAAATTTGTGTAAGACACTAATAGTGAGGTCAAACCTGTTTTCAGAAAACATATTTTGACAGTTTATTTCTCATGTCATAAATGCTACCGTTTAATCAATCAACAGTGTTTTCTTTAATACGATTTTTAAAAATAGCTGCTTCCCTCTTCCTGTGTAAACACTTTAGTTGCAGAGGGAGGTGGCACGTTCTGCCTGCAATGTAATCACGGGAGTTTTGGCACAAATAAAATGTCATGGTCGGCTCAAAAACCACGACAAATAACAGGAGGTGACACAAGAAATTAAAGCAAAAAAAAAACCATTCATTTATATGAAACGACTAAAAACGCCAAAGTGCTATGAGATGTGGCAATCAGCAAGTCAGTAGTGTTGGCGTGTATGCATGAATGATAAAATAGTGAGTGGAGTGTTGTATGGTAAAAGGAAAAACAAAGACAAAGATGTGGCACGTAGGGAGCAGAGTTTCCCTTTTCTCTCATCATGGAACAAGTGGGGTGCGCTCTTATAGTACTGGGAACACCGGGCCCAGGTGTTCCCAATAAACGACCCGACCACACCTACTGGGCATCTGCAACACAAAACACAAAGACAAAGACAAGCAGCCAGCCCAACGGCTAAAAGAGGCGGGGTCGTAAAAAAAAAAAAAATTGGTATCTGGACTCACTGTAACAGGTTATTCAACAAGGAAATATAGAAAATTAGAGTAGATAAAGCAGCTACATCATTTCAAAAGTGTACTGACAGTTCAACAATATAAGTTTTTTACTTTAGAAAATTATGATAATTTGACTTTGTGCATTTTGTGGCTTCTTAAAGTCTGGGAGTACGCAATACTTGTCAACCTATGCTTAATTGAAACCAGGAGATACATGATCGAAATGGTATGTGTTTTGCTTTAATGAGTACAAACATAAAAGAACATAATAACTCAAGCAGAGTTTAATGGAGAGACCCCAAACTGGCAGGTCAGTTAGAGCACAGGGCAGTGCAGATATGAATGTATTTTCATGCCCATGTTTTTAGTTTAGTTTAGTTTATTTGACAATTATTAAAATACATGTTACAGCAAATCATGCATCCTAAAATTATCAAGGATAGCACAAAAAGTCACAGACTTATTTCCATTGTGGTCCTTGGTCTCAGCACATAATATATACATAAACATTATTATCATTAGCCTACATCATTAAAAGTAAAACTAAACAAAATACAACATTAGTAATAAAATATCTTACAAAATGTACAGATCTTATATACACTAAAACAGGAACCCTCCCTCCACTGTCAGTCTCCTGAATTTACTCTTGGACTTTTTCTAGGAGCCATTTCCTAATGTTCACCTTGAAACTATATAGATTTAAGCCCTGTTTGATGGTCAAAGGCAACTCATTCCACTTCTGTGCTCCTAAGTGAGCAAATGAGCATTGCCCCATCTTTGTTCTGTACCTTAGAGGATGCAGGTTTGCTATGCTAGATCTGGTTATGTGGCTGTGTGATTCCCTAACACTAGGAAAATAGTTGCTAAGATGTTTGGGGACCCTGTGATTGACTATTTTGTGCAGCATGTTGAGCCTAAGCTGGGCTACTCTGGCCTCAACTGGTAGCCAGTTGAGCTCCGGAAAATGGCTCCTCCCAACATGATCACGAGGGCCTAGGCCCATCACAGCCCTAATCAGCTTATTCTGTGACACCTGTAGTTTCTTCTTTAATGAAACTGACAGCCCCCCAAACCAGGCTAATGTTTAAAATGTTAGGCATGCTCTACAACTGTGTGTCTGTTCTTCCCTAATCTAAATGTAGGCATAGCATATAAAAATGCTGCTAAAAGCAGAAAAGGCACAATGCAATTTAGCAATTAATCTGTCTGTTTTAGGTATGAACACGGTAGCTAGGGTGATTAAACAAACAAAACAACACCAGCCATGTTTCGATCTGTGGCCATCTTCGCAGGTTTCTGCATTTTCAACCATTAAAGGACTAAGGTTGATACCTCTAAGTCAGAGACTTTTTTGTAAGCATTTCTGTGTTTGTGATATAGCCTCGCTGTGCGATTGCTGTGGTCATACCCTATGAGCTAGATTTCTATAACAAAGTGCAATATGTCAATACAGACATGCATTGCTGGGTCACAGTGATATTTCTAAAATAATCGGGTCAAAGGGCCCCCCTAAACTGGCTCCGTACCCCCTGTCCGAATACCCAAGCTCTGCCCCTGACTTATAGCGTTATGAGAGTAGGTAACATATCGCAACCTATTGGAATACGAGTAAATTAATACAGTATATTAGTTTTGCTGTACGAATAACACTAAATATTGGTTCATATTGCTGAAGAAAAATAACCCCACTCCAAAAGTTGCACAAACGATGATGCCTTTCCCCCAATGATAGTGATTACAGGTAGAGAGAAGGTGACTAATTTTAACATTGTATTAAAGCAAACAACTGTTATTTTCTGGCAAGTCAGAAAACATTTGAATGTCATTTTTTATGAGTTTGGTGAACTTATAGGCTAAGTCTGACAGAATGACTTAAATTTTGGACAGCTTACTGAGTTCAATTCAGTAAATAAATACGGGCTGTTTGATCCATTTTCTTCACTCCCCCACTGCCTGACAATAGTGAGGTGTTGATACTGATTGTGAATGTGTCTGTCTGTCTTCTGGCACACTATTTAGCAACTGAACAATCAAACATCAAACATTATCAGTGGAATAAACTATTCACACTGTACGCAATTATGCCACCGTGGATAGACATATTTGCGCAAACAAATATATTTGAGGAAAATGGGTTAAATGATATTTAAACAGTAACAACAACAGACCACAGATACTGTAGGCAAAGCAGTACTGCAGTGGAATGAAATAAATCCAATGAAATGTGCTGTAATGAAATAACAAAGGCCAACATTCCGGTTGGTACACCTCACAATTCCACAACTCGGAACAACACTTTGTTCAGATGGTCAATGTGGAGCTCTGTGGTAAGCTTGTAAGCCCAGAGTGTCTCGATGGCCAATATGAGTTTCACTTTGCTCTTGGGTTTGGCTTCACAGCGCACATACTCCTTCATCACATGCCAAACCAGCTCAGTGGGATTCCAATTACTCATTTGTGAAACAAAAGGAACCTGCATGTAGCAGGGTGAGTGGAGAATTTTCCACACATCAAATTGTTCAACAATAATTGTTTATTTCAATAATTCAGTAATTTTTAAAAAAATAATTGCCCTATTTGGTGAATGAGGAGCTAGATGCTGACAGGAGAGACATGACTACGGGCAATTTATCTTGAATTTCTAAATGGAAAACAATTTTACCCTATAGCTACTTTTTGCAGACATGGGGAGAGTCAGTATAAATGTAACAGATTTTGCTCATTTATTCAGAAAATATTTAGCGCAGCACTATGAAATTTTACTTCAAACAGCTCTGGCATGTCAATAGTAGCCTAATTACCCATTTCAGTTAGCCTACGTTCACAACTTAATTGATATACTAACTATAACTATTACCGTAAATTACTGTACATCAAAACTTTGTAGCCTACTGTTGTAAAACAATCTACTGACCTGTGAATGAAGTTATGCTCATTGTTTTACAGCATTGCAAAAGTAAGCTTTTATCTCATTGACAACAGACCATTTAATTTTGAACAAGATCTTACATTAAATAAATGAAAAGTTTAATTAATTTGGCCATAGCCTTAGTGCTCACATTTGGCTCCTGGTAGTAGTTGTGTGAACGACAAGTAGTTCCTGTGGAAAAACAAAACAATTATGTTAATTTGCCTCTGCCGGGAAGACCTCTCACGGCAGCAGCGCCAAACAAACCCTAAAGCCATTGTAGGTGTATACTTTTAGTTTGTCACAGTGTACTGGTTATTATACAAAACCTGTCACACATAATATTTATGAGCACTACCTCTTGATCCTAAATGCTGTATATATTACACATGAGAAAAGATATGTTGATATGAAATTTTCATGTAAAATGCTATGTAAATTTCTACAATATACATTTTTATACAATTATGTGCAACGGGGTCACTGGTTTCACCTTGTCTAGCCGGTCTGATTATGGGGAAATTTGAGTTAGATTTTGTTTGGAATAACCATCCTTTCTTCCAATTTGTGAAAGTATAGTATAGGTACATTGACGATATATTTATGATTTGGTCTGGCACTGCATTGCAGACGATCTTCAGTTATTTATGTCCTTTTTAAATACTAGAATGCCTACTATTGAACTCTCTTTAGCATTTGATAAAACACCAATATCATTTTTGGATGTTCTTAACAAAAAAGAAAGCGAGCATATTCACACAACAGTTTATCGTAAGAACACTTTCTTACACTAGTTGCCATTTGCCATCATTGAGGCGAAACTTACCATACACCCAATTTTTAAGAATTAGATGTACCTCCAGGAATGATCTTGATTTAGATTTCCATTATAAAGATCTATACAAATGTTTTTTTCAAGGAGAGGCTGTGACCATAGGATACTGCATACACGTTTGGACAAGGCACGTGCAGTGGAACATCAATTCTTACTCACTTATCAAAAGATCAAAAGTCACTTCTACCCCTGTCACTTTGGTATCTATCTTAAGTCCTATTTCCCGGTCACTGAAATCAGTTGTTAATTGGCATACTCTTAGTTCGGAACCGAGTATTGACAAATCCATTGAAACGAGGCCTAGATTCAGGAATAAACTAGAAACCTCAGTGATCATTTGGTTAAGAGTAATATTTCTAAATCTCAGAAACATTTCCTGTCATCCATACCTGATGATAATTTTATATGTCATAACTGTATCAGCTGTAATGTCATGATCAAGACCGCCATATTCACTCATCCCCTCTCAGGTAAACAATTGAAGGTTTGAGGCAGGATCACATGCGCAACTAAATTTGTAGTGTTTCTACTCAAGTGCCCTTGTGGCTTATGTTACGTGGGGAAGACTCACACGTGAGTTAGAAACAAGAATCAGTGTACATAAATGTTCCATTAGGAATATGGATGTAAAATTGATTAAAAACACTTTAATCTGTTTAAACACGATGTGAGCTCTCTGCAGTTCATGGGGTTGGAAGTTGTTAAACAATTACCAAGAGGGGGAGACTGGGAAAAATTGCTTCTGCAACGTGAAGCTTGGTAGATCAGTATCTCCTGGTGGCCTAAATGAGGAATTATCCTTGACACGTTTTCTATAAAATATGCCTCTGTATCAGTGGTGATTTTTCTGTTTTCTTATTATTATTAGGGGGCCAAGCACCGAAGGTGCAAAGGCACCCTATTGTTATTGTTAGTGTTATTATTATTATTATTATTATTATTATTATTATTAAGGGGCCAAGCACCAAAGCTGCGGAGGAACCCTATTGTTATTGTTAGTTTTATTATTATTATTTTTCTGCCATGGAAGTCTATGGCAGCCCCTGTAACCGACTGCTCGGTTTTTACAAAACTTTGCAGAATGGTAGAGGATCATGCCAACAGGCCATGAAACAAATTTTACATTGCTTGGCCAAAGGGGGGCGCTATAGCAAGCGATTGAAATAGCAAACTTTGAATAGGCATATCTATTCAAAGTTTGACCTAGAATCATTAAGTTTTGCACACATATGCCACTCCTCATGAGGAACAAATTTGCATCAAGGACCCATCACTTCCAGTTACCTTTCTGCCATTTTGAATTGTATGCAAAATGATTGAACTCCTCCTAGGATTTTTCACAGATCTGCACGAAACTTGGTTTACATAATCTATGGAGCAATGTCTACTAATTAACATATTGGATTTTTCAAAAGTTAAAAAACAATGCCACTATGAGCCAATGAATATTGTGGAGGGTGTGGCTTTTCAATTAAAGGTGTATAACCTCCGAACGGTTTGACCTAACACCACAAAACGTTGTAGGCATATCAGCATACATAAGCAGAGGCTAACCCTCTATTTTTGGCCCGATCAAACAAAATGGCAGCTCTAGAGAGCTCATTTCCGTTTAAGGCATAACCACTAAGACGATTTTTTCGAAACTTGGCACATTGGTATAGGGGCAGTCCAAATGGACAGGGAGCAAATATGAAGCTGATTGGCCATAAGGTGGCGCTATCATGAGCTAATAGGTGTGGTTTTTGAACAGCTTTGAACAACCGTATCTCCTGCCCCATTTGAGCTACAGGCATGAAATTTTGGACATATGTTCAACTCGTCAACCGTAACATGTAACATAAGGACCTATAAGCTCTGCCCATTAGATCTTCCGCAAATTAGACTTTTTAAAAAAAAAATGCTTCAAATGCTACTAATCCTATATGATTTGATAACACTACGTAACCGCCCGTTCTGGTGTCACAAAACTTTGCATAATGATTGAAGGTCACTCCAAGGTCACTCTGAGTGACCACATGGTAGCTCAAATGTTGCAATGGCGTGTTGTGCTTGCTGCTTGGCTTGCAGCTATATTTATTATGATGATAATAATTATTATTATTATTTATTTTAAATTTTGTTTTGTCTTCATAATATCAGGTGGGCTGTACAATCTGTTTATGTTTACACTATGTGTATCTGAAATGTATAGGTATGTAGTTTTTCTGTGCAAGGCTGGTTAATTACTCATTTTATGTAAATAGAAAAATAGATCATTGAAACATTGTAATATTTAAAAATGTGATGGATATTAAATTAGCCTAACAATGCCAATGGTTCCCAGGTTGTCCGTGTATGTCACATGGTGTAGGGTTGGTGAATTTAAGCATAGGTTGTGCCATGATATCATAAAACAAAAATGTGAGGGGGGCGCAGGGGCTTGCATCGGAGGAGCGGGTACTTTCTACAGCCCCAGATTCAGTAATCATTCCCCTTAGCTTGGCCTTGTGGGTTGGCACTGCACACCCAGTGACACTCAGTGCACTGCTTATCAGCAATAACGTGTGCACTCAGAATGCAGCATCATATGTGGCACCCTTTCCAGTAACTAAATATTCTTTCAGGAGACAGCATTTGATAAAATGCTAATTAATTGCATCATTAGAAAGGGTGTATTGGGAAGCATACCAGTTTCCTATGTCACACCCAATTAACGTCCCATAGTACCAATGCCATTAGACTTGTTGAATTCACTAATGTGGGATTAATGGGCATGATACCAGAGGACATTAATTGGATACGACACCACTTTTAATTTTAATTATCAAACTACCATAACAAAATTATATTTGTCAATGCAAAACTGGAAAAATTTGGCATTACATTATTGGTTGGGAGACAGCTGGTATTTTTAAGGACTCTTATGAGCAAAACATTCTCCGTTATTGCTTTCATCATCAGAGGGATCGATTTTCTCTTCTATGGTAATGTGGTGTCTTAATCAGAATTCTGTTGGTATTCCCAGGGAATGGATGTGGGTAAAAAGATAATAGAACTCCATTACATTAAAAGTCTTTTTTCCCGTTAATTCTTTTATAATTTTCCTGTGGAGATGAGTTCATCTTGATAGGCAGATTTGTGCCAATGGTCATTTGCAGTGGTACATATACCTTAAACTTTGGACCACACAACCACAACAAAAAACAAATCCATTATGGGTGGTCATAGCATTTCCAAAATGGGTAAGGACAATGCAAATTAAATAAATAAAAAAAACAAACATGATCAGCACAGTGACATGACACTGTCGTCATGGGAACATAGCCAACTGTATTTTTAAAGGAGTAATTGCTGAGAAGAATTTCAGAAGATATGGTTCCTCAAGAGGTTAATGTACAGGTGAGTGACAAATTAAACAGAAAAACCTGAATACATGAGTTTAATTATTGGGTTCATTATTGGGGCATGGATGGCAGGAACTTCAGTCACAGAGACTGCTCAACTGGCTAGTGTTTCAATAGGAACAGTGAGTAAAGTGGCATCTGTGTTTAGATCTAAGGGAAATACATCAGTAAATAGGGTTGGAAATTGTGGTCGAAAGTATGGATTTGATGACTGTAATACTTGTGCATGTGCAAGGAAAAACAGAAGAGAAACACTTCCTCAGGTGACTGAGAATGTCAATGCAGGACGTGATCAGACTCTGTCAGTCTGCCGACAAGTACATAGAGAGGGATATTATAGTACGGTTGCAGTGCATAAACCCCTCATTACAAAGACAAATGCACATTTGAGAGTTCAGTGGTGCAAGAAAACATAGGCACTGGTCAACAGAGAGTGATATAGTCAGATCACTCATCCTTAACCATATTCTCGACAAGTGGACGTGTATGCGTGACATACACCAAGTGAACAGTACAGACCAGAATTCTTAACCCCTACAGTGAGGGGGTTGATGGCTCTGTTAAGCTGTGGGGGGAATTTTCCAGGCATGGTTTGCATCCTCCTTAGAAGGAAGGGTCACTGCAAGTCAGTACATTCTGAGTGATCACCTTTATCCTATGATGAAACAGTTCTATCCTGATGGGAGTGGTCTCTTCCAGCATGACAATGCCCTGTCCACAGGACACAAGAGGTCACTGAATGGTTTGATGAGTATAAAAATGATGTAAATCATATGATGTGGCCTTCACAATCACCAGATCTCAACTCAATTGAACACCCATGGGAGATTTTGGACCGACGTGTTAAACAGCGCTCTCCACCATCATCATCAAAACACCAAATGAGGGAATATCTTTTGTAGAATGGTGTTCCGTCCCTCCAGTAGAGTTCCAGAGACTTGTAGAATCTATGCCATGGCATATTGAAGCTGTTCTGGCGGCTCATGGTGGCCCAACGCCGTTCTAAGACACTTTATGTCGATTTTTTCTTTAATTTGTCACCCATCTGTATGTTTCTTCCCCAACCTTTTGCTTTGTTTGCTGATTGGATTTCATATTTAACCATTCGCTCATTCTCGACCTTGACTCTTGTGCTCTTGTGTTGCCCTCTGCTCACCGTATAGTGCTCAGGTTGGTTAGTGTATTCCCAGCTGGACTACAATGCTTTCCATTGGGACACAACTTTGTTATTCTGCTTTGTAATTTTTCCTTTATTATTTTTGGTGGTACTGTAGGTAGAGTTTTAACTCTCCATTGGAGGTACGCTATTCAGACTTTTGGTTTCAGAATACTGACTAATTGTCAAGCTCAGTGTTCAAAGTCGCACCGTGCCCAGTACCCTTCAAAGACTAGCCAGCTTTCAGTTAGATTTGGATAGGCTTACCCATTCCTCACTCATTTCCCTTATCATTCACCCTGTTACAGAATGCAACGTTTAGTTTTAATAAGTTGTCACAATTTGCAGCTAGGCTACAGTACAGTAAAATCTTATTACAGTGAAAACTCCTATTGAGCTACTCTACCTGTGGTGCAGCAGTTAGCATACCCATTAGGGCAGCCACTAATTCAAACTTTCATCAAACATAGAACTCAGACATGCAAAGATATGCATTATATGGATGAATGGGTAAAGAACAAACATGTAGGTACAGTCAAAGTGCCACATTTGGAGTGAAATATTCCCTGTTTTGAAAATCAAACTTGCAACTACTACTAGTGGTAATAGTGATACTACTTACTGATCATAGTTGATTGTCTTATGTATCTTATCAGGCAGGTACTTTACAGTGCATTGGGTGCAACTCATCTTGATCACCAACAGTGTGTAACACCCACCAGTGTAATATATGGCATCTATTATTACCTAGAACACTCACACCATCTCAGCAGAGGTTGGAAGGAAGCAATGTATTTGATCAGTTAAACTGTGGGATTATTAGCTGGTCAGATTAGGAATAGGCCACAATACCTGGGAACCTCTTACTCTTTTTAGAGAGTGCCAAGGAATCTTTGAAGACCACTGTGAGCTAGAATCTCAGCTCATCCAAAAGATGGTACCTTCTACAACATAGTATCTGTCACTACATGGGGGCTCAGGTTTTCTGCTTGAACCAAAGTTTGCTCCCTCTACTGCATCACAGAAGCAGCCTTGCTTTCACAGGTCCCTAAAATCCCCCGCCCCTCTGCCCCAAATGACTACAGGCCCATCTCCCATACATCACTGGTAATAAAATCACTGGAGAAGATCATAAAGACCCACATAATAAACTCAATCAAACATCTTCTTGACCTACTCCAGTTTGCTTATCGGTCTGAGAGAGGGACAGAAGACGCCATTCTCACACTCCTGGACCTCATTTACACTCACCTGGAAGGGGCAAAAACACACGCACAGGTATTATTTGCAGACTTTTCGTCTGCATTCAACACTATTCGCCCCGAAATAATGGCTCACAGATTACAGGACTACTTTGGACTTGACACCAAAATGATCACATGGATCATAAACTTCCTGACCGAGAGGGCCCAACAAGTGCGTGTTGGTGACACGTTGTCGGAGGTGCGCTTTACATCTGTGGGCGCCCCTCAGGGCTCAGTGATGTCCCCGCTATTGTACATCCCGTACACGGACAGCTGCCACAGCGTGCACCCCATGAGGCATCTGGTGAAATTTGCAGATGACATGGCTCTGGTCAGTCTCCTGGAGGGGGGGGGAGTCTGAACATGGCCCGGTCCTAACAGACTTCACAGCTTGGTGCAAAACATCCCACCTGAAACTGAGCACTGCAAAAACGAAGGAGCTCAGGATAGACTTCCGACGCCCCATCCCACCACAAAAACAGATGGTGATTGGAGGAGAAAGGATTGAGGTGGTGGGGGAGTATAAGTATCTTGGCCTCATCATTGACTAAAAGCTGTCCTGGGAAACGTGCACAGAAGCAATCTTTAAAAAAGGTCAACAGAGGATGTATTTCCTCAGAAAGCTAAAATTTTAAATGTTAATCTCACTATCATGATTTTATTTTACAAAGCTTTTATAGAAAGTATCCTCTGCTGCTGTCTGGTCTGCTGGTACGGTAACTCCAAGGTCACCCAGAGAAACAAACTAGGCAAAATTGTCAACACATGTGGAAAAATCATTGGTGAGCAGCAAAGCGACCTGTCCCACCTCTACATGGCCAGACTCACCAAAAAAAGCCGATAAAATCACTGCGGACCAGTCTCACCCACTGTTCCTGGAATTTGTCCCCCTTCCCTCGGGTCACAGGTTCAGATGCCCACTGACCAAAACAAACAGATCCAAAAACTCTTTTATTTCCACAGCGATAAATGCACTAAACAAACTGTGGCAATGATCCTGCACTATTTCACCATAAAGCACCCTGAACCTTACAGACATTGCTACTTATCGTTGTATTGTGATTTTAAGTGTTTTTTTTTTTAAATTAATGTTGTGATTGTTGTGATTTTATGTAACTGACGCTGCAAAACGAGGCCTCTCGCTGCCTCTCTGAGGACATTAAAGTTTTCTAATCTAATCTAATATAATCTAATCCAAGTTGTAATCAAACTGAATAAACTACAGGGTGGCACAGCTGCTGGCCACAGAAAGGTGCACCTGCTCACTTGTCTTAAACGTATCCCTGTTTAAAAAATGCTAAGGTAGATGTGTTTCAAGGCTGGTACTTGAGGTGCAAAGATGAAGAAGGGACAACCACTGCACATCTAAGGCCACATATTCCACAGGGGGAATAACGCACCAGATCAGGCCCTCCCTTGCTCTTTTGCAGAAACTCAGCTGGAGGCCTGAGCAAAGACAAGCACAAGCGCAGTCAAAGTGTGAGCTCATTGTGAGTTAACACAGAGAGTACATTGTACAAAAGACCAGAAACAGCCATCAGAGGTGGGTGCACATATGCTGTTCATTCAGGTATCCTTTTTCCATTATATTTATCATAAACAATTAAACGGACAGGGCCTGGATTCAATCAAAGTTTGTCAAGACCTTTGACTGATAACTGAATGCAAGCAGGCATGGGAGAAGTTCTTCTATCCTGAACTCTGGTACTGACATAATCTAAGCAGCACAAGGTTAAAATAATGCAAGAATATGTCATTGTCTAGTGTTGATAAGTGTCACCCATCATTTCAAAACTGTCCCTGTCAGTTATGCTTTATGTCTGTGTTTTTTAAGAGATTGCATATTAACTGAAAAATTAACATTTGTATCCTTCAAAAAACAATGAGTAGTAGCTCACAATTAAAAGGGGACCACAAAGTGACTTAAAAACCACTCCTGTAGCCACTGACGTGATGTTCAGTCTATCACAGCACACAGGATCAATTTTGAGCTTACTCAGCACATTGAACTTTGAGGTAGCCAATAAACAATAAATAAATGGATAAAAAGCAAAAATTATGTCAAATGTGTTGATAAATTAGTTTTATGCATTATTTTATATTCATATGTCATCTTCATAATTGACATGTTTATCATCTTCATCATCACCACTTCACCTTAATCATCACAATAGCATCATCTTAAAAAATTTCAGAGCAAATTAAATATACCTATTCTCCTTTTTTATTTATGTTGGCCGATTTATTTTTTATATGTGATAACTCTTAGTCTTCATCAGCACCTTCATCACGTGAAGATAGAAATACTGCAATTAGTTACATTATTAATGAAAGTTATGTAGTTATGAAAGTTATGAAAGTTAGTAGAATATGGTGGAATCAGCATCTTAATTTATTCATCCCGATTCATCACCATTATTATGTACTATTATATACATTATGACATTATTACTATATAATAGCAATAATGTCAAAATAACAAAATAATCAAAATTAAAGCCGCAAGCGGCGTTGGGAGGGGTTCAAGCATTGGCACCATCGCGCCACCTATGGAGCGATTTTAAAATGGCTTTGTCCTCATGATCATATACCTTCACCCAACATATCTACTGAATATCATGATGATTGTATAAAAAATTGATGACTTATGACCAATTTTGTGCTAAGAGACGCTGTCGGATGACTTAGTTGCGTCGCCATGGATGTGCCCTGGCCGCTTCCCGTAAAGGCCTTTACTATGTCGTAACACTTAGATGGCCCAGCGTGTATGTACAGCTGCAGCGTTTCCATGCCGCAACTAAAAAAAGCGTCACACTAGTGTTGTCATAATACCAAAATTTTGACTTTGATACCGATACCAGGTTTAGTATCACGCTACTCGATACTGAAGCGATACTGATTCAATACTCGGTACCTAACGATACTGAAATTACCTTAATAGATCAGAAACGTAATGTGCACAAGGGTGGTCCTCATTTTCGAGTTCACAGTTTATTAAAAACCTGGTTTATTAGCAACCTTTAAGTTGAAGCCTGTTCAACATATTAATAAGCATAGGCCTATAGTGTTACAACACTAAACAATAGAAAAATATATTACATATATTTCAAAAATGTAACAATTTTAAACTAAATAATCTTTGAACAGGTCTTTTACTTTTAAATAGATGTAAAAACAGCATATTTTAATAACAATACAGCATCTTCCTATAATAAAATATTTACAGATTAGAACACCTCTTGCTACTGAAGTCAACTGAGTCGAAGCTTGCGCTGTATCAGCGAAGTGAATGCACAAGTGCACGTCACCTCACTTGGCAACCATAGTTGCTACTGCCATCTAGCAAAGATTCTGACAAATTACAATTTTCATCCTCTCAATCAGTAATGCGGGAGACAAATTTCCATGGCTTTTACATTTGACTCAAAACTACCGAAAGTCGGAATATTCTAATACCGAACCGTTTCTCTTTTTTTAAGTACCGAAAAAGTGCTGAAGTATCGGAATACCATGCAACACTACGTCAGACACATATTCCAATCCATTGCTCAGCTTAGCAGAGAATGCACATTTCAGAGCGCCTCAGAGACAGATAGGATAATAATACACATTTAAAATAATAGATAGGACATTGAGAAAAAACTAAACAAAAGACGAAATATCATATGTATATATATGTCTTCCATTGCTTCCCCGACATTCAGACCCTCCCCTCACTGATAAAAACGAGAGCCTACGGTCTCGGATTGCTTAGTTGCGTTGCCATGGAGATTTCTTCTAGCTGCTTGCCGTAAAGAAGTTTACTAGATGTCGTAACACCTTAGATTTGGAGCTACAGCGCTACAGGTGGTCCCAATAGCAAAGTTGTAGAGCACGTTCAGATGCATAGGTCGATGAAGTTTTGTGTTGATCTGACTTATGGTGTGGGAGTTATGGCCTTTTAAGCATGACCCTTTGTTATAGTGCCACCATCTGGCCGACATAGGTGATTTTTAGTGCCTGAGTAGTGGGGCACCATAGGAACCCACCTACCAAATTTGGTTGCTGTAGGACTTATGGTTGCTGAGCCTCAGACACTTTTAGCGGAGAAAAATAATAAGAATAATAATAATAATAATAATAATAATAATAATCCTAACAGATACAATAGGGTTCCACCAGCTTCACTGCTTGGACCCCTAATAATCCTAACAGATACAGTAGGGTTCCACCAGCTTCGCTGCTTGGACCCCTAACAATAATAATGGCTGAGTCATGTAATCCTAGGTCAAGGTTAAATACTAAATGTATTCTGATACATTGGTTCTGTGCAGGCAACTCTCTCAGTTCGACCCCTTTCAACATTGATAAGTCCATTGCAGCCTTATATTCTTTCATGTGCGGGTGTACACGTGTAAGCAGGTGTGTGCACTGTAACGTAAAACCATGCGGACCAAACTGGAATGCAATAAATCTTATATTTTCTTCTGTGTGCCTGGAGAGTAATTAGTTCACCACCGTTGCAGGCTGAGCCCTGTAGTTCACTGTCTTTCAATGCACCTGGTCCCAGTCGGCTACCAGTTGACATAAGTGAGAGATATGCCTATCCTGCAATTGATGCAAACTGTCCTGTAGTAGTGTAGTGTAGGCTATAGTGACTCAGATAAGCATATATGCTTTAGCTGTTCTGGTGACAAAACAGTCACCATGGGTTACTGATTAGCACAAATTAAAAAAAAAAATTAAAAAGTTTAAATGAAAAACAGTGCTATTTAGTGCTTTGGTGCTCCTGATTCTTCTCTGCTTCCCAGATATAAAGCTTCTAATATGATAGTTAAAAGAGTATAGGTAAAAGATAAGATAACCAGGTTAACACTGACTAAATATA
Organism: Anguilla pacifica; assembly: GCA_039654925.1. NCBI lineage: Eukaryota > Metazoa > Chordata > Actinopteri > Anguilliformes > Anguillidae > Anguilla > Anguilla pacifica. The sequence continues at coordinate 37,233,877 of CM077284.1, read as the reverse complement.
AGGCTTTTTTTAAATGACTCTCCGATATTTCAGTCATTCAAATAAAATGAAAAAAATAAAATTTAATTAAAAGGTGATGAAACAGGCAAATGGTTTGTCTAACACTCTAGGAAGACAGATTTTTGGGTTTTATTTATTTATTTTTTGTTAGTATATTACATCCATCATGATTAAAACAAACAGAATTGTTTGGCTTTAATCTGGTACATACATAACCTGAATAACTTCAGTCATGTTAGAATTATTGCTGCATTAATCAAGCTGTTGCGTATTAATGAGTTTTCAGGAAATGCTAATTACTGTCATAGATTCTGCAGCACCCTATTAAATATACAAATTACAGAATTAAAGAGCCAGAGCTTTTCATGATTAATCTTTAAATGGGGGAAACTAATGATGTCTCTACAAAGTTTCTGTCTACATTCCACAAACTGAAGCCATTTGACAATCAATCAAATTAATTAAGCACAATGATTTGTATTATTTTACATTTTCACTATAATAGCAGAATTATAAATATTGTTTCTCTGTTTCTGACAATTTTTTAAAATTGTTTCTGGAAGCAATAAAAATAAGAATGGACAGCAAATACATGACCAAACTAAGACGGAAAGAAATAATCATCTACACCTCACTAGGGGAAATGGCTAATGTTATATTTATCCACCCATTTACACTAATCATGATTTGTTCAAAGAAGTGGCTATTGAAGTCGTGATGTGCTCCATTTAGACACGGACAAACCTAAACAATTGTTAAAAGCCGAAGTATATTGAATTCACCAACTGAAAGCCAGTATGTTTCTGGGGATCAATTTATGCATTTACTTTCTTATTTCCTTGTCATACATGGTGTGTGACTAATTATTAATATCTGTTTGTTTAACCAAACTTAAAAAAAAAAAAATCTAATCATGTAATTATAATTGCATATAATTATATTTTATCAAATTATTCCATCAGCTAATTTGTGAATGACAATTGATGATGGTGAATATATAACATGATTTTGATGAAGCCCATGTGAAATCCAGCATGGTTTTAAAATCTTCTTGCCATGTTTAAGTAAAGTAACTTCACCATTAAAAGTGCCTTGGACTCCCACTTGTTTTCCATGTTTACCATCTTCTGTTTTGGATTTGGCAAGCTGAACCTCCTTATATTTACTGTCTTCAGTTTAATCTTTGTTACAAATATTAGTTGCAAAACACTTACTCATCCTCAAAAAAAAAAAAACTTTAATTAATAATATCTCATTAAATATCACAATGAAAGTCTTTAGGACTACACCAGTCGTACTTAATAACTTTATTTCATCAGGTAAAAGGCTTGCACTCTTTACAATGTAATGCAAGCACTCTCTGGCAGGCCAGAGTTTGTAGAAAGTGTAATTCATATTCCAAGCCATTAGACTGGTGAATCAGAGCTGATAGATTGTAGCGTTTGTTCTGGTTCGTTCTTCCCCTCCTTCATTAGTTGGTACCCATTTATAATGGCACCAGGCCCAAGGACAAGCTCTCCAACTGACTGCACCCATTGATCAATTAGGGCAGAGCTGAACTCAACTTAGGGCTTGATTTATAAAGATTTATCCGTTTGTCATTATTTAAAGAAAACTGGAAATTGCAGTGCTAAATGTTAATAGTTAGGGGAAAATGGGCATTTATTTCCTCAAATTGCAAGGTCAGAAAGTGTGCATTTATATAGCCAATTTAATGTTCATAACTTCCAAAAGAGGATGTCTCTGTTTACTACGCACATAAAGTCCTACTTCCCTGGTGTTTCACTGAAATCTCTTTTCACCACAATATATAAATGTTCACATCACTCTGAGTGGTTATTTAATTAATATAAATATTGTTACTGCTACACTCTAGCCTGCTACACTCACTCTTCTCATTGTAAGTCACTCTGGATAACAGCATCTGTCAAATGGCACTAATGTAATGTAATGTAGCCCTCATTTAATGATGATAGAGCTCTACCACCAACACTGTACACACTATAGTGCCTACCAAGCAAATTGTAAGTGGACATAGTATGAGCATGTGCAAACATTGTAACATGTCCACTGCTGGTTGTATCATGAAACAAAAATATGTATAAGGCCAATGATTTGTACAGCAGTCAAAGATGAGTGAGTTTATCTGGGGAGATGTTGCGATGGATTGATTGTGTGTCTGTAATTTGATAAATGCAATGTCAATGTGTCATCATGAAATGCATGAAACACTATTATCGTGTACATCTAATTACAATTTCCACTCACTATTTACACAAATTTAAATCTAATATAGACTTTTTAAAATAAAAGATGAAATATGGTTCTTAGGAGTTTCTTTAGCAGACCTTAGTTTAGGAACCCCTGTGATATGATAATATTGAAATTAAACATTATATACGCCTACACATAATTATCAAATTATATTAAAAACCATTAAAGCCCAATTTCCATTAAATTAGACACCAACATCTAAAAATAAAACTGTCTTAAATTATTTATTTTATCTGCCATTGATTCAAGGTGCAGTGCTATAATTGACACCCCAGGCTGATGTGACGCCTCTGCTGCTACAGTCGCCATCTGAAGATTGTATACCCACAATTCAGTCCTATGGCAAATGATTAATGGAAAAGAAACTGGTCTCAAACGTGGATTTATAAGCACATGCCAAATTGGTCTGTATTGTAGACTATTTGCTTTTGCTATTTAGTTTGTTTTTAATGCATAAATAGGCTATGGACAAATTAATCAAACTTCTCATTTATTTCATGTAAGATAACCTAATCTTGGTCTGTGGATGGTCTGTTGCCAATGAGATAAATGCATCCATTTGCAATGCTCTAAAACAATGAACAGTGAACTTAATTCACAGGTCAGTACATTGTCTTATATCAGTAGGCTACATGTAAGTTTTGATGTAGGCTACAGTAATTTAGGGTAATGGTTAAAAAAATCCATCATAAATTATCTGACATGATTAAATTATGAACAACTGAAACGGGAGATTACTGAACAGCCAGAGCTGTTTTAAATAAATCTTCACAGTAAATATTTTTCTAATTTTTAACTGGCAGTAGTACAATTAATATTGCAAACTGATTTCTCAGACCCACATACTACTGTGTTTATTTAACCCCTCTCTTATGTAAGCGGTCAAATCTGACCGAGTGACTTTGTTTTTAATCATAAATATTGTGTTTTTCATCCAATTGCCTCAAGACCTCATGTTATCCTCCACACTAGGCCTCTAAACATATACAATTGATGATCACCAACTTGCATTGAATTTTGAGTGATTTATTCAACAGTGTCACACCTATGATGTTTTCGGTCAGAATTGACTGCCATAGGAAATGAATGGGTATGAGTATATTATGTTCATCCTGCAGATAGAAAACATCTCCACACACACACACACACACACGCATGCAGGCACACACAAGCACACACACACGCATGCACGCACGCACGCACACACACACACACACACCATGTTGATGTTCTGTTGAACTTACTGCAAAATTATAACATGAAATTCACCCCTGGTGTCATTCTGTCTACGACCCCTTGATTCTACTTGCTTTGACTGTTCAAATGAGATGTCAACCATCAAAATTGGATAAGGGGTTCCAAAGATATCACTGTGCAAAACACACCGGCCAATTTTGACCGAAAACAGTATGGGAAGGGGGGTATGACCAAACACAACACAAAGGTTAACTGAAGTGGCAAATAGAGCAGGTAGGGCTTCGCTGTTGATGTGTCCTTTAGAAAAGCAATGAAAAATGGCAATGAATTAACCAGACAAACTTTGATATTTCATCATTTCTTTCAAATTGGGAGAATATCCGTATCAACTATTCTATGAGGGAATATTTATTCATTCACTGAGCAAGGCTGGCTTATGAATGCATACCACCGCATAGCTACTGACTAACGCTAATGCAATGCAACTAAGCGCTGAACGTAATACAGAGAAAAATAATTTGAGTCAGCCTCAGAGGCTCAGAATGGTCAGAAGTTCTCAGAACTGATAAAGTGACTCCACTGACATAGCCTCAATGAGGTGTGTTTCTTGTGGTAGGACAACTGAACGGATAACATTTTATCATAAAACTCAATATGAATTGTTTGAAACAGGTAGCCTAACAATAACAACTTTGCTTGTGTATTTTTAGCTGATCGGCTAAGAACATATAGTATTCATAAGCAAATAGCTTCATTATTAACTTTTAAAGTTAACTAGTTGTACAACCCTGCTTCACGTAATGCATAGCAATCATATCACATCGCAAACATGCATTTACATGGCTCGACATTAATGATAACCTCAAGCTACCAATCCATCGCAAATGGGAAGTTTTTGGCTACATCTTTTTGCTAACTGGTTGCCGGCCAGGTCAGACCAACGTTACCAGTTCAAGTTTCTTTTTATCAGGTCTATAGAGTTCAATGGAGAGAACTGGCAGGTCAGTTGGAGGGCAGCTCAGACATTAACAAATTTCTGAACTCGTTCATGTTGGGCATGTGACGCTTTACAATTGTGTGTCTATTGTTCCCTAATCTAAATGTAGGCATAGCATCTAAAAATGCACCTACAAGCGCAAAAGGCACATTTACTTCGCAATTGATCACCCTGTCTGTTTTGAGTATTAACATGGTAGCTAGGGTGACTAGACAAACAAAGAAACAAAAACAATTTCACACTTCTCTCACAAAAGAGTAGATTGGGCTATTGTTACCAGCCATGTTTTAGTCTTTGGCCATCTTCGCAGGGTTCTGCATCTTCAACCATTAAAGGACTATGCGTGACACCTATAATTCCATGCGTCAGAGACTTTTTTGTAGCCTAACCATGTTTGTGATATAGCCTTGCTGCGCAATTTCTGTGGTCATAGCATACAAGCTAGATTTCTGTAATAAAGTACGATATGCTGATACAGACACGCAGTGTTCAGTCACAGTGGTATTTCTAAAATAATCGGGTCATCGGGGCCTCCTAAACTGGCTCCGCACCCCCTGTCCTAATAATCAAGCTCTGCCACTGGGCAGTGGTTAAAGAAAACATGTGTTTTCATGTGTGCCATGATTTTAAAATGGTAATAAATCCCCTATATAACAAAAACACTACAATTTAGAAATACAACTGTTGGCACTGATCCAGCTGTGTACTTTATTTAAAGAAATTAGTTTTGAAACATAGCCTATTGCCTCATAAAATTTATGAACTTAGGATGTTGTGGGAATCAGAAGTAATAAAAACACGGCCTTTTAAATGTTAAACAACCACATATTTGTGTAAAAACCCCAATAAACATTTTTAATGTTCTATTTTCTCAAAAATGTGCAAGAAAAGCATGTGGAATTATCTTAAATTAATTTCATTTGGAGACCTGTTCACCCTGCAGGTTTTTTTTTGTTTCACAAATGAGTAATTAGAGGTGTAAATTGGACAGTCTGTCATCAAAGAAGTTGAGGAAGAGTATTACATTAGGCCATCTATTGCTGGAAGAGATATAGATAATCAGGTATGTACTGTAGTGCTCATTATCTAGGCTTCGCCAAGATCATGTCTACAGAGTGGATTTGTAAACCATGCCCTGGAATACGGATTCGTAATTCGAGGGCACGGTTTATGAATAGTTTTTGAATTGAATTGAAATGAGTGAAAGTACACTGTTACATTGTCATTAATTAATAACGTAACTTGAATTATCCTCCATGTCTGGTATCCCGCATATCTGGCCACGGTGGTTGTCCACAAAGTTTATCCACAGCAGAATGAGTGCCAAAACATCTCAGTTTTAAACCAGAGGCCCTGAGGCTTCAAAATTCCATTGCAGTTGGGGACTCGAACCATCCAGGCTCACGTCTCCTTTTTCACCATAATTTAAAAACATCCATTCATAAAACTAAAGTGCCTTATTTCTCGTGGTAGCAAGACCCTAGCTTGGGAGACCATTTTTGCACATAACCACGACCAATCGGAATGGAACAACCGGGATGATGACAAGAGAGATTGTCTACAGTTTGAATTACATTTCATTTCACCAATAAAAATCCCTTCTGGGGATATTTTTAATAAGATAGCGAGTGCCATTTTTTTTTTGTTTTCTTTTCTTTTTTAGTGACATTTTTGTCTTGGTTTTCGGGGTGAATAATAACAAAGAATACAAAAAAACAAAAAAAAAACAAAGCGGCCACAAGGGGCAAAACCACAAACTCAAAAGAATTCTTAAGAACTAAAAAAACACAGAACAGAACACAAGCAGGGCAGAACACAGGCAAGACAGAATACGGACAGGCGGAACACACACAAGCAGAACAAAAGCAGGCAGATACATACAGTTTAAAAACACAAGCGGGAATGCAGGCAGAAACACATTCAGAAACACAAGAAACCAGCACCCGAGTCAGGCAAACCAAGAACTTAAATAGCCAGGGGCTAACAAAACACAGGAGAACATAATGCACAAATAACACAGAAGTGAGGGATAACGAGAGGCAGGTGGGAACAATGATTAAATAACGAGACAGAAAATAATTGAATAATGAGATACTCAGGCACACCAAACTAAGGGATGTGAGACAGGGCAAAACTACAGGGAGGCGGAAACAGGTGGGAACAGGAGGCACAACCATGACAATTTTGCTTCTGAAATTGCTGTAGATTCCTATGTTACTCAGGAGGCTGGCAGCGTAAAATTTTAGGACACCTAAATATATGAAAGCATGAATACATAATAACCAAATAACATGTTAAACATTTTACAGCAATTTTCTATTGTAACAAAAATTTGTAATAATACCTTCAATGAGGTTAGATTTTTAATGACCCAATTGACTTTGGTGCAGCATTAGGTGCAGGCACAAATGATTGTAAACAAAGTCAAATAAACTGTTAAAGTGAGCCCAGTTGCCCATTTTGTTTTAATACAGTCAACCCTAAAAAGATTTTTGGCTGTTTTTCACTATCTTCATTTTTTTTTTTTAAACAGTTTTTAACATGGTAATTATGAAGAAGCCCCAAGTATTACATACCAGTTTTATCAGAGGTCTCTTGGCAACCCAAATCTACCAAAATATTCTACTTCTAGGAGTTAGATAATCAGAAATAGCAGTTCAAAGCAAACAATTTCATTTATGTTTTATGAAAAAATATTTTTGTAAGGTATTTCCAAAAGTACATGTCTCACCACAATGAAAACACCCTGCAATGTAAGTCCAGGGTGTATGTAGTACCCACATCAAATATCATGTCAATTGAACTTGCCATTGCTTTACAATGTAGTATTATGTACACGAAGAGCCTGGCGCCTGAGCCTTGCACCAGAAAGGACACTAGACCTAAAAGTTTGATAGAAGTATGTTTTTATTCCAAAAGCACAATTGAAATAATAATAATAATTATATATATATATATATATATATATATATATATATATTAGGGCTGTCAAATTAACACATTGATTTTGATTAATTAATTCATTAAAAAATAATGCAGATTCACGCATATAATATTATTTAATGTTTATGTTAATTAATTGATGTACCGATGTTACTGTAAGTTGCTGCATGTTGAATAACACTACCTATATTGCCAAATAACCCAACCGTCGCATTTTGACACACTGTCAGCCATTATGGGGTTGACACACTCTGACAAACCGGCCCTTCAGCTGGAGCGGTTGGTGTGGCTCTGAGCCTCTGAGAGCGGCGCTAATTTCTAAATGACACCCCTCTGACCCCGTGCATTGCACAATTCCAAACGGTGGTGCGTTAGTTGTGCATGTAAATAGTATGTTAAATAGTTAACCCCTTAGCGCACAAGCCAAATCTTGCCAATCCTTGCCCATTTAGGGGGTACCCTATTTAAAGCTTTATAACTCCAGATGTGAACACCACAGAGACTTGAAAAATGGCTTAAATGAAGCAAGACATTTGTACAATTTACAATACGAACGCAGATTAGTTTATATTCATAATTTTGGAAGAAATACAGTGCCACAAATGCAACTGTTTAGACAAGAAATCTAAGATAAATTTGCACTTTTTAAGTTTGCAATGAAATACTGAGAGCATATAGCAGGTTAAACTATACATGTGCTAGATCAAAAACAACTTGACCACAAGTTCATAAAATCTAAGGGTGGATATGTAGAACTACTATAGATGTATGAAGCAAAAACTAAGCAGTGTACCCAGCGTCTCCAAATCTATCCAAAATGTCTAAATTATGCATTGCTGTAAATCACAACATTCACATATTTCACTACAAATCAACTGTTTTGACTCAAAAAAATCACTGTTGCATAATTTTCAAGTGGAAATTCAGTCAGTGCAGTGGTCTAAAATATCTAGGGGTCCAGAAACATATCCACAATCTCTCCAAAATTGAATAAAATGTTTTTTGTCCATTATAAAGCATATAAATTAGCCCCTGATGAAGGTTTAAGATGAAACATTGCTATCAGATTAAAAAAATAATGCAAAAATGTTGTCACACAATGCGGTACAGTACCTAAATGTGTATTAATTAACTTGTGTGTATTTCTATACTCTGTACTCTCGTATGTTTTCTTGTATGGGGATGGGACAACATGAAAACAATTTTAAACCGTCCACCACGTTTTGGCAATGTTCCAACTCTCACGTCATCACTGTTGCATGCTTCACAAAAACTATTACACTACCATCTAACGCTTACATTACATCCACATTGGATAATATCCACATTATATAACACCACTAACCTATTTAAAGATACTCAATTTCAAAAATAACGTATATAACCGAAATATTTTGAGCAGTAATACTTACATAGCAATGATGAAATCTCATCTATGTTCAGTAGATGGAGACAGAGACAGTATCAATGATACTGTTCTACATTACATTACATTACAGGCATTTAGCAGACGCTCTTATCCAGAGCAACTTACAAAAATTTTTACATAGCATTTTACATTATATCCATTTATACAGCTGGATATATACTGAAGCAATGCAGGTAAAGTACCTTGCTCCTGGGAATCGAACCTGCGACCTTTCGGTTACAAGCCCAGTTCCTTACCCACTGTGCTACACTCCGTCCTTCTATTCGCTTCTGTTTTGCTCCAGAAAACGATGTCAGCTAGGTCTATCAGCAAACATATGGCCTAGCTATGTCCAGAAGTCCTCAATAATAATTGTATTTTCCAAGAAATTACGAAATATCATGACCATGTTTCGTTAATACGCTGCACCTTTCTGCTAACAGAGTGAATGCGTAAGTGAATGCGATGCTAAGAATATTTTCTATTATGCTGACCTATAAAACGCTATTCCAAAAGCAGAATTAGACATGTTATACATCGTTAGAAAACTTATACTCTCGCCTAATGAATAAATGAATTGTAAATCAAGCCCGACTGTACTAAAAAGGGCGACGACGCCGTAAACAACAGGTGTGGTATTAAGCACAGATATTTTGGAAGATGCCCAGGCGTCACAAATGTGCGTATATTTCCCAAACAGATTGTCCAAGACAATATATGCCCACGCAGTCTCAAAAGGGACATCTCTACACGTAAAACCAACAGTAAGGTTGTATATTTATTCAATATTTAGTCCCAGATATTGACTGTAGAATGACATGGTATCATTTTAAAAAACTTTTTCTCGTTTATTTCGTTATTCAGTGAGCAGCTTTTTCAGTGCTGTATATCTTAGGGCTATTGTCGGGTTTATCTTGTTGCTATGACGGAATATGATTTTTTAGTGGTGAAAGAATATTTTTCTGAATGCCAAGATAGACAATATTGTCCATTATGTCAAGGGTGGGGGGTGTTTTGTAGATGAGACTGCATGGAGGGGGTGTGTGTTAAATGAACGACAAGAGCGACAATGGTGGGGCTGCGAAACTCCGTTTTCGGCATAGTTGTCGTGTATCGTCTACTAATGAAACTAAAACAACGCGTTTCTGTTTTTATCTCACACTTTGGTTGCAGTAGCACTGAATGTTTGAGTTCAGTAATCTCGGCACGCCGGAGTGTCGACCACTAGGGGCTGTGCGCTAAGAGGTTAAACAAGCACTAAACCGTGCAGACCCACGGCGCACCTGTACAAAGTGGCATGCGTAAAACTTTGCTAACTATATAGCTAGCTAGCTATGGCATGTCCTCGCCTCTGTAACGGTATTTGTTGTCCTCCGTGTGTCCATACATCTGTATCGGTGGTACGCGCAATGTAGGTTAACTTCCTTATATTCCCTCATGAACGCTCAGTCTGCAGGGTGCAGGCCTCCTTGTTATTCCTAGAATAGCTAAAAGTACCATAGGTGGTACAGCCTTCTCCTATCGTGCTCCCCTCCTGTGGAATAAGTTGCCTGCCCATGTTCGGGGTGCAGACACTATCACCTTATTTAAAGCTAGGCTCAAAGCGTATCTTTTTAGTCCCTCTTATATTTGGGCAGGAGTGGGTGGCGGGCATAGCTATAGAGTCTCTGGTGGACTGAGCGGTTAGTGCTGTCACTGGATCATCATTGGTAGTGCTGTGTTAAGCTGAACCGGTCATGGTCTGGTGATGACTGTCTCAAGCCTGCCCTCATGGATACGTTGGCCCCTGCCTCTGTTTCCCTTAGCTATACTGCCATAGCCTTGTTCTGCCAGGGTTTTCCTTGTCGCACGCAGGCACCTCTGTCTCTTCTGCTCTGCTTGCTAATCTACCATTTGAACCCCCTAACAATGTTTTTTTTTTCCGTCTTCCTCGGCTCTGGGCACCTGCCCGGAGCTCTAGCCCAGGTTTGCTGAGCACCCCCCCCCCCTGGCCCGGAGCTCCAGCTAGACCAGCTGGGCACCCCCGCCTCCTACCACTGTTGATTCAGCTATAGCACCAAGCCTGTCCCCGTCTGACCCTGCCACCCATTGGTGTTCCTGCCCATCTCTCTATGTGACCGGAGTCACCCTTTGCTTGGACTTACTTAATACTGGATTGGCTGTTTATGTATTATAATTTATCTGTTTTCATGTAAGCCATTTCCATAACAAACTGGTGCCTGCCCACAGCAGATGGGTTCCCCCTCTGAATCTGGTTCTGCTCAAGATTTCTTCCTGTTATCAGTCAGGGAGTTTTTCCTTGCCACTGTTTCCCTAGGCTTACTCTTTGGGGGCCGGTTCTCTGTAAAGCTGCTTTGTGACAAAGCTCCTTTGTTAAGAGTGCTATACAAATAAAAATTGATTGATTTAAAATCAAGATTGGCTGAAAAGTTTCTTTACTTTGCCCTATTGTCCTGACTTCATAGTCAAAATAAGTGTATTTAAAACATGACAAAATCACAACTGATCCAATGGCGCATACTCAAATATCATGACCTTCCTAATTGGTTGCTGGTTTAAACATCCATGAAGAAACTATACATAAAATACCCCTTTCATTACATTACAGGCATTTAGCAGACGCTCTTATCCAGAGCAACTTACACAACTTTTACATAGCATTTTTACATTGTATCCATTTATACAGCTGGATATATACTGAAGCAATTTTGGTTAAGTACGTTGCTCAAGGGTACAACGGCAGTGTCCTACCCGGGAATCGAACCTGCGACCTTTCGGTTACAAGCCCAGTTCCTTACCCACTGTGCTACACTCCGTCCTGTCTCCAACTATTTCTGTGGTATTTCCTGTGCAGGACTTCCTATACTATATATTGAGGTGTCAATGCAGGTAATAGCTAAAAAATAGTTTTAAATACACAATTTTACAAATATCTGTGCAATTAACCAATACGATTTTAAAATAATTCAAACATTTTTGCAGTCTCTAGATATCAAACATCCCTATATGATGCGTAACGTGTACAAGTTTCACTTTAAATGTAAGTAAGAGTAGAAAAACCTTTTTTTAGACTAATGAAGTTATTTGCAAATCATACTTGCCTTCCAACATTGACGGTGTAAAGAAAAACACAAAACTTAGTTTAGGTCAATTATGTGTATTCAGTTATAAAACCCTCAATGCACTCTTCCTGGCAGTAAAACAGGAAGGTGCTTACCATGTGCTTAGATTCACAGAGGGTATAGTGCACCCTAAATGCCCATTTGTTCCAACATGTGAATACATAGCGTCAACATGTTGGAACCCTAAAATACCTTTTAAATGCACCATTTTACAAAGACCTGTGTAATTAACCATTACGATTTTAAAACCATTCAAAAATGTTGCAGTCTACAGATATCGAACACCCCCTTATATGATGCATAACATGCGCAAGTTTCACCTAAAACCCTTTTTAAGGCTTAAAAATGTAAGTAATCTTATAAAAAACCTTTTTAGACTCAAATAAAGGTGCTTGCAACCCATTTTTCTTTCCTACATGGGCTGCTGAAAAAACATTCAGAAACAAAAACTTAGTTTAGTTAAATCTGTATTCAGTTTTTAAAAAAAACCCTCAATGTGCTCTCCCGGCATTAATCTTTTTACCATATGTATCCTATTGTAAAACCCCAGTTGTTCCTACATGTCTATACAATGTGCCACTCCAAGTATCTCAAAATACTAAATGCCACTGACTATATTTACGGCATGGATCTCCAAAACTTTTAGGGGTGCTGCTCTAACGTAACGGTACATGGGGTGGCTTCTCCCTAAGTCGGCCCTGTTACAGCAACACTAGCTGGGTTTACATGGAGCCTAATATTCCGATTAAAATCGGTTTAAAACCGATTAAAATTTCAATAGGTTGCAGAGGCGTAGTTTAAACCTTTTCATAAACCGATCAAAAGAAAAATTGTACCATGTAAACGATGAAACTGATTATTTTCTGGCTGCGTTCTTTCTGCGCATGCTCACTGTCTTTATGTAAATGCGTGGTGACGTAGGTTTCTCTCCACTTCCAAAAAATGGTGGCTTCCAAGCAGAACTGGACCACAGCGGAGAGTTTGTTTTTAATCCAAACTCTGAAAGAATTGAACATTATTGGATGGCTAGACGTAGGGGTGAGCGATATGACAAAATATCATATCACGATTTTTTTCAGGCATGATCACGATCCACGATATGATCACGATTCTTTTTCATGTTGGTATTTAAGACTATTTTGCAAGTGAATGAACAGTGCAATCAAACTAATATTCCTATTTAAGAGAATATTGCCTTTCAGGGGAACAAAACCTAAAAGAAAAAGAATAACAGAGACCATTTGGGTCAAAGTACCAGATTTTAATCAAGTGCAATTCTGCAAAGTATTAACATTCAACAATGCTTTCTCTTGAGGTGATTAAAAAGGTTTGTTGTGTTGCCATCCGATGTGTGAACATTTTCTTTGCAAATAACGGTGTTTTGCGCCGTGTTGGTTTTGGAAAACCCAAACCAGTTCCATATTACAGACGGCAATTTTTTTAGGGACTAACTCCTCCATAGTGTCAGCCATGCCGCTATGTTGTCAAATAAACAATCACGAAACCGCCCAGACCCACAGCGCACCAGCATTAATTATATAGCTAGCTAGAGTGAGAGCACCTATTATCGACCACCCGAGGGGGTGACGTGTATCGACCACCTTAACCAGTAGTGTATTTACTTCCTATTTATTAGAGAGAACTGGATGTCGTTACCTATTAAAATGTAAGTCCTGTAAAAAAAATACACATAAAATATTTTCTAAATGTAAAAAACCAACTTCATACATATACATGTAGTTATATTAATAGTCTTATTTACAGTATCAACTGTAAGACAAACAACACACACGGAATTATCTCATCGCGACACATTAAAAGCAATGGCGCAGACGTTTAGTAATTTCAAAGTACTTTCCTCAAGTAATTTTGCGCTATTTCGCGTCCTGCGACTTGGCTTACAACTGTGAATATGTAGGCTACGGATTACTAGACGTGCTGATAGCGACCACCCTTTCTCATATTAATCTCAAATACAGAAGATAGGACACTTCTACAGTAGCCTATGCTAGCAAATTTATGTCAAGTTCCATTCATTTATATGGAGTGGTCGATACATGTCCCCTTAGCAACCAAAAGCTAGCGCTGGACCACCTCTGACTTATTTGCCGGCACAGAAAAAAATCGCGAAATACTGAAAAATAGATTTTAGGTTTGGCTGATAAAACAACGTTGGATGCCTTGTATGAGCGCTGTCAGTGCAACTGATAGAATGTGCAGTTTCACTGTAGCCCGATACTCCCAATCTCTCTGGAAAGGCAGATCGTGGAGACATTTTAATCGTTCACGAAATAATGATCAATACAAACAGGTCCACGAAGAAATGAACAAAGCCAGGATGGACCGCATGCTAATCCTCTTTGCCATGTTTATTTCCTGAAGCTGTTGTGATGCCGAATTATGGAATTATGGAATTTTCCGCCACTGCTCTAGTATGAAAAAAGCCCCCCCCCCCCCAGACATGCCTCTGCCTGACTTAGATTTATGCCTAGTGTACATAACACAATTTTAGCCAGGATGTTTACAGATAAAGTCTACTGAATCTGCCCTTTCAACAATTCCTACACAAATCATTGTCAATAGAAGATATTAGAGCTGCATTGTGATTTCATGAGGGAAATCTGAACATTTGGCCTATTGTAGAAATGGAATAAACAATGCCACTGCCCTTGCTTAGCATGGTTTTGTCTTGTAAAAACTCCATTAAATAAATTGCCTGTGTGCTATATAGGCCCACTTTTCCCTGGTAGACATCTGTGTCAGGCTCTTGCCATTATAATTACCCTTTTTACCCAATGTAGCAACACATGGGCCTGTCAATGACAGATAAAGCTAGCTATTTAACTTGGCTAACAGAATTGTTTTCATTGAATTTGACTGAAAACAACTATGCATATTCCATTTTTAGCTGAATGCTTCCATTGTTTATCTAATGTTAGCAATTTTGGGATCATAAAACAGCTATATTATGCAGCCAAGCGGTAAAATCCGCTTTGCATACAAGCAGTAGTATTACTAGAAAATAGGCACGGTCCCCTTTAAGTGAAATGGTGTAATGATGACGCGCTTCCGGTGCGCTGTGTCTGGGAAATGCAATCGCCCTGCAGACAAGAGCAGCATCGTTTGGAGTAGAAGACAAGCAAAAAAAGATTGGTAAATATGAATATAATCGTTTAATATAATGTCAGAACATTTCTTCTTTTCTGTAATCGTATATTCTTAGGGATATCAAACCTAGATGATGTTTTATTTCATAGATGTTTGGAGTTTGAAACGCTGTTGGTGAAAGCACAAGGTTGTGGTTGCTAGCACACACACTCGGTATGTAACACTAATTTTCTGTGAACATTGTAACAGTTCAGAAAAATGTTGTTGTTATTAGAAGTATTTCACAAGTTAACCATATACCTGCTGGTTTTTATGCAGTCATGTGAGTTATATTAATGTACTTTATGTAGGTTTCCTTTGTGTGTGGATGGTGAAAGTGCACCATCTGCAGGGCGATCTTTAGAGTTTGGTTGCAGTAAGTGTTAATGTGGTTTTGAACGTAATTGACACTAAATTAAATGCTAATGTATGAACGTTGTTGATGTACACAAAACTTGTTAATGTAATATCAATCAATCAATCAATCAAATTTTATTTGTATAGCGTATTTTACAGCAGTTGTCACAATACGCTTTACAGACAACCCTGGCCTTAACCCCCACAGGAGCAGGCCTAAGGCAACAGTGGCAAGGAAAAACTCCCTGTGGCAGATGGGAAGAAACCTCGGAAGGAACCAGGCTCAAGGGGGAAACCCATCCTCCTCTGGTCAGCTCAGCGTGCCGACTGGTGACCAACATGTCAGTCAGTTTTATAGGGTTTATGATGTGGCTCAGATGATGGGTGGGGCTGGGTGGCGGTGGTGGGGAGCAGCAGGTGGCGACAGATGTGGGCAGGGTGGAGGCAATGACGAAAGAGGGGCTGGACCGCAGAGGTGGGGGAGACCAGACGACTCTCGAAGCACTCTCGAAGACTGGGGCAAGAGCCCCGCCGGCAGCGTGGAGAAGAAGGTAGAAGCGGCAATTCGGGAATTTGCAATATAGCAGACAGTGGGTAAAGTGGCAGTAGTATGCATTGTATGGCTGCATAGCTACTAGGACAGGTATGGAGAGCCCATGCAGTCATGAGGGGTGGACAACCATACTCGCCTATCAAGAGCCAGCCCATATAAAGTCGAGTCACAGCTGACTGACAGATGACAGTAAGGAAACCACAAAGCTATATGACTACAGGCTTCTCCCACCCTGTCTCCAGACTATAATTGATTATAAGCCTGAGCATAGAGGTGCGTTTTTAATCTAGGTTGAAATATTGAGACTGAGTCTGACTCCTTTATAAATTGTGGAAGCCGGTTCCACAGTAGTGGGGTTCTGTAGGAGAAAGCCCTACCACCTTTTAGGTTTTTGGAAATTCTTGGGACTACCAAGTAGCCTGCGTCTTGGGATCGGAGTGACCTTGTGGGCTTATAAGGTAGGAGCAGATTAGTTATGTACACAGGTGCACGTCCGTGCAGAGCTTTAAAAGTCAGGAGCAAAACCTTGAAATCTATCCTATGCTTAATGGGTAGCCAGTGAAGCGACGCTAGCACTGGTGTAATGTGCTCATACTTCTTAGTTCTGGTCAAGATATGAGCGGCTGCATTCTGCACAAGCTGGAGACTCTTTAACGAGTTATTAGGGTAGCCAGATAGTAGGGCATTACAGTAATCTAACCTAGACGTAACAAATGCATGGATCAATTTTTCAGCATCCCCAACTGACAGGAAATGTCTAATTTTAGCTATGTTGCGTAGCTGAAAGAAGGCAATTCTGGATATGTTTTTTATATGTGTGTCAAAAGATAGATCAGGATCAATGGTGACACCAAGGTCTTTAACGACCATATTAGGTTCAGCCAAACAACCATCACAGTTTAAGGTGAGAGTAGACAATTTCTCCCTTAATATTTTGGGACCTAAAATCAACATTTTGGTCTTATCTGAATTTAGAAGCAGAAAATTTGAAAGCATCCAAACCTTGATACCTACAATACAGGCCTCTAACCGTGAAAGTGGCAGTACTTCGCCAGGTTTCAAGCTGTGGAATTTTTTTTTTTTTTTTTCTAGAATAAGGCCACTACCGTATTTCGTAGGGCTGAATTTATTTTATTTCATTTTTATATTATTTCAAGTACCGTAAAAAAAAAACCCAGAAGCTCCTGTTTTATAGTTGATTGTGATATGCCCCTAACGACCGCTTACCTCATGAAGTAGACTAAGCTATCAGAAATAAAAACCCCTCGCATATGCTCCCGAAATTTAATCTGTGCGACGTCAAAATATCATTTGGAGCATTTGTGCGAGTGCAAATAATCATTCTGGTGCGACCTTTTTTTTTCCCCAGTCGAACGTCCCTTTCTCTGTACATTTGCTAGTTAGTACACTCAGTGGCCCATATTTACGAAACGAACGTACGACAGAAAACGGGGCATGCGGTCATTTCCATGCAAAGCTCGGCATTTATCAATTTGGACGTGAGCGGAGGCTACGATCAAATCTCACGTCAAGTATCAACTCGTGTACGCAAGTTTTCATTTCAGCATGGACTTGCGGTGCAGCATGGTAAACCTGGCTGAGTCGGAGAATTGTTATTAGACCATATTCTGACTGGCACCTAAGCATATGCAGCCACATATTCATCACTTAAAAATATGTAGCCTATTTTGTAAAGGCCTACATCGACTGTGCCATATCCCTAACATAAATAGTTATTTTCAAATTGTCTGCAATTAACGGGGTTAACAGTTTTTTGGTGTAGGCTATGAGATTAATTTCTCTTTCATTTCGAGATAGGCTACGCTACTGCTGACATCATTACAAGCAATTAGGTTAGATGCTTATTCAGTCACCTATTTCAACAAGAGCTTTGACAGTCATCAAATCTTGGCAATGGCAGATCTGGCTCTGTTAGAAGACCTCTACACACCCGTAAGACGAAAACGAAACGAACAAAACGAAAGCATGTTTATGACATCATTAAAACATCATTAAAATGAAGAAATAAATAAATAAATTAACCCTGCAAACGTGTAATTATTTAAATACTAGTAGCCTAGGCTATTAAATTTTTACCATTATCCAGCTCGGACACAGTCTGTGTCTCCTCTGCCACCTGTTATGCCCGAAATGGAAGCAGACCTGATAAGCGCGGACACTCGCTCCTCAGTCTGCGTCAGTGCAAGGCTGGAATCCAGCTGGCTTCCTCCAGTCAGCTGGGTGCTGCACCTACGGGCTGCAACACGCTTTTTGGTGGCGAGTTTGAGGTCTGACCATTTTTTCTTCTCCTAAATGTAGCCTAAAGAATTATGATATAAGCGAATTACTTATATATATATATATATATATATATATATATATATATATCACGGATGTATAAATTAAATATTCCAACCTCAGCTGGAGTTCAATTGTCTACAGCAACGCCGTTGACCGCAGCAGTGATTTCCTTCCGCACTGCATTTTTCTGACTTCATTCTATGCCACTTTTCAGGCTGCCAAATAGAACTAGAATTGGTTCACATTCTATTTCTAGGTCGGAGAAATTTCTCTTCTTGACCGTATTACGCTTCTCCATGTCGTAAACTCTAGGGGTGAGGCCTATAAACCGAGAATATATAGGGGCGTGATATTTAAATGACGATTGTTTTAAGCCGCCACATTTATCAATGCCCGATCATTCTTAGGCTGTGATTCGCGAGATACGAACGTTTCATGAAAGATGATTTCTGCGCTCGGATCTGCGCTGGTTTCTACGTTAGATTGATAAATGAGGGCCAGTATGTGCTTTGTGAGCTGACAGTGACCATTCTAACCAATCAAACGTGAGCTTGACGTTCTTACCTTTAATGCTGGTTAATATTAGCCTTCAATCACTCAGTTTCACGGCACTCCACTGTCACACGACAGAGTAACGCATTAACTGTTACCTGAAGACAAAAGTTAGTTAGCTAGCGTTATCGAAAGCAAAGATGAAGCGATCGATTATGGAATTTTTTTGTAACGTTAACATTACTAAAAACGTCACTAATGTAGTCGCTGTGGGTGCTGAAACAGTTGGTGATGGCGATGTGGATGCACCAGCAGTGAAGAAGGTTTACACACAAGAGAGTGGCTGAAGGACTTCGAATGGCTTAGGTATGAGAGCGGCGTAATGCACTGGGTACACTGTAAAGCCTGTGGGACGGAGATCGCAGGTAACAATGTGTTTGCAACGGAGTCGACACTTTTTAAGTGTGAGAGTTTAACTAAACACGGAGCCAGCACAAAACACAAAAAATGCTGTGACAAATGTGTGGCAACGAAGAATTCAGGCTCGATTGGTCAGGCATTTATTCGACAACATGCTGCTGGCCGTTTTAAGTGTGAGAGTTTAACTAAACACGGAGCCAGCGCAAAACACAAAAAATGCTGTGACAAATGTGTGGCAACGAAGAATTCAGGCTCGATTGGTCAGGCATTTATTCGACAACATGCTGCTGGCCGTTCAGCTCAAGAGGCAGAGCTGTATATAAAATTTAACACCGCCTACACCATCACCAAAGAGGAACTCGCATTCACTAAATTTAAACCAATGCTGCTTCTTATGAAAAAGAAAGGCATTGACATTAACTTAACTTATGCCAACAACAAGTCATGTGCCAACATCATCGGCCTAATTGCAGATATCATTCGTGAGCACACCACTGCTAAAGTTTCGTCAGCTCAGTACATGTCGTTCATCATTGATGGAGACACCAACGTGTCTGTCAAAGAGTGTGAGATTGTGTATGTCCGCATCCCGGTTGAAAAACAGCCCACAAACATCCTAGTCGGACATGTGGAGGTGGAACACGCCAATGTTGATGGTGGGGATGTTTTTTAATAAATATTTTGTATTATATAGTAACAAGTAATATATTACCTGCAGTTACCAATGGCAATATTACTATATTAAGGTCACTTATAATATCACAATTATTCAGTGTTTCTTACTGTACATGTATGTCGGTTTTCTATTTTAATTGTTATTGTAATGCTGATTATTTTATTATTAGAGTATTATATTGTAACCCATGTAAAACGGATTTGTACATAAATAGCACGTGTAATCAGGGGTGGTTTTAGTGATTTGGAGGCCTCAGGCAAAGACCAATGTGAGGCCCTTCTCCATTTTGCTTAACGCAATCATAGCTAGTGAACAAAAACTATTTGGAGGCTGCTTTTTTCAGTTAACAAAGCCACAGAACTAAAGGACAGACCCAAATGAGAATTCTAACTGAAGAACTTCAAATGACCTTCAGTCAGAAGAAGACAATATGGCAAGAAAAAGATTATAAGTATATAATCTTTAATTCTTTCAAGACAAAAGGTATAGTACATGCTTTTTGATAAAGCATTTGAACATCCACTATTCTCTAGGGGTAAAAGTCCCAGTCCGAGCGGGTGTCTGGTTTGTGGTGGGCTGCTGTTGTCTATCGGTGTCACCTCTGACACTTTCCTCCCACACTGTAGCTGGTTCACCGCAACCAGCAGAGACAGTAACGCTAGTAGTTGTAGCAGGTGCGGTGGGTGCACAACAGGCTGAGGCAGCAGTAAGGCTGCTAACGTTAGCTAGCTCGGCTTCTTCACCTAACGTTACACCTGTTGTAATGTCAGCTAGAGTGAGAGCACCTATTATCAACCAACTTCGTTTGACAAACAGGAAAACGTAAACTGATTTGCAACTATATATGAAAAAATAGGCAAAATATTGGTAACAACCTGTACCTAGTTATGTAGGAAAAATGTCCTTGTTATACTCCTGTGGTTATTTTTTTTTAAGTACTTTCGCAATTTTTTTTATGTGCCAGCAAATAACTCCGAGGTGGTCCAGCGCTAGCTTTTGGTTGCTAAGGGGACTTGTATCGACCACCCCGTATAAATGAATGGAACTTAAATTTGCTAGCATGCTGTATAAGTGTCTTGCGTATTTGAGGTTAATATGAGAAAGGGTGGTTGCTATCAGCATGTCTAGGAATCCGTACATATTCACCGTTGTAACTCAAGTCGCAGGACGCAAAATAGCCATTAGGAAAGCAGTTTGAAATTATGAAGCAATGTCTGTGCCACATTGGATTTAATGGGTCGCGATGAGATAATTCCGAGCGCGTTGCTTGTCTTAAAGTTGATATAGTAAATAAGGCTATATTAATATAATTAAATGTATATGTATGAAGTTGGTTTTTTACATTTAGACAATTTATCATGTGTATTTTTACAGGACTTATATTTAAATAGATAACAATGTCCAGTTCTCTCTAATAAATATGAAGTAAATACACTAGGTGCTCTCACTCTACTTGTTGCTCCTCCGTTGTGGAGTCTCTGGCTGTTTTATTAAAGAATTGCAGACTTTCCTCAAACTCCACTTTGAAAACACTTCATGGTAACAAAGATAGTGACTCTCTGCCTCTGATGGCAAATCGAATTTCTACGTCATTGATTAGGCGCAAATGCAGGAAGGTCAAGGTGGAATAGTCCATTAAATGTGAAATGTGGGTGATAATAAATATTGGCAAATATAGATATTTAATTGGATAGGCCCACATTTACTTATTGATAGATTTATTTTTATCTACTACAGATTATCATTCATTTGGAGTGACAATAAAGGATTAATGTTTTATAAATTAAAAAAAAAGAAAAAAAAGGAAACAAATTCATGAGGCCCCAAGCAATTGCCTACCTATGACCTATGGTAAAACCGCCTATGCGTGTAATGTGTCAATTTCTATAAAACTGCCCTGAATTAATCTGAATTTAACAAATGTAATTGTTAAATTCAAATATTGAATGTTATTAACCCTGTTTAAACAATATTTAACCTGTGTGAATTATTTTAGGAATCTATGCAGCCACCAAGTCAGCATTTGCTGGTCTTGGGGAGTCATGCCAGGACTCGCTCCAGAAGACAGTGGCCATGGGAGCTGATGGAGTAGCTGTGAATCTTGGGAGGAAGGGAGGAGTAGCAGCGAAACTCCAAGAGTAGGGGGGAAAGCACATCATCCTGTTTCACTGCATGCCTCATAGGTGAGCTGATAATGGTCCACTTCATTAAATCACAGATTAACAAAAAGGCTATGGCTCTCTGTCTTGATAGCAAACTGAAATGTCGGATTTGTACACTGTTGCAGATTGGAGCTTGCCCTATTGTCCGCCCAGGATTCACCTTGCATAGGCAATGTGTACAACCTGCTCCACTTGGTTTGGAAGACGTTCCACTTCAGCTCTAAGTCCAGAAGGGAGCTGTAGATCCTTGGAGTCAAGCTGGGTGTGTCGGTGAACAATCCAAGTGGAGTCAGGCAACAAGATGGTTGCCACATGTGTCCAGGTCATTGGATGTGCTCCTGAAGCCAGGGAAGAAGGAGGGGACCCTGGATGATGCTGGGCAGTACACAGTTGTACATGCTCATATGGACCACTCAATGCTGATATAGCTGGCAGAGCAAAGAAGGTCAGTATGAACTATGGGTGGACATTAACAGTGGGGCTTGGGGCAAATATGTTCTTGAAAGTGGAAAAAATTGGGGGGGAGGGGGGGGTGCCTTTGAAATGTTCATTTAATTAATTTAATACTTTACATTAAATATGCTGAAACTGTGTGGAAACTTACCTGCTATGGAAATTGCCCCCAAAAATCAGTTAAGGGGGGCAAAAAAAAGCCTCAGGGGAAGAAAAAACTACACCAATGTGGCCTATATTAATTTACACATTCAACATTACTATTTTCTGATTGAAAGGAATGTTTTTTTTCTCAGCAGGCCATCATACAGAAATATTAATTTCGCTGCTTTGTTCTGTGCAGCTCAAGGAGACCATGGAGGATATCTAATTCCTGGCATTCTGCCATTTCTTGGCAGATTTATTTACTGCCATCAGTAAATACAGCCTATTGCTGCAGAGGAATGATGTGATCCTCCCTCAGATGAGCTTTACGTGGTGGTCAAAGAATCAGTCATGTCATTATTTGAGATCTCAATCCCTTGCTAAGTTGAGTTCAAAGTTATGTATTGTTGGAATCACATTAACAGGCAGTCAGCAGCTTGGAGAACCTCATCCTCACCATTGAGGCAATGGCTGTGAGGCCATGTCATGGTGGCAGGCTGGCTTCCTTCCACGCAGACATGAAAAGGCAGAGAGGTGCTAGGGAGCAAGAGCAGGAGGGGCAGCAAGAGCAGGAGGAGGGAATACGGCCTGAATTTAAGTATCAGGCACATCCTTTTTCATGCAAACGCGTTAAAGTTAGGCATTTAGAATCAGTTCATTCATTTGATGTACTGTAACGTACTCCATTCATTCTCAATTATCAAGGGAGTTGCTTTGAGGAAAGGAGAGGCAGGGAATATGGCTGAGGGTGGACCAATCTGTCAGACTGCTACCAGACTGCAGAAGCAGATAGACACTGCTGTTGCTGCAACAGTTAAACACCTCAGCGTCCGGTCCAGCAGCCTACTCAGTATGTTAAGATCAAGATGCTTAACATAATATGTAACATATCTCAATACATACTTTTGATAACCTGCACCGAAAGAACATTGACTATCATTACAAAACTTACAGGCCATTTACTAAACTTTCATTCCACTGCTAAGTTTGCACCTATTTTATTCATAAAAAGCAAAAACTAAATAGAATAACTATTTATAGAAACAATTTTTACTGCTTATTTAGGGCGGGAGGAACATGGAACAGACACAGCAGCAACCAAAGCGGTCCAGTGTTTCCAGGTGTTCAACCATGAAACTTGGCCAGAGACAGTGTCTAAACTAACGTTACTTTTATAACAACCATTTTTAATTCAGTAAATAGTGTTCTAGTTGGCGTGGCCCAGGTGCCAACTGACTGACGTCACACAGGCGACATTGGTTGGATCCGGTTGGATCTATAGGAAGTGAGGTCCAAAAACACACCTGCAATTACCGCTTCTCACCATTGGTACCGCCAAAGAGAACGAAACGGAAATCTTCGGGCAAGAAAGTAAACAAAGAACTAAGGGAGACGGATTTAACATGCCATGTCTGACGGAGCCCATATATATACAAAATGGAACATCAAGCTAATTACGCGTTAGCCACTCACTAGCTTCCTGGGAGGTGTGGCTGAGGAGGAAACTACTACGGTGGCTGCAAGGTAAATCCAGTAATTAGGAAGACACAAGGTAATTCTGTCGGTTACAGTAACAACAATCAAAATATAGACTTCTGAATGTTTCTGTGTTAAAAGTCCTACCATACAAAAACCAACCAGTTACAGTTGGATTGTATTTCATTAAGAAATGGCTGTGAATATGCCCTGGCTGAGGAGGAGTTCCAGGCTTGTAAACACTGGTATTCAGGTCCTTCAAAGACAAGAGCTAGAGCAGGAGGGGCAGCAAGGTATTTCCTGACTACTTATGCAGGAATGTCATGCGGAATGGTCATTAATATGGTTGTCCTGCCCATTATCCTGCCCCCTCGCAACAAGCAGACAGAGAGAGATAGAGAGAAAGAGAGTTTAATTATTTAACTTTTTCTCATGTTTACTGATCAAATATGAGTTTGATATTAAGGTATTATAAAGTATACATGTTTAAGAAGTAATTTCTGAATATGCCCTGGCTGAGGAGGAGTTCCAGGCTTGTAAACACTGGTATTCAGGTCCTTCAAAGACAAGAGCTAGTGTCGTGGTCTAGGAAAACGACAAAATTCTCTGAGTCCAATCGCCAATCTGTAGAAAACAACTTCACGAGGGAAAAGACAGCACAACAGCAAGCTCTTCAGAAAGGTTTAGACTTTATTTGCACCGGTGCATGTGCACAACAAAGCCGGAACAATTCCGCCGAATTGAACCACGACTGTCAGTTTTACAATCCTTTTATACACAAAATGTACTCCACAAACTCCATAACCCCTTATACATTTACGTAAATCCCAGCCACCTGTTCTTCTTGGTACGACATGATGTTATTTTAACCATCTCTTATCTGACCTGGTTGGCACCAGACGGACTTTCCTGGGTCAACCTGACCTTCTTGGCACCAAAATGACTTTCTTTGTTCTGTACTTTTCCAGTATGCATATAAGTCTCAGCCTTCTGTAATTTTTCATTAAGCGTACAAGTTACATATGGGTCACTGTAAAATATTAGTTTTCTAGTTAGTGTTTATCTGTTCAGTGACTAGTTCTTTTCTGCTGAGTGAGTAAATATGTATATATGATTTCTAAGTCTACTGCGTTCTCATGCTCTTTATCTACAGTGGATACTGTGGTTTCTTGCGTTTCCAAAAGCTTATCTACAACTACTGATAGTAAGATTACTATCTACTAAGGCTACTGTTTTGATTATATGACGTTATCATGACGCATAGTGAAGTCGTCACACTCATAAAAACTTATCTATAACTACTGATAGGGCTACTGTTTTGATTATATGAGTAGATGTTTACTTTATCATGACGCATATTGAAGTCGTCACACTCATAAAAACTTATCTATAACTACTGATAATTAGGAGGATACATCTGGCCCAACCTTGATGGGAACACCCTAACTTTAACATGTGACGTCATCACAATCATGGGGAGTCTCAAAATTTTCCTACACTAGCATAAGGGGTTATGATAAATTCTTCTGACGAAAGAACCCTATTGCTCGGATTTAAAGGTAGGCTATATGTAATATAATGTTTAAAATTAGTTTGATGATCATTGTATTTTAGACTGTTACAATTATTGTATTATGTTATGCTGCCACTGAAAACTTCTACCCTGATAATGATATTTAAATTATTTTGGCTTCAGAACATCCTTCATCTGGTAAGGATCATGTTGGTCCTTCCTGTGTCCTCGGTGCAGTGTGAGAGGGAGTTCTCCACACAGAAGCGCATCAAGTCGGACATCAGATCTGCATAAAACCCCAACACAGTTGAAGATCTGATTCGAATCAGTGTAGAGGGTCCTCCTCTGGAGACGTTCGCTGCCTCAGTCTCAGTGAAGAGATGGATGGAAGAGGGACAGAGAGTCAGGAGACCAAATTTAAAATCCTGGCCCCAGGATATTGCGTAAAGCCCCAGTGGTGGCCTACCATGCTTTTTTTAAGGCTACTTTCACCAATTTATGTTACTTGTAAACCGTATATGTTATATTGTCATTTTTTATCAATAAAAAAATCTATTACATATATTGTTGGTTGTTGGTGCTCCTTACATTTTGGTGGGTGCTCCTAAATTTTTGCTGGTGCTCCTAACTTTTTGAAGTTGGGTGCATCAGTGCTACCATGTAAAAAAGTTAATTTTGAGCCCTGCACTGTCCTCAAGCCTCGACGCGGGTTGTAGCCTCGTTTCAGCAAGGTGTCAAAACGCCTAGCACACATTCGGAAATAAGAGAAGTGAAGCCATACCATAACTCAATCAAATTAATCTCCCTAGCTCTGTCTTGCTTTTTAAAATTGTGCGGTCACGCTCTGTACAGTGTTTTTCCAAGACCCCCTGAAACCGGGTTTGAATGCCAGCTAGTTTTATGATAGGTTCGCTGTCACTTGTTACCTAGCCAATCTTAAAATTCAGCTGGGTTTTAGCTTAAAATGGTCTCACAGCATGCATTTTATTAGCTAGCTAACTAACTACTGAATTATATTAAAAACAGCGGTTAATATAAACGCAGACGTTAACAAAGATAGAGAAGAAAATGCGTCCCGTAGCCATGAGTTAAATACGGAATGCCAATTCTACCGTCCAAATAAGAGACCATTCAGTATTTTGCGCCATGGTTGGCAACCCTAAATGAAGCCAGTTACTAGAACTGTGATTCAACGTTGCCATCAATTGTGAAATTGGACACTGAAAAAGGGAGGGAACGTAACAACAATTCAAAATCGAAAGAATAATGTTGCTGTTTTAACTGCGTTAGAATGCTGGATTTTGTAGTGCATTGATTTTAGAACTGTTAAAAGGCTGAGGTATCCCTTTATTTCATTTACTTTTACCATGTCAATCCATTCGTTCTTGTCACTGGCACTATCTAAATTCAGCTTGGTAATTTGGTGGATAGCATTAGCCACGTTACCAGCGTTGTCACACATGATAGAATCTCCCGCGACACTCGTAAAGAAGCAGACTAGATTGTAAACAACACAAGGTATTTCCTGACTACTTATGCAGGAATGTCATGCGGAATGGTCATTAATATGGTTGTCCTGCCCATTGTCCTGCCCCCTCGCAACAAGCAGACAGAGAGAGATAGAGAGAAAGAGAGTTTAATTATTTAACTTTTTCTCATGTTTACCGATCAAATATGAGTTTGATATTAAGGTATTATAAAGTATACATGTTTAAGAAGTAATTTCTGCAAAAAACAGAATTTTGGTGAAAAATTAGTTTTCAACTAATACGCGATTTCTGGAGAATCACCTCATGCGACTTAAGCCTGGGTTCAGTGGCTCCTGTCACATTTCCAGTCTTAACAGCTAGTCCGTTCGTGGCCTAGTCGTCACGGTTACAGTCTATGGACCATGGGGTCCTAGATTCAAGCCCAGCTAGGAACAAGTTTCTTTAGCCTGCTTTTTCCCTCACTAATAATTGTCTATTACTTCTCAATTATTGCTATTGCACCACATCTACCCACCATTCACCGAATGTATACACTGCATTATGACGTACCATCTACATGTTAAAGTAACCGGCTACAATATTGCAAAGCTGTATGGATTCAACGGGAGCTCTTCTATTATCACCCAAGACATTTCCTAGTTCTGACAGCTAGTCCGTTCATGGCTTAGTTGTAAATGTCTCCGTCTACAGAAAATGAAGTCGCCAGTTCAAGCCCAGCCAGGAACAAGTTTCTTTAACCTGCTTTTTTCCTCACTAATAATTGTCTATTATTTCGCAATTATTGCTTTTGCACCACATCTACCTGCCGTTCACCGAACATATATACAGCATTATGATGTACCGTCTACACGTTCACTTAACCGGCTACAAAATCGCCAGGCCATATGGATTCAACCGGAGCTCAGCTGTGCTTACTGGCCTGTGTTCTTTTTTAAAACCACGGACAGGTTTGACCATGAAATTTCATGCATTGAATAGTTATGTCATGGTGGCGTACTGCCAAAGTTACGCACTGGAAAGCCAGAGGTCGAAGGATTGAATCCCGCCTCGCCCTCAGGTAGATATTTTCATATTTCACACTAACGTTTTCTTATGCGTATCTTTGCTTTACCAAAAGTCACTCACGGCCACCCATATGCATTTCATGATGGCAAATGTACTGATTTTCTTAAAGACCCTGTGCAGCCTCCCTTTTCTTTTCTTTATTTAAAGTGTTCCTTTAGTTACTAAATTACAATATATATGTATTTTTTCTACTTATTAGACTTTGAAAAACTTGCTTTGATGTATGTGGCAAGGTGAGTGCCACCGCTCGTGTATAAAGAGAGAGAGAGAGAGAGAGACGAATTCGTGTGATGAACTTTTTATTTATAGCCGAACACGCGGCTTTTCGGTTTTCCCGGTTACGTGGGTTTTTAAAGTACACCTCCGTAGTGCCGCACGTCCTCCGTCAGCAGCCACCCGGTCTGTCTCCGAGAACACATTTTTAAGCACCCAGGCTCACTGTCAAGGTAATCAGCACATCATTAAACAATGAAACATTTAAAGAGCGGTGCTGATTAGCAATCTCTAACAGCTGTGGTGCAGAGTCCGAGAGCCACTCTCTCTGCAGCCAACGTACAAACCACGCCCCCCCTACCACAATGTAGGCTAATACCTGAATTTCTTGATATAGCAGACTCAAGACTAGCTGGGCGTGTCAGTTCTGTCCTAGTTATTTATGCATTCACTTTTGATTGACGGCCCGGGCCGCTCTCTCCCACTGACCTGGAACAGCGCTCACTCCACGTAACGTCAGTTGTAGCTAACATTAGCTAGTTATCATACGACCGTAATAATGGATAACGAGTACAGCAATAACAGCATTAGAAATATTGAGCTGTATATGTATGAGCCCATCGCTTACAGCCTACAATATAGGACCCTAACATTATAGGATAACCTAATATATAAATGGGGTGTGGTAAATGTCAAAAGGTTTGATGAATGGAAACCCCGCCCCTTGTCCTGCCCCCTGCGGTTTTTTACGAGGTTACTTGAGTTCAACCCCCACCCACCGGCCCCCGCCCCCTGTTCCTTTGTGGAATTGTTCATTTTGTAATTTAATATTTATTTTTTTTAATAGTCTTTGTTTAATGTTGTTTTTATTTTTGGGGCATTCGTTTTTATTTAGGGTTGTTGGTTTATAGCGTAGCACATGCGTTGATTTAGTTTATATTTTATTTTAATGGAAATGTTCCTTTTTAAAAGTAAAAGAATCGGAGAGGGAACGTGTTGAAGATCTTTGCTTTTTAAACGTGTTTGAAAAGGGGAGATTTGTGTAAGACATTGTATTATTTTTATTGTTTTGAAACACCATCTGCTACCAAATACAAGAACAGGCAAATAAATGCGTTAATAGGGTTACATGCATTAAAAATGTTTAAAACAAGTGGAAATTATGTTAGAAAAGTTTGGTAGTTGGTTCGTAAAGTAGATTTGTTTGTTAGTTAGATGAGGAGACAGCATTGTATGCATGAGCATTAGTTTTGTGTCATATAGATTTTAAGCAAAGCGAAAGCGTGTTAAAATTGTGAAAAAACTATTTCAAAAAAGTGAAATTAGCAAATAGTTACATCTAAACATGTCTGTAAAGCAAATGCAAAGCGTGACAGGTGTAAGTTATCAGGCTATGTGTGAAAAGAGAGTTACTTAAAAAAAACTATGACAGAACACATTTAGAGACAGAAACGAGCAAAACTTAGGTTATTTTCTCTGGAAAGCCTTCTTTGGATAGAAGTCCGTAGTTTGTCGAGAGAGAGAGAGCAAAAAGTGCAACCTGCCCTATATCCGGAGTCTGGGGCCGACTGGAAACGGTCAACTCTCCCCAGCTTCCGCAAAGGCTTGGTGGGGGGTGTGGTGTAGGTTGTGGTTTGTCATGTGCCGCGTGTCGGGAACCAATGAAGACAGGTATGCTTTGAGGGGGTGGTCTTTTCAAAAATGTGCTTTTTTATTTTTGTTTTTTATCTTTGTCTCCAGGCATTAACAAAACAATAGGCTATTAGACACAAACTTTTGTTTTAAATAACACAAAGAGCCTAACATATATTTATATAAACTAGGCCTACAGAATAGAGCTGCAATATAATAGTAATATAATAGTAATTCTTATTTTTACGTAGGCTATAGCCCACGTCCCTTTTTAAAGTAATGTAGGATTAATTATATGCGCCAAGTTTTAAGTGAAGAGGTTAGGAAGGCTGCTATGTATTCTCTGCTAGGGAACAAGGTGAGAATGGGCCTTTAGAGATACGCTGATGTATTTAGCTTATGGTAATTCGGGGAATGAATTGAGTAGAGTCAGTGGTGACTGTGGTAATTGATGGTAGTCTTCCCATTTTTAGAAACAAAGCTGGAGAAACTGGTTAAGCTTTGAGAAGATTGTAGTGATCTATTGGGCATGGGCTGCATTTTACGAAATGGCATGATAAAATTTGAGGGGAAATTTAACTAAAAATGACAGCGCAGTTTTCCAATTATTTAGTTAAAAGCAGAACTTTTGGTGTAGTAAACAGTAATGTTGAATTAAAAAAAAAAGTAAAATACACACTGAGCCATGGTGACTTCAAGCTGACTCTGAGGTAATGGATCGTTTTTACTTGCCAAAGTAGCATCTTGCATGAGACTTTTGTTGATATCGTGAATGTACCTGTGGGTGATCTGTGGGGTTACCGAGGGCAACCGAGGCCGTGCAAATACGCCAGAGATGGAGGAACTAGTATGTAGCATTGGAGGGTTCAAGTACGTGTGAAAGATGAAGTAAAAGACAGAAGTATTGAACAGAAGAGAAGGGTTTTGATGCAAGGTAGTATACTGCCTTTACTGCAGTACTGTGGGAGACCCTGAAGACCTTGCTCAAACACGGCAGGAAGTTAGGCACTGGAAAGCCAGTGAGATTTACAGGGAAATTGCAAGTAGGGATTTGGCAGAAACGTGTTTGAAAGTGTTTGTATGTGGAGAATTGAGGATGTAAGCATAAGGATTTTAAAATGACGCGTGACATTTGAGCTTGTGGGTGAATAGGAGACTCCTGACTAGTGCAGGAGCCCCCAGTACAAAATGGGGGACTGGTACAAGAAACTAACATTGGTACAAGAAACTAACTAATCAATTCAAACGGACTAATCATTTGTTCTCCATTTTAGGATAAGACTGGGTGATGCAGCTACCAGCGGTGCTCCTCTCTGTGAAAGCGGGACCGAGTAATTAACGCCGAGTAATTAACATTTGATTTCACCCTTTGAAATTCTTACAGGTCGACACGAGGACTCCTGGTGCTTAGTGTATTGGTGGGGTATTGCATGTAATGGGTGACTGTTTAGGTGAATATTGCAGGCTTTTGTCCTAAGTGTGTTTCTTAGGATCACAGAACTGGACCTGACCCGGCTGAGGACAAAGAAGAAACATGCCTAGTTGAACCTGGAGATAGTGTCCTGGTGAAAAACATAATTGGAAGACATTTTATCCAAATTTGGTCTGGTCCATGCTCACGATTCCATCAGCTGCTTCCAGTGACTGGAACTCCGGTGTGGTTGCGCATTAAATAGTTAAGAAAATACAAGGGTGAGGCCCAACATGGGGCACAATAATCCCCATCTACCCTTCAAGCTCCTGGGGGCTATCTCTCTCTGCGTGTCTCCATTCAGACACATGTTTCCAGGACAAGAATGTGCACCAACCTTGCAGGCTGCAGTTGGATTTGGGATGACTTCACAGCGACATTTTCGTCATTATGTTGTTATGTTGGATATTTTTGTCATTATGTTGTAATGTCAAACAATTTTGCCATTGTATTGTAATGTTGTATATAGTCTGAGTGTGTGGGTTGATACAGGAATAGGTTGGGAGGAGGCCATTAAAGTATTGGAAAAGTTTTATATTAATTAGGATAAAACTGCTACAGGACTGGAGGGAGATGGTTGTCCCACTCAGAAGGCCATATACAGATATGCCCTTCAGCTAAGAGGTGAGGCACATGCAGCCCTCCAGAGAAGCCTGGCACATGCCCTAAATTGTATAGTGGACCTAAATTTTGAATTCCTCTGAACGAGAGCCTCTGCCTGCCCTAGTAGTTGTATCAATCAGACACTCTCACATAATCATTAACCACTGGTGTAATAAAACGCTTCAGGTTAGGCTATTTGTAACAAAATGATATATATTAGACATAATTAGGAAACATAGGGATATTGCATGATGGGAGGGAGCCACTGGGTCCACAGTAAATGGCATTTTTTCATTTTAATATAACACAATATTGGTGACAAAAGGAGGACTACTTTCTAACCAAACTACTCTTTGCCTACGCATTGCCTAACACTTCCAACTGCACTAATCCAACTGACACTCCTACCACTATCAACTCTATTCTAGTCACTCCTGATGTCACCACTAACACCTCTGTTCCAGCACTTCATAGCTGGGTGTTGAACCCTAATATCACAATGCAGCTAAAAGGCAACAACTGTGACCCAATGGCTAAAAAGTAGTAATTACTGTCCCTTGGGGGTGGGGTTGTTTGTATATATTGTATGGGTCATTTCTCCCAATGTGTGTGGGTATTTAATATTTTCATTTTATCTGGTAATTAGCATGTACATAGGCCAACCCAACGAGGATGGATTCCCCCCGCTGAGCCTTGGTTCCTCTCAAGGTTTCTCCCCTTTACTCTAGGAGAGATTTTCCTTGCCACTGTCACCATGTGCTTGCTCGCTGGGGGTACAGGCCTGAATAGATTATGGAGAATATGGCGTTTTGACACCAAATGATTTCCAAATACAAAATGGGGGACTGATAGGTTATATATATATATATATATATATATGTTGTGTGTTACGTTTCCGTTTATGCCATTACTGTGTCTGTAGTTTCTAGTGTCTAGCCCCTCTGTAGTGTGTCTCAGTATAACACCTCTAGCGTCTGCAGCAAGGATGTCACATTCCTATGCTAAATGGCTGCGAAGGTTCCCAGGGAGGGACAAGACCATTTGTCTCCGGCCTGCCAATTAACTCAATCTTTTGATATGTATGACCACAAACAGTATATCCAGACACCACACAGCGTGATCGGCAGAGACTTGCTTGGCGCACTGCCCGAATGTTCCGAGTTTGTCTCTCCCTTGCGCATTGTAATAAACATAAAATTCTCTGAGGAGACGTCGTCAGTGTATTCTTCATCGTCTTGCATTTGACTCCACTGAGGAGGGCAAAATAATCCTAACACCATGTTATAGTATTGAAGATGTTAGGCAATGGGAGTGTATGTAAGCAGTTAACTCATATTTTTTATTTTTGGATTTTATTTTTGTTACCATTTTTACAGCAGATGGCAGAAATGACTCGCCAGGCCATTGTGCGCAGTACTGCAGCTACACCACCATGGAGAATGACACCAAGGGGATAATTCATGTTGCCACCATAGACACACGGCAGACATCCTGGAACTCTGTCGTCATGGAGGAGGGATTTATCGAGACTGTGGACAAGCTTACATCAGAAATAAAGCTAGTGGAGATCTGCACAGATGCTCATGGCCAGATCGGAGCCCTTATGAGTAAGTACTCATCTGATATAATATATGAATACATGTGTTGAAAAGATCATTGAAATATTGTAGTAATATTAAAGGATTCTCCACTTCACAGACCCAAAGGCAGTTACAAGGACCTTGGAATTCATCACAGTCTGGACATGTGGCATGGTGCCAAGAACCTGGCCAAAGAAATAGCTGCTGTAAGTTTAATAAGTGGCTCATGTTCTTGCCTGTATCTTCATCCTAAAGTGACTATATCTTACATCAGGGGTATTTCACCATGTGCCATTGATGGCAGAGTTTTCATTACAATCAAAGACAACAAAAGTTGATTTCAGTGATTAGCTCCTCCACTCTGGCTGAAGGTGTGTTAACCTTTGTGTTGTGTTTGGTCATACCCCCCTTCCCATACTGTTTTCGGTCAAAATTGGCCGGTGTGTTTTGCACAGTGATATCTTTGGAACCCCTTATCCAATTTTGATGGTTGACATCTCATTTGAACAGTCAAAGCAAGTAGAATCAAGGGGTCATAGACAGAATGACACCAGGGGTGAATTTCATGTTATAATTTTGCAGTAAGTTCAACAGAACATCAACATGGTGTGTGTGTGTGTGTGTGTGTGCGTGCGTGCGTGCGTGCATGCGTGTGTGTGTGCTTGTGTGTGCCTGCATGCGTGTGTGTGTGTGTGTGTGTGTGTGTGGAGATGTTTTCCATCTGCAGGATGAACATAATATACTCATACCCATTCATTTCCTATGGCAGTCAATTCTGACCGAAAACATCATAGGTGTGACACTGTTGAATAAATCACTCAAAATTCAATGCAAGTTGGTGATCATCAATTGTATATGTTTAGAGGCCTAGTGTGGAGGATAACATGAGGTCTTGAGGCAATTGGATGAAAAACACAATATTTATGATTAAAAACAAAGTCACTCGGTCAGATTTGACCGCTTACATAAGAGAGGGGTTAATCAATGAAATCATCTGGTGTAGTCTTTGGTTTGGATGAAAATCTGCAAACTCTCAGCTCTCCATGGAATACGGTTGAATACCCATGTCTTACATTATTATGTATGTTTTGTTTCTCTCCTCAAGGCAGCAAAGATAAAAGGACAGTCCATTCTCCTCAACTGGCTGAAAGACGTAAACCATCGTAAACCATTTTTGGTGGTGTTGTAAGACAGCTGACACAACTAAGCAGTTTCTTGTAAGCACATAATTTATATGTATTTTTTCTCTTAGTAAGTTCATTCATTTCCATATGACAGGAATTTTTGTAGTACTGTTTTATTTTTCGCAGGCACTATGGGTTGGCATCATTCACCATGTCTGTGACATTCACACCTGGACTATGGGAAGCTGCCAACATGGGCCCCTGGAAGAAACACCTGGAAAGGAGTGGATCCAGAGAGACTCCAAGTGCCACAAAGCTTTAGTGGACATTGTTCTCAATCAGCGTTGGCAGAAGGATGTGCATAAATATTTGCGCTTCAGGTAAAGTGTGGCAACATGTTTCACACAGATGTACATTATATGACTATTTGTGCTTATTTTTTTAATTATATATATTGTGCTGGTAATTCATATTATAATTACAGGTATAATTTCATGGTGTTGAGCTCCCTCTAGTGGTCATTGTTAAGTTATATAAAGTTAATTGCACCATTCTCCATTTTAGTTGCTGCATGACTGGAGCTAGTGTACAGTTCAGCATTGTCTCTCGGTGAAGTTTTGAGAATATATGCCTGTGAGTATTACATAACTTGATTTGTTGTATATTAATGATAGTTGGATGACAAATGTGTCCTTTTTGAGTTGTTTTTGCAAAGATTTGAATATGTTTGGCAGAGCAAGTATCTTGTTCATGCTAGGCTGTTTAGCTAGCTAAGTACCCTGGCTGGTTAGCTAGTCATGTGCTCAA
Organism: Anguilla pacifica; assembly: GCA_039654925.1. Lineage (NCBI taxonomy): Eukaryota > Metazoa > Chordata > Actinopteri > Anguilliformes > Anguillidae > Anguilla > Anguilla pacifica. The sequence continues at coordinate 37,198,257 of CM077284.1, read as the reverse complement.
GTTCACTTCAAATTGAATTACTGTTGCCTACCTGGAAACATTGTATTTCATTGTTTTAATGTTTTTACAGTAGTTTTATTTGACAATGTAGTTACTATGGAAATGTTGTAATGTATTGACAATGTATTATTTATCTTTGTGAATGTATACCTACCTATAACTGTGTTAGCTATCTGTCTAGTTTGGCACTGACTCATCAAGCAAGGACAGAATAGTGAAAAGGCATTAAGGCAACTCAGCGGGCTTTACCATACAGAAAATGTTTTACGACTGCATACTTCATGTCTTCTTCATCAATTGGCAAAATGCAAGAGTTGCAGCGCAATGAGCACACAGAAGACTGTCAGTCACTCGAAACACAGTCTTGGTGTTCAAGCTCCAGATCTTCACGGCATTCCAGTCGGTCATCGGCCAGTGCAGCAGCTGTGTGGGCACGTGCAAAGGCGGAGGCTGCACAAGCAGAAGTGTCTACTTCTGGAGCTTGAGCTGGCTAAGGAGGAAGGTTATTTACCTGGGCTTGCATATCTAGACTCAGCTTGGGGAATCAATCCAATCGTGGAAAAGCTGCCATATGGATTGCAAGAAAAGTGGATCACTGTGGGGTCACAATACAAAGAAATCCACAATGTTGTCTTTCCACCTTTTGCATTCTTCTCACAATTTGTTCGCAACCAAGCCAGGACAAGAAACGAGCTAAGCTTCGCTTTGTCATCATTCGGTCCTACAAACTTCTCAAAGACAGAAAGACCTGTGAAAAACAGAACCCAGGTTTCAGTGAGAAAGACGAACGTAGAGAACGAACCTACCGCTAACTACGCCAGCTCCTCAGGGATGAAACAAAAAGACCCGGAGAAACACTGCCCTCCACAAAAAACCTCACCCCCTCAGTAAGCTTCAGAAATAAGTCACTCGATGAAAGTATAGTTTACCTCAAGGAGAAGAACTACTGCTTCAAATGTTGTACTCCGACTAAGCACATGGCGAAGGACTGTCGAGTGACGCTGAAGTGTGTGGAGTGTGACAGTGACAGGCACATATCTGCTCTACACCCTGGCCCTGCTCCTGCAAATATAGAGCCCTCTGCAATGGTAGAACAGCATGGCGAGGAGCAAGCGGCAGATGCATCTACTGCAGTGCCGTCAAAGTGTACAGAGATCTGTGGAGGAGCAAGCAGTCTGAGATCTTGCTCAAAAATGTCTTGCTAAAGTGTATCCGGCAGAACATCCTGAGAAAGCAGTCAGAATGTACGTAGTCATGGATGACAAAGCAATCGGTCTTTAGCACGGTGCAGGTTCTTTGATCTTTTCAGCATAAGAGGAAGCTCTGTGACCTACACGCTAAAGACATGCTCAAGTGTGATGGAAATCTCAGGGAGGAGAGCACATAACTACATGGTTGAATCTCTCGATGGGTGCACCAAGGTACCTTTTCCCACCCTACTGGCGTGTGACCTAATTCCCGAAGATAGGTCGGAAATCCCTTCTCCCGATGTGGCACGACATTACACCCACCTGAAACCTGTGGCTGACAAAATCCCACCACTTGATCCCAAGGCACAGATCCTCCTGCTCTTAGGGAGAGATATTTTGAGACTTCATAAAGTGAGAGAACAGCATAATGGACCAGATGACGCTCCGTACGCACAACGTCTCGACCTGGGGTGGCTTGTAATAGGAGATGTGTGTCTGGGACGGGCCCACAAGCCTGCCAGAGTGACAGTCTACAAGACAAACTTGCTGCTTAATGGAAGGTCATCGTTCCTCAATCCTTGCTCAAACAGCATCCACGTCAAGGAGACCTTGTCTGGCTCTACACATCCGTCAAGCCATTTTCATCAACACTGTAATGACAGCCTAGGCCAAGAAGACACCACGGACAGTCTTGGCTCCTCAGTTTTCAATGGAACAAAAGATGATGATCGGCCTGCTCTCTCTGTTGAAGATGAGGCTTTTCTTGACATCATGGATAGAGAGGTTTTCAGGGATAGCTCAAACAACTGGATTGCCCCCTTACACGCCACGCTGTCGACTTCCAAACAATAGAGACCAAGCTCTCAAACGGCTCTATACTCTCAGGCGCACACTGGACAAAAAGCCAGACATGAAGGAGCACTTCATCGGTTTTATGCAGAAGATCTTTGAAAACCAGCATGCAGAACCGGCACCACCTTTGCAGAGCGATGAAGAATGTTGGTGCTTACCAATATTTGGGGTGTGCCACCCACAAAAACCAGGACAAATCAGGGTCGTGTTCGACTCAAGTGCAAGGCATGAAGGTGTCTCCTTGAATGACATCCTACTAAGTGGTCCTGACCTCAACAACACACTGTTGGGAGTACTCATGCGCTTCCACGAAGAGCCTATAGCCATAACTGCTGATATACAGCAGATGTTTTATTCCTTCTTCGTCCGGGAAGATCATCGAGATTACCTGAGGTTCCTTTGGTATCAGGATAATGATCTCCAAAAAGACATCGCTGAATACAGAATGAACGTCCATGTGTTCGGAAACAGCCCCTCGCCAGCCGTAGCAATATATGGGCTGAGAAGGGCTGCCCAGGCGAGGAAAAAGAACATGGCACAGATGCAAAGCAGTTCATCATCAGAAACTTCTACGCTGGTAATGGTTTGACCTCCCTTCCCACAGAAAAGGAGGCAGTTGATCTCCTGAAGAGAACAAAGGAAATATTGGCTGAGTCCAACATACATCTTCATAAGATAGCTTCGAACAGTCACGCTGTCATGGAATCGTTTTCTCCAGAAGATTTCGCAAAAGATCTCAGGGATTTAGATCTCGGAGCAGATCCCTTACCTGTCCATAGGAGTCTTGGATTGAGCTGGAACCTGGAGTCTGATAGTTTCATCTTCAAAGTGTCCTGGGAAGAGAGACCATTTACAAAGAGAGGCATTCTGTTGATGGTTAACAGTCTCTACGACCCTCTGGGGTTTGTGGCTCCCATTACCGTACAGGGGAAAGGCCTTAATCCGAGAATTTACCTCTGAGCAGTGTGAGTGGGATGATCCTCTTCCACCTGGAAAGGAACAATACTGGAGAGCCTGGAAAGAGTCCTTGAAGGATCTTGAGCAGCTCCGCATTCAAAGGCCCTACGTCCCTGTGTCCTTATCCTCAACACAGCGGAGAGAAATCTGTGTTTTCTCCGATGCCTCTACCATAGCCATAGCAGCAGTGGCCTACTTACGAGTTGTGGATTCTGCAGGACAGTGTCACCTTGGATTTGTGATGGGAAAGGCTGAATTAGCACCACGACCAGCACACACCATCCCAAGGCTGGAATTGTGTGCTGCTGTCCTTGCTGTTGAAATGGCAGAGCTGATTTCTCAGGAGCTGGACCTGGACATTCAAGCAGTGAAGTTTTATACAGACAGCAAAATTGTACTGGGTTACATCCATAACACCTCCCGGCGGTTTTATGTCTATGTAGCCAACCGAGTCACCAGGATCCGAAAGTCCACACACCCTGACCAGTGGCATCATGTAACAACGGATCACAATCCAGCAGACCATGCCACGAGGTCTATTCCAGCGGGTCTTTTGGGACAAACCATTTGGTTCCATGGTCCTGCATTCCTCAAACAAGCCAAAAAGAGAGAGTCTGCAGTTGAGACAGTGATCAAATTTGAACTTGTGGAGCCTGAGACAGATGCAGAGATCCGGCCACAAGTCATCGCCTTCTCGACTAAGGCTTCTGGAGAATATCTCAGCTCACATCGCTTTGAGCGTTTTTCATCTTGGAGATCAATGATTCGAGGCATAACAAGACTCATGTACCTTGCCAGGGCCTACTCCAAAACTCAAAACCTGAATGCTAAAGATGAACAGTCGCAAGCGAAAATCATGGTCATCAGATGTGTGCAGAGGGAAATCTTCAAAGAGGACATCAGCAGACTAGAAAAGGGACAAGAGGTCTCCAAAAAAGGTCCCTTGTGGAAATTGAACCCTACCATCATCCAGGAAGGGTTGTTTAGGATTGGGGGTCGCATATCTTCAGCTGACCTTCCAGATGATGAAAAACATCCCTACATCCTCCCTAAGAAACATCACATATCTACTCTGTTGGTGCGTCATTATCATGAATGAGTTGCCCACCAAGGTCGTCATCTTACGGAAGGAGCCCTTCACTTTGCATCTGTCTCAGGCTCCACAAGTTCAAAGTTGATCACTATAAGCAACAGTGGAAGCATGTCCAGTGTCTCGCTGACACATTCTGGAAGCGCTGGAGGCAAGAATACCTGGCCACCCTCCAACCTCGCAGAAAATGGGCAGAAGAGAGACGCAATGTGCAAGTAGGAGATGTTGTGTTGCTGAAAGAAAGCCAAGCCAAACTAAATGAATGGCCCACCGGACTGATCGTGAAGACCATCCCCAGTGGTGACGACAAGGTCAGGAAGGTAGAAGTCAAAGTGGTGAAGCAAGGGACTGCCAAGATCTACTTACGACCAGTTTCAGAACTTGTCCTTCTTCTGCCTAAAGAAACCTGAAAAGATGGACTTACCTTTGAGTAATGTAGATAGGAGTGGTATAACAATTATTATACCAGACGAGGAGTGTGCTGGTAATTCATATTATAATTACAGGTATAATTTCATGGTGTTGAGCTCCCTCTAGTGGTCATTGTTAAGTTATATAAAGTTAATTGCACCAGTTTCCATTTTAGTTGCTGCATGGATGGAGCTAGTGTGCAGTTCAGCATTTTCTCTCGGTGAAGTTTTGAGAATATATGCCTGTGAGTAACTTGATTTGTTGTATATTAATGATAGTTTGATGACAAATGTGTCCTTTTTGAGTTGCTTTTGCAAAGATTTGAATATGTTTGGCAGAGCTAGTATCTTGCATGTTCATGCTAGGCTGTTCAGCTAGCTAAGTACCCTGGCTGGTTAGCTAGTCATGTGCTCAAGTTCACTTCAAATTGAATTGCTATTGCCTACCTGGAAACACTGTATTTCACTGTTTAAATGTTTTTACAGTAGTTTTATTTGACAGTGTAGTTACTATGGAAATGTTGTGGACAATGTATTATTTATCTTTGTGAATGTATACCTACCTATAGTTTACCTGTAATATGAAAGAAAGCAAATAACCACATGGACAACTAATTGCAATCAATATATATTTTACTTATGTATTTTGTTTCGGTTTTACAAAGGAAAAGATTCAATTCACAAAGAAAGCTGGAAAAAACAACGTAAAGAACTTAAACGTATCCAAGCCTCAGGTCTTTATTGGATCAACTGTGTTAGCTATCTGTCTAGGCACTGACTCATCAAGCAAGGACAGAATAGTGAAAAGGCATTAAGGCAACTCAGCGGGCTTTACCATACAGAAAATGTTTTACGACTGCATACTTCATGTCTTCTTCATCAATTGGCAAAATGCAAGAGATGCAGCTCCAGATCTTCACGGCATGCCAGTCGGTCATCGGCCATATATATATATATTTTTTTTTTTGTTCAATCAGATAAACTGCAGAACTTGAGTCATTCCAGAATCATATTCTGATGTATGCCAGCAAGCGCTAAGCTTTCAGTCCCCCAGTTTATGAGGCAAGAGTTCTGCTTGCTGCTCTGGACTATAATTTCCATCGGAACAGACCAACAACGAAAACAGCTGAAAGAAAAGAGATGTACATTTTACACTTGAAATATTCCCATTTACAGTGCAGGCACACTGTTTGGTATGCAAGTGATTATGTATTTACATGCGCACTCAAGGTTGCCAGTTGTTATAATGAGTAACTGTCATTGAATGGTTTACATTTGTGTAATTACAGTTTCAAAAAGCTGTACAAGAAAAACGCCAGAAGATACAGCATATATGCCCTGTAATCTAAAAAAAAAACCTACGAATACATCTCTGAGTTGCAAACAAGGATTGTGAGGAGGAGACTCACAAGTGGAAAGGGGATGCCTTGAATGAGGAGCCTTCGACCGGATGACCCCAGACGGCTCGGTTTGGTGCCCCCCATACCTGCACCAGCCACATCAGAAGTGTTGCAGACACAAGTCAGGACAGGTCTAGGTAAGTTACACATTTGCTTGCCTTTGAAGCATATCATATGTTTTAGTGTTACAGAACCAAAAGGTGTACATACACTCAAATTCCAGGGTTATCAAGATCACCCAACAAAGTAATATACCATATTACTTTGTTGGGTGATCTTGATAACCCTGGAATTTTGTAATCCTAAATGTAATGATATACGTATGCCCACCTCTAGTATTTTCATGTTAAGGCAATCATATGTTTTTTTATTTTTTTAAAAAATAAAATTTCTTTATTGCAATTCTACAGTTACAAAACAGGGTGAAGCCGCTTCAAATCCCTCCACCAACTCCCCTCCCCCTTCAATCAAAACCCCTGGCCTCCCCTCACCCATGCCCACCCATGTTATTCACCCCCCCCCCCCAAAAAAAATAAAAAATAAAATAAAAAATAAAAAATATAATAATTGGATCAACCAACAGACAGACAGGCAGACAGCTAGACAGGCAGGCAGACAAACACATTGACAGGTAGACAGGCAGACAGATAGACAGGCAGGCAGACAAACAAATTGACAGACAGACAGACAGACAGACAGGTAATCAATAGACTGAGAACTGGATATTTTCAAACAAGAGTGGGATCAGGTTATACTGGAGGGTAGCTATCCATAACTGCTGACATTTAGATAGGAGAGAAATGAGATAGTGGTAGTGCAATAGAGGAGAGGGAAGAAGAAGAAAAAAAAAGAACAGAAACAAAATAATAATAAAAATAATAATAACATCAACAACAGTAATAATAATGATAATAATAATAATAATAGCAATCATAATAATAATGACAATAATAATAGCAGCAATAATAATAGCAATAATAATAATAATAATAATAATAATAATAATAATAATAATAATAATAATAATGACACTAGTTGTTGGGAGATGGATAAGTCAAATAAATCAAGTTATGGAGGGGCATAAGTATTTCTGTGGATGTGTTTTGACCATTGCTGATGGTGATAACAATAGAAACAATAATAATAATAATAATGGAGAGAAAAAAAGAACAGAAACAAAATAATGATGATAATAATAATAACAATAACATCAACAATAATAATAATAGCAGTAGTAGTAATAACAATAGTACTCATAATAATAATCACAACAGTAATAGCAGCCATAATAATAATAATAATAATAATAATAGTGACACTAGTTGTTGGGAGATGGATAAGTCAAATAAATCAAGTTATGGAGGGGTATAAGTATTTCTGTGGATGTGTTTTGACCATTGCTGATGGTGATAACAATAGAAACAATAATAATAATAATAATAATAATAATAATAATGGAGAAAAAAAAGGGTACAATACTGTGTGTGCGTGTGTGTGTGTATGTGGGTAGAGTAGTAGTGGGGTTAAGAGGGTGTGTGTGCATGGGTGTGTGTGCGTAGTTCACCAGCAGTTGTAGAGATTTTAGGAGTGGTGAGAAGTTTTTATTAAATTTTTCATTTTGTATTCTGACTGAGGCTGAGATTTGTTCCATTGATTTATGTTCTGTTAGCAGGTTTAACCACTGTGAGATGGAGAGTTGATCTCTGTTTTTCCAGTTTAGTAGGATTGTTTTCTTGGTGATACTTAGGGCTAGTATTGGAGTTGTGTTTTGGTTGGAAGTGTCGATTACTGATGAGTCTCCAAGTAAGCACAGTGATGGGGATAGTGGGAGGCTGCATCCCAGAAGTAGTGTTGGTGATGATTTCTTGCCAGAATTGATTGACTGGAGGGCATTGCCAGAGGGCGTGAAAGTAGTTGTCAGCTGTGTGGAGTGTGCAGTGAGTGCATATGTCTGAGTCTGTGAATCCCATTTTGTACATCTTGTGTTGAGTTATATGTGCTCTGTGGTTGATTTTGTATTGAATTAGTTGTATGTTAGTATTATTAGATATATAGAAAATGTTTTTACAGATATTGGTCCAAAAGTCAGCATTGGTACTGATATTGAGGTCTTTTTCCCAGTTATTGGTAGGAAGAGAGATAGTGTTGTCTCTGAAAGATAGGAGTCTATATAGTTTGGAGAGAGGTTTCTTTGAACTTGAAATTATATTGATGTTTTCCATAAGTGGTGGTGATTGAAGGGGGTTGTTGGAGATATTGATTTTTGCCTTGATTGCATTTTTCAGTTGGTGGTACTTTAAATATTGTTCTTTCCCAATGCCGTTTTTCTGGACCAATTCTTGGAAGCTGAGTAGTGTGTTATTTTCGAAGAGGTGGTGCAGGTGTGTGATGCAATTTTCTTTCCACTTAGTGCCTGTTATTGGTGATTTGTTAACTAGAAAGTCCGGGTTTTGCCATATGGGTGTATGTGCACTAGGTGTCTTGGTGAAATTTGTGATTTTATTAACTTTCCACCAAGCTGTCAGGATTGTAGCGATTACAGTGTTTTTAAAGCAATGGTGATGTTTTATGGTGTTGCTAAAGAAAGGTAGGTCTGTGATAGATATGTCTTTGCATTCATCTTGTTCTATGTCGAGCCATGTGTTATGGTAGTGGTTTGGATGGATCCATTTGGTCAAATACTGTAATTGATTTGCTAGGTAGCAATGGTGAAAGTTGGGGGCGTCTAGTCCCCCATGAGCTTTGTCTTTTTGCATAGTTGTCAGTTATATTCTTGGTTTCTTATTTTTCCAGTAAAATTATGTTGTTAGCCTGTCTAATGTGTTAAACAGTTGGGTTGGAATCATTATGAATAAATAGTTAATTTTTGGTAATATTGTCATTTTAATTGTTGTAATATGTCCAATGATAGAGATGGGTAATGTCATCCTTTGTTTTTGCAATCATATGTTTTTAAGTGAACTACAACCGTGGTCATCCGGAGTATTAATCTGAAGATAGTAATCTGTGATGTCAGGATTGCAGACCTAAGTTGGGACAGTATGGAAAATGCTAATAAAACAAAAAGGAGTGATAATGTAAATTATATTCATCCTATACTATATTGAAAACACAACAGAACATTATTTGATGTTTTACCTGGTGAATTTCAAAGTAAAGTTACATATTACTGCTTTCTGTTTTTATTTGCATTTCATTTACTGTCCCAACCTTTTTGGAATTGGGGTTGTAAATATTTTTTTGTGAATTCACACCATGTAATGATTCCATCTTTACATTGAAGCCTTATTATATTATGTCTGGCTCACAGATCTGTGTAAATTACATTTTATTTGGTCCAGCTACATATTCCAAGAGGAGAGAAACAATGCAAAAATGTCTCTCATTAATAAAATCTGCACAATATTCTATCTGTTGACAATAAATTCTCAATTAGAAATAGATTAAAGTCTGTAGTAGTACAGCAATTTAGCTAGTAATTTACACAGCAGTACAGTAGAGGATATAGCATGGTCATGTCTTTAATTTTGTGTCAGGTATAACAAATGCAATAGAAATGCAGAGCAGTGAAGCAGTGTTATCCCACACAGCTGTTGGATCAGCACTCCATTTCCTTCACCCACCACCAACCAAGAGAAATAACAGAGGGAAACAAAAAACAAAAGAATAAAAATGACTATAGACATTTAAAAATGACCATTAATATTGGATAATAAATGTGACAATGTCCTGTTTTAGTGGAAAGCCCTCTGACCATGGCAAGGTACAGGCCCAAGAGAGGGAATTTTTTTTTTCATCTTTTTGCGAATAGAAATCTCACCAGTTTCATTTCAGCCCTTAGACCCTTCCTTCCTAGTCTTAAAAGTTTGCAGCTCTGGAACCCTCAGATATACAAACCAAAAGTGTTGGGTTGTAACGGATTACAAGTACTGTAATTAGAGCTTATTAATTAAATTTTAAACATAACATTTGTAACAATATTTTCCAATTGCAAAAATAATCTGCACAACCAACACCAATAACTGAAACAGCAACAACGTTGGTAAGGAAACAATTCCAAATTCCAAATCACTTTGTACACTATGCATATAGATTCTTGTAAATTTACTTTGGAATTGGGCATTTAGTTTGTTGGTGAAGGCTAAGAAGAAGGTACGAAGGGCCAGTAAGGAACTGGGACTTTTAACCCAATGGGTCGATTTCCAATTCATTCCAATAAATTCCAATCAATTCCAATTGAAATCTACACATAAGTTCTTTACACATTTATCATAAGATTACAACATATTTTCTTAATAATAAATAATTATACTTATCATTTACATTTAATACAACTTTCATTTTGAAAACAAAAACAAAACAACACAATGAAAATTAACATGCACAAAAGATAACAGTGCATGACGGACATATATACACATTAAAGTTTTTTAAGTTGAGGCAGGACTCATGAAAGGGCCTACCACATCTCCTGCAGAAGACCAGAGGATCCTTTCCAGTTCGGACAGTCCTTCTGCAGAGGCAGTGTATGCCTCAATTGTGTGGACTGCCTTGGCTGTGGGGCACCTTATAGTACTGGGGAAGAGAGTTAGAATCCCACCCTGAAAAGAGGCGAAGAGATGCATAGCTCCGCATAGCTGCCTGATGGTACTGGAGCAAGGAGGGATCCTCACCTCTGCAGAGAGTTGGACATCAGGCCACTGCAGCCGGACACAGTTCCCTGGAAAGGCAAGAAGTCATGTAACCTGTGCAATAAAATCCTCTGTCTTCTGCTGCCCTAGAGAATCGAAAACATTAACTGTACCTACCTTACAGCCAACTTTACTTACTGTAACCCAGTGATTTGCATAGACATTAAGAATCTGTACAAACCCCTGAGCTGGTGTAGGTACAGTGGACACCAATGATGACAACATCACTGTCCTGAAAGACATTTATTGAGATAAAATATATTAACCTCATAAAGCTGAGACAATGTGTTAGCGATTATGGATTTTCTGTTTTTGAAGTTTACCTCCAGTGCATCCTCCTCCAACCCAGAACTCAGCATTTTTGGGTCTTCTAAATGTGCTGACTCTGGAGAGGATGCACAACTTTCCTGGAGTACAGTGCATGTCACCTGGTAGATGGATAGATAGATAGATATGCAATCAATAGATTGATCAGTAATAAATCATTCAGTTGCAACATCTACCCAGATCACAAGTATATATCACTAATAATAGTAAAGATTTGATGACTGTCTTCCATTCATCTGGGATTGATGAAAATAGGCAAGTCTATAGCTAAAAAAAGAAGCGGTGAGAAAAGAAGAGACAGTTATGTGAGCAATTTGACATTGTACCTGAAGTGGGTCCTCTGACTCAAAGTTGTGCAATTCTGGGTCACACAGTTTCACTGGTTGGTCGGCCAGCTGGTGATCCTACATGAAGAAAATAAACCTGCAATACTGAGGCTTTTTAACTTTTGTTGACAGATTAAATAACATGCAGTTGACATACTCATACGTAGGGCCTTCACTGAAGCATAGGGTGTTCTTGTTTTCAGCGGCTTCCCATCCATGGTCTCCAGCTGCACCAGGTTGTTGTCCCCAACCTCGGTAACCCTATGAAAACACATAACAAAGATATTTTGTGGGTAAAATTGAATTACGACAAGGATATTCTATTGTGGTTAAAGGAAAACTCCGGGCTAAGACAATTACATCATCAGTAAACATGTTGCAGTGATGTACAGTTAATTCCTGGGTTAATTATTGTGTGTTAAATATTTTTTACTTTATTGCTATTTTTATGTTTTACATTACCAATATTCCAATTCTAAAAATATCAAAGTGTTTCAGCCCAGAGTTTTCCTTCAATTTTGTCGAACAGTAAATCTTCACCTATATTTGATTGGCCAATCAGGATCCATCATGTGCCCAGGCCTTCCACGCTTCCTGCTGTCCTTCTTCAGGACCTCCATGTCTGGGGAGATCTTGAAGCGCTTGGTCCCCTTCTTTGTCCTCCTTCGGTAGGCCTTCTTCTGTCTCACCTGGGCTTTCTCGACATTGGCTCTCACCTTGATCGATTGATTGGTTAATTTCGGAATGTTCTGTAACATATCTATCTTGATATGTGTCAATAACGTGCCTACATCATAATCACTTTGTCAAAAGCCTACTCCATGTTTCTCAGCCCTTGCCTTAATGTACTTTTCCAGATCACCCTCATCTGGAGCACCAAATTCCACCTCAGGAATGTTTCCCGTATTCTGTAAATTACATTGAAAGAATGGAAATACAAATAAAAAACAACTCAAGCAAGTTTATAACAATTGAACCCATGAAATAAATAGTTATGGAGTTGCTGTTTTGATGTTCAGTCCCTAATGTACAGTTGCCTGTTCACACTAATCACCACTTCCTTCCTGAAGGATTGAAAATTAGAATTATACACTCAAAGCCTAACATGATAAAACATACAATCTGATTTTTACATACCTCTGACAACAGTCGTGGCTCCCGTCCATACATCAGGTGATAAGGCGAGTACCTAGTGGAGGCATGGACACGAGTTATGGGCAAACGCAATCTCTTTAAGTTTGTCCTCCCACCTCTCTTGGTGCCCATCAAGGGTCTTGCCAATGGCCCTCTTCAGGGTCTGGTTGGTCCGCTCGTCCAGTCCATTAGTCTGAGGATGGTATGCCGACGTGATACGATGCTTCACCCCAAACTTCTCAATCAAGGTCTGGTTAACCTAAATCAAAAAAACACAGGTGTCAACAGACTTCTTGCTTGCCGGAGTCATTTTATCAATTATTACTATAACCTGAATAGAGAATTAATTTGTGCTAACCACATAACCAAAATATATATTCAATGCAAATGACCTTATTCCAGAACTCGTGACCTTGGTCCGTCAAGACGACCTCAGGTGCACCATGGGTGTAGATGATGTCCATCAAGGCCTGTGTGCTGTCAAAATGACAATTACTTTTTTTTTTAAACTAATCATATGATGAAGTCAGAGATGAGCATGTACCAACATGCATATTGCACATGCGATGTTGCCACTGCTGTCTTTTCTTTGATGGGTATAGCTTCCACTCACTTTGTGAAGAAATTCGTTGCTGTCAGACAGTAACGGTTCCCCTTGCCTGAGGCCTTGAACAGTCCAATGAGGTCCACACCTAGGTTCAAATTTGTCAATAATAATTACAGTTCAGTAATTACAGTACAGTTTGATCATGTTCAGTTGTTTAACAATCTCTTCTCTCATTGATTGACAATGCTTGGTGAAAACATGTCCATATGAAGATCTTTATTGGATAGAGTTTGTTATAATTGTTTTTAAAAATGTGACAATTAGCCACTAAATTTTAGAATTAGTCACTTGACTGTGCCATTCGCGTGTCTGCAGGGACCCCTGGAGGATAACAATTCAAATACAAGTTTAAATACCTGAAGGTCACGTGATGGAAACAAACAGGTGGCTCTACATCACCAATAATATGCCATGGTGAAACAGGTTTGATGGGCTTCAACTCTGGTGCTTCAGTCTTTACCTTGTCAAACCTCTGGCAGGCAATACATGTACTGACCTTAAAGCACAATGTAAAATGCATTTTGTTATGTGACCTTGTAAAAGTCTGGCTATATTCTATCTGTAATATAATTTAAAAAATTGATTGCCTACCCAGTCAAGAGTGTCCTGTGTAATGCCACGCCAGTAGAATCATTACGTGATTTTCTTCTGCATCCGCCTCGCTGCAAAATGACCGGCATGGGACTCAGTGAGCACCTCCACTTTCCTCTTCAGTTTCGATCACCCTCTTCAATGTCTCTCCATCTTTGTAGTACAGGATCTTGCCTAGAAAGACAGTAGGAAAACACACATCCATGTTGAACTAGGTGCATAGTGTGGCTTGATTAAATATCCTTTACAATGATGCACAACACAGTTTAGGAAGGAGGGGCAGTGTGTAAAACAGATGTGACAAAAAAGAAAAACATAGCAAAAAATGGATTGTGTACCTTAAAGGCAAAATTTTTTGGCAGCTCTACGGATGAGATGCTTTTCATTGTCAGAGGTCCCCTTCTCATACTGCTTATTTGAAAGATAAAAAAATAGCAGTTAATGACACTATTTTATCAGCAGTTCATCATTCAGCACATTACAGTAGGTAGTATATAAATATTTATCTCTCAAATTATATTTCTACCTTAATTAAGATTGATAGCTAGCTAGCTTGAGCAGTTAATCTACGAAATGATATTGTTAGCTTGACAATCTTAAAACAATATTCTAAAACTACAGACGAGCTAATAATAATGATAATTCTACTAATAAATATACTACTAATAATACCATTATTAATAATAATAATAATAATAATAATAATCATCATCATCATCATCATCATCATCATCATCATCATAATAATTAAATGAAAGAGTTAGCTCTGTGATACTTTGGGTTGTCACTCCATTGGTACTCCCTGCTGCCCGATCTTCTGACACCAGTCTGAGGTAAATTCAAAGCAAAGCAGTCTGAGGTAAATTCTTGCAGTACACATATATATAATCATTATTTTATTTTCATTTTTTTACCTCACATAGCTTATTGAACATATTTCATTCAGTCAAAGCAAAGCAGTCTGAGGTAAAATCAGTCTGAGGTAAATTCAAAGCAGTCTGAGGTAAATTCTTGCAGTACATATATATATAATCATTATTTTATTTTATTTTCATTTTTTTTTTACCTCATATAATAAGCTATTTCATTCAGTTCAAAATTATAACTACCTGCCACACACACATACACTATATATAAACATAATTAACTCTGAGGTAATTCTGAGGTACTTACACTGTGTAACCCTCGTCAAACTTCAACTTGACGTTGAAATCCTCTATGGAAAGCAACCTCACAGCGATCTTATCTACGATCAGTAGGTAATGTTGTGCTTCACTTCAGGGTGTTTATTCCTCTGGAAAAGAGAGAGCCAACTTTTTTTTTCTTTTTTTTTAGTCAGTGACATTTCCTTCTGACATTTACGACAGCGATCACGACCACAACATTTATTTTGCCTCAGGTTCCTGTGTTCCACCCCGCGGAGGATTTCCCACTCGAGCAGCCTCAGTCACCTTACACTTTGCCTATGACTAAGTGATGCACATTGATGGTCAGCAGGTGCGCCACGACGTAGTACTCTCTCACCCTTATTTTTCCATTAATTCTATTATTAGACGACCCAATTGTTGGTACCAAAAAGCCGCCGGGAAATGGTTTTCCAGGCGACTCATTACAACCCCATGGTGGGACACTTAGGGTATGATAAGACACTACACCGAATAATGGCTCGGTTTTATTGGCCAGGCATTTGGGTGGACGTACGTCGGTCGTGTACGTCCTGTCCCGAATGTCAATGAGTGAACGCCCCAGCCACCTCAAAAGCGCCTTTGCGCCCCCTACCCTTAATAGAGGTCCCCTTCGATAGAGTTGCTATGGACCTCATCGGGCCATTTGAACAGAGCACCCAGGGCTACTGGTTCGTATTGGTCTTGGTGGATTATGCGACCCGGTATCCCAAAGCAGTGCCGTTGTGCAATATTTCAGCTAAGAGTGTTGCACAGGCTCTGTTTCAGATTATCTCCCACGTCGGAATCCCAAAAGAGATTCTGACTGACCAGGGAACTTTGTTTATGTCACGTACACTAAACAAGCTATACGGTTTATTGGGCGTTCGGTCTGTTAGAATCAGTGTGTACCATCCCAAAACGGATGGGCTCGTTGAGCGTTTTAATAGAACTTTGAAGTTCATGATTCGGACGTTCGTTCACGACGATAGCCGAAATTGGGATAAATGGTTAGTCCCTCTATTATTTGCAGTGCGGGAGGTTCCCCAGGCCTCCACAGGATTTTCTCCCTTTGAGTTATTATTCAGTAGAAAGCCTCAGGAAATATTGTACCTAGTTAAAGAAAGCTGGGAGGACGGTCCAAGCCCCAGTAAAAATGAGGTACAATACGTTATGGACCTGCAAGCAAAACTCCATACACTGGGTCGGTTGTCCCGGGAGAATTTGCTCGAGGCTCAGGAGCGTCAGCAAAGGCACTACAACAGAGGGACGAAACTACAACAATTCTCACCGGGAGATAAAGTCCTGGTATTACTTCCAACCTCCAGTACAAAATTGCTTGCCAAGTGGCAAGGGCCATTTGTGGTCACACGACGAGTTGGGGAGGTTGACTATGAGGTGGAGTGTACTGATAGAGAGGGAGCAAAACAGATTTATCACCTCAATCTGTTAAAAGCATGGAAAGAGGTGGTGGCTGTCTCTCTGGTGACGGTGGATCAGGAGAGGGACGAGCTGGGGCCGGAGGCACCAAATTTAGTCAATCAGACCCCACCCCTTTCAGATAGCCACCTCTCGCCGAGCCAGAGAGCAGACCTTGCCCCGTTCCAAAAGCGGTTTGCGGATGTGTTTTTTCCCCTACCAGGGTGCACTAACCTCATACACCACCATATCGACACCCCCCCGGGAGTGACGGTACATTCCTGTCCCTATTGACTGCCGGAGCACAAAAAGAAATTGGCAGAAATAAAGGCCATGCTGGAGTTGGGCGTAATAGAGGAGTCCCACAGTGCCTGGAATAGCCCCATTGTGCTGGTAGGTAAGCCGGATGGCTCTATTCGGTTTTGTGTGGACTATAGGAAAGTGAATGCTGTGTCACATTTTGATGCTTATCCTATACCTTGGGTCGACAAACTCCTGGATCGGCTGGGCACGGCTCGTTTTTTCTTGACACTGGATTTGACTAAGGGCTATTAGCAGATTCCCTTGTCTGCAAAGTCCAAAGAGAAGTTGGCTTGCTCCGCTCCGGACGGTTTGTACCAATTCCGGACACTTCCGTTTTGGTTATTCGGAGCCCCTGCCACCTTCCAGCGCCTGATGGATCGGGTGCTGCGTCTGCATGCTGAGTATGCTGCCGCCTACCTGGATGACGTGATCATACATAGCAGCAGTTGGGAGCAGCATTTGCAGCATGTGGGGGCGGTGCTCGAGTCCTTGAGGCAGGCGGGGCTCACGGCTAACCCAAAAAAAGTGTGCTATTGGCCGAGTGGAGGTACGGTATTTGGGGTACCGCTTCGGAAGTGGACAGGTGCGGAGAAAATTTCTCTCTTTCTTTTACCCTGCAGACTGATGCCTCAGACAGAGGGCTGGGGGCCGTTTTGACCCAGCAGGTGGAGGGAGTCGATCGCCCGGTGCTGTACATCAGCCACAAGTTATCACAGCGGGAGGTGAGGTACAGCACGGTAGAAAAGGAGTGCCTCGCCATTCGGTGGGCGGTCAGGTCCCTGTGCTACTACCTGCTGGGTCTCCCATTCACCCTCTGTTCGGACCAAGCTCCCCTCCAATGGCTCCACCGCATGAAGGATACCAACTCACGAATCACCCGTTGGTATCTGGCTCTACAACCCTTTAATTTCAAGGTGGTTCATAGGTCGGGGGCGCAGATGGTGGTGGCGGACTTCCTCTTTCGCTCCGAAGGGGGTGGGGGGTGGGGTTTCGGTCATCAGCCGGATGACTCCCCGGCCTAAGTCGGACGGTGGGGGTATGTAGTAGGGTGGGCGTAGTTTTGCGTTGGCTGCAGAGAGAGAGAGTGGGCGGGCGGCTCTCGGACTCTGCGCCACAGCTGTTGGGGATTGCTAATCAGCACCGATGTTTAATTGTTTGATTGATTAACAATGTGCTGATTACCTTGACAGTGAGCCTAGGTGCTTAAAAGGTGGTCTCCGGAGGCAGACAGGGGCTGGCTGGAGACAGAGAAACTGCTGCACTGAAAAATCGGTTTGATTACATGTGTTTATGAAAACCGCAATTCGTGTGTCGGCTGTTTAAAAAATGTCAAAATATCGCTGCATGATACTGTTCCAATATAGTATTTATATAATCATTCAGTAGCGTCGCTGACGTTTCCAGGCAATGACTCATGTTACACTGCGATAACACATCAAACTACAGATTACAGTAAAATTGCTACGTTTAAAGCACAGAGCTGCTATGTAAATACCACTGTGTTGTATTGGTATTGTTCATATCGCACAGACCAGGTAGGAATATAATAAAATAATGTTATATATACAAACCTCCGTTACTTCTCTTCAGGCCCTTCGGAGGGCTTCCACTCTCTCCTCAATTAACAATCATAATCGCAATCTTACTTGTAAGCTATGACCTAGAGTTTTACAGACTAAATAACTAAATACAATTTATAAATCTATCAAGAAACCTCATCACTTGACACTCGGCTACTCGATGCTGTCGTAGACAATGACATAATTTATGGAACTTACAGGTGACCGTAGCTTCTCCTACGTCGTTGGAAAGGGAGGGGTGAGGGGAGGGGGGTATTCAGTTGGTTGCAATCTGCAACCTCACCGCTAGGTGCCAGTTCTACACACTGCCCCTTTAAAAGCTCAGATACCAAAAGACTTTCGCCTCAGAAGTGGTTTGTACCCTCCAGAGTGGCCCATGGCTTATGTGCTAAAGAAAAAGTAATTTCGGCACATATTAAATGACCGCTTTTAAAAGCTCTGTTTGAAGGCAATGCACAGCAAAGACTTGCCATTTTACAGTCGGCTTCTCCAGAACTCATAAACACAATCTGTGAAATAGCTCTCAACGTTTTACGCGGTAATATACCCCTAACGGATACTCAGCTGAAAAAATTAAGGAAACAATGGTCGGGGATTAAACTACTTGCTAACAAAAAAAAACTCAATCAAAAAGAAGAAAGTCATTAATCAAAAGGGTGGATTCCTTCTACCTCTGCTGAGTGTTGCAATACCCTTTCTAACAAGCTCTTGATAACGTCACACAGTGGTTAAACCATGGAGCATGCTCAAAAGATGTATCTAGTACCTCAAAAACAACTAGATAAATTAAAGAATCTCACTTATACACCAGAGCCGGTCCACCAAACTGTTGAAAATGAATTGGATCAAACCATATGCAACATCTTATCAAGGACTGATGTAGGGCCTCATGAGAAGGCAAAGCTGTACATGGCTGTTTTACAAAAATTCATAGCTCTTGTCAAGCAAGTTGAAAAAGAAACAAATCAATTAACATTATCATTTTCCACTGATGGGGGTTCAGAATCAGAAGCCAAAGATGGTCAAGCACCGTCTAGTGGTGTTATCAATACTCAAGATACCACCCTGATTCAAGATGTTATACAAAGTGTCCCATCTAGAACCAAAAATTCCACCTACATCTTAGACAAAATGTCTAAATCCGGAAATGTTGCAACTTGGAACGACGAAGGAGAGTTTGTTTTCAAGGGTAAAGCTGTAGGCGGTTTGCATATGTTGGATCTAATAAAGAACATTACAGCGCCTCACAAGGTTGCTGATGATAGACGACCCCTGGGGTGGCAAACATTTATTGAGGCTTTAGCTACAATTAATATGCCTCTTTCTGTCATACATAATTATGGTGTACACCACATGATAAGCTCACACAAAAAATTACCAAAGGCCTCCATAGCAAGCAGGATGCTGTTGAAAGCTCAATAAAGAAGACAGCCTAGAAGACTATGAAATCTCAGAGCCTGTTTTTTCATCCCTGGTTTTAGACCATTCAACATGGTTAGATTTTTAACATGCCTAGTATAAATGATATGCTGTGACAAAAAATGTCATTTTGATTAATGTTTATTTGTTTTAATAAAATTACGTTAAATTTTACATTGGATCTTTTGTCTCTTTACTTACAAGCATGACATTTTTAAAGGTTTTAAAATAGTTTAGTCTGTATACATGATAGCATATTTTTCACACATTTATCCAGGTATATTTTATCTACATATTTTGAAACCATTGCATCATTCATTTTTAAATTATCAGAGTATAATGATATAATTCTGCTAAAAGGGATTCCTTTGGCCCTGTGGTGTAAGTAAAATACACAACGCTGGCCACACGTCATGCTGAGCGGGTCTTGCACTTGTACCGTGTTGTAAACAATCCGATCGCAGTTCTTTTGCAGAAAAGTATTGATACTGTCTGGGAAATAAACATAGTCTGGAGGGTTTCCGTAGGAGTCAAAGAATTCACCTGTTTTATCCGCACACACATACAGTGTTCTCCAGGTTTATTTCGGGGGTGTGTATTCACAATGTACCAAGCGGGGAAATTATGCAGTTTATTATCCGGTAGCTCATTGCAGGCCACCACCCCTTTAAAGTCTTTTTCTGTATATGGGTTGTTACTCAAAACCGCAGCTAGTTCTCTGGTGTTCATGATTAATAATATTCATACAACACGTACCTCCTCTGGTTCACTTAAATGATATTGTCGAAACACGCAAAAACAACCTAATTTACGGTTCTGGGTAGCGCGGTTCTGAATCTCATTTCGTCGCATGTTTCCCGTCTTGATCAGGGATAGATGCTGACTGCAGCCTTCATCAGGGGACAGATTGAAAGCATAAAGCATGTAACCGTATATTCTTGATGATTTATTAACCAGGGCTGGTCCTTCAAATGTCTGCTGGTAGCAAGGATCAGGCTATAATACTCTCGAATAGCGCTACTGTTGTAATAATCAGGTTGAAACGGCTTGGCCGGAAACTGCTGACTGTCGACATACATTGCCACAAACTCTGCATTGTAGTGTTGTAAATTAAACGAGTTCTTGTTGTAAACCCCTGTAAAGGTATCGTTATCAACCAAACCTATAATGACCATTTTTGGTAGCTGCCCCAAAAACAAATTCTCCTGATTACAAACTCGAATACCTGTGGCTAATGAGAAAGTTTTCATGCTGACCCGATCAATAGGATAGGATATTAGTGCTCAATAGTGCCTGCGCATGTCCAAGCTTCACAGCGGGGGAGATGCTGACCTTTTTTACAAATAGTGATGCCGACACCATTTTAAGCTTGTATTGATTGGCGTCTGCGGTCATTATACAGAACTTGTCCTTACCCCGAACCATTTTAATCTTCATATCGACACCATTTATCAGCAACTTCTCCTGAAAAAACATGTCCGCATGTATGAGTCCGAGCATTTCAAAAGTTTTGCTCTCTGCGGTATATAGGGCTCTGTTTTTCAGACCCTTGTTGTTTCCCCCCGGGTTTGTATCCTCTATATGTCCGCTGGTATCTTTATAAAAGAGGCCAGCTGTGAACTGGTTAGACAGTGTCTCATTCCCATAATTCAGTAGACATTCCATAACAGCTCAGTAGGGGTTTGTATTGCTAGACTGACTTACCAGCCAGTCCCCCAGTGAAACATCCACTTTGGAAAACATGGTCGCTATGGGGTAATTACTAACCCCGACATTGTCAGTTTGCGCAAGGTTACTACCATCTGCGCGGGTGATCTTATATCGAAGGTATAAAAGTGTATAGTTCAAGTCAATGTAATCTTCACCGTTACCAGCAATAAAGAACTCCTGTGTTTGAAATGGCTGACAATGGGAGCACCTCCACATGGACGTTCTTCTCAATGCTTGTTTGTGTATACGGAACTGCAAAAAGATCCAGTTCCGACTTCATGCATTCCTCTGACATGTTGTGTAAGTAGGCCATTTTTAAAAAATGTATCTACTTTTCCTTGTAACCTTCTTCGTGTGCTTTTTCACCTTCCTCTTGTTTTTACCAACTGCGCATCGAATGCTTGACACCCTCCGTTTTTTAGACTTAGGCCTGTTTGAGACATGCCCCCCTGGACGTCTTTTCTGTCTATGTTGCGTCATCACCATGAGCCCTGATCCTTCCTGACCGTCCGTGCTCAAACGACTTGTCACAACATTAGTGATCACATCTTTGCCTATGTTCTTAGCTGCTGAGGCCAAATGGGGTTTGAATATATTGAATCCTTTCTTTAGTAGCGGTAAAGCCATTCGGAATTAGCCTCAAAACATACCTCCAAGACCACCACCATACATAACACTCCCACCACTAAAGCCCACCGACCCATTACCCGCTTAATAATAATCAACGTATCTATGTGGATCTATGTACAGGCCAAACCTAGCCATCTTTTACTCATGATAATGGTGTTTCACCGGTCTGAAATGCAGCTTTGCTATGACTTTCCCATAATGGAAATTTACGTTCTGGTTCTGATCCGTTTTTAGTTCAATTGTAATGTTGTCAATGTGCTTCTTGCTCACAGATACGTAGTGTGGCTTCTTATACGAGATTGTGATGAGTTTTGCTTGACAATGGTAAAATAATATGCCCAAACAGCCGCGAAAGAATATTTCAATTTCAGGTGATTAAATCGATAAAAAAATCAATAAATACTAAAGTAACCATATATAGTCATTGTTGGTAACCCATTGTAGAAGTGGAATAAACCACTCCGGCTGTCCCGGTTATTGGAAAATAATGTACTTTGGTGGTAGTATGGGGTTACAGAATAAATCATAGGACAGATGGACTGACGACGACGTCGCTTTTACATACATCAGTGGGCTAATTTGCCTAGTCTTCGCGGGCCTTTAGACCGCGATGGAAACGCAGACAACAATGGGCTGAGGGAACCTTTTAGTTCCTTGAAAAGTAGTTACTGGGACTAAAAGTTCCAGGTACTTTGGGTGGAAACGCAGCTTTAGTGTCATTTACTTCAACAGGCTTCATTTTAATCGTAACGTGGTAGCTGTTATTGCATGACCGAACCAAATCTTGTACAACGTCTATGTACCGTCTAGTGTTGTGTGCTGTGAAGTAATGCCACTCTCATTTTTAGGGTCCTATTAAAACGTTCAACTACAGAAGCTTTCACATAATTACCTGTGGCAAAATGCATTGTTGTTTTGTTTCATCAGTGTTTGGAAACCTTTGTTGAAAAATTTGGTAACACTTGAAGTGGGTCTTATGTAGCACTCATAACACCTTTATAAGCACTACATAATGTGTCATAATTGTTGTCATAGGCCTACATAAAAATGATCACCACTTTATACCAGCTGCCATTAGGTGTCATGATGCACTGCACAATGAACATTATGACACTAGTGACATAGCATCACATGTCAAGTGTCAACAGGAAACTGCTATGATGTAAGTATGATGAAGCCATATGTCTCTTGTCCTAAGAAAACCACTATGACACTAGTGGCATAAAGCTATATGTCCCATGCCATAAGAAAACCACTATGACACTGGTGTCATAAAGCCATATATCTCATGCCATAAGAAAACCACTATGACACTAGTGACAAAGCAATATTCTTCACTATAAGAAAACTTGAGCTAAATGGCATGTAAAAAACCGGTTTTTGCAGTGTGGTTATAGAATCATCTTAAATAATTGAAGTGAGATCATAGGAATCATAACCAGTGATAACTACCGATCATTGTTCACATTGAACCCAAAAGAGTGGTTCCTCCCCTCTGTGGCCACAGATCCCACTACCTTTTTTCTTATTGGGCACCCAGTGGAGGCAGTAACAGGCAGTGACTAGATATTTGGTGCAATCCTTAACTGAGAAAGAGCTCAATGGAGCTGAGATTGGCTAGCAGCTGTCTGTAACTGTCAGTAATGGTCTGAATCCTGTTACTGTCAGCCTTTCTCACCATTATTCAATGATGACTAAAAACACACACCTTAGTTCCTAGAATTTGTCTTACAAACACCCACAATCTGAATACTCAATCCTGAAATTATGGTAGCTCTTCCATTCCATTTAGCCACTGTATGGTAGAACAATTAATGATAATGTGAACAATTGTCACCATGCAAACATAACTTGGCAACAACTGCAACTATGTGCCATAAAGCCTATGTAACACTAGCATAAGTATATCGTAACACCTGTCATAACCAGTCGTGATAGTTATTACAGCTTTTGACACGTCATAACGCTGCAATACACTGTTTGCTTAAGACAAGTGTTATATCATAATAATTAGGGCTTCTGCTGTGATGTTTAATATGCAATTGTCCATGTCAAATTGTCATAACTTATGGCCAGTTAATACAATTGCATTAACCGTCATTAAGTGTGTTAAACAGTTATAATTGCTTCATGAACTCTTAAAGTAAAGTGACATCAATTATGTGTCATAACACCAGAGCCGATCCTGACCTCCCTGGGCCCCAAAGCAAAATTCTGCTAAGGGGCCCTCCTACCTGACCCGTGAGCCATGTAAACCATTTGCCATTGCCACACAGTCACACCTGACACCCCAGTGCTCCCACTACTGTCCTTTAAAACAGTTTTCTCTATCTGTCGGTCTAAGAATAAGAATATTTAATCAGTAGTCAATGTCAATTCATTGCTTTCCTTCTTGCATTAGTCCAGAGTTGTAACTAAACCTTGACTGAGAGACTAGATAATCATTGTCTTGTTTTAAAATTATGTGCACCTATGAGGAGTGCCATCACGCCCATATATTGTCTGGACTGGACCCCACAGAGGTTGCTGCTGGAAAGCCCGAGTTTCCTTTCGTGCATCCGCATATGAATGCATGTTCACGCACGACACGGTTATCTTTTCTGAGCTGCAGTTTATAAACACATTTGCCGGTTGGCGTTTATCAGACGTAATAATTAAGCATTACGTCTCTGCTTCGCGTCAGGCCGAACAACGCCCCTTAGCTGTGATATAATTGGGATGGCAGGTATGCCATCCCGCCAAGTTACGCCTTGGCGGGGGCATGCCCCATACCTATACAGCACCAAGAGTTTGGCACTTTTCAGGGTTCCCCACAGAAATAACCACAACAGCCACAGACACTCAGCCCTTAAAAACATTAAATTCTGTACATTCTCACCCCATTTCAACAGACAGAATTCATAAACAACTTCACATGTCCACACAATAAAGCCCCAAACTAAGGGGATTTTGAGTTTTCTCCTTCTTCTTCTCATTCTTATTTTTCCTGCCGCTGTCAGGCCAAATTTCTTCCCCCCTCCAAATTTCTTCCCCCCTATTCACTTCTGGGGTTACGTTTCCGGTTACGTTCCCGTAATGCGTAAATTAAGGTCAATTATTGCGTGGTTGCCAAGCGTTCTCTGCTGGTTGCTAATGATGCAATTTAATACAAGATGCATGCAACTGCCAAGAATTTACCTCAGTCAGCTTGAGAGGCAGAGAAGATACATCAGCTTCAGGAGATTTTAAAAAACTGCACGGCTAAGCCTATTCTCTTCTTTACATTTGTTCATATTCTCTTTACTTATTCTGAGTAGCGAATAGTGTTTGTAGTTACTTAAATCCCATATAGTCTAACTTATTATTTACATTATATCTAATCTCTTGTTTTTACTTTTGTAGCCTGTAGCTAGCTAGCTAGCTACCTAGCTAGATAGATAGATAGATAGATAGATAGATAAACAGATAGATAGATTATTTTATTGATTGATAGATAATCAAACAGTGATAATCTGGACTGACTGATTGATTGATTTTAACAACTGGCTGATTCGCTGTGGAACATAGTATTACTGAATAAAAATGGTTGTGTCACTAAATGCCATTTTTCTCTATCTCTCCCAGGGGACTTATGGTAAGGATGTGCCGAAGAATCTGAGGCGGGGTATACGGTCAGCCTCAGAAAAATTCGGTCTTCAAGGTAACATACTTAATCTCTTCACTCATCTTAAAATAATTTACAGTAATCTTGGCTCAAATTAACAAAATTGTGTTGTGTGTCCTGCTGTTTAGGTGATTCCCTTTACTATGGAGACAGGAGGGGAGGAGAAAGTGGCCGTGCTCACTGAGACCCATGCAGGCTATTTCAGACCGAAGAGGATGCGGGAGAAGATCACTCCTAGGTTTTATTGGCGTGGCATCACGCAGGGCACCCTGGATTGGGTTAGTGAACTATTGTGAAATACAGGGAGCATCATAAGTGCTGGGACAATTAAGCATTTGTTCTTATTTTGTCTCTGTAACAAACCATTTAGATTAATATTCATATTGTGTGATTGTTAATCAAAATGTTTAGGGTATAATATTGTGGAAAAATCCAAATGCATTTTTTTGTACTGTCCCATTTTTTGTCATGTTTTAAGGTGCGCACATGTCCAGAGTGCCAGCGCTTCGAGAAGGTGACGACAGAAGCACCCGAACTGAGGCCCATCAAGCTAGTTTCCCCATGGCACATGGTCGGTGAGTGAAATCATTGATGAATCTCACACACATAAACAGACAAATTCATATATAAACACACACACATACAGACTTTTTCTAAAGTGGAAACTTGACTCCATACCTTAGGCGTGGACCTCTTTGGGCCAGTGGTGAAGTCTACCAAGGGGAACAGGTACTGCCTTACCCTGACGGACTACTTCACCAAGTGGGTGGAAACCAGGACCTTCACATAGAAGACGGCAGCCAATGTGAAGGAGATGTGGTATACATTTTGTTATGGCACTGCCACTATGAGCAGTAATAAAAAATTTAAGTATGTTTTATAATTTTGGCACCTCACAGGCCTTGAGGAACATCTTCTTCACACATGGTTTGCCTGAAGTTGTCCTCACCGACCAGGGCAGTGAGTTCTAGAAGGAGGTAACCTTGTATTTGTAATACTACACATTTAAATGGTTCAAGAAGGAAGAAACCTTAAAAATGTACTAATGTAACTACATTTAAATGGTGATAGAGTTAACAGAAACATGCTTTTTATTCACAATGTAGATGTTATGTCACTTATGAGTCTCTGACTTTTTAAACTTCAGACTGAGATGGCTTTTAAGGAGCTACGGATCGAGCACCGGGTTTCATCGGCATACAACCCCCAGACAAACGGGCTCGATGAAAGGACGAACCAGACAATAAAGGCATCCATTGGGAAGACCATCTGGGGCCAACAGGAGAGGTGGGAGGACAGCCTCAGAGAGATTGTGTATGCACATAACACCTGCGTACAGGCCTCAAGCAAAGGGAAGCATCTAACCTATCTCTGTATGGTCTACTTAGTAATTAGCACAATTATAGAAGCTGTCTGTGTACTGAACGCACAGAGGTGAAAATGGTATTGATCGTCCAGTCTAACTCTGGGTAAGTCAATCAAAAAGCATGTTTGTCAAAAATGTTGGTATGTTCCTTATATTTCACAGTGAGAAAGTGCCATAGTTTAATAGTTAAAAAACGTGTTTTGTTTTGTCTGTTTGCCAAATGCTGTAATTTCAGCTAACATCTGACTGTCCAGAGGTGACAGCTTCTGTTGACCCAGATGAAGATTCGGTGGAGGCCTTTGTGCAGCTCAGGGGTGGCCAAGATGAGAAGGCTTTCAAAAAGGTACATAGGATGTTGATGTATGATGTTGTATCCTATTATACATAGATAACTCAGTGGTTACTTCTGGCTGCTCAGTGAATTTATCTTTATTTATTATTTTCCGGTAAATCTCCAATCAATCAGGTGATCTGCAATTTGGAGAGGGCCCAGGAGAGACAGAAGCTGGCCTACCAGCGGAGGATGAAGAGGGGAATCAAGCGCTTCATCATCACCCCTGGTATGGAGGTCCTCAAGAAGGATGAGAGGAAGAAGGGGAGGCCTGGGCAAACCATGGACCCAAATTGGAGCCAAGCCACATTTAGGTATGCATACATACATCTAATTCTATTTGATTCTACTCACCTTGTTGAATGCTATATTTAATTCTGACCATACAATGTTATTGGTCAAGTGGTAAATGATTGTGACTTGACCTCATATCAGATTAGACATTGAGCAATAGCAGACTCCATCTCATTTTCTAGGGTTACAGAAGTACTGCCGAACAACTTGGTGCAGCTGGAGACACTGGATGGAAAGCCACTGCGCATAAAGACACCTTACGCATCAGTGAAACCTCTGCGCCAGAGTATGTCAACTAAATCCGGTTTAGGCAACTTTTATTTAGTGTTGGTATCTTCTTTAGCATCATAATATACCTGCTCTCTCATTTAGGGACACAACCTGGCTGGCCCACTGAGTCCACTCCAGAGTCCTTCAGGAGATGCTGAAATGTGCAGCTCTGAGTCAGAGGAGGCAATGGAGGTACTGTAAATGGATGTACTTGAAATAAATAGGTTGTTTATTTGCATACATGTTTTCTAACTATTTGTATGATCAACACAATTTCATATTCACTGTCTTGTGGACCATTCCTACACCAGCCCCACAGAAGCCTGGGAAAAGGATCTGCACCCTGACCAAGAACAACTGGTAAGATAGTTTCAATCAAAAATGTATATTGTATATAAGTATATGTTTAGATATTTGAGTCATCAAGTGATAAACATAAGTCATTAATTTCTTGATTTAACAAATGACCCTAGACAGATTACAGCAGAGTCATGCAAAATTATGTTGTCTTAAGCTTGAGTATGTCCTGGATCCTGAATGTCCTGCACTGGAACTGACTGCCAAAGAGGAAGGCATGTGTTTGACTCGAGAAGACTTCTGGTCCCTTGGGTTGTCCAGAGACATGGACTTCACTGTGAGTATTGTAAAAGTTGTTTGTTAGGCATGAATAAAAAAAAAACACATCAGACTTGTAACAATTTAAGTACCTGCATGTTTTCTGCTATTGTTTTCAGATTGGGAACGCTTGCCTGAGGCTTGTCCGGGAGGCTGCTCAGAGACATGTATGATTTCTTTCTCAATGCAGCACAGCAGAGACAGTTTGCTTTTTTAGTCATTTTGAGTTATTAGTCATTAGTTTATTTGTGTAAACCTTACATTTCCGAATGCTTTTGGATTCAACACCATTACAGGGCAAAGATGTCTTCATTGCTGACATGTATGCCATACCAACATGGAAGCACAAAGACAACAATCCTCTGTCAGGCCTTCCAGTGAGTACAATGAATCTTAAGTATTAGTAGTTACACTAATCCAAACTTTTATTATATGAAATTCATGAATTGTCACTACAGAAGGATGCACACCTGAAGGATGCACTAGTCTTCCCAGCGTGGACAAACTGCAATGGGCCAGAGCACTTCCTTCTATGTGTAAGTAATAAGCAGAGAAATTACATTTGAAATCACTGCAGATAGCTATGAAATCTTGGTTAATAATTATATTATTTAAGCTTCTTTCTTTATTACCCATTATAGGTGTTGAAGCCAGCCAAGAGAGATTCTCTTGCTGGACTCTCAGTTTGCCCTTTGGCCTTCAGGTTTTGGTGATGCGGAGTACAGAGCCATCTTTAGGTCCCTACATAATAAATAATTCAGGCCACGGTTCTATTCTGGCCACCTCTTATTCTGACCGTATTTCTGTTCTGGCCATGTTCCTGTTCTGGCCACATTCCTGTTCTGAACGTATTCTTGTTCTGAACATGTTCCTGTTCTGGCCATGTTCTTGTTCTGGCCTTGTTCCTTTTCTGGCCATGTTCCCACTATATCTTTTGAGATTTGCTATTGATGTCCTTCATATGTTTTTATGTTTTTAAGTTCCCATGGCCTGCTCATTTGATCAGTTACTGATTGTGTTCATAAGTTTGAGTTTATAGTGGGTTTTATTTTTGACAGGGCTGATTTTATTTATTGCAGGAACATTGCTCAGTAGATTATTCATGGATGCTGGAGTGAGAGGACTGGAAGGGACATGCAGGTATAATACAATTTCTTCTCCATGTAATAGCAGTGTCTTACAATAACGTCTAAAAATATGACTTTACATGGTGTAAAATGTGTGTTATCAGGATATCCCACAACAGACATCCGACTGTGGCATTTTCATGCTCATGGTAAGTTGGGTTTTAGGTAAATACTGGATATGTGCCCAGAACAAAACTGAAGGAAATATATTAAATCTGGAAAATATATATAGGCTATGTATTTTTTTTTAGTATTCCCTCTGCATGTGCACAGATGCTCCATTCCACTTCAGTATGGTCAGTATTTGAATGTCTACAGAATCAACATGACATTAATATATGTTACCATATGAAACTAGTGTAATTCTTTTTACTGTATCTGCTGTAGCTGGACATGCATTCAATCCGGCGGTGGTGGTGTGTCCTTCTTATGGAGCGCTTTTGGATAGACGGGCATGAAAACTACAAGAAATACATGGTTGATTGCTTTTATTTAATATTTACAGAGACTGGAAAATGTACTAACATTTTTCATCATTTTCATTAAAGCCACGGCCAGAGGTTTGCTTTCTGGACAGATGAGGCAAGTTGTCTATTACAGGGCATTCTTCGGCCGGTGTACCGGGTGGGCAAGGGAACTACCATGGAGGTCCCAGCACATATCCAGGCCATTGCTGAGCGGACAGCCACCAAGCAGGCACTGGTTGTGTCGGGAAGTAATTTGCTCTCGCCCGCTTCCAGCTCGTAGGAGCGATGAGGTCTACAGTAGGCTATCTTTGCTAAATCTCTGGCTGTCGGAGTGGTGCTCATCTAGTGACATAGGCTTTATTAATAATTGGCCTGATTTCTGGGGAAGGCCTGGCCTACTGAAGAGAGACGGACTCCACCCGAGCTGGAGAGGTTCTCGTGTCCTATCGAACAACATAGGTGCTAGTCTTAGTAAGGCCAGATCCTGACACTCCATCAGGGTGCCGGCCAGGCCGCAGGCTTCTAACCTTACGTGTTTGCCTGCTCGTTTCTTTATACCTGTGTCCCAGACATATGGCCCTACACCTCTGTCTGCAAGGTGCGTTTCAGAGCTAGCTAACAGAAATAGTATTTCAAAAGCCCCTTTAACTAATACTTTTAAACTAGATTCTAAACTAGAATCTAATATCTGTTATACTGTGTCTGTTCCACGCATCTATGCCAAATGTAAAGCTAACCGTGGAATTGATGTGGATAACATAATTGTCATAAAAACACGGCACGTTGCTACTAATCATAGTGAACCATCCTTAAAAATTGGACTATTAAATGTTAGATCACTCACTCCAAAAGCAGATCTTGTCAACGAATTGATAATAGACCATAATCTCAATGTATTATGTCTGACTGAAACTTGGCTAAGACCTGATGAAAATGCTGATGAAGCTGCACTGGACCAATTGACTAACCAGCTAACCCTTACCCTCAGGAACACTCTTGATGTTGTTGCCCCCCTTAAAAGAAGAAACCCTAGTCGGAAAAAGCACACTCCATGGTACAACGATACCACCCGGGCCCTGAAGCAGTCTACTAGAAAATTAGAGTGAAAATGGCGGTCAACAAAGCTAGAAGTATTTCATCTTGCATGGAAAAACAGCTTTCTTCAGTATAAGCAAGCTCTTGCTTCTGCTAGATCTGCCTTTTTCTCAAAACTAATTGAACAAAACAGACATAACCCAAAATTTCTATTTAGTACTGTGGATAAATTAACTAAAAAACAATCATCAGTTTTCAACTTATCCCTCCAATCTTAGCAGCATTGACTTCATGAACTTTTTCGATCAGAAGATTGAGGCTATTAGAGACCAGATTTCCAAACTGTCTCCATCATGCGCTATTTCTGTTCATGTTAATAAACAGCCCCGCACCTGGTTAAAACAGGAAGATTTACAGACAGCGGTACTAAACTGTTTTACGCCCATTAGCACGGTCGAGTTATCCAAATTAGTTATGTCTTCAAAACCGACGACCTGTCTAGTCAATCCTATTCCTTCAAATTGGATTAAAGAACTATCTCCAGTACTAGGCCAGCATATACTAAAAATCATTAACACATCCCTAGTCACAGGATACGTACCTGAGTCACTAAAAGCGGAAGTTATTAAGCCATTATTGAAGAAACCAAACCTTGAACCTGATAAATTGGAAAATTATAGACCTATTTCAAACCTTCCATTTCTATCAAAATTATTGGAGAAAACTGTTGCTAAGCAACTAAATGCATACCTTAGCTCTAACGGTGTCCTTGAAGTATTCCAATCTGGGTTTAGACCCCACCACAGCACAGAAACCGCACTTATCAAGGTTACAAATGATTTACTACTGTCAGCCGACCGTAACTCTGTGTCGGTTCTTGTGCTCCTCGACCTGAGTGCAGCTTTTGACACAATTGATCATGGAATTCTACTGGACAGACTACAGGCCTGTGTTGGACTTCATGGACAGGCACTTGCATGGTTTGGATCATACCTATGTGACAGGAAACAGTTTGTCAAATTAAAAGAAGAACAGTTCAGATCCTCAATAATGAAATACGGTATTCCACAAGGATCAGTACTAGGACCAGTACTCTTCTCGCTATGTATGCTACCACTTGGCAATATTATCCGGTCACATTGCGTAGAGTTCCACTGTTATGCGGACGATACCCAGATTTATATTTCAATGAAACCTGCTGAAGCACTGCCGCTTTCACGGTTAGAGGCCTGTATTGTAGATATCAAGGTTTGGATGCTTTCAAATTTTCTGCTCCTAAATTCAGATAAGACTGAAATGTTGGTTTTAGGTCCCAAAATATTAAGGGAGAAATTGTCTACTCTCACCTCAAACTGTGATGGTGGTTTGGCTGATCCTAATATGGTCGTTAAAGACCTTGGTGTCACCATTAATCCTGATCTATCTTTTGACACCCTTATAAAAAACATATCCAGAATTGCATCCACATAGCTAAAATTAGACATTTCCTGCCAGTTGGGGATGCTGAAAAATTGATCCGTGCGTTTGTTACGTCGAGGTTAGATTACCGTAACGCCCTGCTTTCTGGCTGCCCTAATAACTCGTTAAAGAGTCTCCAGCTTGTGCAGAATGCAGCTGCTTGTATCTTGACCAGAAATAAGAAGTATGAGCACATTACACCAGTACTAGCGTCGCTTCACTGGTTACCCATTAAGCATAGGATAGATTTCAAGATTTTGCTCCTGACTTTTAAAGCTCTGCATGGACGTGCACCTGTGTACATACCTAACCTGCTCCTACCTTATAAGCCCACAAGGTCACTCCGATCCCAAGACACAGGCTACTTGGTAGTCCCAAGAATTTCAAAAAACATAAAAGGTGGTAGGGCTTTCTCCTACAGGGCCCCACTACTGTGGAACCAGCTTCCAAAATTTATAAAGGAGTCAGACACAGTCTCAATATTTAAATCTAGATTAAAAACGCACCTCTATGCTCAGGCTTACAATCAGTTGTAGTCTGGAGACAGGGTGCGAGAAGCCTGTAATCATAGAGCTTTGTAGGTGGCAATCCTTTCCTTACTGCCACTTTACATAGGCTGGCTCTTGATAGGCGGGTATGGTTGTCTACCCCTCATGACTGCATGGGCTCTCCATCCCTGTCCTAGTAGATATGCAGCCATATATTACTCCTGGCGGGGTCCCCCAAATACATACTACTGCACATACACTTTACCCACTGTCTGCTATATTGCAAATTCCCTAAGTGCCGCTTCTACCCTCTTCCCCACGCTGCCGGCGGGGCTCTTGCCCCAACCCTCAAGAGTGCTTCAAGAGTCGTCTGGTCTCCCCCACCTCTGCGGTCCAGCCTCTCTTTCGTCATTGCCTCCACCCTGCCCACATCTGTCGCCACCTGCTGTTCCCCGTCACCGCCACCCGGCCCCACCCATCATCTGAGCCACATCACAAATCTTATAAAACTGACTGACATGCTGGTCACCAGTCAGCACCCTGAGCCAACCAGAGGGTTTCCCCCTTGAGCCTGGTTCCTTCTAAGGTTTCTTCCCATCTGCCACAGGGAGTTTTTCCTTGCCACTGTTGCCTTAGGCTTGCTCCTGTGGGGGTTTAGGCCAGGGTTGTCTGTAAAGCGTATTGTGACAACAGCTGTAAAATACGCTATACAAATAAAATTTGATTGATTGATTGACTTGGTTGACTTCATTGTCAAGGAGCGCGGGACCGAGGAACTACTGGTATGTGGGGAAACAATGGTGCAGAAAATGTTCTGTGAGGTATGGGCATGTCACTGTGTTCCTTTTTTTCTGCAAACACAGGCAATCATCAGTGACAAGGAACCCTCCAAGTGGCTGATGGGTTTCCAAGGGAAGTCGCCTAACAAAGTCCCAGTGTACCTTGACAATGACGCCCAGAGGTGAGACTCATATCACACACTGATGCAATCAGACTGGATGAAGTGCAAGACATATAAGGACCTTAATTACTTTTCCCATACAAGGCTATCATCGGTGCACTTTCTGCTCTTGGGAAGATGACCCTGCAGAAGGCGGCGGAGGAGTTCTCCACTGGCACACATCTCCAGGAGAGGCAAGGATAGATTTTAATTATTGGTTTGTTGTAATCAGACCCTGATGTTACCTTGATTTGACACCTCTTTTTAAATCCCTGTTTATTTATGTGAAAGAGACGAGTTCAACAGGAAGGTGGACCATCATACAAAGAGAAGTGGACTCTTCTAATTCTGCTGTTTAATTTTCTTTTTTTCACACTGTTTCTGTGTACTTTGTTAATGTTTATAACTGTTCTGTCAATCTTTTCCCTTCTTCCGTTTTGTCTGTCTTTTTCTAAATGAAAAAAGCACCCCCCTCCCCCATTACACTGAATTTACAAATAAACATTATTAAAACTGTGGGTTATGTATTTTTCTTCATTGTTGTTTTCTTAATTAGATCAAGATTAGATGAATACAGTTTTCATTACAGAGAGATGTCTGATTTCAGTAGGCTACATACTAGCGATGGTGTTTGCATTTTGGACGTACAATTAATCATGATTATGGCTGGGTATTTTTCATGGAAAATATTGGCTAAAGTAATGGAGCAGTCAAAGTTCTTGAAAATCATGGAAAACTGAAAAAAGTGTGGAACCACGGTGTTTTCCTTAAAAACATTAACGTATCAAATGGACAAATATATCTCATGCGCAGTAGTGGGAAATGACCGAGCGCAACTGTTGCAACAGTAACAAGTGCTTGACGTTCTAAAAAATAAGTCAGCACGCTTGCGACAAGGAACAAATAATGAGCAAAATGCATTGATAGGTTGTTACCCTTACCGCTTCAGTCCATTACGGAAGGCATGATTTTGCCTTTAACAGAACGTTGTTATGAACAGCATGATGAAATTTCATTACTAAAACAAAATATAAAACAGAGTAACAGCGCGTCAGTTTTTATTTCTTTACAGTTTGTTTTCGTACAACGTTGTAGCCTACATTACGTATGCGTCTGATGGAGTGCCTGTTATATTAACGCAGGGGTGCAGTGCCGACACATTTCATGGTTGTGCCCAGCTTCTGCTCTTAATTATTTGATCATCTCAGTCTTTATCTGATATGCATAAGCACCGGCTACAGCCGAAGAAACAAGTGTATGCTAAAGATTTCACCGTACTGAAGTCCTAGAGTGAACCAGCGTAGTTCAGACCTGTCAGAACACTAAAACTAATAACCGGTTGGAACAAAAACCACGACGGAGACGGTCCTCAAGACCGGAATCATTCTTGGAAAACACATTACAATGGCATATTTAATGTCACCTCTGCCATCAAACAAAACTAGTAGTACTGCATGTACTAGGCTGTAATGATGAATAATTTCTGTTTCGATGGCTTGTAGATTATGCTTAACATGTTAGGGTGTGACTTATTATTCTTCTGCGACAGCGGTTGTACATACACAAGTTTATACATGCTATGGCTTGTACATAGACTGTGCTGCATGCGATCTAGCAAGAATCATACATAGATAGCCAGTGAGACACCCCGATATAGTTAACTAGCAAGCTAGCTGGAAGAGCTTCTCAGTCTTAGTCTTATATAGCAATAGCTTCCATTCCTAGCTAGCCAGCTAGCTAGCGATCTCAAACTGTCTTACCAGCTAGCTAGCAAGCTATCCATTTCTCTTGCGAGCTAGCTGGTAATCTGTGAATCTGGTAAATGTACAAGTTATTGTATATTTGCTACGTACAATAAATACTGCACGTAAAATACATATTGTACATACATACATAGAGAACTTCTTTATCCCTATGGCGACATTTCCCTCGCAGTGTGTTACATTCACATTTACGAACAGACATTTATACCAAGAAACATACAATCATTCACGCAACAGAAAGGCTGGGCAGCGAAAGACATACATACCAATACAAAGTGGACATATAGACGCCTATTCAATCAGTCCTGACTGTGAGAAAGCCATCCACACATATGCTTGGCCTGTCCATGTACTGCATGGTTATACACACAGGGCCAAGTGGCTTGAAAGAATTGAGGAAATATTTGATACCATTGCTTTGGAATACATCTTATTTAATTTTGGTGGGGCAAGATAGCCTATATTGTTTGTAGTACCGTAACTTAGCGTCAAGGCGGAGACGGGGTTGGCTGTTTTCGAATCGCCCCAGTGGAGCTTCGCTTTATTGCAGACATTGCTTATTAACAGTTTTAAAGATCTGACCCATTCGATCGGGCGAACAGCTCTTTTATAGCCCTGGGACGCCCTGATTGGCCTAACTCGCTGCCCTCGGTGCAGCAATCACCGGACATTAGCGAGAGCAAGTCGCAACAGCAAGCAACAACAACAAGAACACAAAACTAGCATTACTTACAGCGGTATTCACAGCGACATTAACAACACTACTGTACAAAATCATAACGTTCCAACGAACACAAATACCACGAAATTAGCTAGCGCTACATAAGCGACTATTAATAGGCTAAGCACATTTAACAACACAAACACGATCATGTATTTACAAATATTTACAACTAGCTACAATAACGGAGGCGAGATCGCCACAATATCAATACTTTTAACGGCAGGCCTGGATTTTGGCAGTCTGAATGAACGAGTTATAGACGGTGTATGTCTTGTATGTGTGAGTAACTTGGCATTTTTGTACGTTGAAAATGTGTTTTTTATGAGATAACCATATACCATGGCCTGTCGTGAGCTATTGCTTAATTATAAAACGGGTAGCTCAAATCAAGCAATCTGATTGGTTCATAGCCATATATTAACCATATACCACGGCTATGACGTCTAATTCCTTTGCACAATTCAGTATCACTCCGCGTCTGAGGAAAAAAAAACGTTTTAAAACTATTTAAATTGGAGTGTGTCTATTACTTTCATATTGCCATACTAGGTGACCGTTTTATAAAAGCAATAGCTCACTTCAGGCCGTGATT
Organism: Anguilla pacifica; assembly: GCA_039654925.1. NCBI lineage: Eukaryota > Metazoa > Chordata > Actinopteri > Anguilliformes > Anguillidae > Anguilla > Anguilla pacifica. The sequence continues at coordinate 37,161,345 of CM077284.1, read as the reverse complement.
AATTAATTATAAAGGGACATCCTTTGTTACCCTCCCCTTTTCAATGTCCAATTTCGCAACTGATGGAAGCATTGAATCACGGTTCTAGTTACTGGCTTCATTTAGGGATGCCAACCATACCACAAAATACAGAATCGTCCCTTATTTTGACAGCAGAATATAGGCATTGCGTATTTAAGTCATGGCTACAGGCCGCATTTTCATCCGTATCTTTGTAAACGATTGCGTTTATATTAACCGTTGTTTTGAATACAATTCAATAGTTAGTTAGCTAGCTAGCTAGCTAGCCGGGATAACAAGCATGCCGTGAGACCTTTCTGACCTAAAACCCAGAATTTTAATATAGGCTAGGTGACAACACTGACAAGTGACGGTGAAATTAAATATAGCTGGCATTCAAACCCGGTTTCAGAGGGTCTTGGAGAAATGCTATGTCTACACTGCCAGACCTCAACATTTTAAAAAGCAAGACAGGTCTAGGGAGATTCATTTGACTGAGTTATGGTTTCATGCAGTTTTCTTAAATAATGTAATGCAAAAAATGACAAAAAATGGTGCTAAGTGTATGGTATAAAACGAGAAGGAACTATTTTTCTTGATGGAATCGTTGTTTTCATAGAATTAACAACCAGAGGTTTCTGCTTAACAACGGTGCAAATAGAACGACCAACGAGAGTTTTGCTTGACAACGGTCAGTCCTGCTTAATTCCTTACGTATTTCACTTTCACATTTGTCAGGCACAAAGTCACAGAACACAGCCCTGGAAGTGGCTGGCAAGCAAGCAAAACAGACAGACCAGATGCACTGCCCAGCTAGGTTAGCAAGACAGACATATTAGAGAGAGATGCACTGAAAGCTAGCGCATCAACTTAGCGTTACTGTTATTTGCTGACATCAAACTCGGAGAGGAGAGAACACAAGTTCACCTGATTGCTGTTTCTGCAATTCACTCTCATGGTGTTTTTTTTTTTTTTTCTCTTTTCGTGACCAGAAGGATAGTTCCGCGTCATCCTCTCATCAAGTTGTAAACATTGATACCAAGCAGCCAAAACCAGACTTTGTTTTTGAAGCTCATTTCCTGGTCTTGTTGTTCCTGGTTGCTCACTAGCGCCACTGCGGTTGGCTCCAGTATAGGTGTTTTCACATCCGGTTTCCATGCAAGTCTACGGTACAAATGCGGTCAAAATACAAAGTCAATAATTTTTTCTCACAAGAACAAATAGTCACAATATGTGTATTTTATTTGTCCATGAGTCGATTTTATTGTGTTATTTGGGCACTGTTATAATATTTGTTGTGGACCAATGAGGTACAGTTTGCGTAATCACTTCCTGATTACTGCGGAGGACTAAGCTACAGTAGGGGCTACAGTCTATGGTCACTGGGGTGGGAGGTGGTGCCTCTTGGCCTTGACATTGCAGCTCAGACTCATCGTCCACGATCCACCTGTGAGAAGTCAGAAAATGCAGGCATCCCATTTCGTAGTGATTTCATTATGGCGTGTGCTATTTACAGCTGCACTAGACGACCATAAAATAATCCTCCTCTGAAGTTTTTTCAGTAGCTAAGTTATTTTTACTATTTCCTTTAGCCTACTTAACCAAATAATGAGTTTGCTATATTTGGTTGTCCAATAGCCTATGCTAAAACAGTTCGCAGCTTCGGCTACCAAGCCATTTGACTAGCTAGCTAACCGTGACCGGCAAATATTTAATCTGCCAAACGTGTTTTACGGCTTGTCAGTCGTGTGCATTCCATAAATGTCTACCTGGGCCATGCTTCACGGATATGACAAAGCTACTGTAATCCCGATTTTGGGATAAACACAGCAAAATTTTCAGTTTCACGAAGCGAATTAAGAGTCTTAAGGTTTATTTGCTGGATAACATACAACACACGATGAAATCACATACAATTGAATGAAATTAACTATCATTGTAAGACTGGCATTTAGAAAGGAACATGTTTTTAGCTTTTAAGAGACCGACAAGAGCATTTAAGCCAGTGGTTCTCAGAATTGGTCCTGGGGGCTTCTTGGTTATATTGGCTTTTCTCCATTGGTTTTGATGATCTACAAGAAAAATAATAGTAATTAGAAATTCAATGTAGCCTACATTATTTTTGTCTTCATGCACCAGGTGGAAAACTTGCTCTACAACGTGCATTGTCATATTTACACACCTGCAGATCAGTTATTAAAATGCTTGGTAGATTTGTTAATCACCACTGACAGTGTTAATTTATATTCGTTTAAAAGTGACTTGCGAACGATCGGTCAGCTGACGTCACCCAGCAAGTGAACACCACAAACGGCGATGGAGTAGCAGTTACTGGCTCATTAACTGACTGTGGCGAAAACCTACGGTGATTGCTCGGTTAACAGCAGGTCTATCAGACAGAAAATTAGCCTAGTCAAAAATCACCAGTACACATCTCTGATTGATTGACCATCAGTGTAGTTGATGTTCTTCCCCTGTGGTTCATATTGCTAATGCGTGAGCTAACCACGGATAGCCTACCTAGCTCACTGGCAAGCTATGCTAGCTAAGCATATTCGTTTTGCTGAGAAACATAAATTGAAGATAACTGAACATAATTTTATTATTAATGTCATACACGTGATTACATGACACAGTACAGTCACGGATGGAAATTAAACTCCGTAAACATTTGATAATATATTTTAAAACATAACGGCAGACAGTCAGCTAGCCTCGAGTTCGTTCTGCAATCGTTCGTTCAGGTTGATGGGATTTTCCGCACCAGACTGTCAATCATTGTAAAAATCACAGAACCGCTTAACTCCATGGTTTTGGCTCCAAATCGACAACACGGCCGCACCCGCCATTGAGCTTCAAAACGTGTTTTAGAGACCCACGGAGTGTCAATGGGTGACGTCACAGTAGCTTTGATACTCGCTTTGACATGAGGGGGAAGCGGGGCCCTTGCGTAATTTGCGGGGCCCTACGCAACTTGCATAGTGAGCGTATAGGGCCGCCCTGCTCTGCATAACACTTTCATAAACTTCATACAACAGTTTTCAAGTAGCATAAGTACCGTGTCATGAAGTCATTTTTGCTACTTCAAATAAAGTGACACTTCGTTTAAGCATCATTAATAATTCATAATCTCTAATAATAATGACTGCAACTACAGAAACAGATACTGATATAGCTGGCCAAAACACAAGCCTGTCTATCAACAAACATATGGCTTAGCCATATCCAGAAGTCCTTAATGATAATAGTATTTTCCAAGAAATTACAAAAAATCATTGACAATGTTTTGTCAGGTGTACCGTCTTTTACTGCTACCACAGAGTGAATGCGATGATGAGAAAACCTTTGGTTACGCTGACCTATAAAATGCTATTCCAAAAGCAAAATTAGACATGTTATACATTGTTAGAAAGCTTATACTCTCACCTACTAAATGAATGAATTGTCAATCAAGCCAGACTGTACTAAAAAGGGCAACAACGCCGTAAACAACACGTGTGGTATTACGCACAGCTATTTTGGAAGGTACCCAGGCGTATATTTCACAAACGGATTGTCCAAGACAATATATGACCACTCAGTCTCAAAAGGGACGTCTCTACACATAAAACCAATGGTAAGGTTGTATATTTATTCAATATTTAGTCCCAGATATTGACTGTAGAATGACATGACCATTCTTCTCATTGTTCAACTTGATCACAGGCCCTTCTGTTACGTCACTTCCGGTTTAGTGTTTTTAGATGCGGAAGTAATCCGGGAACGCGAATATTCGAGGTCAAGTACTGCCCTGAAGTAATGATGGGCAAAACAGTTCTTTTTAGTGTACTGAATCAGTTCACTAAAAAGTTTCGTTCAAAAGATTTGTTCACCGAATCAGTGGCATCACTATGGTTGGTGGGGGGGGGGGGGGGGGGGGGGTTGGGGGGAGGTGCTATTGCAGGTTGTCCAAGGGGGGTGGCGGGGGGGTTGTGTTGGATGTTGTCAACCGGGATTGCATTTATAGACAGAGAATTTTCCTACAGAATACTTACTAGCCAAAAAACCAAACACTTTCTATTCCTGTTTTTCATAAAATGTTTTAGTTTCCATTTTACTCCACACAATTTAGTTTCAAAGAAAGTCTCTCTTGCGGCCATTTCATTTCACTACTTTTCCCAAAATGGGTTGCTTTAGCCCTAGATGTGGATTTCTTTACAGTGAATTGTTCTAACGGCTGCTTGAAATAGAAAGTGCTGATATAGGCTACGTTGGCTAAGTAGATCACGTTTTATCATAAAACGTAGTCGATAAAATAGTAGCCTTGGCTAGCCTACTTTGAGACATGTTAAAAAAGTCCTGTTATTTCATTGAAAATAAACAGCACACTTGACAGTGTGCATTTATTATGCATTATTCCATACCGTACCCACTCTCCTCCCCAGAGACTCCTCGCTCCTTGCATTCGCTACAGCAAGAGGAACGAACAAACGAGTGTTGTGTTGTCCGCGAATGATTCGCGCAAGTGTATTGTTCGTTTGCGAACGATGTGGGCAAGTGTACTGTTGTGTCGTTCGTGAACAATTCTGGCAAGTGTACTGTTGTGTTGTTCGCGAACGATTCGGGCGTAGTACCTTCAGTGAATGAATCACTGAACTGATTCATTCACCGAGTCTGCGAACGATAGTCAGTCAGTGAACGACCAGTTCACGTTCGCGATCGAATCGTTTCATGAAGTGGTTCAGTACACTTCGTTCACCCAAAAGATTCGTCCTTTTGAACGAATCGTTTGCGAACGACACAACACTACCCTGAAGACAACATGTGTTTGGTAAGTACGGTAGCTAGTTAACAATGCTTTGTGAATTTATATCATTTTATTTAAAAAATAATTGCAAGGAATATTCATACAAAGCATGTAATCCTGCGTTGTGTTTTAACAGCCAAGACCAATGTACATACGTAATAAGAAGAAGGAAGTGGGGAAGAACGCGGCCATGGCCAAAGCAGACCTGATCCGCAGTCCAAAAACAGGAGAGGCCCCGAAGAAATGAAGATGGTGCAGAACTTCGTTGAGACACAACTGGGGAGTGCACAGATAAAGCTGGTAACTTATATATGCTTTTGCTAGCAAAACTGAGATTTTAATTCCATCTAATGGCTAGTTCAGCTAAATTAGCATATGCATTGGTTTTTCAGATAGCTAGCGATCATGCATAAGAAGTTGCCAGCTTGCTAGCCTGCTAAAAGCTGTTGAGCTGATTGATAGTACTTTCGCTGGGTTTATCATTATATGCGGTTGGAATAGCTTTACTTAGCTAATAGTAAGTATACCCATAGCTGTATTTGTCACACAGCTAGTGATAATGTTACTTAAGCTTGTTTGCTTAGCAAAGGCTTGGAATAATGCTCAATGCAGCAACAACAGCCAGGGGAAACTGTCAACGACGCTAACTAACTAAGCTAGCTACCACATACTGTTCTTTTTTATTAACTAGAAAACCTTAGCTAGATTAATGATGTTTATATTATTTGAAAATAAGGTTAATTTCAGTCCCCCTATGAGTCGTCAGTTCAATGCATATACCAACAACGTACCGCCACACTTCAGTGCAGTATGCAGCGAACCTCTGGAAAAGCTAAAAGCAACAAAAAAACATCGGTACTTTCTTAAAAGTAAAAACTAAAAATAAAAACTTTTTTCCCCTTTGGTCCAAAATAAACGTTAACGTTAACACACGATTTCTCCCAAAATAAAATAACTAAGAAAGAGAATAACAAAAGTAAAAACCAAGTCCAAAATCCTCAACAAAAACCCAGCCGCAATAACTAAAGGAAAAAAAAGAAAAAGAAAATCCAAACACAAAAACAAAGAAAACGAATCCAAAAGAAATCCCAAGTTAAAAAGTTTACAGAGCCTGTTCCTTCCTGGCTGCCTGAACGCAAACTGCCGCAATCCCCGCTCTCTTATCCCCTTCCCTGCGTCCGAGGAAACAAGCGGCAGCTGTGTGAGCTCGTTACCTGGCAAAGTGGAAACCAATTAGCCCTAGTCCACATACCCACACATGCTCCCAGTTACCAATTAGGTGCTCTTACCAAGCTGGTGGCTTGTCAGGCTCACCTCCTGACAGTTACCAGTTATTTGTGGAATGTGAATACATTCTGTCACCTCAGATGTCAAGACATGAAAGTGAATGTTCGCACAAAAATATAATGAATGTGTTCGAGAGGATATATAAAAGTTACAATCTGTATATTGGCCTGTTATATCCTGTTTGTTGCATAACAACGGTCCAAGTTGAACTACCAACAAGAGTTTTGCTTGACAAAACGGCCAAACGGCCGCGGAAGAATATTTCAATTTCAGGTACAAGTCGATAAAAATCAATAAATACTAAAGTAACCGTATATATAATCATTTTTGGTAACCCATTGTATAAGTGGAATAAACCCCTCCGGGCTGTCTCTGTTATTGGAAAATAATGTACTTCGGTGGTAGTATGGGGTTACAGAAGAAATCATATGACAGATGGACCGATGACAACGTCGCTTTTTCATACGTCAGTGGACTAATTTGCCTTATCTTCGCGGGTCTTTAGACCGTGGTGGAAACGCAGACAACAATGGGTTGCAGGAACCTTTTAGTTCCTTGAAAAGTAGTTCCTGGGACTAAAAGTTCCGGGTACTTTGGGTGGAAACACGGCTTATGATAGAGTGAACTGAATGCCCCATTTAAAGTGGGAAGAAAGACAGCGCTTTGAAGGATTGCTTAAACATTGAAGTACTGTATATTATACCATGATAGTGCCACCTACTGGGTGTATGTATAAGTATCGCAATATATCACAGTATTCTATTGTATAATACAGTAAATAGTATAGTACTTCTAATGCTTGACGAGACAGGGACACCACTGGGCATAGTCAATATTTGACACCAGAACATGGGGTGAATCTACACACTGTTTTTACATATGTACTATATATATGTTTACATATGTTTTACATATAAAACAGTGTTTTTACATATGCTTGTTTCTTCATGGCAAATTGTTTATTGCCAGAACTATGCAACATCAGATTTTTATGTTTAAAAAAAAATCATAATTAATGTATTTGAGCTGTGAAATAAAACAAATATGTAACTTGTGAAAAAATTATCTAATTTACCTTGAATCTGTTAGTGAAAGTTATAGACAAATCACTTAGCTGAAGAATTGAATTAGGCTTACAGTAGGTCTCTGTTGTTAAGGGCCAGTGCTATATAGTGTGATGCAGGGATATAGAACATGTAGATTTCTTCTTAAGTGATAGTTACAATCCATGTTCTGTAATTGTTCTTTTTGAAACAGGGTCTCCTGTGGCTCCAACGGCCATTCAAGAAATTCAGACACTTTAAGCACAGCAGCAGATGGACAAAGATAAAAATCAGGATGTTACAAGAAACCATAAAGGAGCTGAAGGAGGACAAAGCCTTCCTCCAGAAACAACTGAAATTACTCTTGGTTGAAAAATGGCAAAATATTCTGTATTTGGATTTAACAATTAAGGTATAAACACAAGCCTTTTTTTTGCAATTTGTTTACTTGGCCACATTTTGTTACTGTATATTCTAGCTTGAGTATTTTTGTAAGTTCTCTATTGAAGATAATTTAGTTGCAGTTACTATGGATACTGTGTGCAAACTCTAGACCTCTAAAAACCTGATGCATGGAGTTGAGCAAGTACGTTTAATTTAAAATTACTGCATTTGAATTTGTGAATGGTAGCTCAAATATTGCTGTTCAAAGATCCCTTAGATTGTAAATCTGTTTGATATATGATATTTGATACTTTCTTTGTTTTTCTTTTTTTCTATCAGATTACAAAGATTACGAATGATTAATGACACTTAAAACAAATGTCACTTTATTTGAAGAAGCAAAAATGACTTCATAACATGGTAATTAGTACTTAAACCGTTGTATGAAGTTTATGAAAGCGTTATGACACTTAAAATTGATGTCACTTTACTTGAAGTAGCAAAAATGACTTCATGACATGGTAATAAGTACTTAAACCATTTTATGAAGTTGATGAAAGTGTTATGACACTTAAAATTGATGTCACTTTACCTGAAGTGGCAAAAAAGAGTTCATGAAGCAATTATAACTGCTTAACACACTTAATGATGGTTATTGCAATTGTGGTAACTGGTCATGAATATGTTATGACAATTTGACATGATTTTAAAATAGAATATATAACATCGCCACAAAAACTCTAAAACATTAAATATAAATAATTCATGTGAAAAAAATATAGCAGTCATTACATGATACTAAATGTAGAGCTTGAGAATGATCTATAAAAGCAACATTAAGTTATGAGTAACACTTAACTCGACTTATAAGCCATAAAGCCTACATAACACTATCATAAGTATGACATAACGCTTGTCATAAGAAATCACAACAGTATACAGTTTTATGATGGGTCATAAACTGTAATAGTCGTAACTGGTTATGACAAGTGTTACGATATCCTTATGGTAGTGTTACATAGGCTTTATGGCATATAGTTCCAGTTGTTACCAAGTTATGTTTGCATGGTGACAATGGTTCACATTATCATTAATTATACTACCATACAGTGACTAAATGGAATGGAAGAGCTACCATAATCTCAGGATAGAGTATTCAGATTGTGGGTGTTTGTAAGACAAGTCCAAATACTAAGAACTAAGGTGAACTCTACATGTGTGTTTTCAGTCATGATTGGATAATGGTGAGAAATTCTGACAGTTACAGATTTCAGACAATTACTGACAGTTACAGACAACTGCTAGCCAATCTCAGCTCCGTTGAGCTCTTTCTCAGTTAAGGGTGGCACAAAATACCTAGTCACTGCCTGTTATGCCCCTTTTCCACCAAGGCATTTTGAGGGCTGGTTCGGAGCCGGTGCCTAATTGCGAACCAGTTCTTCCCTTTTGGACAGCAAAAGAACCGGCTCTCAGCCGGGAAAACTGGTTCCAAAGTGGCACCAACTCTTAGCTGGTCTAGAACCAAGAACTGCTTACGTCAGGGGCTTCAGGGGCTGGGGGCGGGATTATCGTGGCGAACCAAGACCAAAACTTTGTGTCCGCCAGGTAAAGTGAGACCACCTTTGTTCGACAGACAGGAAAACATAAACTGATTTTCAACTCAGGGTTTCCATCAGTGTATTGCAAGCCCGGCGGCCCTTCGGGCCTAAGTTGATCCCCCGCCGGGCCTAAGCATCGGGGAATTTAAATGTATATCTGATATTTTTATAACTACAGTCACAATGGGGCGGCTCGGTTGGAAAGCTCCCCAGCAACATCTGTTGGTTAAAACGTGAACTCACTAAAGCAGGTCTGAGATCAGTGTTCTTTACCCTCAATGTGCTTAGTGACGTTCAACACTTGACGCTTCCAACTATCACAAGCTACTGTTACCTAGCAAGCCACATTACATTACATTACAGGCATTTGGCAGACGCTCTTATCCAGAGCGACGTACAACAAAGTGTATAACCATAACCAGGAACAAGTATGACGAAAACCCTAGAGGGAAGTACCGGTCCAAGTGCAGGGAGCAACCGCATAGTTCAACTTGGACCCTGAAGGTTGAACTGTTTAACACTAACACACACGAGAACAGCAACAACGCAGTCTATGCAAAAATACAAGCAGTAGTTAAGGCAGGTGCATTAACTAAGTCACCTACAAAACAGCTACCTAGTTACAACCCTAAGCTTACAGTCATTTACAGGGAGGTAGGGAGGGATGGGGAGAGGTGCAGCCTGAAGAGGTGAGTCTTCAGTCGTCGCTTGAAGTGGGTCAGTGTCTCAGCTGTTCTGACCTCCACGGGGAGGTCATTCCACCATCGTGGGGCCAGAACAGACAGGAGACGTGTTTGGGAAGTGCAGGTGTGAAGAGGGGGAGGTGTCAGGCGTCCTGCGGTAGCAGAACGGAGGGGTCTGGCTGGCATGTAGGGTTTGAATATCTTGTGGAGGTATGCTGGGGCTGATCCCTTGACTGCCTGGTATGCTAGGACCAATGTTTTAAATTTGATGCAAGCTATAACAGGCAGCTAGTGGAGGGTAGTGAGCAGGGGAGCGACGTGGGAGTGTCTGGGGAGGTTGAAGACCAGACAAGCTGCAAAATTCTGAATGAGTTGCAGGGGTCTGATGGCAGATGCCGGTAGTCCAGCCAGAAGAGAGTTGCAGTAGTCCAGGCGGGATAGTATCATTGCTTGAACCAGGAGCTGGGTTTTGTAGGTGGTGAGAAAGGGGCGGATTCTCCAGATGTTATACATGAAAAATCTGCATGCCCGGTTTGCTGCTGCGATGTTCTTGGAGAGGGACAACCTGCTGTCCATCACCACTCCGAGATTCTTGGCACAGGGTGATGATGTCACTAAGGTGTCCCCTAGGGAAATGGAAAAATCGAGGAGGGGAGAGTTTAGAGCAGGAAGAAAGATTAGCTCTGTCTTTCCCGGGTTGAGCTTCAGGTGGTGATTGTCCATCCAGCTCTGGATGTCCCTCAGGCAAGCGGAGATGTGGGCAGGGACCTGTGTGTCCAATGGGGAGAAGGAGAGAAAGAGTTGTGTGTCGTCGGCGTAGCAGTGAAAGGACAAGTCATGGGCAGAGATTACAGGGCCAAGGGATCTGGTGTATAAGGAGAAGAGAAGGGGACCGAGGACTGAGCCCTGGGGAACTCCAGTGGTGAGGGGACGGGGTGGTGATACCTTACCCGCCCAGGCAACCTGGAAGGAACGGTCAGAGAGGTAAGACTAAATCCAGTCAAGGACTGTGCCACAGATCCCTGTTGCTGCCAGGGAGGACAGGAGGATGGAGTGCTCCACAGTGTCGAATGCAGAGGAGAGGTCTAGAAGAATCAGGACAGAGGAGAGGGAGGCTGCTCGTGAGGCATGGACTCACTGACCGAGAGGAGTGCAGTCTTGGTCGAGTGGCCAGGCCTGAAGCCAGACTGGTGGGGGTCAAGCAGATTATTCTGAGAGAAGAAAGCAGAGAGTTGGTTAGATGCAGCATGTTCAAGTGTTTTGGATAGAAAAGGGAGGAGAAATACCGGGCGGTAGTTCTGAATGACTGAAGGATCTAGTGTGGGCTTCTTCAGCAGCGGGGTGATGTGGGCCCTCTTGAAGGATGAGGGGAAACATCCAGAAGATAGGGAGGAGTTTACGAGGGAGGTGACAAATGGGAGGATGTCTCGTGTGATTGCCTGGAGGAGAGATGAGGGGATAGGTTCGAGGGCGCAGGTGGTAGGGCGGTGGGCGAGCAGGAGCTGGGAAACTTCAGAGTCTGTGAGGAGAGAAAATGTGGAGAAACGGGGCGGAGGGCGCAGAGGGGGCGGTGGGGGCAAAGGAGCTGCGGATGTCTGCGATCTTTTCGTCAAAGAAAGCTGCAAAGTCATCTGCAGTGAAGGAAGACTGGGGTGGAGGAGGTGGCATGCTGAGGAGAGAGGATAAAATAGAGAATAGTTGATGAGGGTTAGAAATGGAGTTATGAATTTTAGTTTGATAGAATTTTGCCTTAGCGGCAGTGACAGCAGAAGAAAACTCTGTCAGGAGAGACTGACAGGCTAAAAGGACAGATGGGTCCCTGGATTTGCCCCATTTCCTCTCAGCGGCACGGAGGCTGGCCCTGGAGGTGCGTAGGATGTCAGACATCCATGGACTAGGAAGGGATGAGCGTGCTGGCCTAGGGACAAAGGGGCATAGGGAGTCGAGTGCTGAGGAGAGAGATGAAGTTAGGGTGGAGGATGCAGAGTTAGTGGGGAGCTTGGAAAATGATTGAAGAGGGGGGAGGGAAGCAGTCACTCTGGGAGCGGAGTATCAAGGCTGCATACGTCTGACCATCACTTCATCCCCTTCTCCCTCCCCCTCACTCCCCATCCTCCCTCTGCTCCTCGCGCCTCCACTGTCACTGTCCGCCGTAACCTCCACTCCATGTATGAAGTTTTTTTTAATTTTATTTTTTACATTTAGACAGTTTATTATGTGTATTTTTACAGGACATACGTTTTAATAGGTAACAATGTTGCTAGGAAAGCGGAGACGTATATAGACATATACAGTGACGTAATGACGTGGCTCTCTAACCTGTGGAAAAGCAAACCAGTTCTTAGAAGGTTCGCAAGTTGAACCAGCTGCGAACCGGCACTAGCACCAGCCCAGAACCAGAAATAGGTTTGCGTTGGTGGAAAAGAGGCATTACTGACTCCACTGGGGGACCAATAAGAAAAAAGGTAGTGGGATCTGTGGCCACGGAGGGGAGGAACCAAATGGCCAGGTTGCTGAGTGGAGAGTTTGTGCAGGGCTATAAGTCCTGATAACTGACTGAGGGCAGGAATGATCTGTACACAGTATGCTCGGGAAGACCCGAGTCACCTCAGTACCACTCTTGTTCTTTAGAACACAAACCCAAGCAAACTTTGACAATATATCTATACGTTATCATAAATTTCATATTTTTGTTATATTGAGATAAACTTGACATGTCTACTACATCGGCCTGCCTTTGTGAATCAATGTTGCTCACAAAAACCCTGTTTCTTTTGAAATTAAGTCTGATGGGTTTGTGTAAAGTGTAGACAACTTCCCCAGACAACCAATCTGTAACTTTCTTGTTAGGCAACCTATGTCCTGCTGTTTCCAGCAAACCCCTTTTCAGCCATTCTTTCCCGCCATAAGAACCAGGGTTTTCTGGTGAATAATAAACAGACTTCAGACACCTCTCTGCATCCATCCTTACAGCTAATGCAATAATGACACAAGATATAAAAATCCAAAGCATTTATGATGATTATTATTATTATTTAAAAAATAAAAAAGCCACATAATACATATACATATTACTATTTGGCATAGCTGTGAAGCGTTGCTAAACACCCGTCATCTGCGACGGTCCGTCTTCAGACATGTCACCCCACAGGTCTTCCTGTGTGGCACCCTCAATCTCCCAGAAATCCCTCTGAACCTCAGCAACAATCTTGTCGCTGAAAACCCCCAGGTCTGTCCGTTTGATTTCCCGCAGCTTGCTGGAACTGCTGTTGCTTGGATTCAACAGTAGCCACAAAGGGAAATAAGGTAAGTAGAGCCTTTTTCCAAAAGTCTGCAAGTGTTAGTTGTGTCCAAGAGCAGTGTGTATCCGCCTAGGCTAAGGCAATTGCGGAGCCTCCCCTCCAAAGAATCTAAATTATGGTAAGGGAAGAGTCTGATGTCATATTGTGTCTATGAGTGAAGAGAGTTGAACGTGAGTGTGAGAGGAAATGTCAGAGTGGATGCTTAGGATATTGATTGTGTGTTGGCTCGTTGTCTGTGCTGCATTTGCTGGAGGTTTGATTCATTTGGTGTTGATGCAATGTAGGCAGTGAAGTTCTGTGGATACCGCTCCACCTGTGTTGAGGAAGTGTCAAGAGAGAAGGAAGAGAAAGAAGAGGAATGGAGTACACCCATAGTCAAACCCAAGGTGTGGTACACCTCCACCCCAAGGGGAGGCGTAAGTAGTGAGAGGGAAGGAGAAGAAGAAACCCCACGGGATACCACGGGGCGATTGGTACGTGGGGAATTGTGGATTGAAAGTGAAAGAGCAGCACGAGCAAGAAAGAAAGATAGTCAGGAAAGGATACAGACTATCCTAGAGCAACCACAGAGACGTATAGAGGAAATGGACAGGGAAATAGAGGAAGTGATGGAACGGACCCGTGGGAAGTCGGATCTCATGTTGAGAAGTGGTAAGACGATTCCTAGGGAGCTAATAGTGGAGGGACAGAAGTCAGTGGAAAATGAAGACATGAATGAGGAAGAGGCGATATACCAGTGTCCCTTAGTGAGGTCGAACACAGTATGTACACTGGTCATTTATGGACATAGTGGGGTTAGCGGGACGGTTGCCGGACCTCACACAAGGAGCTGGAAAATGGATTACAGCTCTAGAAGAAAGTACAGGGGGAATCAGGCTGGCTCTGGGAGACATCAAAGCCCTGCTGATGCATTTGGTCGGAAAGCATGTGACCGATGAGGTCTTCAAGGCCATGGGATTGCACCTGGTAGTAGCAGGGCACTCAGTAGATCTTGTGGGATTCGGTGGATACAGGACCGCAGTGTGGGCAGAACTCTGACAACTATATCCGGACAAATTGGATCCCTCAAGGCAGGAAGGAGAAGAGTTAAAGGAAGGAGAAAGTGTGCAGAAGTTCCTGTATACATTCCAACCCAGATGGAGAGAGGAAACAGGAAGTCCCTGGAATGCAAATGCCAGCACACAGAACTTGTTCAAATTAATGGTCAAGAAGAGCTTGCCGCAACCAGTACAGAAACGCCTGGATGAGGTAGTAGGATTAATGAAGATGGAGTGGCCGATGTTTTCAGAGCACATAACACACCATGTGGAGCAATATCAGAAGGAGAGGAAAGACGCAGATGAACAGAACAAGCATCTGGCCAGTAAACTCACACAACTGCAGCTGGGGGAACTGACCAAACTCAAGAAAGACAAGGAGAAGACAGACAAAGGTAAAACACAGGCCCCAGTGGTGTTAGCTGAACAGCCTACACCAAATTCGACTGTTGTGGCTTCCAGTGGTTGCAGCAATGCCGCAGGTGCAAAGATCCCAAGTGTAGATGCTAATTCCAGCTGAATCAAACTCAGTAACTCCAACAGCTGCCCCAGCCCCACAGATTCCACCCATACACGTATATGTTAATCAGTCTGGAAGTGCTTATCAACCCCCAATGGGAAGAGGGCAAACAAGAGGAAGAAGGGGACAAAGAGGTGAAGCATTACAACGAGGTGGGGGAAGAGGCCCACCCAGGCAGCTTCCGAATTACTCCAACCAAGGACCACAATCGTCGAAGGGCCAGCCCAGAGAGGATGTGTGTTGAGGATGTAACCAGGTTGGGCATCGAAGGAGGGACTGTCCAACCAATCCATGGGAAGGACCAGCGTTACCCAACCCATGGACAGGACCAGCAGCAAACTGGCAAAGTTAGGGATGCCCAGAGAAGCCAGAGGGGGAAATAATGGTACCAATCATCTCCACACAACCACAAGAGGAACCCACCATACCTGTAATCATCAATCAACAAGAATATTAGTTCATGGTGGACACAGGAGCAACCTACTCATGCATTGGGAAAACAGGCTCTGGCCTCCCTCTCTATAATTCATCTGTTAAAACTATTGGCTTCTCTGGGAAACCACAGATAATTCCACTTACACAGCCTGTCCCAATGCGAATCGCTGATAGAACTATAATCGCACCTCTACTATACTCAGCCCATACTCCAGTCAACCTACTAGGCAGAGACATTTTGTGCCCGCTGAAAGCTAACATCATGTGTACACAGGATGGTATTTATGTGGACATACTCGATGACTTGCAGAACAAAATAATGCCCATGCTACCTCAACAAAGTGGGGTCCTGCAACCCATGGTGTATTGGGTGCATTTGACTCCTCAAGAATCTATGTTGCCACAACAATGGAAAAGGTGGGAGCCGTGGGTGCGAACCCAGCTTGGGAAAGCTACTGAACCTCGATTGACACTGCACTGCTCCCTCATGTATGACGAGCAACAAATGCATAAAGACTATGAAGCATGCTGGGATGACATCATCAACAAACGCCACTATCCAATTGTGAGCCAAGATATTTATATCGGACCACAAGGAGCAGCAGCGGTAGTAACATTGCCACTGTCTCTACATCAATGGTTCCAGGTTTAGGAATCTACCCCACATGTGACGTTGTTAATAGCAGAAGGTCGGGAATCGCATGAATTGGGACCAATGGTTAAATACATTAATATCTCTCCAGATAAACAATTCATTAGGATCTGAGTAAAAACATATGGCAAGGGACTAGTGGAGAGAGTTCTGCTAGATGATAGATTACCAACACAGAACATGAAACATTATTACAACAGGTGCCGGAGAATGTGTGGTCAAAACACAAGGCGGATGTAGGCTACATCAGGTCAGCGCAGCCAGTGCGTATTACACTGAAACAAGGGACCAGTTTGCCATACCAAAAGCAGTATCCCCTCAGGCAGCAGGCAATAGCCGGAATTAAGCCTACGATTGATAGCCTGTCACAGGCTGGAGTGTTGGTAAAGACTGAAAGTCCGTGCAACACCCCAATTTTTCTAATTAATAAGCCACATTCAAATGGTTATTGTTTGGTACACGATTTGAGAGCCATCAATTCTACTGTTGAAGCAGAGGTACCTATAGTCCCAGACCCGCATACGCTGCTTTCCAACATACCACCAAACACACGATGGTACACAGTAATTGATTTATGTTCTGCTTTTTTCAGTATACCACTACATCCGGAATCACAGTACCTCCTTGCATTCACATACCAAGGTCAGCAGTACACATACACTAGGCTGCCACAAGGATATTGTGAAAGTCCCTCAGTGTTCAATAGGGTGCTAGCACAGGACTTGCAGCATTTGAACATATCAAGCACCCTGATCCAGTATGTGGGTGATTTGCTAATCTGCAGCCATACTAAAGAACAATGTGAGGAAGATTCGGTTGCTGTATTGACAGCTCTAGCGACGGGAGGTCATAAGGTCAGCAGAGACAAACTACAATTTTGTCAGCAAACGGTTGAATACCTGAGTAGACAGCTGATCAGTGACGAGAGACTTATTGCACCGTCACACGTTGAAGCTATTACTAAGGCGCCCAAGCCCCAAACAGTTGGACAGATGCTTTCTTTCCTAGGAATGGCAGGGTACAGTAGACCATGGATTTACGACTATGCGGTTATTACATCACCATTACGAGCATTAATTAGAGCGACAGGGCAAAACAATAGTGCAGCCCAATTGTCATGGACTGAAGAGGCAGAAGAGGCTTTTCAAGTCCTAAAACATCAGATGCAAACAGCCCTCACACTTGGAAATCCAGTCTATAGTAAACCATTCCATTTATATGTTGCTGAGCGATCAGGCTTTGCCAGTGCAGTTTTGATGCAGGACACGCCCACAAGTAAACAGCCATTGGCTTACTATAGTAGTACTATTTGCTTATCAAAAGGCCTCCAATTTGACAATGGGACATCCGGTAACATTATATACGTCCCATCAATTACATGCGTTATTAACTAGTCCACGCTTTGTTCTAACCCAAGCTAGGGAAACCGGCTACAAAGTAATTCTGTCTGCACCAGACATCACCATCCGGCGATGCACGGCCATTAATCCGGCAACTAGAATGGTTTTGCCTACAGACGGTACTCCCATGAATGTGTTTAAAGAACAGATGTTTTTCTTAAAGCTCGGGACGACTTGCATAACCAACCCATTGCAGCTGATCTTACGCTGTTTGTAGATGGCTCTTGCTACAAAGATGAAAAAGGAAATCATACCGGATATGGTGTGGTACAGTTGAACGCTGATGGCACTTCCTTCTCCGAAGTGCAGGCCACGAAGGTTGCGCAGCCGTGTTCCGCTCAATTAGCAGAAATTAGAGGCCTAACAGCTGCATGTCAAATGGCAGCTGGAAAGCGTGTCAATATTTACACATTGACGTATGCCTATGGTGTTTGTCATGTCTATGGTACTATCTGGAAACAAAGAGGCTTTCACAGGGCTGATGGTGCACCCATCACACATGGGGAAGCGATTTCAGAATTGTTAGAGGCCATGAAACTACCTGAAGCAGTGGCCATTATAAAGTGCCCAGCACATCAGAAGACACACCCAGGTAGCTACAGGCAACAGCTTAGCAGACGAAGTGGCGGGTCGGGCTGCAATAGGGCCGAACCTTAAGGGAGTAGTATTACGGAAGAGCCTGGTCCCGCAGGGGACTTGTCCTCTCTCATTGAGGCACAAAACAAAGCAAGTGTGTATGAAATCAGTGTTTCGCTAAAAAGGAGGGCTGTAAAAACACAAGATGGCCACCACAAGGGGTTGTGGAGAGGACCGGCAGGACACTTTGTAGCGCCTACATCAGTAATTCACACCCTGATTAAGGATGCGCATGGTCAAGACCATTGCGCAAGGGGGGGAAGTCATTAAGCGCATTCAGAATGCATGGTGGTCACCCTATTTGACAAGCATGGTGGATCTGGCACTGAATGACTGAGAAGTCTGAGCGACATATAATAACAGGAAGGCCTTCTCAGCGCCAATTGGGCACATCCCACCACTTGATGGACCATTTAGACACCTCATGATAGATTTTGTCGATATGATTGAGTGCGTCCAGAATAAGAGATGCATGCTAGTGGTGGTGGATAGATTTAGCAGGTGGATAGAGGCAACACCTACAAGTAGTCCAGACACTAAGTCAGTGGCAAAATTTTTGTGTAAAGAAGTGTTTCCCAGGTTTGGAATTCCAGATAAGATCAGTTCGGACAATGGACCACATTTTGCAACCGAAATAATGAATACCATAACTAAACTGTAGGGAGTTAGGCAAGATTTGGGTGTGTATACCATCCACAGTCACAAGGAATGGTGGAAAGGGCAAATGGCAGTCTGAAAGCAAAGATATCCAAAATATGCGCAGATGGTAAAATCAACTGGGTGGATGCATTACCACTGGCGTTAATGAGCATGAGAATGCAAACTAACAGAAGCACACATCTAACCCCGCATGAAATGTTAATTGGTAGGCCCATGCCAGTGCCGTACCTTTGGGGTCCATACAATGGACCCGCGCTTGA
Source organism: Anguilla pacifica (assembly GCA_039654925.1). Taxonomy (NCBI): domain Eukaryota; kingdom Metazoa; phylum Chordata; class Actinopteri; order Anguilliformes; family Anguillidae; genus Anguilla; species Anguilla pacifica. Next base: position 37,142,662 of record CM077284.1, on the reverse strand, counting down.
GCAGCTTGAAAGAAAATTGTCGAATTATGTGCAACATCTAACCTCAATACACAAAGCTATCTTCCAACGGGTAGAAGGAGCTACTGAAGGAAGAACAAGTAACATTCCAGAAGACCTTCGTGACATACGTCCGGGAGAATGAGTGTATATTAAAGTGTTCAAGAGAAAGTGGAGTGAACCCAGGCGTGAGGGACCATACAAGGTGGTTCTGACAACTCCCACTGCGCTAAAGGTTGAAGGTAAAGCTGTGTGGTTCCACCTGTAAGGCCCACGGGAACATGCGTAGAGTGGAATTTCCTCTCTGACTGTCGTAAAGAAATTTGCCAGGTGCAGAGTCTGAGGCTGTCGGGACAGAGTGGCCCGTAAAACCTTGGCATCTGGTTTTACGACAGTTAACAGTTGACACCTCTTTACTACGGGAAAGCAATTCTGAAATTATGGGCCAGAAATGGGCCAAATTGCTCAGGACAGTTTAGGGACAGCCACAGTGCCCCCACCAGGTGTCCCTGGGTAACTTGTCTCCATACCTTCATAAGGAGAGAAATCTACTCAAGCACACTTTTTGTTAGGAAATAATGCCAGATTTGAGTTAAACACATTGCTACACTACACTATGCAATCTTGATACACTGTGGAAAGACATTGAGCTTTGGCAGTTGATTCATGTAATAGATTGTGCAGTTATTTCATGTTTTTCAGAGTTTTCATGACAAACACAAGAACAAATATTCATATTTGGTATGGTTTTTATGGTCTCTGCGCGAGTGATGCTCTGGTTTAGGTTTGAAAACCAGCAAACCTATAGAAAATCTATTTTTAATAACTTTGCAGTAAACTGTATTTTTGTGACACTCCTCCTAGTGGGTCCATCTGTCTGACCCTCAGGAAGGAACCAAATTCCAATCTTCCCCCTCCAAGTAAGTTTATGATTTTATGAGCCTTTTGTGGCGACATCAACCCGCCTGCGCTGGGTTCTTATAGGAGAGGAACAGGGCCCTCTGGGAAGCTGCAATCAGACTTCCCACACAAGACTCTCTCTGTGTGTAGACTGCTGTCAGGTATGCTCATCTTTATATTTGATACGTGGTACTTTTATTGTTTGAGTACTTTCTAAATTATGTAACTACAATTGGCTATTTTAAGTGTATAACCTACCTGACATTAAATTGTTAATAACTTGATTTGTGTGGTCTTGGTCAATGTTTCGTTCTTGTAACAGCCCTCTAAGTCGGTTTCCCCCAATTATGACTAGGGAACTGCCCGTTGGACTTGCTTGATCACCAAGTTTTCAGTTAAGGCGGGACCGCCAGCAGAACCATGTTGATCCTGGGATGACCAATATTGGCCCTTTCGGAGTCCCTGAACCCTAATTAGGTTATACTCCCCATGAGGGAAATCTCACAACCGCTGCGTCGTCTGCAAACATCTAGTTAAATTGTCGTTACGGGCGCATCCGCGGTGCGTACCGGGTGAAACTGCGTTGACCCTCGGTGTAGAACTTCAGATGAACTGAGTTCCATCTTAAATCAAGCCTAAATTCTAATTTGGAACATAACTTAATTTTAACATAACAACATTAATTTTGGAGTCAGATAAAGCGATTAAGATCAACAGGGATAGTAGAACATAGATATGGTATTCACAGGCTGCTTAAAAAATAACCTTCTTCCAACAGCAACAGAGGAAGACATTCCGCAGAAACCTTCACTCCGAACTATTTCCCTCCTTGGTGTAGTTTCGAGAGCCTACACACCTTAACCACTGCTGTAAGGCGAGAGAACCACGATGTATGCAGGACGAGATTAGAGACAATCTACGGGGAATAGTAGAAAGGCAGAGAGTAGGGAGAATGGAGAAACAAGGAAGGCATAAAGAGAGAAAGGAGCCGTTGCGAGGAGTATGGAATGTAATGACAGGAGTGCTGTTATTGTTGATGGAAATATGTCTCGTGGTGCCTGTCTCGCCCGCTGCTTGGGACACCAGCCAAGCGGAGGGCGAGAAAACACTGAACTATGGGCAAACCCGCCACTTGGTGGCTCTGAGCATTACATTACAGGCATTTAGCAGACGCTCTTATCCAGAGCGACTTACACAACTTTTACATAGCATTTTACATTGTATCCATTTTATACAGCTGGATATATACTGAAGCAATTTCGGTTAAGTACCTTGCTCAAGGGTACAACGGCAGTGCCCTACCCGGGAATCGAACCTGCGACCTTTCGGTTACAAGCCCAGTTCCTTACCCACTGTGCCACACTCCGTCCGAGCAGGCAACGTACCTCACGTACCTTCTGCGAGACAAGTGACTCAGGAAACATGTGTAACGTGTTACAACACTGGTGCGAAGAGAAATCCCCAAGTGAGACCGCTACCATACACACATACAGGATGTACAGGGAACCAAATATGCTACTTACAATGCATGTTATATTACATGTCAAAAGGTGGGAAACATCTATCTAGTGTACGTGACGGGTATGTCTACACTAAGCTTGAACCGAAGCTGAATTGTACGAGCATGAGTGATGGGTATGTTTATTCTGTATGAGGAGCGCAGCTTATTGAAATAAGTAAATGCCAAGACGTGCTTATCTCAGTGGATGGGGTGACTACTGGTGTGGCACCAGCGGCCGCAATACCTGAGGATATCGAGTTCCCGGTTTACATTGTATGAGATAAGGTGATAGAGAAAGTAATTGATGAATATTTGCAAGACTATCGGAACTCCTCAAGCACGCAAATTAACTGTCGGAAATGGGATAGCAAAGGCAACCGAGTGTGCTCTACAACAGACGTCGCACCACTCAAGTGTCAAGAATGTACAATGTGTACAATGCTGGCTGAGGAGCAGGGGGTATGTGAACGTATTGGGAAAGATGTTGCACTGTCATCCCATGCATACGGGAAAAGTGGGGTAACGTAACAACAGCATTAGAGGCATTGGAGAATCTGAAGGATCCTGCCTAGCACTGAAATCACATTTGCCTATTCAGAATCAAACAAAAACAATCCTGCCAAATAAAAACTAACTAACGTGATCGCACGTTAGATCGCACGTTAGAAATACGAAGGGAGAATCAAAGGAGTGGTCATGGTGGGATTGGTTGAACATGTCATCATGGAAAACAGCCTTGGTGAAGATAGGGGTGATTATAGGGCTGGTAGTGTTGGTGCTGTTATTTGCCTCATGTTGTGTGATTCCATTGATTCAGTCTCTGAAAAAAAGGATGATAACTACTGTGACTGGACAATTTCCGGTTATAACTGACTCGGAAAAGGACATTACTGACACAGATGGTTGTGAGAAAGCAATTGTAGAAGGACCAGTGTGGCTGATCGATACCATCCCCTTCATCACCAAATGTGGTAAAGTGATGCCAGGGAAAGAAAATGAACCACTGCATGTGACGCACTTCGGTGAGGGGTGGGGGGTGAGATGTTTCACTGTAACTGTCATCCAAACAGGGCCCAACAAGTATCGAGACCAAAATGGAAAGCCTGTAAATGCTAAAGGTGGTCCACTTTATTGCCCATTCAGGAACCCCCTCTGTGAGTATGGTGTGAGAGGAGGTGCTGGCTGGGAATGCTGGGATTGTCACCCCCGTGCTGCCCGGCTGGTGAACGATCCCTGGTTTTGGACCGCTTATGCAAAGTACATCTACGGCATCACTGATGGAGAAGATTCTGGGAGAGATAGAGCTCAAAATTGAAGGTGATTTGCTGCATGGGGAGGAGTGACCGGAATCACTGTACATCGTATGTGCTAGTAACCTCTCCACAGTGATGCAAAACACCTGGGTTGAAGAAATATAACATTTACAGTGATTGCACACTCACATGAAGACCAAAGCAGATATTCACAAACAGGAGCCAAGCGCTCCCTTACCTATGGCAGATAGTTAAAACACACCCATAATTATCTCACACACCTCTGCCAGAGAAAGTCATGGCCAGCAACGGCTGAGTGAAGTGCTAGCAACCTCTCCTCTGTCCACTGGTCCAACGGGTTTGACGGAAGACCTTGGAAGAAGAGAAAACATTACTCTGCTTAATGGCCTTATGTAACTTTATAATACAATTCTTGATTATACGCCTAATAAGATGATGATTAACCTGAGGCTGGTCCCACTATCAATATAATCATGCTTAGCAAACAATAAAATTTACGGATTAATTTATAAGTTAAGAGGGAAGTCAGACCGCATTGAGCTCCTGTCCACCATGACCACAGGTGGTGTCCATGTGGAAGGGGGCCACATGACGCACGTCCAGCAAAAATATTCTACGGCATTGGGAGCATGCCCAAAACAGTGTTCTGCATTACTGCTCAAGTCTGACTACGGTCGTGTGGGCGAGTCCTGGGTGATGGCTGCTGGGCAAATCGGTTTACTGTTGGCGCATGTGAAGCAACAGAAAGGCCGTTTAGGGAGTCTGTTGGTTTATTTAGTTAATAGCAAGTCAATGTAGGCTGACTATGTTTTGTTGGTAGGAGATTATGTTTCGATTGTTTAACTCAGTGGGTTTGTTGAATCTGACAAATTGAAAGCTGTGTTTTTATGAATAATCCCAATTGTCACCCTCTGTTTAATGCTGTGTAGGGTTAGAAGCATTGAGTGGCTTTTACCCACTCCTGGCAAAATAGGGAGGGGATGTTTTCCACACGATGCACTGCTCTGCTGTTAGGCCTCCCTCCAGGCGATGGTCATCATCTTGATGATCGCTGTAGCCTTGAGACAGCGTCTTGCTGTCTGGCTGGATTGAGTATGACTACAGACGCTAGGGACAGCATGTCAAGTGTGACTAGAAAGTCACAAAGGGGGAAATGTGGAAGGAAGGTCGAGAGGAGTTCACAGTCATTATCTATCATTATCACTTATTAAATTACTGCGGTCATTTAGTAAATTGCATTACCAGTGCATGTCATATGTAATACTAGTAGACGCAAGATAGGTCAAAGTTAGGTCAGAATAAATAACCGTTTGTTTTTTATGTAAAAGAGTGGGGGTCAAGGAAATAATGGTGGGAAATGTGAACAGCTGTAGAGCGGGAACAAGGCTAGGATGAGAAACAATGGTGTATGGGGAGATGTGGTGTGAGCCATAGGAGGGTTTGAGTTTAAGCTCCACAATAGGAGGAGCTAGAAGACAGTATAAAGGAAGAAGGTATTCAGAGTTGCGAGCAGAGCTGCTTCGCGCGGACCACCGAGTTTCTTGTATATAACTTTGAGTCATATACAATAAACCCAATTACATCACACTCTGTGGATTGTGTTTATTTCTTGAAGAAGGGATCAACAGTGTAGTGGGAACACTCAGTCCGACTGGCCCAGGCTGGGAATAGTTTCTCCCAATTTAACAAATAGTCTGATGCCTGTAGGCAATCATAACCTTTATAGAACAAGTTAATGTTTATTAGATCTATTGATCAATAAGCTTGTTAGTTCTTAAAATATAGGCTATTGCTGGTTCTGCTCTATCATAGCTTAGTTGTGTTTTTAAAACAAAGTCCATGGCCAAAAGTGTTTGTTACTGCTGTAGGCGACCTATTAGACAAAAGCTTACCAACATAAACGGCGTCCTAAAACATTCATTTTCAAACTTGGCGCGTATAATTAATCCTACATTACTTTAAAAAGGGATGTGGGCTATAGCCTACGTAAAAGTAATAATTACTATTGTATTACTATTATATTGCAGCTCTATTCTGTAGGCCTAGTTTATATAAATATGTGTTAGGCTCTTTGCGTTATTTAAAACAAAAGATTGTGTCTAATAGCCTATTGTTTTGTTAACGCCTGGAGACATAAAGATAAAAAAACAAAAATAAAAAAGCACATTTTTGGAAAGACCGCCCCCTCAAAGCATACCTGTCTTCATTGGTTCCCGACACGCATGACATGACAAACCACAACCTACACCACACCCCCCACAGAGGAAGCTGGGGAGATTTCACCATTTCCAGTCGGCCCCAGACTCCGAGCAGGTCGCACTTTTTGCTCTCTCTCTCTCTCTCGACAAACTACAGACTTCTATCCAAAGAAGGCTTTCCACAAAGAAAATAACCTAAGTTTTGCTCATTTCTGTCTCTAAATGTCTTCTGTCAGTTTTTTAAAAAGAAACTCTTTTCACACACAGCCTGATAACTTACACCTGTCACGCTTTGCATTTGCTTTACAGACAATGCTTAGAGGTGAGATCATATTTAAACCACTGGCAAGTATTTTTAGACAGTCTTTAGAAACTGGAGAAATACCGAATGACTGGAAACATGGTATTGTAATACCAATATATAAGAAAGGGGACCGTACTGATCCAGGAAACTACAGGCCTGTCAGTTTAACTTGCATCACATGTAAAATACTTGTATCTATCATTAGAGACAAACTAGAATTATTTCTTGAAAATAATAACATCCTAGAGGATAGCCAACATGGTTTTTGCAAGGGAAGGTCATGCCTGACACACCTTTTGACATTCTTTGAGGAAGCTACCAAGTGTCTGGATGGGAACAGGGCTTATGATATTATATACTTAGACTTCCAAAAAGCATTTGATAAGGTACCACATGACAAACTCATTATCAAAATGAGGACAGTAGGAATTATAGGAGGCATTTCAGTGTGGGTTCGGAACTGGTTACGGGATAGAATACAAAGGGTAGTAGGAGGGATCTTATCTGAGCAGGGTATTGTGGGAAGTGGAGTTCCACAGGGATCGGTGCTGGGTCCATTGCTGTTCCTCATTTACATAAATGACCTTGACACGAACATTGAAAGTGCACTAGTTAAATTTGTAGGTGATACAAAACTGGGAGGTTTAGCCAACAGTTTGGAATCTACTAAAGTAATTCAAGAAGATTTAAACAGAATCCAGAAGTGGGCACAAACCTGACAAATGAAATTCAATATAACTACATGTGGGGAATAAAAACATAGGGAAGGATTACTTTATGGGTGGTACAAAATTAGAATGTGCACATGTAGAAAAAGACTTGGGTGTAATAGTTGATCAAAGCCTATCAGGGTCTGGTCAATGTGCTGTAGCAGTAAAAAAAAGACCAACAGGATGCTGGGATACATAGCCAGGAGTATTGAGTCTAAATCTAAGGAGATTCACCCTATACTATACCCTTGTCAGACCACACTTAGTGTTGTGTGCAGTTCTGGGGACCGTACTACAAGAAAGATATAGAGGCGCTGGAAAAGGTCCAAAGACGGGCAACCAGATAGATTCTGGGTATAAAAGATAAGTGTTATGAGGAAAGGCTTGAGATGCTTGGACTTTTCAAGTTTAGTAAAAGGAGACTTAGGGGAGATTTGATTGACGCTTTTACATTTATTAAAGGGATTAACAAAGTGAACTACAGGAAATTATTCAAGTTGAGTTTGGTTAACAGAACGAGGGGGCATAAATGGAAACTGGCAAAGGGTAAATTTCACAGACATTAGGAAATATTTTTTCACACAGAGAGTGGTCAATGTGTGGAATAGCTTGCTCAGACTACAAATTCACAAGGATAGCCATAATCCACAACCGTTTCTTAAAGCGTCACTTCGCATTTCTCACTTTCTCATAAAACGCTTTGCAAAAAGAAATTATATCTCATAAAAACACGTTTTCAATGTACAAAAATGCCAAGATAATCACACATACAAGACATACACTGTCTATAACTCATTCATTCAAACTGGCAAAATCTAGGCCTGTCATTAAAAGTATTGATATCAAAATGATGCAAAGTTACTGTACTACAAACAATATATATCTTGCCTCACTTGCTTGTCAACTTCATTTTACTAAATGTACAAGTTCTTCTATATTTCCTACTTACAATAAATACTGCATGTAAAATACATATTGTACATGCATACATACACAACTTCTTTATCCCATTGGGGGTATTTCCCTCGCAGCATGTTACATTCACATTTACGAACAGACATTTATACCAAAAAACATACAATCATTCACGCAACAGAGTCCGCAAAAGGCTGGCCAGCTAATTATATACATACCAATACAAATTGGACATATACAGATGTGAACAAATTTGTTCGTACTCTTCCAAGAAAAAAGAAGAACCCACAATTTTCTCTGAAATTGAAACCAATAAAAGTAATTGGCATCCATCATGGTTTATTCCTTGATTCCTTTTTTTTGGCCAGGCAGTGTATATAACTATAAATACAGCAAAACAGTAAATATAACAAAACATTTGGATCACTCCCAGAACAATCTATTTCCTCATGCAGCAACAAATATTGTGTAAAAGAAGGCTCACTTCTGGTCACGAATTGGGAGATACCTTCATATAAGGTAGGCCTACCTTTAACCCTTTTGCGTACCTGCCAAATCTGGCCAATCCTTTCCCATTTCTGGGGTACCCTATTTAAAGCTTTATAACTCCAGATGTGAGCATCACAGAGACTTGAAAAATGGTTTAAATGAAGCAAGACATTTGTACCATTTACAATACAACAATACAATACTTATATTAGTTTACGTTCATAATTTATGAAGAAATAAATTGCCACAAAGGCAACTGTTCAAGCAAAAAAGCAAAAATGATTTTCCACTTTTTTAGTTTGCAAAGAAATACTGAGAGATTCCATATATTCGGGAGGTTAAACTATACATATCCTGGATCAAAAACTCCTTGACCACAAGTTCATAAAATCTAAGAGGGGATATGTAGAACTACTAAAGATCTATGAATCAAAAAATAAGCAGTGTACCCAGTGTCTCCAAATCTATCCAAAATGTCTAAATTATGCATTGCTGTAAATCACAACATAATATGCACGCATTTCACTCCAAATCAACTGTTTTGACTCAAGAAACTCACTTTTGCATCATATTCAATAACAAGCTTTCTGTCAGTACAGTGGTCTAAAATATCTAGGGGTCCAGAAACATATCCAAAATCTATCCAAAAATGAATTAAATGCTTTTTGTCCATTATAAAGCAGATACATGTGCCCCTTATGAAGGTTTAAGATGAAACATTGATATCAGATTAAAGAATAATGCAAAAAAAAAAAAGTCACACAAAGCAGTACCTAAATGTGTAATAATTAACTCTCATATGTATTTCTGTACTCTACAGTATGTAATGTTTTCTTGTATGGGGATGGGACAACATGAAAACAATATTCAACTGTCCACCACATTTTTCCAACTCTCACATCATAACTGGTGCATGCAACACAAAAACTACTAAGCTACCGATGAACACTTACATTACAGTGTGACCCTGTTTACGCTTGGTTTTAAAATGCATCTTGGGCAATCGGATCACAAGTGGACAGCACTAAATACAAGTGTAAACGACCACCAAGACGCATTGTGACACCAATCACTTAAACCACTTACCGAGGTAGTCTGGGACGCATTTGACCACATATCTTTTGTGTAAACGCTAATGCGTCCTGATGCGTCCCCGACAAGAATGTAACAGGAAAATACGTCATCAATGCAGGACGTGGTGGTTGTTTTGGTGACAGTCTTGTCCTGCACTCTTTTGCAAGTTGCAAATGACTTTGTCCTGCCAATCTCAACAGTTGGAATAGCCCGTACATGTATATTAGTTCTTGAAACATTTTTGTTTTCTTAGCTAGTCTGTGCGAAACAAATCTGGCGCTTGTCTGGTGACAGACTGACATAATAACTGTGCGCTTTGACCTTCTAGCGTAAGTGACGTAGGCAGTAACAAAATCTGAACACAAGTGGTCAGCTGGACACCTTGGAGACGCATGATAGACTCAGGTGTCAATGGCGATGTGTCTCGGCTGTCCACTTGTGTTCAGATCACCGAAATGCATTTTAAAACCAAGTGTAAACAGTGTCTGACATATCCTCATTATAAAATATCACTAACCTATTTAAAGTCACTCAATTTAAAAAATAACATATAACCAAAATATTTTGAGCAGTAATACTTACATAGTGATGATGAAATGTTATCTGTGTTCAGTAGATAAAGACAGAGACAGTAAATCAATGCTATACTGCTCTCCTCATTCTGTCTTAATCTAGAAAATTATGTCAGCTAGGTCTATCAGCAAACATATGGCTTAGTTATGCTCAGAAGTCCTCAATAATAATATTTTCCAAGAAATTATGAAAATGACTGATAATGTTTTGTCAGGTGCAGTGTCTTTTACTGATACCACAGAGTGAATGCATAAGTGAGTGCGATGATGAGAAAACCTTTGGTTATGCTGAGAAATAAAACGCTATTCCAAAAGCAAAATTAGACGTTATACAATGAATTGTCAATCAAGTCAGACTGTTCTAAGAAGGGCAACAACACTGTAAACAACACGTGTGGTATTACGCACAGCTATTTTGGAAGGTACCCAGGTGCCACAAATGTGTGTATATTTCACAAACTGATTGTCCAAGACAATGTATGACCACACAGTCTCAAAAGGGACATCTTTACCCGTAAAACCAATGGTAAGTTGGAATGTATATTTATTCAATAATTAGCCCCATGATATTGCCTGTAGAATGACATGGTATAATATTTGAAAACTTGTCCTGTTTATTTTTTCATTAAGTGAGCAGCGTTTTCACTGCTGTATTGTCATATCTTAGGGCTATTGTTGGGTTTATCTTGTTGCTATGATGGAATACGATTTTTGAGTGGTGAAAGAATATTTTTATGAATGCCCAGATATCCTGTGTTCTGACATTTAGCTCTGTGTTCAGGAGATGAGTAGCTTTTGACTACCTAGTGAGCAGATGCGAGTTGGCAAAAAGGCTCATTTCCCTCTGGCAGGGTTCTCACAGCATAGCAGATTATTCCATGAAATTTCTCATGCTTGCTGCTAAGCGTAGGCAGAATGTGGAGGCCGCCATCACTATCTTTTAGCCAGGTCTGTCAGAGATCCTAAAGGATGACCTTGCATCAGGGAACCTTCCTGCTAGCTTAGACATACTCATTGAACACGCAATTCACTGTTAGGTTCACCAATTTCGACTTCTACTTTTTACTTTATCAGGAATTACAGCTCTCTGGCAACTCCGCTGATTGTCCTCACTAGGGGTTTCACCTCCTGCTTCCCCTGGTCCCCGAAGCAAATAAGACCTTGTGTATTTAGACTCTATAGTCTTCCCCAGGACATTGTTTCTGACTGTGACCCCCAGTTTGCCTCCAGGTTCTGGAATGCATTCTGCTCTCTCCAAGGTGCCTTTCCTCAGGGTTCCATCCATAGTCTGACAGCCAGATGGAGCACATCAGCTAAGACCTAGTGACCATCCTGTGGTGCCATGCATCAGCCAACCCCTCATACATAAGTCAGCACATTGCCTGGGTACAGTATTTACACAAGACCCTCCAGACCTCCTCTACCAGCCTGTCTAGTATAGCCACCCCTTTTCCAGGTCCAGGAGGTATAGATTCCTTCTGCTCAAGTCTTCAAAAACCGCTGTCACTGGACCTGCCTAGCATGGCTCTGCCAAACACCAGTACCAGGCTAACCACTAATGCAGCTTGGTTCCCCGTTCCAGCCTGGGCAGAAGGTCTGGCTGTCCACCTGGGATGAGCCACTCTACATGGAGACCCAGAAGCTCACTCCCTGGTTCATCGGCACCTTCAAAGTCTTGTGACTTTGACACCCGGGTGGTCTACCAGGTCATCCTGCCAGGATCCATACGGATCCATCCTAGGGATATAACAATATACATTCACTGTATGATTATCGTCTCCAAAAATATCACGGTTTGATAATATTACTTTTTTTGTATTCATTTTTTGGCTTTTACAGTGTTTCATTTATTTGAAATACATTTACATTAGAACTTGCATGGTAAGTTGTTAACCGGAAACAACATTTTATTTAAAAAAAAAAAAATTAAATTAAATAAATTAATTGTACATTGTTTTGCACATGGGTCCTCCTTTGACCTTGACCTAAGATAAGAACGTGCTACTGAATTGAGGTGCTTATTCAACGGGTAGAAAGCTGGTGCATCATTTGCCGCTGCCATTTCAATCACTATTTCCTGCAAGTTAATGGTTTCTTATTATGCTTACTTGACAGAATGGCAAATGAATGATTATAGTTCAAGGCATGGAGAACTCATGCACAGTTAGGTTACTATTATAGTAGATTAATAGTAATGATTTTTAATAGACAGAATAGGTGACAAACTAGAAGAGGAGTAAAATCCTATGTAACACTTTTTCAGCAAACAGGTAAACTATAACAGTCCATTACAATTCAAGTCAATACAATGACTGTGCTTTTGCCTGGATATATAAATACAATCTAATGGTCTGACACTGGCGGTTATCCTGTGAAAATACTAAGCAATAGGCATATAGCTTGCAACATGGTGTGAGAAGTAGAGCATGGATAGCTTACTTCAGACAATGCAAAGTCAGACAGTTGCAGTTTAAGAAGGATTACTTCTCTGCAAGCATTCAAAAGAAAAACAGTCCCTTCAGGGGGTAATAGTTTGTGAAAATAACGATATTTATGACAACAGTACCATTTTCTTTGTCATGACTGATCAAGAAATTCACCCACCTAAGCTATTGTTCTTAGTTACCAAAACCCCAACTAACAGTAATAGTCTACAGTTTCACTTGTATGTGTGTGTATGCATGTCTCTCTCCAGATTTAATTATCTAAGTACACTTCAGTTCATACATCCATACATATACATCCTTGAAGTGTGTTGCAATGAAAAGTGGTGTTGGGAAACTTAAATCACCATGTCCTGGGAATCAAGTGGAGGAGAGGGGCAAGGGGATTGGAGAGTGAAACGTCTGTCTGCTCAAGTAATAAAGAGGGGTAGGCCTGCTGAGCTTGCATGGGAGGTCCTAGGACACCTCCATCACGGTCATATTCAATAATTTTAATTTAGGAAAGCCTAATCCTTCTGTAGTTGAAAAGATGAATAAAAAGGCAAGAATGGTAAAAAGAGAGGAAGAAAAAACAATACATTTAGAATCGTTCCACAGACACAGGTATTGCTGGTGTAATGATCCAATTGGTTTTCTCATATATGGTGAGAGGGAGTAAATTACCTGAGCCTTTCTGCCATTCTCTGTGTCAGGCCATCTTCTGGAAAATAACTAATAAAAGCTTTAAATAGGATATGAATGTGTTGTCTTCACAGGCATATTTGTATATACAAGCTATACATTATACTCAACGTTACTACAGCCTATATAATTGATATAATGTTATGTTCCCCCAAACTGAATTAATAGGATTTATGTGAAATCTGTGAATAATTGTTTTTAAGGATCATAAGTACTAAAAAATTAATTATGGTTCAATGAATCCTTAAATAGGTGGTGGAGAAAGACTCGCTTTAGAAATAGATAGTCTTGTATTCCTTTTTCCCCATTATAATTCGGAGAGAGGTTACAGGAAGAGTGACCTGCTAGTGAGGTATCTGCCAATTGCAAAGGGCCATATCAACATGAGGGGTAAAATACATATTAAAACAATGCCTACTTATTCACAAACAGGAAGTCATTTACACAGTTTTCGGAAGTCTAAATGATATGAGGTTGCTTGACCAAAACAAGTGAGGACTGAGGTGCAAATGAAAAAGAGCTCCTATAGGTGGTGTCTGTTTTTAATATCCTTTCATAACAATAACTTGTTGTACATTGATTTCTAGCTGTAGTTAGTAAAATACAATATTTAATAACATGATAATATTCTTGCATGCCTGCACTAACATGTCCAACACAGCAGGCAATGGTCAGTCAGTGCTTTGTGAAATAAAACATAAAAAAAAGATCAAGTGCATTTGATGATGTTTCAACAACAAGGTTAACCGCCCAACAAAAAGGTTAATGCTGCCCTTTACATTTTAATGAAGGAGCAAACTCAGCTATAAATGGCCAGGAGTTAGATCACTGCAAAAAAAAAAAATCCCAGGAACAATTATGGACCATCATGTTTAGTATTTATACGCCTGACATGTTATATATTTATTTACTGATTTTTTATATCAGGTCACACGCTTCTTAAATGTACTGAAATATTTATTTCTGTAGCCAAAAGAGTACTGATTTCGGCATAATTACCTAAGCCTCTCAGGAATAAATATGCATACTCCAGTTAGATTCCATGCTGAACACAATGGAGAATTGTATAGAACACTATTATGTTCAGACAGTGACCACAAACGGAGCTGAGTTTTAGTTAACTTTATTTTTTTCAACCTCCGTCCCCACGCGCGCGTAAGCTGTCCGGCTCCGCCACGCCCACAAACACTCTTAAAGGCATAGTAACACATATGCCAGTACACCAGTAATTCCACTGCTTAAACAGACATAACATTTTCTCCCCCCACCCCCTTTAAGGAAGTACAACACAACTTTCAATCCATGAAACTAAAAACCCCTTTAACGACTAATAACATAGTCCCTGAACCAGACAGGCGGAGCCCTTGCTCTCTGAGGGCGAGCCTGCTGAGGAGCAGGACCTGGAGGCGGCGGGGTGTTAACCCCCAACTCTTCAGTCCCCGGAACAGGCTGCCAGCTGAGAGAAGCAGCAGGGAACAGGGATGATGCAGGGCCTGTCGGGGCCCGAACCCTGTGCAGGCGGTTCGAGTGCCACCGAGTCCCATCGTCCAGTCTGTAGGTGGCCGGCCCTAGCTGCCGAGTCACCTGCCGAGGCACTGACCAGTATGACTGCAGCTTGTTCTTGCGGTGTGCATGTTTGATCCGGACCCAGTCCCCTGCGGACAGGGAGGGGTCCCGTACTCTGCGCGAGGTGTCAAACCTCTGTTTCATCTGTGCCTGTGAGCTGCGGACCTGTACTTTGGCTTTTTGGAGCCCTGGGCTCACACGTGCAGGGGCTGGCTTGGCTCTCAGGCAGTCCAGTGGTTGTTTTAGTTCCCGCCCTATCATGAGCAGGGCCGGTGACACCCCCGTGGTGGAGTGCTTGGATGCCCGGATTGTCAGGAGGGTTTGATTGAGTGCAGCACTGAAGGTTTTCCCCTCCTCCAAACAGGCCCGTATTCCGTTTTTAAGGGTTTTATTCAGTCTTTCTACCCCCCCATTACTCTCCGGGTGGTACACTGCTGTCCTGATGTGCTTGATGGACCGCCGTGACAAGAACTCTGAGAACTCAGACGATATGAATTGGGGCCCATTGTCCGTCGTAACGGTGCTAGGCTGCCCCCAGCGCCCGAAAAGCTTGTCCAGGCAGGAGATGATGGCGTGTGTGGTAATGGAGCCCAGCTCAAAGGCTTCCGGCCATTTCGAGTGGACGTCGTGCACTACCAGTAGGTAGCAGGCATGTGCAGGTGCCCCGTGAAGCTCGCCGCAGAGGTCAATCTGAATATGCTCCCATGGCGCGGACGGCCATTGGAGTGGGGTGAGGGGTGCTGTGGCTGGCTGGCCCGTTTTCCCGCTCAAAAGGCAGCAGGTGCAGTTTTTCACCAGCTCCTCTACGTCGTAGTCAATGCGAGGCCACCACACTGTGTCTCAGCAGCGCTGCTTCACCTTGACCACTCCCAGGTGGCCTTCATGTGCCATGTGTAGGACTCTGATTCTCAGTGTCTCTGGTATAACCACGCGATGGCCGCGTGCGAGGCACCCCTCCCCCCAGCTTGAGAGCTCGTCACGGACTCTGTGGTAGGGGAGTAGGCTGGCGTCCACTTTAGCGGGCCAGCCGTCCTGAATGTAGGTGCGGAGGGTGGAGAAAGTCTCGTCCTCAGCCGAAGCCTGCTGCAGTTCGGCCAGTGTGACTACTGCGCTGAGGGGCCCGTAGAGTGTTTGGACCCAGTCCTCATCCCCCTCTGAGTCTGGCGTTTCACCCTCCAACCCCGCTGTGGTGGAGACTGCCCTTGATAGCAGGTCTGCCACCATATTCGTGCGCCCAGGCACAAACTCGAGTTTGAAACTGTACTGGTTCAGTCAATCAGCCCACCTCAGCAGTCTCAGTGGCCTGTGCCCTGAACCCTGGGTCGCCAGCAGTGTCGTCAGAGCCTGATGGTCCGTTCGGACGGTGAAGGCCCTGCCATAGAGGTAAACGTGCCAGCGTTCACAGGCCCACAGACAAGCGAGGGCCTCCCTCTCCCCCACTGAGTACTTTTGCTCAGCCGGAGTGAGCGCCCGCGAGGCGAAAGCCACCGGACGCTCCACGCCCTCGTGGACCTGGGAGAGTACAGCCCCAAGTGCCACCCCAGAAGCATCACAGGTGACCAGGGTGGGGGCGGTGAGGCTGAAATGGGCCAGAGTGGGTGGGGATGTGAGCTGCCGTTTAATGACGCGCACGGCCTCCTGGCAGGCCGGTGTCCAGTCCCAAACAGCATCCTTGCGAAGCAGCTGGCGCAGAGGGGCTGTTGCGTCGGAGTAGTGCGGCAGGAAACGGAGATAGTAGGTAGCCATCCCCAGGAACGAGGACAGCTGGGACGGTGACCGTGGGTCTGGAAGAGACAGAATTGCCTCAGTGTGAGACATGATCGGAGTGATGCCCGCCCTGGAGAGCCTGAAGCCCAGGAACTCGATCTCCTCGGCCCCAAACACACACTTCTCCGCATTCAGGGTGACGTTGTGCTGTCTGAAGCGCTGGAAGACCTGCTCCAGGCGAGCGTCGTGCAGTGCGGTGGAGGGCGCGTGCACCACCACATCGTCCAGGTAGATGGAGACCCCCAGAATGTCAGCCAGGATGAGTGACATTATTTTCTGGAAACAGCTCGGGGCCGAGGACAATCCAAACGCCATGCGCTTATATCTGAACACCCCCACATGTGTGACGAAGGCTGTGAGGTCTCTGCTGGTCGGCGCCAGGGGAACCTGCAGATAGCCATGCCGTAAGTCCATCTTGCTAAAGACTGTAGAGCCATGAAAATGGCTGGTGAGCTGCTCTGCGGTGGGGAGGGGGTACTTGTCAGGGATAATGGCTTTGTTGACGTCCGTCAGGTCGACGCAGAGACGGAGTCCACCCCCCCTCTTCCTGGCTACCACCAGGTTGGACACCCAGGGTGAGGCGTTGACTGGTTCAATGACATCGGCCTTCGCGAGGCGACGAAGCTCCTCCCCCACCGCGTCACGGAGGGCCAGGGGAATGCGCCGTAATGGCTGAATAACTGGCCGTACAGATGAGTCCAGCGTAGGTTGGTGTACAAACCCGGACATGCACCCCAGGCCCTCAAACAACTTCGGGTGGCGGTCAGGCCAGGAGGTTGTGACCTGTAGGACACGCAGGCCCCCAGCATCAGTCAGAGAAAAGTTTAGTGCGTGGAAGAGGTCTAGGCCCATTATGTTAGCTCCCGTACGTGTGATGTAGAATTTAGCATCAGGAGCACGTTGGCAGTTATACTCCACCGGGAGACAGGCCACACCCAAAGTGGAGATAGGGGCATTGCCGTAGCCTGACAAGGAGTTAGCAGCTACATCAAGGGACATGTGACTGAAATAACGTCCATACGTGGCTTCATTTAGGAGGGACACTTTAGCCCCGGTATCAATGAGGAGCGGTATGGAGGCTCCGCCCACACGGCATGTGCAATGCCTGAATGTGGCCCGCTGGTTCTGCACTATGTTTATAGGAACAGCAGCAGAGGGTGACTGTGCAGGCGGGGAGCGGCACCAGCGTGCAAAATGATTCAGTTTATGACAGTGACGGCAGCGCTTACCCAGCGCAGGACATGATTGGTCTCTAGGTCCATGCTTAAGAGAGCCACAGTTACCACAACGCCTGGGCCCCCTCTCCCTTGACACTTCATTAGCCACTTTGTGTACATCCAAGCTATCATTGTCCATGTAAACAGCCACTGCTTCCTCCTGGGCCACATGGTGGATGGGCGGTGTTGATGACGTCACAGGCTCATGGACTGCGCGCGAGAACTTCCGTGCCTCCATTTGCGCTGTTTCTAGCTGTTTCCCAATCACTACAGCATCGACTAACGTCATGGAGTCCGGTTGTAATAAAAGTCTTTCTCTCAGCTGAGGGCATGCTGTTTTCTCTATGAGCTGATCAACTATCAGGCCATCTTCCAACCCCCCAAAGTCACAATGCTTAGCTAGCTCACGTAGCGCCGACACAAACTGAGCAATGGACTCACCGGACTTCTGAGCTCTCTGACGAAACTCAAAGCGGTGCATACGTCGGCTCTTTCCTGAGCTGAAATGCTCCTTGAGCGCAACAGTAGAGGCGGCATACGTTCGGTCCGTCACGGGAAGAGTAGCGAAAATGCGTTGCCCCTCCTGTCCAAGGCAGTGCCTTAGCATCGCGCACTTTCTAGCCTCCTGCAAGTCGTCATGTCCCAAAGCTAACAGATAGTCATCAAACGACATTATCCATCTGTCCCAGGGGACTGCAGGATCACCGGGAACGGGTAGGAAAGGAGGGGGGGGTGGTAAAACGAAATCAGACATCCTCGTTCGCCAAATATTATGTTCAGACAGTGACCACAAACGGAGCTGAGTTTTAGTTAACTTTATTTTTTTCAACCTCCGTCCCCACGCACGCGTAAGCTGTCCGGCTCCGCCACGCCCACAAACACTCTTAAAGGCATAGTAACACATATGCCAGTACACCAGTAATTCCACTGCTTAAACAGACATAACAAACACCATAGCTCAATATAGATACAGTCAGTCAACTTTTGATGAATCACATTCAGAAATTAGAAATGCTAACTGAACTTTAAGAAAAGTTCAATCTGTATTGAACCACTGTCTGACATTAAAGCCATGACCCAAAAAATCTAACTGCAGTTCATTTGCGCTTCAATTCAAGGCAATTCAATTTTATTTGTATAGCACTTTTCAGAAAGACACAGTCACAAAAATGCTTTACAGTGGAAGAGAATAGAAAGTTGGGCAAAACTCAGGCCTGAACCCCAAAAAGAGAGCCATTGAGGTAAGAAACAAAACAAAAAACTCCAATGGGGAGAAATCTTGGGGAGGAACCTGGCTATAGAAGGGCAGCCCATAATAATTATAGCCCACACAGTGGCCATGCAACCACATGGATACGCCGCAATTTATTATTGAAAAATAATTTCAAAGTACCAGCGGCGACTGGTAAGCTGAAAATTGGTGGGGCTCAAAACTTACCTTTAAACTAATCATTGATCTCAAACTGTTTTAATTAATTTTCAGTGATTGACAAGCATGCAAACAATCTGACTAATTAATTGGAAAGTGACACACAGCTTCTTCACATTGTGGTAGGGAGATTAAACGATAAATGCGATTTAGAAAAATCAGTTTTAATC
Organism: Anguilla pacifica; assembly: GCA_039654925.1. Lineage (NCBI taxonomy): Eukaryota > Metazoa > Chordata > Actinopteri > Anguilliformes > Anguillidae > Anguilla > Anguilla pacifica. Next base: position 37,123,454 of record CM077284.1, on the reverse strand, counting down.
ACTAAGCAGTGGCAGAAGCTTGAGTATCAATAAAATTAATCCACAGAATAGGCTACTCAATACTATCATATATAGCCGTCTCTCCCCAAATAGGCAGTTTTAGCGAGTAGCCTAGGCCTTATAGCCTACATTTATTTTCATTTGCAGTACATTGTGCACATGCACTTCTTTTTCTGCACTCGTATTCATGGAAAATATCTGCAATGCGCAAATTGTAAACAATCATGAAGTGCAGGTTTTGTTTTTGCTGGTTACTCTGAAAGCTAACATGGTAGATAACGGACTGGTGTATCTTGTTTGTTAAGTGTAGACTACTTGGTGATTAAAACTGATTTAACAGATAAATTGAATTTATGATTTAATCCCCCTAACACGGTATGAAGACGTTGTGTGTTAGGTTACTTTTCATTTGATTAGTCCGATCGTTGGCACGCTTGATAATAAAGGAAAATTAATGAAAAAAGGTAGAGACCAATTTTCAGCTCACCAGTTGCCGCTGCAAAGTACAAATAACCACGAATATAGCACAATAAATGCAATCCTCATATAAAAAATAAATGACAATGACCTATGCATACCTGTGTGAAAACTGAAGCTGTAGGTAAAAACATAGCAGGCAAAGTTGCACTGAAATGCCTGTAAGACAACAGCACACTCATAGCATGTGATGAACACATCATCAATAAGCTGCACTACCTAGCAGAACTACAAAAATAAAAGGCAGAGGAATTTTTTTTTCTCTTACATTTAAACATAACATAGCATAACATAATAAAACATAATAATGAAGAGAACAGGCCTTTGTAGGTAATATTTAGTCAAATTACCTACAAAACTAGATTTCTAAGTAATTTGATTAAATATATCAAAACTAAATACGGAATGATCACTTGTCCCAAGTGGCGCTGTCATGCCAATTTTGATCCAGGCTGCAAAAATGACCCGCAATGACATTCTAAAACAGTTGTTATACCCATTATGACGTACTTAAAGTTTCGTTGCAGCGTCCGTTGCTATGCCGATGGTGCCAGCCTTGCTACATTCTTTGGCGATAAAGATTCTAAGACAACTCAGCAATTTCTCTGGTTTAATGGGTTATTTTCCAGCCTGAAATGCGATTGAATTGGTAAATGGCTACACGTCATCCAACTTGCAAGTAGTTCGCTATGTCCCTGGATATTAATTATATGTTTTTAACAGAAAATAATAATAAATGCAATTTTATCCACGGAAATGGCTATACAAAAAGGCAAAATAAATGTCATGGTCACGATTGCCGTCGTAGACGTCAGAAGGAAATGTCACTGACAAAAACTAAAAAAAGTTTGCTCTCTTTCTAGTGGTTTGGGCTGGAAATGAGCTGTAAGAGCGGTATAGGCCCCCAAAGTGAAGCACAACACTGCCCACTGATCGTAGATGAGATCGCTGTGAGATTGCATTCTGTAGAGGATTTCAGCTGCATGCTCCCATATTCCTCAAAATGCTGCAGAGGTGGCCGGTCCGGTCCGGTATACAAGCTTAAACCAGTTTGATTTTATGCAAGGCATTTGTCTGAGATGTTCTGGCAAATTAAAAAGTAGCCTACATCAGCAACCTGTGCCAACGGCGCTAAATCCAACATATATTGCATTAAGCAATATGACACCGTGATTAATGTAATATTATGTTTGTTTATAAATGGTGCCACTAGTGTCTGAGTGCAAAAAAAAAAAAAAAATATTGGCAGGCCGTGCGCAATTTAGTGCCGAGGTCGGGAACAAGGAGATCAAATAGCATTATACAATTCAATAGTTAGCTGGCTAGCTAGCCGGGATAACAAGCATACTGTGAGACCATTCTGACCTAAAACCAATAATTATAATATTGGCTAAGTGACAAGTGACAGGGAGCCTATCATAAAGCTAGCTGGCATTCAAAACTTAGAAAGACGTTATGTCTACACTGCGTGACCACACCACAGTGCTAGGGAGATTAATTTGATTGAGTTAGGGTTTCATGCAGTTTTATTAAATAATGTAATGACAAAAATTACTAAAATTGGTGCTAATTGTATGGTATGAAACAAGAAGGAACTATTTTTTCTTGATAGAATCATTGTTTTCATAGAATTAACGACCAGAGGTTTTTGCTTAACAATGGTGCAAATGGAACTACCAGCCAGAGTTTTTGCATAACAACAGTCCAATTACAACTACCAACCAGAGTTTTGATTGACAACGGAAAAGCCGCTACACTCTCATTCATGGGCTCTCATTATGTTCCACTCGGGAGCGGCTGAGTCACGTGCGATGCCTAGTGGTAAAATTCGGTATTACCGGTTCGGTCCAGTATTTGGCTTAATATCAAAGCGGTTTAAAAAATTTTACATCGGCCCAACCCTAGTATGAATGCTGTGTGCATTGTGTTGATCGTAGCGTAGCGCTGGCAGGCGGAGCAGCTACCTCACCCGGATCATTTTTGCAGCCCAGATTAAAATTGGCGTGACAGCTCTACTATGCTGCAAATTCTGTCAAGATTATGACATGGCATGAGATCCAACACTGATTTCCCTCTTGTAGGTTGACTAACATACTGCACCAAAAAAAGTCATTTATAGTGTATAAAAAGTCTTCCTCACTTTTTCCTTGTCCGGTCATCAATTCCCAATTAATAGCAGGACAACTGAAGTCACACATAATAATAGTGTGACCTTCCTGACAAGCTTGTTTTATTTCCAAACAGAATTGTATTCACAATACTGTCTGAAGCTGGCAGCCAGTCATATACACCTATATTAAAGCTCATCTCATGTTCCTCTGTAAGCTTAAACCAAATATTCTCACTTACTAAAATTTTGCTATAAAATGATTTTATCAGTGTTCTCACTATTATAGGTATCTTTGACAGCTTCCATCAGGCCAGTCTACACCTCCTTACCCTTTTCACTCTCTAACCTCCCTGCCTCCCGTCATCTCTAATTTAAATAATCCTGAGCTGTGCTACCCTAAGCATATGCTGGCCCAGTGCAGCAGTACCCCTCCAGTTAAGGTGTAGCCTGTCATGCTTGTACAGGTCCCCCCTGTCCCAAAAAGTACCCCATAAACCTGTACCCCTCTTTCCTACACCAGGTTTGTAGCCACATGCTAGACATCCAAAATAAGCCTCCCTTTGCTTGCACGTGATAATGGTAGCATTCCAGAAAAAACTACCATAAAAGAGAACATAAAGATCCACTATTACAGCGATATTGACTAATAACAAAAAGTCAGTTACGTATGCAACCCCCCCCCCCAAAAAAAAGAAACATCCTCGTTTCTAGGTAGTCAATTTGACAGTCTAAACCACAGCAACATGAAAGCTCAATACAAAAAACACATACAAAAAACAGAAACTCACGGCAACCATTTTACAAGTCACTTTAGTTTTTGTCTTTTTTCACATCAGTATGCCCAGGCCAGTAACGGTGACACTCCCAGCTAGACATGTACTATTACCAACACACTGAAAGGTACAGGCATGTCATAAAAAAACAAATTCCAAATCACCTTATCATATGCAACCAACAGCATCTGGCTATAACCTTGAGAATAAATGTAGGGACATCCCAACAACACAGTGATCTGTCAGTGCAATGGGGTTACAGTGCAAAACAGAACATTCAGTACATAACAAAGTGCTTGAAGTGTGAAGTGAGTCGCACAATCCTTCCCATGTGTGACAATGCAGTCCCTGACTCAGCTAGGCCAGAATACAATCCATTGTTCATTGTTGCAGCTCTCTGCCCTCCCTCAACCACTGTAAAAAGAGACTGGGGCATTGACAGTGTGACAGGGAGGAGGAAGCCAGGGGTAATCAAGAGGAGTGGAGGAAACAGACAGTGAGGGCAAATGTAAGTTTTTCATCTACCTATATTTTTACAAGAATTAACCCTTTCAATGAGATTACCATCACATGTAAAAATGTTAAAATAATCAGATGACTGAAAATGAGCCTTTGAAAAAACCATGTACTTTCTCAGCATTTACAACCAATGTCAAATTAAGCAGAGCAGCGTGTAAGGAATGAAAAGCTGTTTGCAAATGTTTAAGTGACAGTATCATCTGAATATAAATTGATTTTTGCTTGGATGCCCTTGACTTGTTTTATGATAGAAATTGAAATCAAAACAGCTCCCAAAATAGAGCCCAGGGGAACACCTTTACTAATCTCTAGAGCCCCAGACTTGTGGCCTTCTGCACAGACACAGTGATTTCTGCCAGAAACCACTCTGTAGTCTTAAGACTACATCCGATACCTCTCAGCCTATTTATCAGTAAATAACATAACACAACATAACATGACATAATGACGAGAACATGCCATTCAGCCCAACAATGCTTGTCATTTTACTTACTAAATTAGTGCTCTGATTACCTACAGGCTAGATAGTATCTAAAGCCCTATTCGCACGGGACTAGTATTACCTGGGGACCTCATGTGATTTAGAAATTACCCCCCCACGTCTGTGTTTTGTGCGGCGCATTCGCACGGGATTAGCAAAGTCTGCATTTTACTCAAATTTACTCATAGACGCCGCATTGACTGCTTCGGCCCGTTGCTGCGATACGTCAACGTCGCTGTCATATTGGACCAGGCAAGACTGGCCTGAAAACAAACAGGGGAGCTGCTGTTTTTCTGGATAAAAAACACTATAACGTTTGCATTTCTCAACCGATTTCAATGAGTCGTTTTTATATTCAAGCGTTTATGATCTACGTGGAGTACAAAAAAGTTTTATCTCCAGTTGCTTAGAATCTCGATAATTAGGCTATAATCGCTGCGAGATGCTCAAGAGTAATAGTATTTTCCAAGAATACGAAAACTTTTCATCAGGTGCAGTGTCTTTTACTGTTACCACAGAGTGAATGTGTAAGTGAATGCGATGATGAGAAATCTTTCGGTTAGCCTACGCTGAGATATAAAACGCTATTCCAAAAGCAAAATTAGACATGTTGTACATCGTTAGAAAGCTTATACTCTCACCTACTGAGGAAATGAATTGTCAGTAAGCCAGACTGTACTAAAAAGGGCGATGACGCCGTAAACAACATGTGTGGTATTACGCACAGCTATTTTGGAAGGTACCCAGGTGTCACAAATGCACGTATATTTCCGAGTGGTGCTCACTGCAGAGCCAAAAAGCCTGTGAAAGCGGGGTAGAACGTCAAAGCATATAGCCTAATTTTGTTTAATTTTGGAAAATGGCACGGATGACTGGACTTGATGTGCTTCATGCCTTGTTGGAGAGCAATGATGAAGACGCGAACAACTCATCAGGTCCGGTCCGCCCAGACACTGATGAAGAGCGGTGTCATTTCAAACAGCGAACTGATCCAGCTGAGGATCAACTTCATGAGTAAGTATATTTCGTATGATCATATTGGTAAATATGTGTACTGTATTGCAACTTATCTCTGTGTTTGTAGGAGTATTCAGCAATATGCGCGTTTGTAAATTCCCACTCAACAAACTATTCAAACTATTGCATCTCAAAATTATAGGCTATAGGCTCTCTGCGTCTGGTTGTGTTAGAAGTAGTAGGTAGACTATATTTTTTAGATCATATTGGTAATAAATAGCCCATGCCTGGCGTGTAGTGGCGTGGCTAGGATTCTAAAACTTAGTATCCTTGCACAATCGATATTAGCATACTGTATGTAAGTTCGGGAAATAGCAATAAAATAACCACTTAAATAGCCTACTTCAGATTGAGGCATTGTTATTGATGAGTTGCGTGTAGTTGAGTTGGAATATAAATGTTTATTTAGTTTAGCTAATGTTGTTTCGTTGATAGCTTACATTATTTGTAAATGTGTGCTGTATTACATTCTCTGTGTGTTTGTAGGAATATTCACTAATATGCACGCTTGTAAATTCCCACACTACGAACGATTGCATCTCAAAATTATAGGCTACCTCTCTGCATCTGGTTGTGTTTGTTTGGTTCTTTGTTTGTATATGATGTAACTATGTCACATTTCCTAAGTTTTGTTTTCATTCGTTAGTGGTTTGTCCCTTTTTTGTAAAGCACATTTAATTTTCATCTGTTGAAAGAAATGTGCTATATAAATAAAGTTTGATTTGATGTCACATTTCCTAACAATCTTGTTTTTATTATATTTACAGAGATGCTGATCAGGAAACACGGCCTAGTTCACCACTAGCTAAGAGGCCACGCAGGCATCGCAAGAGTACACCAGTCTCATCTCATCCTCCATGCATATAGTTTACTTCAATAAATGTTCCAAAATCAAAAGATGTCTTTGTTTCTATCTTCTAAATGGCTCATTGAGTCTTTGTCTTAGTGGTGGGGAGGCATGCGGCCAGGTGTGAATAGCCTACTTAGCTGGCAGGTCCTCCTACCCAATGCATATTCATTACAGACAGGCCATTTGCCCTCCCATTCTCACCTGGTGTTGAAAAATAGTAGTCACAACACTAACTAACTATTAGCAATTTATTTTATATTTCTCATTGGATTTGCTAAAATATTTTGTTATCTTTTGATACCCAAGACCCTGATGAACACATTTCAGTGATCCAAAAACTTAGATACTATTGTTTAGTGTGTTTTATTACAACATTCCTGTGCATGTTCAAAACTACTGTTTACAGTTTGTATGTTTTTAGAGCAATTTACAATCCACATATGATTATGACCTACTAACTGCTGCCATATTATTGTAGCTGAGTTTGTGCTGAAAACAAAGATATGAAACACTTTGGAATCACTGCATATAAAGTTGATGAAATTTACACAAATGTCAGAGCATGGCACAATCATCCGTGTGCCTCATTTTACCCACAGACCCCAGAGGGTTAACTCGGCATCACCCAATCAGGGCAAACAAGCCATGCTGGGTAAGGAAAAAGTTTTGGTGTTGCGTTTGGTTTCGGAGCCTGGAAGAAGAAGAGTTTTCCTCTTTTTATTTTGGTGGTGGTTCCTTGGTTGTCGGCTTGTAGCTGGTTTCCTTTCATCCAGTGGCACTTATACTGGAAGTGGGTGATACTGTGGCAAGGTCTGGCTCATCCGTTTCTCTCTCTCTCTTTTCTGGCATTTCATAATCAATTGTTTAATGTTTTGTTGTATGTCTTCTTTTTTATAATTTAGAAATAGTGAGCCTGCATTCAATAAAAAAAATGTATGATTTTAATGAATTAATATAATTGACTGCTTCGTATTGAATTCAATTATTTAATCTTAAAACCTGGTATAGAGTTTGTTTTAACTTGTTGGTTGATTCCAGCAGTTTTCTGTAGACTGACCTATCAAAGAATTCAGCGATTTTTTTGATAATTTTCATTTTCAAAAATAATTATTAAATTAAATCACAAAAAATATATTTTACATGTAGGTTAAGTGAGAGGCTCTAGCATGCAATATCTCTTGTGTTCAGCATTCAGAGTGCTGAACAATTTAACAAGTGCACTTACTGTTGGAGCCGCTGGATTCACTTGTCTGACACTTACAACAAATTCACCACTCACAAAATCTATGTTGTCTCAGTCAGGTGCCATTAGTTTTAATTTTAGACGATCCCTACAATTTAACATGAATTTGCCAAAGATAAACAATTCAATAACCTACCAACCAACCAATTTTGGCTGGCAAGTTATCTGAAAAAACAAAACTAAAAGAAAACTATGTGATCATTTTCATATTGAAAACAGCTAGCTGCTGAGATTATTGCTTAGCTAGTTTCTAGCTGCATCAGGACCGTTGACCCTTCACCTTACAAGGAATCCATATTCCAAACATTTCTTGCTGTACTCGATATTATCAGATAATAATCATTGCAATAATATTGGGCCTCATTCACCAATATCTTCCGAAGTTTTTTCTTAAATTTGTTCTTGAGAAAAGTCCTAAGAAAGTGTACGTCAGATTCATGACGTGTTCTTAAACCGCAGAATTATTTGCATCTGTGTTCTTATAATGATGAATTCATTGTCCTCGTAAATTGAAAGCGTGTGCCAGTTGTTCTTAATTAGCATAGGTTAACGCCCCGCCAATCCCCATAAAAGGGCATGAGACTGCAGGGCTGTGTGCACACAGAAATCACACACAGAATTTGAAAAGAAAAGTTGAGAGAGAAGTCAAGAATGCCCAAACGAAAATCTAAAGACGGCGAAGCACTGGACTCCAAACGTAAGAAAAACTTTAGTAGTTCTGAAGTGGAGGTACTGCTGCAGGAAGTGAACAACAAATGACCTGTCATATTTAGTAGCGTCAGTATATTTAGTGTTATAAAATAACACAAAAAAAGATGCATGGGATGCTATTACTCGTTCAGTGAACGCTGTATCCGGAGAAGGGCACACAATTGATGAATTTAAAAAAAATGGTTTGATGTCAAATCTGAGGCAAAAAAAATATATATTGCCAAACACAGAAGAGAGACGCTGACCACTGGAGGGGGAAAGGCTTGCCCAAAGTTACCTGAGCTGGACCAGCGCATCGGGGCCATTATTGGAAAGACAGCACTCTCAGGTGTGCCATCAGCTGAGCATTTGGATACAGACCTGGGCCTCGTGTCAGTGGTTTCATCTCCTAGGCCATCTCCTATCTCAGAATCAGAAGGTAAGCTGGTTTTTCAGAATTAATACAATTTGACGGTACATTTTATCTAAAAGCTGTAGCTGTAAAACCATGGAACATGTGACACATTTAACATGTAAACACCAGTGTGTAAAACCTAAAGGCAGGTGATTATTTTTGTGAATACGTGTTGTCTTCTTCAACATGTCTGTATGTTTAAAAAGTGTTACCGAAGTGGTTAGTTTGTATTCAAAATTTAAACATTTGCTTTTGCAGTATAGACCAAACATTGCATAATTGAAACCCCCAAAAATAAAAGGTCACTACAATTGTTTGATTTTTATCATTTATTTACAGATGAACTCCCGCTGAGGCAACCACCCTCTGACGCGGAACCTGGCACCTCGCTGCCAGGACCTTCCTGTAGCAGTACCTCCATGTGTGCACCCAGGTCCCGTTCAACTGCCCCACGTCTGATCTCAGATGCAGTCCTGAACAACCAAGAGAGAATCGCTTACACAAATAGCCTAAACACTGGCCACAATCTCCGAGACACTTAAAGAAATTAATACAAAATTAAAAAATAAAGATATGCACTGAAACCTGTTTTTTTTTTTTTTTAAGTGATGCGTTTTTTTCTTGAGATTAATTGAAAGATATAAATAATCACACTGTAAAAGTAAAATTAATTTTAAAGCCTTTATTTACAAACGAGCAATTAATTGCTGTCGAACATGTACAGCAAGTCTGTTGTCCGGTCCTAGGAGTGGGTCAGGACGCACATCCTCTTGTTGTTGTGGTGGCTGAAGGGGAAGTGGTTCACCATGTTTCATGGCGATGTTGTGCAAGACACAGCAGGCCATGATTATCCTACAAACCAAAAACAATGAAAAGATGCCCAAAGATTATAAAATGCAAAAAATGATTTGGCTGAGGTAGTCTATAGGCTCTCTAATGTTTTTGCAAGAGTAAAACACATCCAGCGTCTTTTTAAGATGCTAATGGTGCATTCGATGGTGGAGTGAGTATGTGTATGCTACTGATTGAAGGACAGCTCCTGGTGAGTCTGAGCGTTGGTGAGTGATGTCATTAACCAGGAATAGAAGCCCACTGTTGCTGGAATTTCTAATTACTCAAAGATGCGTACCAATGAGCCATCTGTCTCCAGCAGCTCCTTGTTCAAGGCGAATACCCACAGAACTGTTTTGTAAAATGTAGGAGTCTGGTGCACCTCCTGGGAAGCGGGAGCACACATTCAGAAGGTGGTTCTGGGAGTCGCAGATGAGCTGTAATTTATGGAGTGGTATTGCTTGTGGTTGAGATATGGGAATGGATCTGGAGAGGGTGCCTTAATGCGCACGTGCGTGCAGTCTATTGCGCCGATGGTGTTGGGGAGACCAGCAATAGAATGGAATCCTCTCTTCACTGGGACCTGTTCTTCTGCTGTATAGGGGAATTTTATGTATTGTGTGGCCAGTTGATTTATTCCATCCATGACTCGCGGGAGAGCGTGGCTGATGGATGCCTGTGATATGCCCACCCTGTCTCCTAGCTCCCTCTGAAATGTCCCAGTGGCTAAAAAGCCCAAGGTGAAGAGTACCTGCACATGTGGTGGTACAGGGTTAGACCATCTGGTATGGCTCCGCAGTGCAGGCTCCAAACTATTGCAAAGCTCCATGAGGACAACTCTTGGCAGCCTACAGCGTTCCAAGAGGTACTCCTCACTCTCTGCAAATAGATCTACATGGTCCTGGAAGATGCGTTCCCTCCTCAGGGCACATCTTGCAGCAGCAGTAAATATGCCATTGTGCGAGTAGGCCTAGGGTGCAGAAATAGGCCTACTTTGGGCCTATAAATAGCATGATCAATCACTGATTATTGGATGGCATGGTTCCCAATTTCTTTGTAAAATAATGAAAATAATTATTTAAAAAATATTATAAATGATAAAAATATTATTATAATTTAAATCCTATAATATTATACAACTGTAGAATTGAAGAAAACGCAATAACCAATTATTTTGCACAAACATGTCAGCACTAGAATGTGTGTAAGTGTGCTCTTGAGTGTGCGTAGATTCTGTTCTTACCTAAGAACAAATCCCAAATAAGAAAACATTGGTGAATGTCAGAATCTTCGTGAAAACTGCATAAGTGGGTTTTAAGAAGAGAATTCTTCTTAAGAACGGTTGGTGAATGAGGCCCATTGATACTACTACTACTACTACTACTACTACTACTACTACTACTAATAATAATAATAATAATAATGTAGTGAGGTTTGGTCAGGTTTATTCAGAACAATGTAGTTCAACAACCAATCAGAATTTGGTACGTTAGTACAGCTCAACTTTGTGAAATAACATAGACAAGGCAATGGTTTGGTAATAAAGGATATACATTTTTAAGTTATGATAATTAATATGTGAATAGGCTAACTTAAAAGAACGATTTGCATAATACAAGGAATAATATACCATTATAATAGGTTATGATATTTCTGCAACAGCTAAACATAGAGGCTACCATTTAACCAAGGTTAATTTGTGTTATGCATTAGTGACATTCTATTCTGTGACGTGGTTAGTTAGTTTACTCAGTCTCATAAAATAACGTTTTAACAATGTAAAACAACAAGGTCAGGGAATTTGCTATTCCCGACCAACATACATACAACAACAAACAGCAGTAAAATAACCTAATCAGATATTTCAAGTTTCACGCTATCCGACAGTTTGATGTCAGTGTTAAAATGTGTTTCAATTCTTAATGGCAATAATAAGGGAGGCCAGTCTTTAATTCCATTAGGTGATGTGTCAGCACATCAGCTGGTCCCAGGGTCCGTGGCAGGTGCGCAGAGGCTTAGGAAACTACTTCTTTGAAGTCAGGGTCGCGAGTCTAGATGACTTTGGATGTGCACAAATCTTCCTCTTGGGTCCGGCCGCAAGGGAGACACGGAGGATAAGTCTGAAGATACTTGTTCCTCCAAACAGGTGTAGATGGGAAATAAACCAGCTCAGTTTACTTTGCAGATGATGGCAGGCCAACTCTGGCAGGTCTCCAGTGAGGTGCAAGTTGAGAAGAGCAGCAAAGTCCAGCAATGTACTTTAGAAGATGCGTCTGGTCGGTTAGACAATGTCTTACCTCAGAGAAAAGTTACTGACAGGTGTGCCAAATTAGTGTTGAAATGAAAATCTACAGGATGGTAGATCTCCAGGAACAGGGATGGATACCACTGGGCGAGATTGTGTCTAACACCATATCAAGCCTGGTATTGAAAACCCCCTCAGTTTCTGCCTCTACTATATAACCTGGTGGGCTATTCCACACATTGACTATTTTTGCTAATTTCCCCCCTTTCAACTAACAGAACTCAACCTGTTAGTTATCTTTCATACCAGGGATCAATTTGATTCTTTGAACCTTTTCCAGAGCCTCTACAGTATATCTTTTTGTAGTATGGCCCTCAGAACTGCCCGCAATACTCCAGGTGTGGCCTAACAAATGTGTTGAATAAGATATTTGTACTCAATACTTCTGGCTATTTGGTGAATTTCTGTTTAGCAGACAGTTGAGGTAGGAAGGAAATAGGTCAATTATGTTTTTTAGATTAATATATAGCAGTAGATTAATCTGTGCATGAGTAAAGAAGTCTATGCAGACCTTTCATATAAAATACAGTGATGGGTTAAAGATTCAGCACCAGTAATGAAGCACAAAGCACTATGGTAAACTGCATCCAACAAGTGCAAAGTAGTAGAGGAAGCATGCATATATAGTATGTCTGTAGTCTAAAACTGGTATAAAATGGTAGCTATGATAATATTGATTTTAAAACTAAAACAAGATTTATTCCTAAAATAGAATCCTAACTTCATGATGTTTCTTCATAAGTTTATCAATATGCAATTTAAAACTAAGCTATTTAAAACTCCAAGCTATTGAAAAATCCATAACATAAGTAAGCCCAAATAAAATAAAATAAAAAACTACTATTATATAGTGTATGGATTACATTACATCTTCTGCGATTAACTGTTTGCATAGGAAAAAATGAGTTGTAACTGGGGCTGCAGAAAAAGGATTTGGCTGTAGTATCAAGTGAAACGCTAGAGATGCTGCCTTCACGTGTGTGCCAAGGAATATCGCAAAATGGATGCTTCCACTTACAAACTATTCAAAACCCATTTAAAATATTACTTGGAAAGTTGTTTAAATAAATCAGCGGTATCCTCATTTTAATCTGCCAGCAGACCCAGAGGACCCGAAAATCTCAAATGGAGGAAAAGAAAATGATTTTCTGAATACCATAACTATAACCATTAAGCAGCCTATTACTTGAACTAACTTTAAATGGCATGCCATTCATTTCAGCTAGATTGTATTTAGAGGAATACATCATAATTTCATTCAAAAAAAAAAAAAATGGAAAACAGATGCTGCCTTTTGCCTTTGAACAGATGGTAATTCTGTCTAATGGCACATTGATATAATTGTAATGTGTATACAAAGTAATAAAAGCTAGGTAAGGATCAAACAGATTGCAATCATCAACATTAAATCTTGGCTGAGGACTCAAAAAATGCAGGCTAATGGGACACAGTGTCTCACCTGCTTGCAGGGAGACTGAATTATGCTTGTTTGTGTATTTGTGATTACAGACAAGGCATTTTTACTTTCACAGAATGCAACAAGATGAATTGCAAGGGTTGGGGAGCAATAAAACACCACATTTTGGCTTGCTCAGATGTGAGATATGTGCTTGCAAAGTCAATTTCATTCCAAAAGTCTGCCCCTTGATTTCAAGCGATTTATAGTTATATGCTTAAGTAGTTTACAAGTGAAGGGGAGATGGATGCATAGGGTAAAGTTTGAGGTGTACTCGATGTTAGACTGAGATAAACCCATTCAGTCGCTCATTTGTTATTGTAATGTGGAAGATATCATATTTTAACTTATGTTCATTGTTTTGCAATCTCATTCTGAAAGTATGTTATATAGTGAGTTGGCTAACTAACCAATCTACCTACAGAAACCCTACTCGACTTCAGGTCCTGCAGACTGCAGTGTATGTACTATTTGCTCCAACCATGTGCTGATTTCACTAATTATTTTACCACCTTGGTTCACAAAGCAGTGGTGGCTGCTCAGCTGAAAACTGACAAGCCAGAAAACGTCCCTTTAAACTTATTTTTGGTCTTTATATGTCATTTCCCTTAATTAACAATAGAGCAATTAATTCACAAAATACTGAATACCATCAGATAGAGCCTGTTCTCCTGAATTAGGTGAGTAATAAGATTATTTTTATTGGCATTACAAAATTCAGCACATTTCATAAACATTATTTTAAATTGTGGATAAATGTACTCTTCATTCTCCACACCCACTCTTCGAGAATATTTATGACAAACACCTGCAATTTGCAGATTTTGTCATTTAATCTCTTGAAGTGCAGGTCTTATAGCTGTTATTGAAGGTTGTGCAGAAAGCAAACACCGCTGGTTAATAGAGTGAGTATCTTTTTTCATTATGTGTACTTAGTGATTAAAATAGATTTTCCAAGAAAGAGTGTTTCATTAAATCTCTCTACCATGATGTGAAGAAAGAAGCTGTGTGTTTACCTGCTAATGGATTATTCAAATTTAAAAAATGAATGAAAACAGGTTAAGACCAATGATTAGTATAAAGAGAATTTTTCTGCCACATCTATTTTCAGCTCAGCAACAACCACTATCAGGAAGTAAGCTCATTCGTAAAATCAGGTGGAGCATTGCATGGTTGGAGCAAAGACTACAGCCAGCCAGCCTCAAAAAAGCCAGATATAGTTAGCTAGCTATCACTTAAAATAGATTATTGTTTACCAGGTTTACATAGGTATATATGTTAATATGATATTGTGGTGTGGGGATGGCTGGTTTAAGCAGCCACACCTGCCCTGGGTCAGGTTAGACCTGGCCAATTGGATAATTGGTTGAGAATTAGATAATTGGCCAGGCTGATTGGGCCCAGGAACAGGAGTGGCTGCACCTGTGCGTAGTGAGGTAATCACTGCGCACAGGTTAAATCTGCCATCCCCACCCACACCAGGGAGCTCTGTCATGACAGTTTGTAACATCTACTCCTTTGGCTATAACATCTTGCCAAACCCTCGTAAATAAATGTGGACTTTTTGAACATCTTCTCCCTGTGTCTCTGTGCTGGAGGGGCCCTTGGAAAGCCACTTCGGTGGCCTGTGGCAGGCGTGTTTGCCACAGATATTTATTTATTTATTTAACCTTTATTTAACCAGGTAAAAGTGATTGAGAACAAATTCTCATTTACAACATTGACCTGGCCAACATGACCACCTGGGTAATATAATTTATTTTATGGGAGCCTAAAGAAGACATAAAGGCACTATACTGCCGATATCTTGTAAAGGAGATTGAGAACCGAGAACAAGAGGTGGTGTACAGGGCACTGAAAATGAGGAAGTATAAAAAAATTGTGAAATCTTGAAGGGGAATAAGGGAGATTGTTAGCTCCAGGTAACCAGTTAATTGATTACGGTGAGCAGTTGCCATTGCCTGTTGGTTAAGAGGGGCTCTGATTTTGCAAACAGGGAGTGGGTGGGTTAGACAGAGCCATGGTGTAGGTGGCGATGTGTCTGTACCCAGCTATTGTGTGTTGTGTTATTTTGTTATTTTTGTTGCGTGCATATTCGGTTTCCTGTGAGTGATCAAAATAAAACCGCTTACACAGACAACCCTAGCCTAAACCCCCACAGGAGCAAGCCTAAGGCAACAGTGGCAAGGAAAAACTCCCTGTGGCAGATGGGAAGAAACCTTGGAAGGAACCAGGCTCAAGGGGGAAACCCATCCTCCTCTGGTCGGCTCAGGGTGCCGACTGGTGACCAGCATGTCAGCCATATTATAAGATATGTGATGTGGCTCAGATGATGGGTGGGGCCGGGTGGCGGTGATGGGGAACAGCAGGTGGCGACAGATGTGGGCAGGGTGGAGGCAATGACGAAGGAGGGACTGGACCGCAGAGGTGGGGGAGACCAGACGACTCTCAAAGCACTCTCGAGGGTTGGGGAAAGAGTCCTGCTGGCAGCGTGGGGAAGAGGGTAGAAACGGCAATTAGGGAATTTGCAATATAGCAGACAGTGAGTAAGGTGGCAGTGGTATGTATTGGGGGGACCCCGCCAGGAGTAGAATATGGCTGCATATCTACTAGGACAGGGATAGAGAACCCATGCAGTCATGAGGGGTAGACAACCATACCCGCCTACCAAGAGCCAGCCCATGTAAAGTTGGGTCACAGCTGATTGACAGGTGACAGTAAGGAAAGGATTGCCACCTACAAAGCTCTATGACTACAGGCTTCTCGCACCCTGTCTCCAGACTACAACTGATTGTAAGCCTGAGCATAGAGGTGCGTTTTTAATCTAGATTTAAATATTGAGACTGTGTCTGACTCCTTTATAAATTTTGGAAGCTGGTTCCACAGTAGTGGGGCCCTGTAGGAGAAAGCCCTACCACCTTTTAGGTTCTTGGAAATTCTTGGAACTACCAAGTAGCCTGCGTCTTGGGATCGGAGTGACCTTGTGGGCTTATAAGGTAGGAGCAGGTTCGATATGTACACAGGTGCACATCCATGCAGAGCTTTAAAAGTCAGGAGCAAAACCTTGATGTCTATCCTATGCTTAATGGGTAGCCAGTGAAGCGATGCTAGTACTGGTGTAATGTGCTCATACTTCTTAGTTCTGGTCAAGATACGAGCAGCTGCATTCTGCACAGGCTGGAGACTCTTTAACGAGTTATTAGGGCAGCCAGAAAGCAGGGTGTTACAGTAATCTAACTACGACGTAACAAACGCATAGATCAATTTTTCAGCATCCCCGACTGACAGGAAATGTCTAATTTTAGCTATGTTGCGCAGCTGAAAGAAGGCAATTCTGGAGATGTTTTTTATATGGGTGTCAAAAGATAGATCAGGATCAATGGTGACACCAAGGTCTTTAACGACCATATTAGGTTCAGCCAAACAACCATCACAGTTTAAGGTGAGAGTAGACAATTTCTCCCTTAATATTTTGGGACCTAAAACCAACATTTCAGTCTTGTCTGAATTTAGGAGCAGAAAATTTGAAAGCATCCGAACCTTGATATCTACAATACAGGCCTCTAACTGTGAAAGCGGCAGTGCTTCGCCAGGTTTCATTGAAATATAAATCTGGGTATCGTCCGCATAACAGTGGAACTCTACGCCATGTGCCCGGATAATATTGCCAAGTGGTAGCATATATAGCGAGAAGAGTACTGGTCCTAGTACTGATCCTTGTGGAATACCGTATTTCATTATTGAGGAGCTGGACTCTTCTTCTTTTAATTTGACAAACTGTTTCCTGTCACATAGGTATGATCCAAACCATGCAAGTGCCTGTCCGTGAAGTCCAACACAGGCCTGGAGTCTGTCCAGTAGAATTGCATGGTCAATTGTGTCAAAAGCTGCACTCAGGTCGAGGAGCACAAGAACCGACACAGTTACGGTCAGCTGACAGTAGTAAATCGTTTGTAACCTTGATAAGTGCGGTTTCTGTGCTGTGGTGGGGTCTAAACCCAGATTGGAATACTTCATGGATACCGTTAGAGCTAAGGTATGCACTTAGTTATTTAGCAACAGTTTTCTCCAATAATTTTGATAGAAATGGAAGGATTGAAATAGGTCTATAATTTTCCAATTTATCGGGTTCTAGGTTTGGTTTCTTCAATAATGGCTTAATAACTGCCACTTTTAGTGACTCAGGTACGTATCCTGTGACTAGGGATGTGTTAATGATTTTTAGTATATGCTGGCCTAGTACTGGAAATAGTTCTTTAATCCAGTTTGAAGGAATAAGATCGAGTATACAGGTTGTCGGTTTTGAAGACATAACTAATTCGGATAACTCGACCATGCTATTGGGCGTAAAACAGTTTAGTACCGCTGTTTTTTAGAAAACTGTTTTTCCATGCAAGATGAAATACTTCTAGCTTTGTTGAATGCCATTTTCGCTCTAACTTTCTAGTAGACTGCTTCAGGGCCCGGGTGGTATCGTTGTACCATGGAGTGTGCTTTTTCCGACTACGGATTCTTCTTTTAAGGGGGGCAACAACATCAAGAGTGTTCCTGAGGGTAAGGGTTAGCTGGTTAGTCAATTGGTCCAGAGCAGCGTCATCAGCATTTTCATCAGCCTTTTCTTCTGTGGAGAGGAATGACTCCGGAAGCATATTTAAAAACTTTGGAATAACCTCAGGGTTTACTGATCGGCTGTAGTAATGTCTAGGCTCTGATACAGGAGGATTTGATGCCTTAATATTAAATGTAATGAGGAAATGATCTGATAGTATAGGGTTATGAGGTGCGATGGTAAGATTTACCACACTAATACCATGGGACAAAACTAAGTCTAAGGTATGGCCACGGTAGTGTGTAGGCTCACAAACATTCTGTACAAAACCAATGGAATCAATAATAGAGGCAAAAGCTGTTCCTAGGGGGTCGCCATTTTTATCCACATGTATTTTGAAATCACCAACAATTATGGCCTTATCTGCTGAAATTGCAAGGTGTGATAAAAACTCAGCAAATTCCCTTAAGAAATCAGAATAAGGCCCAGGTGGCCTGTAAACAGACACTGCCCGCTAGCACTTTTATTAGCTAGATCGGGCTGTACACAGTTAGTAATAAGAACTTCAAAAGAGGAGAACATATATCCATACTTAGGCGCTAGACTCAATAAGGACTGATAAATAGCTGCAACGCCTCCCCCTCTGCCTGATGGACGTGACACCTGATTATCTATGAAACCCACAGGAGACGCTTCATTAATCACAACATATTCATCAGGTCTTAGCCAAGTTTCAGTCAGACATAATACATTGAGATTATGGTCTATTATCAATTCGTTGACAAGATCTGCTTTTGGAGTGAGTGATCTAACATTTAATAGTCCAATTTTTAAGGATGGTTCACTATGATTAGTAGCAACGTGCCGTGTTTTTATGACAATTAAGTTATCCACATCAATTCCACAGTTAGCTTTACGTTTGGCATAGATGCGTGGAACAGACACAGTATCAATATAACAGATATCAGATTCTAGTTTAAAATTATTAGTTAAAGGGACTAATACTATTTCTGTTAGCTAGCTCTGAAACGCACCTTGCAGACAGAGGCGTAGGGCCATATGTCTGGGACACAGGTATAAAGAAACGAGCAGGCAAACACGTAAGGTTAGAAGCCTGCGGCTTGACCGGCGCCCTGATGGAGTGACAGGATCTGGCTTTATTAAGACTAGTAGCTATGTTGTTCGATAGGTCACTAGATGAGCACCACTCCAACAGCCAAAGATTTAGCGAAGATAACCTACTGTAGACCTCATCGCTCCTATGAGCTGGAAGCGGGCCAGAGCAAAAAGAGCGGAAAAGAGCGAGGAGTTCGAAAAACTTTGTTACAGGCTAATATCGTGCTTTCAAGTGTGTATCGACACTATCTTGGGCTTTTGTGTTTAAACAAAACCTAAGTAAGCATCATATACTACTTTCTCCGGATTACTCGCCAAAGTAAATTGTAAACCGAACGACGCGAACAACTAAAGAAAATACGGTAAGAGCGCATCATGGCTTCCATTCCCTGCATAGTTTGTTGCATGGTTAGTCTTAGCTCTGCTGCCAATTTTACTAGTAATGGTACTTGTTCTAAGTGTCAGCTTAATTTAGAATTGGCACAGAAAATAGCTGAGTTAGAGACGCGCATCCGGACTTTATATCAGATTCAGGAGGGTGAGACTTTCTTAGACTCCCTTTTACCCGAGCCGGATGCTAGTTTAGATGCGAGTGTTTCTCCGCCGCCAGTGTCCTCGCTGCAGGACGATTTTATCACGGTACCAAAGAAACATAATTGCCTGCCCAGGGCCGCCGAGCACCACCCAACTCGCGTTTCTAACCGATATTCCCCACTCAGTAGCACACCTACTGAGAAAGCCCTGATCATAGGGGATAGTATTTTGAGAAACGTGAGATTAGAGACACCAGGGACCATAGTACAGTGTATTCCTGGGGCCAGAGCCACCGACATTGAGGCAAATTTAAAAGTGCTGGCTAAAAGTAAACGTAAATACTCTAGGATTGTTATCCACGTCAGCACAAATGACATCCAATTGAGGCAATCGGAGGTAACCAAAAATTATTTTATATCGGTGTGTGCAGTGGCTAAAAAGATGTGTCGGGAAGTAATTTGCTCTGGCCCGCTTCCAGCTCGTAGCGATGAGGTCTACAGTAGGCCATCTTCGCTAAATCTCTGGCTGTCGGAGTGGTGCTCATCTAGTGACATAGGCTTTATTAACAATTGGCCTGATTTCTGGGGAAGGCCTGGCCTATTGAAGAGAGACGGACTCCACCCGAGCTGGAGAGGTTCTCGTATCCTGACACTCCATTAGGGCACTGGCCAGGCCGCAGGCTTCTAACCTTATGTTTTTTCCTGCTCGTTTCTTTATACCTGTGTCCCAGACATATGGCCCTACGCCTCTGTCTGCAAGGTGCGTTTCAGAGCTAGCTAACAGAAATAGTATTTCAAAAGCCCCTTTAATTAATACTCTTAAACTAGAATCTGATATCTGTTATATTGAGACTGTGTCTGTTCCACGCATCTATGCCAAACGTAAAGCTAACCGTGGAATTGATGTGGATAACTTAATCATCATAAAAACACGGCACGCTGCTATTATTCATAGTGAACCATCCTTAAAAATTGGACTATTAAATGTTAGATCACTCACTCCAAAAGCAGATCTTGTCAACGAATTGATAATAGACAATAATCTCAATGTATTATGTCTGACTGAAACTTGGCTAAGTCCTGATGAATATGTTGCGATTAATGAAGCGTCTCCTGTGGGTTTCATATGTACTCGGGTGTCATGTCCATCAGGCAGAGGGGGAGGCGTTGCAGCTTTTTATCAGTCCTTATTGAGTATAGCGCCTAAGCATGGATATATGTTCTCCTCTTTTGAAGTTCTTATTACTAACTGTGTACAGCCCGATCTAGCTAATAAAAGTGCTAGCGGGCAATCCTTTTTTCTTGTGTCTGTTTACAGGCCACCTGGGCCTTATTCTGATTTCTTAAGGGAATTTGCTGACCCTTTATCACACCTTGCAATTTCAGCAGATAAGGTCATAATTGTTGGTGATTTCAAAATACATGTGGATAAAAATGGTGACCCCCTAGGAACAGCTTTTGCCTCTATTATTGATTCCATTGGTTTTGTACAGAATGTTTGTGAGCCTACTCACTACCGTGGCCATACCTTAGACTTAGTTTTGTCCCATGTTATTAGTGTGGTAAATCTTACCATCGCACCTCATAACCCTATACTATCAGATCATTTCCTCATTACGTTCAATATTAAGGCATCAAATCCTCCTGTATCAGAGCCTAGACATTACTACAGCTGATCAGTAAACCCTGAGGTTATTCCAAAGTTTTTAAATATGCTTCCGGAGTCATTCCTCTCCACAGAAGAAAAGGCTGATGAAAATGCTGATGAAGCCGGTCTGGACCAATTGACTAACCAGCTAACCCTTACCCTCAGGAACACTCTTGATGTTGTTGCCCCCCTTAAAAGAAGAAACCCTAGTCGGAAAAAGCACACTCCATGGTATAATGATACCACCCGGGCCCTGAAGCAGTCTACTAGAAAATTAGAGCGAAAATGGCGGTCAACAAAGCTAGAAGTATTTCATCTTGCATGGAAAAACAGCTTTCTTCAGTATAAGCAAGCTCTTGCTTCTGCTAGATCTGCCTTTTTCTCAAAACTAATTGAACAAAATAGACATAACCCAAAATTTCTATTTAGCACTGTGGATAAATTAACTAAAAAACAATCATCAGAGTTTTCATCTTATCCCTCCAATCTTAGCAGCAATGACTTCATGAACTTCTTCGATCAGAAAATTGAGGCTATTAGAGACCAGATTTCCAAACTGTCTCCATCATGCACTATTTCTGTTCATGTAAATAAACAGCCCCGCACCTGGTTACAACAGGAAGATTTACAGACAGCAGTACTAAGCTGTTTTACGCCCATTAGCATGGTTGAGTTATCTGAATTAGTTATGTCTTCAAAACCGATGACCTGTATACTCGATCCTATTCCTTCAAACTGGATTAAAGAACTATTTCCAGTACTAGGCCAGCATATACTAAAAATTGTTAACACATCCCTAGTCACAGGATACATACCTGAGTCACTAAAAGTGGCAGTCATTAAACCATTATTGGACGATACCCAGATTTATATTTCAATGAAACCTGGCGAAGCACTGCCGCTTTCACGGTTAGAGGCCTTGTAGCAGCCAATAATGTAATAACTGCCAATAACGTAATAACTGCCAATAATGTAATAAATTTTTCCGTTCTTAATGTAATAAAAGCCAATAATGTAATAACTGACCAATAATGTAATAAAATTTCTGAACCAATAACGTAATAACTTTTTGCATATAATGTAATAGGTTATTACATTATTGGTTGGTTATTACATTATTAGCTACATAATAAAAGCCAATAATGTTATAACTGACCAATAATGTAATAAAATTTCTGAACCAATAACGTAATAACTTTTTGCATATAATGTAATAAGTTATTACATTATTGGTTGGTTATTACATTATTAGCTGGGTTTTTAAATAAATCATAAAAAATGTAATAACAGGAGCCGATAATGTAATAATATACTTATATCGCTTTAAGTTTTATTTATTGGCTATAAAGTGTCACACTTCTATGACACTTACCCTTGCTTCCTCTTTCAAATAGCTTCTCAAAAACCTGACCACACGCGCGCGCACACACGCACACACACACACCTACTCTCTCACTAGGAATTATGACTATTTATTTGTTTGTTGTGCTTGGTTAGACTTATCTCCAGCCCTGCCTTCTACTCCTTAACCATTTGAGTACCAAATGAAGTGCGAGCACATATGTTTGCAAACACAGACAATTACTCTTATGTCATATAATATGAAATCTATACCTCTTTGAAGATGCTTTGTCCATGAATACAAAGACCACCATTTCTTTTCATGAAAAATGTCATCTTTAATTAAATGTATTTAAATAACTTTTTCAAGCAAACTGTTTCAACCACACTATTATAGCTATTCAGCACTCTCTCTCTCTCTATGTATATATACCAAACCTGACTCCTGAAAGGTTACATAAAAATGTATTACCAAATCAGAATCCTTGCCCTATTGACATCCATGGCTATTTGAATAGTCTTGACAAGCTCAACAAAGAGTATAAAACCGAAGCAAATGATATCTATAGTTCATTCTTTTTTACTTTTGCCATTTTCTCCAATTTTAGTCGTTATACCATTTCTCTGTGTGTATCACGGTCCTGGTCGATGCGCTATCCTCTGTTGGTCTGGGGAGGGTGTAGACTACCACATGCCTCTGATACATGTAGAGTCGCCAACTGCTTCTTTTCACCTGACAGCGAGGCAGAGGTGGGAGTAAGTCACACTTGTGCAAGTCACAAGCAAGTCTCAAGTCTTAACCTTCAAGTCTCAAGCAAGTCCCATGTCACTGTGTTTAGACTCAAGCAAGTCAAGTCGAGTCACCATGAAAGAAGTGCTTAAAACAAGAGAGAAAGGGACACAATGGCAAGCCATGTCATAAGAAAACTGCACCTGTTTGTGAGTTAGTTAGTTTCTACAACTAGGGATGGGCATGGTTCGGATTTTATCAATACCAATACCAATACCACTATTTATATTGCTTATCAATACCAATACTTATCGATACTCTTATCGATACTTCCTAATTTGGTGTGCAAAATACATGTTTTTAAAAGAATTATCAGTACTACTTTTATATTAGTTTGGGCAAAAAATATTTAACAAAGTAGGTCTGTTGATAAAATCAAACATATTGTTTTCTGAGACAAAACATGATGCTGGGACCAACGGTATAGATACTGTAAATGTAATGTGTATCAAGAGAATGTTTAGTTCTTTAAAAAAAGGGATGGTAAACTATCCTTTATTATTATGATAAAACTGAAAGATGTGTTACCAAAGTTATCTTTGTAGGTCATGTTATATACTATATTTTACAGTTTAGAATTTTGCATTAAGAGGTTGAAAGTTGAGCACAAGGGATAATAGTGCCAGTTTGGTTGAAGAAGTTATTTAAATACACTTGATTAAAGATTATATTTTTCATGGAAAGAAGTGGTGGTCTTTTTTATTTGAGAACACAGCATCTTGTCTGTGTTTGCAAACATGCGTGCTCCCACTTAATTTGGTATTCAAATGGCAAAGGAGTATAAGGCAGGGCTGGAGATAAGTCCAACCATCAAGTTACACAAACAATTAATTCCTAGAGAGAGAGAGAGAGTAGGTGTGTGTGTGTGTGTGTGTTTTCTCAGAGTTAGGACTAAGATTCAGGGGTCAGGATTGGCCTGGTTTTTGAGCAGCTATTTGAAAGAAGCAACAGACACTTGATAATAAATAAAACTTATACATAGTGATACAATTATTACATTATTGGCTCCTATTATTACATTTTTAATGATTTTTATTAACCCAGCTAATAATGTAATAACCAGTCAATAATCTAATAACTTATTACGTTATTGGTTCAGAAATTTTATTACATTATTGGTCAGTTATTACATTATTGGCTTTTATTACGTTATTGGCAGTTATTACGTTATTGGCAGTTATTACATTATTGGCTGCTACAGGCCTGTATTGTAGATATCAAGGTTCGGATGCTTTCAAATTTTCTGCTCCTAAATTCAGACAAGACTGAAATGTTGGTTTTAGGTCCCAAAATATTAAGGGAGAAATTGTCTACTCTCACCTTAAACTGTGATGGTTGTTTGGCTGAACCTAATATGGTCGTTAAAGACCTTGGTGTCACCATTGATCCTGATCTATCTTTTGACACCCATATAAAAAACATCTCCAGAATTGCCTTCTTTCAGCTGCGCAACATAGCTAAAATTAGACATTTCCTGTCAGTCGGGGATGCTGAAAAATTGATCTATGCGTTTGTTACGTCGTAGTTAGATTACTGTAACACCCTGCTTTCTGGCTGCCCTAATAACTCGTTAAAGAGTCTCCAGCCTGTGCAGAATGCAGCTGCTCGTATCTTGACCAGAACTAAGAAGTATGAGCACATTACACCAGTACTAGCATCGCTTCACTGGCTACCCATTAAGCATAGGATAGACATCAAGGTTTTGCTCCTGACTTTTAAAGCTCTGCATGGATGTGCACCTGTGTACATATCGAACCTGCTCCTACCTTATAAGCCCACAAGGTCACTCCGATCCCAAGACGCAGGCTACTTGGTAGTTCCAAGAATTTCCAAGAACCTAAAAGGTGGTAGGGCTTTCTCCTACAGGGCCCCACTACTGTGGAACCAGCTTCCAAAATTTATAAAGGAGTCAGACACAGTCTCAATATTTAAATCTAGATTAAAAACGCACCTCTATGCTCAGGCTTACAATCAGTTGTAGTCTGGAGACAGGGTGCGAGAAGCCTGTAGTCATAGAGCTTTGTAGGTGGCAATCCTTTCCTTACTGTCACCTGTCAATCAGCTGTGACCCGACTTTACATGGGCTGGCTCTTGATAGGCGGGTATAGTTGTCTACCCCTCATGACTGCATGGGCTCTCCGTCCCTGTCCCAATATAGCCATATTACTCCTGGCGGGGTCCCCCCAATACACACCACTGCCTTTTTACTCACTGTCTGCTATATTGCAAATTCCCTAATTGCCGTTTCCACCCTCTTCCCCACGCTGCCGGCGGGGCTCTTGCCCCAACCCTCGAGACTGCTTCAAGAGTCGTCTGGTCTCCCCCACCTCTGCGGTCCAGCCCCTCCTTCGTCATTGCCTCCACCCTGCCCACATCTGCCGCCACCTGCTGTTCCCCATCACCGCCACCCGGCCCCACCCATCATCTGAGCCACATCACCTATCATATCTTGTGCATAAACTGGCTGACATGCTGGTCACCAGTCGGCACCCTGAGCCGACCAGAGGAGGATGGGTTTCCCCCTTGAGCCTGGTTCCTTCCGAGGTTTCTCCCCATCTGCCACAGGGAGTTTTTCCTTGCCACTGTTGCCTTAGCCTTGCTCCTGTGGGGGTTTAGGCTAGGGTTGTCTGTAAAGCGTATTGTGACAACTGTTGTAAAATACGCTATACAAATAAAATTTGATTGATTGATTGATTGACTTCCCGACACATCTTTTTAGCCACTGCACACACCGATATAAAATTATTTTTGGTTACCTCCGATTGCCTCAATCGGATGTCGTTTGTGCCGACGTGGATAACAATCCTAGAGTATTTACGTTTACTTTTAGCCAGCACTTTTAAATTTGCCTCAATGTCAGTGGCTCTGGCCCCAGGAATACACTGTACTATGGTCCCTGGTGTCTCTAATCTCACGTTTCTCAAAATACTATCCCCTATGATCAGGGCTTTCTCAGTAGGTGTGCTACTGAGTGGGGAATATCGGTTAGAAACGCGAGTTGGGTGGTGCTCGGCGGCCCTGGGCAAGCAACTATGTTTCTTTGGTACCGTGATAAAATCGTCCTGCAGCGAGGACACTGGCGGCGGAGAAACACTCGCATCTAAACTAGCATCCGGCTCGGGTAAAAGGGAGTCTAAGAAAGTCTCACCCTCCTGAATCTGATATAAAGTCCGGATGCGCGTCTCTAACTCAGCTATTTTCTGTGCCAATTCTAAATTAAGCTGACACTTAGAACAAGTCCCATTACTAGTAAAATTGGCAGCAGAGCTAAGACTAACCATGCAACAAACTATGCAGGGAATGGAAGCCATGATGCGCTCTTACCGTATTTTCTTTAGTTGTTCGCGTCGTTCGGTTTACAATTTACTTTGGCAAGTAATCCGGAGAAAGTAGTATATGATGCTTACTTAGGTTTTGTTTAAACACAAAAGCCCAAGATAGTGTCGATACACACTTGAAAGCACGATATTAGCCTGTAACAAAGTTTTTCGAACTCCTCGCTCTTTCAACCACAAACAGGAAGGACCTGGCTGACAGCTATCCGGACCTGAAAGAGGCGCTGTTGGCTAAGTTTGACATTTTGGTGGAGACCTACTGGATGCGGTTCAGGGCGAGCACCACACCAGCAGGCAAGACCCCAAGGGTAACCTACTATCGCCTGAAGGGATTGTACCGTCAATGGATGGAGCAGCGGAGCAAAGAGGAGATCGGGGAACAGGTCATCCTCGAACAGCTGCTCAGTGTGCTTCCGGCGGACAGCAGGACATAGGTCCGGTAGCACGAACCCAGGGGCGGTCTGGAGGTGGCAAAGCTGGCGCAGCAGTACCTGGACGCACAGAGGACCCAGCCACGGTTCCAGCACCAGATACCAAAACCATCCAGAGAGGCAAAAGGTAACTCTGTAGCATCGGGTGATACTCGGGGGGAGGTAAAGGCTACGCGGGACACTGGTGGTGAGAGGCTAATATGCTTCTACTGTCAGAAAGCTGGCTATAAAGCTTCAGTATGCCCAGTCCGCAAACCAAAACTCACTGGCCTGTGTTACATGCCACGCATTAATGATGTGGGGGGGGGGTGGTGAGGCCAGACAGGACTGTGTGAAGCTCTCAGTGACTGTAAATAGACAGACTGCGGATGCGCTGCGGGACACTGGCAGCTCTGTATTCCTCGTTAAGAAGTGGCTAGTAATTGCGGCAAACATGGACTATGCTGTGCACACCCCTGTCCGATGTGTACACGGAGTTGTAAAGAACTACCCCATGACAGAGGTTACCATAGGCCTTGATAACCAAATGTTTCTAATGAATGTGGTTGTTGTTGAACACCTGCCCTATGATGTGGTACTGGGTACAGATTTTCCCTTGATGTATGACTTGTTAAAAAACACTAAGCAGCTGAGATTTGTTGCCCAGTTTTGACAAGGTCGCAGGCTGCCGCTCAGGTATAGCACTTACCAGATGCCTGTGATAGTGTTTTCCAATAGGGGGAAAAGGGGCCAAAAAAGTCTAGGCGCCAGCAGCGTCTAGAAAAAAAGTTGGGAGCACCATCTCCTGAGCTAGATGTGTCTGGGTTGCCCCCTACTCCATGGGAGGTGCCTACAGACATTGCTGAGCTCCAAAGGGCTGATTCCTCTCCAGCCCCTTGGTTTAAGAAAGCTGAGTCAGGGGTGGAGGCAGACAGATGCATCATGCCCATTCAAGCTGGGGGGGGGGGGGGGCGGCACGTGCCCCACCAGGTGTTTGATATCTGGATTTTTTATATTTTTAATTAATTTTATTTTATTACTATTATTTTTAATATGTAGTTATGATAATTTTATATTATGAGTCAAACGTATTCTTCTAATTATGTCATAGATCATACCTCAAAAAGTCACACTCCCACTTTCCCTATGGTATTGGTTTCTTCCAAAAGTTGCAGGATGAAATGGGTTCGCAAAAGCAGGTACGCATGCACACAGCACTCTGTTGTGCATCAGTGCTGGAGGAGATGTAGGCTACAGATTAACGGTGTGTTGCGGAAGTGGTTAGTAAAGCATCAATCCCTTTGTCATGGTTCTGTGTTTCTGTCTCTGTTTTTCCTTGTTGGGTCGCCAGATGGCGGCACTTCAGTTTTGTGCTTCAGTTCGTTCTCCCTCCCTGTGTTAATTGTATTATTGGTTTTAATTATTCTATCATTGTTCCCACCTGTGTCTTGTTATCCCCTCCTTTTCTCATTTGATTATGTATTGAGTTCACCTGTGTCTTGTCTATTTAAGTTCTTTGTCCCCTCGACTCGGGTGCTGGTTCGTTGTGTTTGTTTCTGACTATACGTATCTGCCCGCTTTTGTCCTGCTTGCGTTTCTTTTGTGTATGTGCCCATGTTTAGACCTGCTTGTGTTTCTGACGCACCCCCTCCCTGCAGTCTCATCTACAAAACACCCCCCACCCTTGACATAATGGACAATGTTGTCTATCTTGGCATTTATAAAAATATTCTTTCACCACTAAAAAATCATATTCCATCATAGCAACAAGATAAACCCTACAACAGCCCTAATATATGCCTATACAGCAGTGAAAACGCTGCTCACTGAATAATGAAATAAACGAGAAAGTTTTTTTTTAACGATACCATGTCATTCTACAGTCAATATCTGGGACTAAATATTGAAGAAACATACATACATGTGTTCCTACCTGTGATCTGCCCTGCCCATGTTTGTTCTGTGTGTTTCTTGTATTTTTGAGAAGTTTGACTGTTTTTGTTTTTCTTAGGAATTTTGAGTTTCATGGTTTTGCCCCTCGTGGCCCCTTTGTTTATTCCTGTTTGTTTTTTCTAGTAAAAGTCTTTGTTATACTTTTCTTTTGAGTTTCCGGTTTTTTTTCCACTCTGCGTTTGGGTCCATTTCCCTGAAAACGCTGACAGAAGGAACCAGCCAGTACTGGACCCAGCAGAGTTTTTCTTTTCCCTTTTCCTTCCTGTACTTCAGGCTGGATCAATTCTCGGACCTCGAGGCCCTCATGGTGTTGGCCCTCTGCTTGGAGACTTATATCCAGGAGCATACAGAGAAGCCCTCGCTGCCCGGTGTCCAGTCTTGAGGCCCGCAGGAGCTGCCTGCCCAGCGCATTTTCCCAGAGGGGCCTCCGCCTGCTCCGCCTGTTGTCCCGGAGAGGTCGCCGTCTGCTACGCCCATTGTCCCGGAGGGGCCACCGCCTGCTCCGCCCGTTGTCCCAGAGGGGCCGCCACGTGCTCCGCCCGTTGTCCCGGAGGGGCCGCCGCCTGCTCTGCCCAGTCTCCCTCAGGGGCCTCCTCCACCTGCTCCGCGCAGTCTCCCGCAGGGGCCTCCTCCGCCTGCTCTGCCCAGTCTCCGGCAGGCAAAGCCTCCTGCTCCGCCCAGCGCCCAGGAGGGGCCTGCTGCTCCGCACAGCTCCCTTCGGGGGCCGCCTGCCTGCCCCCTAGTGTTCTCTCGCCCCCTAGTGTTGCCTCACCCCCTAGTGCTCCTGAGCCATCGCTGCCCCAGCCCAGGGCCCAGAGACCTCGGCCATCCAGCTGCCCTGGAGCCTTCCCGCAGCCATGCCCTGGAGGGTCTTTCCCTTTGGGGATGGGGCCGGTCCGTCCCCCTAACTGTTCACCTGCCCCCTTATCTGTTTGTCTGCCTGCCTGCCTGTCTGCATGTCTGCCCGCGTGTTTGTCATCCAGTGTGTTGGCCTGTCTGTCTGCCCTCCAGGCCGTTGGCTCGTTGACCAGTCTGCCTACCCGTTTGTTTGCCTGTCTGTCTGCATGTCAGTCGGTCTGCTTGTTATCCTGTCTGCCTGTCTGTCAGCTTCTGTGTCTGTCTTTGGGTTCGCCCCTCCTGTTGCATGTCTGTCTGTCTTGTGATGTGTCTCCCTGCCTGCCTGTCGGTCTGTCTGCCTATTTGTTAGGTGTCTGTGTCTTGTTGAGTTCGGTGTCTGTGTCTTGGCCCGTTCCCTGTCTGTGTTTTGGCCCGTTCCCTGTCTGTGTCTCAGTCCGTTTCAGTGTCTGTCTCAGTCTGTTTCAGTGTTGTCTGTGAGTCCAGTCCAGTGTCATGTTTGTTTGAGTCCCGTTCCGTGTCGTTTGAGTCCCGTTCCTGTCCTGTCTAGTCCAGTCCTGTTCCGTTCCACCCGGTTCCCCTCCTGTGCCCGGCACCATCCGTCCCATCCCTGTGCCCGGACCCCGTCTGGCTTCCGTCCCTGTGCCTGAACCCCGTCCAGCTTCCCTTCCTGTGCCCGGACCCCGTCCTGTCCTGTCCCCAGTCCGGACCCTGTCCCCTCCTGTCCCCAGTCCGGACCTCGTCCCGTCCTGTCTCCAGGCCGGACCCCATCCCGAGTCCTGTCTCGTCTTGTCCCGAGTCTCATTCATGTCCTGTCTCGTCCTGTCCTGTCTTGTCCAGTCCTGAGCCCTGTGTGTCCTGTTCCAGTCCCAAGTCTGCTTCTGTTTGTGTCCTGTTCCAGCCCCTAAGTCCAGTCTCTGTCCTGCCCTGTCCTGAGTCCTGTTCCAGTCCCGTTCCTTGTTCTGTTACTGTTCAATTCCTTGTTCTGTTCTTGTCCAGTCCCGAGTTCCCCCTGTCTTGTCCGTTCCCAAGTACTACCCCAGTACTGTCTTGTCTCTAGCTCTGTTTCACTCCCTCCCCAGGTCGGCCTTCTGGAACGTCAGAAACCGTCCCTTGGGGGGGGGGGGGGGTACTCTCATGGTTCTGTATTTCTGTCTGTGTTTTTCCTTGTTGGGCACTTCAGTTTTGTGTTTCAGTTCGTTCTCCCTCCCTGTGTTAATTGTATTATTGGTTTTAACCCCTTAGCGCCAAGATTACTAATCTCAAACATTCGGTGCTACTGCAACCAAAGTGTGAGTTAAAAACAGAAACACGTTGTGTTAGTTTCATTAGTAGACGATACACGATAACTATGCCGAAAACCGAGTTTCGCAACCCCACCATTGTCGCTGTGGTCGTTCATTTAACACGCACCCCCTCCCTGCAGTCTCATCTACAAAACACCCCCCACCCTTGACATAATGGACAATATTATCTATCTTGGCATTTATAAAAATATTCTTTCACCACTAAAAAATCATATTCCATCATAGCAACAAGATAAACCCTACAACAGCCCTAAGATATGCCTATACAGCAGTGAAAACGCTGCTCACTGAATAACAAAATAAACGAGAAAAAGTTTTTTTAAATGATACCATGTCATTCTACAGTCAATATCTGGGACTAAATATTGAAGAAACATACTTACTGTTGGTTTTACGTGTAGAGATGTCCCTTTTGAGACTGTGTGGTCAGATATTGTCTTTGACAATCTGTTTGGGAAATATACGCGCATTTGTGACACCTGGGTATCTTCCAAAATAGCTGTGCGTAATACCACACCTGTTGTTCACAGTGTCGTCGCCCTTTTTAGTACAGTCTGGTTTGATTGTCAATTCATTTACTCAGTAGGTGAGAGTATAAGATTTCTAACAATGTATAACATGTCTAATTCTGCTTTTGGAATAGCGTTTTATAGGTCAGCGTAACAGAAAATATTCTTAGCATCGCATTCACTTACCATTCACTCAATTTTAGCAGAAAAATACGCTGCACCTAATGAAACGTGGTCAAGGATATTTAGTAATTTCTTGGAAAATACTATTATTATTGAGGACTTCTGGACATAGCTAAGCCATATGTTTGCTGATAGACCTAGCTGACATCGTTTTCTGGAGCAAAACAGAAGCGAATAGAACAGTATCATTGATACTGTCTCTGTCTTCATCTACTGAACATAGATGAGATTTCATCATTGCTATGTAAGTATTACGGCTCAAAATATTTTGGTTATATACGTTATTTTTGAAATTGAGTATCTTTAAATAGGTTAGTGGTGTTATATGATGTAGATATTTCACACTGTAATGTTAGCGTTAGATGGTAGTGTAATAGTTTTTGTGAAGCATGCATCAGTGATGACGTGAGAGTTGGAACATTGCCAAAACGTGGTGGACGGTTGAAAATTGTTTTCATGTCGTCCCATCCCCATACAAGAAAACATACGAGAGTACAAAGTATAGAAATACACACAAGTTAATTATTACACATTTAGGTACTGTACTGCATTGTGTGACAATATTTTTGCATTATTCTTTTTAATCTGATAGCAATGTTTCATCTTAAACCTTCATAAGGGGCTCATTTATATGCTTTATAATAGACAAAAAGAATTTTATTCAATTTTGGAAAGATTTTGGATATGTTTCTGGACCCCTAGCTATTTTAGACCACTGTACTGACTGAAAGCTTGTAATTCCCACTTGAATATTATGCACCAGTGATTTTCTTGAGTCAAAACAGTTTATCTGTAGTGAAATACATGAATATGTTGTGATTTACAGCAATGCATAATTTAGCCATTTTGGATAGATTTGGAGACGCTGGGTACACTGCTTAGTTTTTGCTTCATACATCTATAGTCGTTCTACATATCCACCCTTAGATTTTATGAACTTGTGGTCAAGAAGTTTTTGATCTAGCACATGTATAGTTTAACCTGCTGTATATATGCAATCTCTCACTATTTCATTGCAAACTTAAAAAGTGAAAATTAATTTTTGATTTTTTGTCAAAATAATTGCATCTGTGGCACTTTATTTCTTCCAAAATTATGAATATGAACTAATCTGCGTTAGTATTGTAAATTGTACAAATGTCCTGCTTCATTGAAGCTATTTTTCAAGTCTCTGTGGTGTTCACAGTTTTAAATAGGGTACCCCCTAAATGGGCAAGGATTGGCAAGATTTGGCTTGTGTGCTAAGGGGTTAATTATTCTATCATTGTTCCCACCTGTGTCTTGTTATCCCCTCCTTTTCTCGTTCGATTATGTATTAAGTTCACCTGTGTCTTGTCTATTTAAGTTCTTTGTCCCCTTGACTCGGGTGCTGGTTCCATGTGTTTGTTTCTGACTATACGTATCTGCCCGCTTTTGCTTGACACACTTTGAAACCCTTTTTCAAACGTGTGAAAATGAAATGCAATTAGTTATACACACTTAATTGCATTTGAGAAATATAGTTTGCTTCGCAAGATAGTTGACTAGTACCAGCTAAAGTTAGTAGCCATCCCTCAATCCGGTTGTTTAGCCTTCTGGCTCGCTAGCTAGTCGTGACTTGTGATAGCATAGCATGCTATTTAATATTGGTAAAGGAGAACTGTGCGAAACTTATGGCAGTGAGCTGAGTTTTTACCACCACTATCACAGGTTATAGTTAGCAAAACACTGAATTTCATTCGATATCTCCTGGTCAAGATGCAGAGTAAAATTTTGTCATTCTTTAAAAAAAACAAAAAAAACAACAGAAAGCCCCAGGCTGGTCGTCAGTCAGGAGGTTGATAGTGCAAGAGGTAGGTTATCTTAGGTGAGATTTATAGTGATGGGCTATTTTTCCTTCATGTAAATGTATGCAGATTTAATTGAAAGAATTGTTCCCTCTTTCATATGACCATTTCAGACCAATCACGGGATGATGATGATCAGGCAGTTAAAGTTGCTGATCTGTGTGAAGCAGGTAAAGATAAGTGAATAGCCTAATGATTCTCACAACAACAACATGATAATAATAATAATAATAGCAGCTAATAATAAGTTTTTTGAAGTTTTAAAATAATCCCTCCAAAGTCTTTGAATATTTATGTCAAATTGCATCATTATTTTCTTTTTCTTCTGGGGAAGGACCCCCATGCCCCTGGCTGTAATTATGCCCCCCAGAATTTTGGCTTGCATGATGCCCCTGGAGGCAGACATACTGGGTGGGGGAAGGGTCCCAAGGGGAAGTGCCTTGTTGTGCCTAGTCCATGTCGTCCGTTAGTGCTACACCTTGCACACACTATCCCATAGGTAGGGCATTTAGGACAAGACAGCACCTACCACCGTGTCAGCTCATGGTTCTTTTGGCTATCCAAATACAAGGACGTCATCACTTATTGTTGTACATGCGCACAGTGTCAAAAAACAAATGCTGTCCTGAGAGCCGACCGGGCACCACTTATTCCTCTGCCAGTAATCAGCACCCCGTTCAAGCAAATTGCTATGGACATAGTGGGTCGTTGGAGAAAAGTAGTTCAGGCTTCCAGTACATTCTAGTAGTCTGATTCCCAAAGGCATTTCCTCTCCAGTCAATTAGTACCTCGAAAGTCATATCGGCCTTAGTCCATGCTTCGTAAGTTCGTCAGTGACACTGGGAAGTATTGGGATAAGTGGTTGCCTTTCCTGCTTTTCGTATATTGCAAGGTATCCCGGGCATCGACAGGATTTTCACCCTTCAAACTCTTGTATGGGTGACAAGTACAAGGGCTCCTCAACCAACTACAAGCCAGCTGGGAGCAGAAGACCTTAACGCCACCAGCAGAGGGGGTCGTAGGGTACGACCTGCAGATGAGGGACCGGCTAGAGCAGTACCGGGGTGAGGCGCAGGAGAATCTGCTGTAGGCCCAAAAACACTAAAAGATCTGGTATGACCAGAAGGCTCGCAGTCGGGACTTCAAACCAGGGCAGAAGGTTTTATTGCTTTTATCCACCTCCAGCAGTAAACTCCTGGCCAAGTGGCAGGGCCCCTATGAGGTGACTCAGCGACTGGGACCAGTCACCTATGAGATCCTCCACCCAGATAAAGGCAAGTAACGGTAGGCCTACTACGTGAATCTCCTCAAGGAGTGGAGAGAGAGGGAGCCCCCTACTGCACAGACCTTGCTGGTTCACCGAGTGGAGGAAGAGGATGAGGAGCCGGGGAGTGATCCGCACGCCTGGAGACAACCGAAGTCCCAAGAGGCGGACCTGAGGCACCTGGAGCCCCAGCAGCAGGAGGACCTCCAGAGCATTATTTGCCGATTTCCAGACCTGTTCCAGGAAAAGACAGGGAGGACAGATCTCATCCACCACACCATCCATTTGAAGGATGTGACTCCCATCCACCAGCGCCCTTACCGAGTTCCAAAGAGCTTGAAAGCGGCCCTGGAGAAAAATATCCCTAAGAAAGACGGCTCGCTGCAGGTATGTATTGACTTCAGAAAGGTCAATGCTGCTTCTCAGTTTGATGCATACCCTATGCCACACGTCGATGACATAGTGGAGATGATTGGCAACGCGCAATACATCACCACGCTAGATCACTGCAAGGGATACTGGCAGGTGCCGCTGGAGGAGAGGGCCAGGGAGTACACTGCCTTCCAGTCACCACAAGGGCTACACCAATTTACAGTGATGCCTTTTGGCCTACACGGGGCTCCCGCAACATTCCAGCGCTTAATGGACCAGGTGCTGGTGGGGGGGGAGTCGTACAGTGCCGCGTACCTGGACGATGTAGTGGTCTACAGTAGGACCTGGGAGGACCACCTTCATCACCTCAGAGACATCTTGGGCAAGATTCACCAGGTGGGACCCACTCTGAACTCCAGGAAGTGTGTGTGTGCCCAGCTGGAGGCAAAGTACCTGGGATACGAACTGGGTAGTGGCCAGATCTGATCACAGGTGGACAAGGCCATTCTGCACAGCCCTAGACTATGCACTAAGCGACAAGTGTGACCTTTCCTCAGCCTTGTGGGGTGGTATCACCACTTCATCCTACAGTTTGCGACAATCGCTGTACCCTTGACTGACCTCACCATGAAGGTCGGTGGTAACCCGGTGAAGTGGACGGAGATGTGCGAGGAGGCTTTTACCACCGTGAAGCGGATCCTGTGTTCTTCCCCTGTTCTGAGTCCACCAGATTTTTACAAGCGCTTCCTGGTCCAGGTGGATGCCTCTGCAGTTGGGATTGGGGCTGTTCTCACCCAGGGTGAAGAGGGTGAAGAATCCCCGGTGCTCTACCTGAGCCGGAAGCTCCTGCCCCGTGAGACACGGTACTCCACCGTTGAACAAGAATGTCTGGCGATCAAGTGGGCCCTTGACAGCCTGAAGTATTGCCTGCTAGGCCGGGAGTTTGGTATTGATACGGACCATCAGGCGTTGACATGGATCCAAACCATGAAGGACCACAACTCAAGGGTCACCCACCCGGTGGTACCTAGCGCTCCAGCCATTCAAATTCCAGATTCAGCATAAGCTTTGGTGGAGGAACATTGTGACGGACTACCTGTCATGACTGCCCCACTTAGTCAGTCTGGAAGAAGGGGAGGGTGATGCGACCAAGGGCTCGACCACTGGCCTCCGGTAGCACTCTAACGCACACATAGTCCACTAGCAGCACTTACACACATACATGTATAAATACATGCATACACGTAGCGCGGGTGTACCACTTGTGTCCGCGTCGAAGTGTGTGTGTGTGGGTATGTGTGTAGAGTAGCTGGGGAGGGATTCATGTTTGTTTAAATCTCATTTCACTTCATCTTCGTTTTGTGTTCAGTAATAGTGTGTTTGTTTTAGTTAGTGGGTGCACACATTAGCTAACGCAAATACACACCCCATTCACTGGGGGGGCATCGGGGGGCAATGCCTGTCCAAATGGGCTTTTGTGCCCCCCCAAAATTCTCAAAATTCATAATATTACAATAAACATTAAATATAATATAAACATGTATTGATAAATAATTAAAACTATTAATTCACAAACTAATTCATAAGTTAAAAATGCATATAATAAAATCATGGCCAGGCCATCAGGTAGGCTTACCTCCCTAATGCCCCCCTTGGCGCAAAATCAAATTTGACGGCGCTGCCTGACTGGCTATATAAAACACGCCATCATCATCACTCTTGGCACGCGTTTCACTTTCAATGAAACTAGTTAGCGAAAAGTTTTACAAAATGGACATAAGGAAATGGCTCAAAACCCCATCGGCACCACCCACACCAGAATCTACTATAGGATCTACTCCTTCAAACTCAAAACCACTGTCAGTTTCCAAATCCCAGGCGACTTCTCCAAGCGCAATCAACAATGTTTCTCTCCCTGCCACACAGCATGCTAGCCCGCCTAGCCCGGCTAACGTTAGCGACTCCACTGCAGCTTCCTCAGCTAGCACACAAGGTAGAAGCTCAACATTTGGACCGGAGCCTCCACCACCAACTACTCCACCTGAGGATCTCGGTTGTGAAAAACCAAATCAGGTGAAATGGGACAAGTATCCAAGCCGCATTTATAATGGGAAAAAACGTTCGTTTGTTAGTAACTGATATCATGGGAGAGACTGGTTGGAGTACTCGGTAAAGGCAGATGCAGCTTTCTGTTTCCCTTGTAGGAAATTTCATTCAGCATGTGCCAATGTTGATTCAACTTTCACCATAAAGGGATATTGCAATTGGAAGCATGCGATTGGATCTAACAAAGGCTTTCATATACATGCTACTTCTAAAGAGCATGTGACGTGTGAGGCCATCTGGAGGGAGCGAGAGAAACGTAGCACTACTGACACTGAGATTTCCACGTTGACTAACACAGAATAGCTGGGTAGAAATCAATACTACATGTCCTCCATTGTAGATATTTTAACATTTCTGGAAACAAATCAGTTACCTTTGAGAGGTAAGCTGGATGCATTTGATAGTATGTCAGAGGGGGGGGAGTGGACTGTATCTTTCTCTCTTTGAATATACACTCCGAAAAGACACGCAGCTGACCAAAGTCGTAAAAACCATTCCTCGCAGTGCAACTTATACCAGTCATGACATACAAAACGAAATGACTGAAGCAATGAGCAGTGTAGTTATGGATGCCATTGTAAGTGACATAGGCACACATTGGTTCACGATCAAAGTCGACAGGACTCGTGATCCCACTGGGTGTGAGAACATATCTATTGTAATTCGCTTTATATCTGAGGACAGTAAGGAGGTGACAGAGCGTTTACTTACCGTAGCCACTGCCGAAGCCGGGGACGCAGAGACACTCACAGACACTATATTACAAGAACTAACAACAGCTGGGTTGAGAGCTACAAAAATACTGAGTCAGTGTTATGATTGTGCTTCCGTCATGTCCGGAAAGCATGGGGGGGTTCAAAAACTACTACAGGACAAACTTGGTTGAAATTCCGTATGTCCACTGTTTCAACCACCAACTTCACCTTGTGGTTGTCCATGCTCTGTCGGCAGAGGATGCAATCGGTGACTTCTTTCATGTTTGCGGCATGCTGTATAGTTTTTTCAGAAGGCCCACTATATCCATTCACTACAAAGGTGAAGCGCCTCCTGGACCAGTGCTGGACCGGTTATCTGGCTGTGGTCTCAGTGATCCTTAAAAACTTGGAGGATATCTCTGCAGGTACTGTCAGAGATAAACAGCTCTCGGGTCTACAGATCAGAGGTGAGAGTAGAGGCAATTGGGCTTCTTCAACACTTAAAGGAACCAAGCTTTGTGTTTATTGGACATGCAGTGCACAACATATTATTGCTTCTCGACTCACCAAACAAGCAGTTACAGGTCGAGGACATGGACCTACTTACTGGAGTGAAACTCGTGCGCAGTGCCACAGAGTGTGGACGTGAGCTGAGCTGTGACACTGTATTTACCGAACTCTGGAATACAGCCACCAACAACAACACATCACCACAACCCAGCAAAAGGAGACGTACCATGAACAGTAACCTTGAGGAGTATGGTGTTGAGGAGAGTGTGGGACAAAGCGACACCGACAAGACAGAGCTGAAGAGACTCTATTTCAGTGCCATGGATGCAGTGCTGGGAGAGATGGACGTTCGCTTCAGCGAACGCAATGGGGAGCTGATTACTGCATTGGCAGCGCTGGACCCCAAGGATAAAAGTTTCCTTGATGTGACAAAGGTGAAACCTATCCTGGATTTAGCAGGATTCAAAATGGTGGAATCAGAGTACTGTGTTGCACGTCG
Organism: Anguilla pacifica; assembly: GCA_039654925.1. Classification (NCBI taxonomy): domain Eukaryota; kingdom Metazoa; phylum Chordata; class Actinopteri; order Anguilliformes; family Anguillidae; genus Anguilla; species Anguilla pacifica. The sequence continues at coordinate 37,084,486 of CM077284.1, read as the reverse complement.
ATTCCTCCAGTCTCCTCCAGAGGCCTCAGAGGAGAATTGGACAGTTCAGAGACTATTGTCAAAACACAGCAAAACACTTGAAGCAATGCCCACTGTATTGACAGCACTTCAGCTGGCCTTGGTATTTGGTGCTTCGACTGCTACTTGCAAAAACTCATTCTCCACTCTCAAAAGCGTGTTCACCGACCGCAGACGCAGTATGCTTCATGCAAGTGAGGCCAGACTCGTACAGCTTGCATTCGAAAAAGACTTGACCAAGAAGTGCCAGAACGAATGGAAGAGCGCTGTTTTCAGAAAATTTAATTCAGCTCCCAGTCGTCGCCTTCAGCTCTACTAATCATGAGTAAAATGTCATTTTTTTATGTGTTGTACTGTGATAATGAGACAGAACTGTGTGGTGTTAGTTTGGCTGAGCGCAGGGGCCATGGTCCTGCAATGTTCACTCCCGCCATAGAGCCGCAGCTGTTTTTTCTCCCACTGCGGAGACAGCATTAATGGTAGATGATCACTATATTCTGTGTTGTGTGTGTTTGGATAACGACAACTCTTCAATATGAAAATTTGACTAGTTACTTAATATACTGGGTAGGCTATGTAATGTCCGTAGGCCATTTGTGTTTGTAGAGATTGATAGTCTAAGGGACGCATTTTCTTCTGTATCTTTGTTAATGATTGCATTTATAGTAGCTGCTGTTTTTCATAATTCAGTAGTTAGATAGCTAGCTAGGTACCCGGGATAAAAAGCATGCCGTGAGACCATTTTGACCTAAACCAAGCTAAATTTTAATATTGGCTAGGTGGCAAGTGACGGCGAACCCATCATAAAGCTAGCTGGCATTCAAACCCGGTTTCAGAGGGTCTTGGAAAAACCCTATGTCTACACTGCATGACTGCACCATTGTAAAAAGCATGACAGAGCTAGGGAGATTAATTTGATTGAGTTATGGTTTCATGCAGTTTTCTTAAATAATGTAATGACAAAAATGAGCAAAATTGGTGCTCATTGTGTTGTATAGACGCTTTCAACGGTAACACCATAAGCAAACGTTACTGCGCATGTGCGTTGTTATGGCCCAAACTTAACTTACGGCAGACTTCTGCAAACAATCAATAACAACAGAGTCCATCTACACTATTTCTGATAACAAGCAAAATAAATAACAAGTAAATTACATTAGCTAGCTAGTTAAAACTATGTCTAGCCAGTATTATTTGGGGTTACCAGTCGAAGAACCGTTACTTAGCAAAACTCAAATGCGATAACGTTACACTACCAAAAAAAAAGTCAGATGAAAGCGTCTATAAAATGAAAAGGAATTATTTTTTTCTTGATGGAATCGTTGTTTTCATAGAATTAACAACCAGAAGTTTGTGCTTAACAATGGTGCAAATAGAACTACCAACCAGAGTTTTTGAATAACAACGATCCGAATAGAACTACCAACCAGAGTTTTGCTTGATAACGGTAAAATAATATGCCCAAACGGCTGCGGAAGAATATTTGACTTTCAGCTGATTAAGTCGATAAAATCAATAAATATTAAAGTTACTATATATAGGCATTGATGGTAACCCGTTGTATAAGTGGAATAAACCCCTCTGGGCTGTCCCGTGATTGAAAAATAATGTACTTCGGTGGTGATTGAGCGTCCTCGGCTTCGCCTCGGCCGCATCACCACCCCCGTTATAAATTATTTTCCAATAACGGGACAGCCCGTCGTGGTTTATTCCTTATGTATGAGGCTGTGAGCAAACTAACGAACGAACCAACAAAGTCACGCATGGAGCAGGGTTCCTCTAGAGGCGCTCCACCTTCGTGGTGAGCGCTTAAAGCTGCATAGCATTGTCATGTAATGACCATGTAAAAAGGAGTGCCCACCCGTGAAAACCCTGTGCCAACTTGCTGATAATTGTCTGGCACCGGCTCTGGCCCCATTTGTTTGTCCATCCATTTATTGCATTTAACAACTGTTTTGTATATAAACACAAAGCTTAATAGGAAGACACGCACATGATTTCATCACTTAGATTCACGGTTTATTTTACTTATCACAGGGTAGAGCTTCGTTTAGTCTTCGGTGTTGGTGTTGTATGTTGTCTGCGTTCCGCGTCTTCTGTGTTTGTCTGTGACTTCCATGGTTCCTCAGTGTAAGGACCCAAACCGTGGCCAAGCACTGAGGTGGCTTCGAAAATGCCTGACCCCTTGGTGCCTGCGCACTTGCTCCGCAGCAGGGAGCGGCCATTTACCAGGGGGTGTTTGCATTAATAAAACACTAATATATGGGAAGGCAGACAATTTTTTGTGTTTAAAAGTATATTATGTGTGTATAAAAAAATTGTGAAATCATGAAGGGGAAAAAGGGGGATTGTTAGCTCCAGCTAACTAGTTAATTGATGACAGTGAGCAGTTGCCATTGCCTGTTGGGGGAGGAGCTAACTGGTAAGAGGGGCTCTGATTTTGCAAACGGGGAGTGGGTGGGTTAGACAGAGCCATGGTGTCGGTGGCGTGTGTCTGTACCCAGCTATTGTGTGTCGTGTTATTTTATTTTTGTTGCGTGTATATTCATTTTCTGTTTCCTGTGGGTGATCAAAATAAAACACCCTTGCACTAAAGTGCTCCTTTTGGCTGCGCCATCTGTTGGACAGTTGTGATTGGGGCCCACGGACCCTCACCCTAGGTGTGGGTGTGACATTTGGAAAATGTAATTATTATTGAGGACTTCTGAGCATAGCAAAGCCATATGTATGCTGATAGACCTAGCTGACATTGTTTTCTGCTGTAAGTCAGAACGACAGCATGATTCTCTTGAGGAGAACAGTGCCTATTGATCACAGACAAGATTCACTGTCCATATGTAAGTACTGCTAAACTATTTTGGCTATATGTGTTATTTTTTTAATTGAGTGTCTTTAAATAGGTTAGTGCTATTTTACAATGAGGATGTTTTCCACTGTAGTGTAAGCATTCGTTGGTAGCTCAGTGGTATTTATGTTCCATGGAATGGATTTGACATGTAGCTGGATGATGAAAAAAAGGTTTTGGTGGATGGTAGAATATTGTTTTAATGTCGTCCCATCCCCATGCAATAAAACATTACACTGTGTAGAGTCCAGAAAGTGTTTTTGCATTATTTTTTAAATCAGATTTATTTTTATTTTTTCATTTTTGGAGAGAATTTGGATATATTTCTGGACCCCTAGATATTTCAGACCACTGTACTGACGGGAAGCTTGTAATTCCCTCTTGAAAATTATGCAAATGTGAGTTTCTTGAGTCAAAAAAAACAGTTGATACATGAAATACATGATTACGTTGATTCACAGCAATGCATAATTAAACATTTTGGATAGATTTGGAAACACTGGGTACACTGCTTACTTTTTGCTTTATAGATCTTCAGTAGTTATGCATATCCACCCTTGGATTTTATGCACTTGTGGTCAAGGAGTTTTGAATCCAGGACATGCATAGTTTAACTTATTTTATATATAGGATCCTTCAGTATTTCATTGAAAACTTAAAGAAAAAAAAAAAAAAAAAAAAAAAGAGAAAACATCTTTTGCCTTTTTGCCACTACAGTTGTATTTGTGGCACTTCATTTCTCCCTAAATCATGAATATAAACAAATCTAAATAGTAGTTTAAATGGCACCAATACAAACCTTGCTTCATTTAAGCCATTTTTCAAATCTCTGTGATGCTCACATCTGGAATTATAAAGCTTTAAATAAGGTACACCCTAAATGGGCACAGATTGGGTGTTTGGCATGTGTACAAATATTGCTCTTTGCATTTCTTCAACTACTTCTCGCATTTTACGTTTTGCCTTGTTTTGCATATTTTAGTGCTTTTCTCAGCATGCCAGTGGTTAAAAATCCAACCTTTCTAGTGTTAATTAATCATAGAAATGCTTTGTATGCAACCGCTAGATCCACAAGCACTGATATGGACTGGCTGTGTCAGGAGTCGCTCGCACTCCCCCTGCTACTCCTACCCACCACAGGTGCAAGGATCCACCCACCACAAACAAGACAGGGATAAGGTAAGCAGAGTCTATTAAATTTATAATAAACAGTTCATGGACGGGCAGACACCCCGCTCTGACGCACCGCAAGCCATCACATACAATAGTAAGTTCCTCCGTGCCCCACACTCACTCCACGCAGTGGTTGTTCTGACCCTCTCCCGGGTCTGCCCGCGCGGCACAGACTAGCCCCCACTTGGCCGCCCCATGAGGTGGGGGGGGGGGGGGGGGGGGGTCCACACACGCACCAACTGAACAAAAAGGGTGGGACATGACTCGGCCCGTGCCAAGAAATGCCGGGCCTCCTCCACGTCCCAAAATGAAAAACAAAACCCAAAGAAACAGGCAGGGACTGCTCCTTCAGGTCCCTGGAACCACTGCTGCCGGACGTCGTCGTTCTCCCGGGTTACAGAATCCCCAGGACGGGGGAACAGGGCCGTACTGGAGAGAGGAGAAGGCACAGCACCAGTTACCCCACTGTGGACTTGGCAGGACAGAGCACACTCACGCTTCACGGCGTTCCTCGATGCAGGTCCCTCACTCGGTCGGGGCTCCGCCCCCGCTCACCTCCTGCCCAGCCCGGTGCTCACGGCTCCACTTCAGGTTGCCTTCTCCTCCCGCTCGAGTTTTCCCCAAGCCGCCACCACCATTCCTGTCCTCACTCGGCTGCCGACACGGTTCCAGGTCCGCTGTCCCCACCGCCACGCTCGGACCACACACACTTAAAAAAAAAAAAAAAATCCCCCCCAGGGGATTTCTCCCAAAAGAAAATAACCAAAAAAAAATAAAAACGAAAGTCCAGTCCAATCCAAACAACAAAAACAAAAATGGAAAATCCAAAAAACAAAAAAAAACTCCAAGTTAAAAAGTCTACACGGAGCCTGTTCCTTCCTGACCGCCTGAGCCCAAACTGCTGCAATCCCCGCTCTCTTATCCCTCTCCCTGCGTCTGAGGAAACAAGTGGCAGCTGTGGGAGCTCGTTCACTGGCGAAGCGGTGGAAACCAATTAACCCCAGTCCACATACACACGTGTGCTCCCAATTACCAATTAAAGAAAAGCTCTTACCAAGCCGGCGGCTTGTCAGGCTCACCTCCTGACAGCTGTCCTTCAGACAGCTAAGGAATAAAAGTACATCATTGATGAAGAAAGCTAAATTATTAAAACTTTTTAGCACTTCACAAGACAGTACTGGAAATTCAGCCAGATTTTAGAAAATGTACAACTCCATTAATAAGGGTCAAACACCCTCTCTATCTCAACAAATATGGCTGGGTCCTGACCTTATCACAGATAAACTTGAGGTTTGTGATGCTTTTAATTGTCATTTTAAAGAGTCCTATACTACCCTTGTATAACTGGTCAGGGAAATCTATGAGGCTTCTGTTCTCTTTAGATCCTAAACATCTATTGGTGATTATATTTTGGATCCTGGGCTTCTACGAGTCATAGCTCTGATAGGCAAACCCCTAACGTGCATATTTAACCTATCTTTCTCCTGAGTCATTCCTAAAATTTGGGAAACCCCCCTTTTGTGCTTCCTCCGTGTAACTGGACCAACATCAGTATTTGCTCATTTATGCCCACCAGTTTCACCCAAGTTTTTCCCAAATCAGTTTCAGTAATGTACAGAGGGGGGATGGGTCTTCCCCAATAAAGCTAAGAGATGGTGAACTTCACCATAAAATCACAATTAATACTGACTGTCACCAGAAATTATTCAAATTGAGGGCAGTGGTCAGTTAGAGGGAAGGAGAGTTGCCTTTCTCAGGAGGGTGCTAGCCCACTGCCTCATGTACTTATGCTCAGCTACCTAAACACACATATACACACACACACACACACACACAGGAAGATGGTGATACAGGGGTGGTAGTGCACTCAGATATTATTACTTTAATCACCATATGCAATGAGGGTAGGGTCCTTGTCTGGTAAACCACCCCAGAAGTATGGCAGCAGACCACTCCAAAATGTTCTTTAAAAAAAGAGACAATTAGCTGAGGTTTAGCCACAGCTAACCATGCAACCCAGATGTTAGTAAATAAATATCTAATTGAAACAAAATTGTACAAAACACCAACAAAAACACTGGGTCAGTATAACATTGAAATTACCCATCCAAATACAAAATCAGACATGTTAGCATTACCCCCACTCAACAATAAAAGGAGGAGGCTGTGCAAATACGCAAGGAGGGAGAGAGAAACTCTGCTTTACTTATGCCCCAGAACAGCCCCAGGGCCACTTGACTGCTTAAGCAGAGTATATAAAATTTAGAACACAAGGACAACTTGTACATCAACAAAGCAAGAATGAAACACTGCTAGTATGGCAAGAGTATTAAGGCATCACAGCAGTGACTATGTCCTAAAATGACAAACACACGTTAAATGTATTTAAAATAAGACAAGGAAAACATAAACTGGACATTACAGGTAAAGTAGCCTATTCATGTTTCCTAACAAAATAATATTTCCTCAGTAGAATTGGATTCATCATTTTTCCTCCGTAAACTTAATCAGAAATTCCTAAGCAATGCATAGACACACTCAAGCTAAGAAGGGAATTGCTTGTTAATGTAATTGTAGTATAAGGTGGTGTGTCAGCAGAGGATCCATGCCACAGCAACTGCCCAGCGGACTATCAAAACGGGAAAAATCGTCCACCAGTTACATTTGCATGAAGGAGGAGATGCTCGTGATTTAATCACTTATAACCCCAATTAGACACCGCCATCTAAAAATAACATTTTCTTAAATTGTTTTTCTTGGTCAGTGATTCAATATCCAAAGTGAAACTAATATGGACATTAGCCTATACACTGTGCTCAAAACTACCTGACACAGTCTGACCACAAAGTTTGCTGAATAACTGGTTATAGATGTACATTTCACTCAAATACACACAACAATGTTATGGGTGACAATCATGTCCCCATTTACTTCTTAAAGCTAAAATTTTCCTGTCCTTTCCCCTTAAAATAAGACCAGCGGTAATTTGACAGCAAGCCACTGTTCTAGTTTGTTTGTGTGTACCGCGGTCAAGGTATTAACTGTCAGATATGGTTTTGAGTGCTCACATTTTATCACCTGGTGGTGGTTGTGTGAACAACCAATTGCCCCTGAGTAAAACCAAAAAAAAAAAAAAAATGCTAATTTGCCTCTGCTGGGAAGATCTCTTGTGGTGGTAGCGCCAAATGAACCCCTAAACCACTGCATATGATATACAAGTGCGCTAAGGTAGACTACTAAAAGTGCTGTAGATATGAAATCTAATGTCAACTGGTTTCCTAAGATAAAATAATGACAGCCCTGCAAATAAAAAGATCAATGCCATTTGTAAATGCTCAAGTTACTGTATTTACAAAACACAAAGAAAGCACAAAGTCAAATTAAAATAACAAGGTACCAAAAGGCTAGAAACAAATGACCTAAAAAGTAAAAAACAAAAAAAACAAAAGGCAAAGAATCAAAATTCAGAGGTGGAGTTCCAGCAACTTCTGTGTCCTGTCTGTGCCATGCTTGACAGCAGTTCCAGTTCAGGATCAGGCAGAGCAGTCCAATGCACCGGGGCATTTCCAGGGTGTTACATTATGCTCACCATTTGTGGTGCAATGAACACATCGTTGCCTGGTTGCTGTTGTAAACACCTCACAGCTAGACCAATGAGGGTTTGTAGCTGGAGGGGAAGGCATCGCGTGTTCTTCCCTTGGCTGGTGTGATTCAAACCGGAGATGTTAGTTATTTTTTTAGTTAGTTAGTTATTTTTCCTCTGTTCGTAAGAACAGGGCACAATTATAATTAAGAATGCACTGGTTCCGTTGCCACGGGTCAGATATGAAGGCGTTGCTTCATATCTCGCTTAAAACTGGCCTGAAACGGACCAGTAGCATTCTGGTTACTCTCCGTTCGCAAACGGGGCTATGCTGTCATCAGAGATATATCTGATCTGTCACCGGACCGTCAATATTCCAATGGGAGCATCAGAATATTCACAAATGCGCGGAACAACACATCAAATATATCCATGACCACAGCAAGAAAGCGTAACGGTTACTAGGTTTTACCCTCGTGTTAATCTGACTCCAATATTAAATTATAATTTAGAATTTGGTTTTAACTATACGTGGAATTTGGAGTGGTTACACTCGGCTCTACCTTGTGCCATCATTCCTCAATATATGCTCCCGGGTTTAGCACTATTGTTAAATCTCAGTTCGGTGAAGCCCCCAGAGGGTAGGAGGCGGACCACCATAATACATGCCTTCCTTGTATGGATAGTGCATCGATAGTTATGAGCCCAGGACGGTGCGTATCTATTGGGTTCCTTCAGGCGAATTTGACAAGGACCGGCGTATAACGCCCATGGGTCCTCTTAAGCCAAAACACCAGAACCAATACCACCAATCCCGTTAGCGGGCAGATCGTGGTCGCCTATCTAACTTGAAGACCTCACTACAGACTTTTACTGTACTAGACCCCTGATCAGTAGGTCCTAGTCAGAATTGTCCCCCTGAGTATTTAAACGGAATTACGGCTGAAAAGAAGATAAAAGTGATTAGAGTCACAAAGACCACGCAAGTTAAAAATAAGAAGAATTTATTAAACAGGCAGGTAGGTCATTCGCTTCAAATTAGCAGTCAATTAAAATATAGAAAGTTTTAAAAACATAAGTACAAAGTAAAAGTTCTTACCAGCCTGGTAACTACACACAAAATCACAGAGTCTGCGCAGTGTGGGAAGTCGATTGCGATCTTCCATGTCTGTCTATAGGCAACACAGAGCACAGAGTATGTGCACTGTGGGAAGTCGATTACGATCTTCCATTGCTATCTATACACAGAGCACAGAGTATGTGCACTGTGGGAAGTCGGTTACGATCTTCCATTTCTATCTACACACATAGCACAGAGTATGTGCAATGTGGGAAGTCGGTTACGATCTTCCTCGATTGCTTTGTCTCCCTTCCTTTTAAGCCAAATCCCGCGTTTGGTCTAGGCGGCATTGCCATAAATTAACCTGTCCGAATAGAATTTGGAATTCCGGCCCCCACTATTTGGAGGCTGTTGCAAAAACAATTGGTGAGGAAATTGGGGAAAGGAGAGGATTACCAGAGAGGACATTCCATTGTGATAGTTTTTTCCTAAGTTTCTGAAACTATGTTTCATTAAAGGTGATTTGGTATGAAACCTATTTCATTCAATTGCTTGAATTCCTGTGAACACGCCCATACCAAGCATGTCCAGGGGATGTACTATTATGGTGCTGTTGTCATGAAAATACCCTTTTGGTGTACCATTTTGTATGTAATCCATGTTATTATTACATAGGTTATAATATAGTAATACAATGAACACATATGCATGGTTTGTAGAATTTTCCAGAGTTTGTAAATATGATGAACAGATGGTATATAGTCCAGATTCAGAAAAGGAATAAAAAGGGTAATGACAGAGGGGACCACAGAGGGGTGTGTTACACTGTGTTACTGTCAAGCACAGTTGCCCCACCATTCGGCCAGAGGTCTGATGATCTTTTTCCCCTTAATGGCCCCAACACACACACCTCCACAACCCTAGACAAAGAGACTAGTTCCCCTTATCTTAGTCGTGTTCAGATGGTAGCATTCCAGAGAGCCAAATGGCCAGCTCAACCGAAGGAAGTCCGAGCACCTTATTGTTTTATTACACGGCTCTGGGTTCTTTGAAGTCCAGGATGAGACTCATCCAGCAGGCTCGTTCAAATGCCAGCCTTTCCTGGTTCCCAGTTTGACTCCCCTCTTACACTGTTGTCTTCTGGGAGTGAATCAAATACTGGTGCAACAGACACAGAGGGAGCTGGAGACACACATACAGAAACTGTGCTGTGTCTGAGCACCAGAGCACTGTGGGACAGTCCTCTGGTCAGTACCCTGCCTGTGCCGCCTCTTCAGAGGAACACTTCCAGGGCAGGGTTGATGTGGAGGAAATCCATGACCCTCTAATGGCAGAGGATAGGGTGACCGTGAGGGCAAAGGAGAGCTCACAGGCGCGAGACTGCTGAGAAAAAAAGAGACAGAAAGATATTATTTAACCATTTATACAGAGCCCACCAACCCTGGCCATGAAAGCCATCATGCCACTGAACTGTTCAGTACATGCTCATATACCCGCTAACCAGTCCAAAACCTTATTCAACAGCAATAGTAATCAACGACATCTCCCATGTTATGCATAAATTGCTTATTTGTTTACCTGCACAGCCTTTTCCAGTGCATACAGAACAATTTACTGATGCGGAACAATGATTACTGAACAAACACTTCCACCCACCAATTCAGTTAAAATATTTGATGTATGACTAATAAATAATCATAGATTTTCATGTAGCTACTCTGTCTTGCCAGCTTGGAATTTGACTTGAGTGAAACTGAGATTTTGCAAGGAGCTTGTGCAGTAATTTACTTCAGTACGCAGGAATTTAATATCAGTTGCCACCGGAAAGGTGCTTTTAATGTCATGGTCCTGTGTTCCAGTTTGTCTGTCTTTCCCTGTTGGGCCGCCAGATGGCGGCACTTCTGTTTGTGTCCTGCTCCCCCTTGTTTAATTGTATTATTGGTTTCTATTATTCCATTGGCTGTCTCGTTCTCCCTTCCCTCTCTGTGGCCTGATTGTTCATTGTGCCCTCCTGTGTCTCGTCAGTGTCGGTCTATTTAAGTTCCCTTCCCCTGGACTCAGGTGCTGGATCCTTGTTGCTTGTTGGGTTGTTGTTTGTCCTGCCCATGTTCCTGCTTCATGTGTTCCTGCCCTGTATGTACCTGCCATTCTCTGGTTTCTACGAGTTTTTGGATTTTTGGATTTTCCTTGTTCTTGTGTTTGTGTAGTTTTCCTTGTGTTTGAGAATTGCCCTGCGAGGCCTTTTGTTCCCTTTTGTTCTCTGCGTTTGGTTCCTGTGTTCCCCTTTTTAAGTAAAGTCTTTGTTCTTCCTGATTTTGTGTTTGAGTTTTACCCTCTCTGCATTTGGGTCCAAACCCACTACACCCGCCTAACATTTAAAGGTATGTAATTTTGCTTGCTAGCTTGCCGCTGTATATTCATTTAGTTCAGAGGGATACGTTTTTAGCTCAGACCACAAGGATTCATGCATTGCTGCTAACTAGAACATTATTTTTCTGGTACAATTTCCTTTAATGCAGTTACACAAAGTAATTGTTCTCAGAAATGTCTTGGTGTGTTGTTCATAACACATTGTTGCTCTTCTTTGAACTTTTTCCAGAGCCTCTCTCTTTCTTGTAGTACAGTCCCCAGAACTACACACAATACTCCAAGTGTGGTCTAACAAATGCATTGTATAAGTATAACTTCCTTGGATTTATACTCAATACTTTTGGCAATATATCCCAGTATCCTTTTGGCCTTTTTTCACTACTACAGCACAGTGCCTAGAACCAGAAAGGCTTTGATCAACCATTACTCCCAAGCCTTTTTCAAACTGAGCAGATTATTCCAATCGTGTTCCTCCCATAAAGTAATCCTGCCTAATGTTTTTATTTCCCACATGCAGAACTTTACATTTGGCTATATTAAATTTCCTTTGCCAGGTTTCCGCCCACTTCTGGATTTATTTAAATCTTCTTGGATTACTTTAGTAGCTTCCAAACTATTAGCTGGGCCTCCCAGTTTTGTATCATCTGCAAATTTGACTAATGCACTTTCTATGTCCCTGTCGAGGTCATTGATATAAATGAGGAACAGCAGTGGTCCCAGCACAGTTCCTTGTGGAACTCCACTTCTAACAGCTCCCTGCTCAGAATTTCCCTCCTTACTACTAATCTTTGTGTTCTACTCTGTAGCCAGTTCTGAACTCACTCTGAAATACATCCTCTAATTCCTACTGTCTTCATTTTACTAACAAGTCTCATGTGGTACCTTTATGAAATGCCTTTTTGAAATCTAAGTAAATAATATCATACACCTTGCTATAATCAAAAAACTTGTTAGGTTCTTCAGAGAATACCAGAAGGTTTGTCAGACATGACCTTCCCTTATGAAAACCTGGCTATCCCTTAGGATGTTGCTATTTTCAAGAAATACTTCCAACTTGTCCCTAATGATAGATTCCAGTGTTTTACCTATTACTTCGAAAGTGGATGAATGTAAACATAATCCCAAAAAAGATGGGAACACCTGAAAAATCTGGGCTATTCTAAGAAAGCTGTCAGTAAATCTAGCATTGTACTTGAAGTTAATAACGAGAAATGTTTTTCTCCACGGATGGTAGCCATGCTTTTTAACTAATTCTTTACTGAAATAGCCTTAAATCTTGTGAAGCGCCTGCCATCTTGCATTGGAATTTATTCCTGTTTTTCAAAAAAAATGAAAGCTTCTTATGGAGCCAATGTTGTAGAAAAATTCACACTTTCTCCGTTCAGTGAAGAATTTGTTAAAAGACAGCGGGATCAATTGAATGTAAACAAAAGCAAAAAGGAAAAATATTTTGCTCAGGATAGTCTTTTCTTTAGCTCTTGAGAAAGTAGTAAGATCTCAATTGTACATCTTTTTGAGATCACTTCAATCTGAATTGTTGCTCCTAAAACCCCCTTAGGAGAAAAGATGAGATAATGAGCGAATGAATTTGTGACTTCAATTTGAGCCCACCTCTTTCCTTAAGTGGCTTGTGTCGCTTGTCAGGCCGCCATTGTAAATAAGAATTTGTTCTTAAGGCACAAGCCAAATCTTGACAATCCTTGCCCATTTAGGGGGTACCCTATTTAAAGCTTCATAAAATCTAAGGGTGGATATGTAGAACTACTATAGATGTATGAAGCAAAAAATAAGCAGTGTACCCAGCGTCTCCAAATCTATCCAAAATGTCTAAATTATGCATTGCTGTAAATCACAACATATTCACGTATTTCACTACAAATCAAATGTTTTGACTCAAGAAAATCACTGTTGCATAATTTTCAAATGGAAATTACAAGCTTTCTGTCAGTACAGTGGTCTAAAATAGCTAGGTGTCCAGAAACATATCCAAAATCTCTCCAAAATTGAATAAAATGCTTTTTGTCCACTATAAAGCATATAAATGAGCCCCTTATGAAGGTTTAAGATGAAACATTGCTATCAGATTTTAAAAAATAATGCAAAAATATTGTCACACAATGCGGTACAGTACCTAAATGTGTAATAATTAACTCGTGTGTATTTCTATACTCTGTACTCTCGTATGTTTTCTTGTATGGGGATAGGACAACATGAAAACAATTTTCAACCGTCCACCACGTTTTGGCAATGTTCCAACTCTCACATCATCACTGTTACATGCTTCACAAAAACTATTACACTACCATATAACGCTTACATTACAGTGTGAAATATTCACATTATATAACACCACTAACCTATTTAAAGATACTCAATTTCAAAAATAACGTATATAACCGAAATATTTTGAGCAGTAATACTTACATAGCAATGATGAAATCTCCTCTATGTTCAGTAGATGGAGACAGAGACAGTATCAATGATACTGTTCTATTCGCTTCTGTTTTACTCCAGAAAACGACGTCAGCTAGGTCTATCAGCAAACATATGGCTTAGCTATGTCCAGAAGTCTTCAATAATAATAGTATTTCCCAAGAAATTACGAGATATCGTTGACCACGTTTCGTTAGGTGCAGCATATTTTCTGCTAACATAGAATGAATGCGTAAGTGAATGCGATGCTAAGAATATTTTGTTACGCTGACCTATAAAACGCTATTCCAAAATCAGAATTAGACATGTTATATATCGTTAGAAAGCTTATACTCTCACCTACTGAATAAATGAATTGTTAATCAAGCCAGTCTGTACTAGAAAGGGCGACGACGCCGTAAACAACAGGTGTGGTATTACGCACAGCTATTTTGGAAGATACCCTGGCGTCACGGATGCGCGTATATTTCCCAAACAGATTGTCCAAGACAATATATGACCACGCAGTCTCAAAAGGGACATCTCTACACGTAAAACCAACGGTAAGATTGCAAATTTATTCAATATTTAGTCCCAGATATTGACTGTAGAATGAGATGGTATAATTTTTAAAAACTTTTTCTCATTTATTTCGTTATTCAGTGAGCAGCGTTTTCACTGTTGTATAGGCATATCTTGGGGCTATTGTCGGGTTTATCTTGTTGCTAAGACGGAATATGATTTTTTAGTGGTGAAAGAATATTTTTATGAATGCCAAGATAGACAATATTGTCCATTATGCCAAGGGTGGGGGGTGTTTTTTAGATGAGACTGCAGGGAGGGGGTGCCTGTTAAATGAACGACCAGAGCCACAATGGTGGGGCTGCGAAACTCCGTTTTCAGCATAGTTGTCGTGTACCGTCTACTAATGAAACTAAAACAACGCGTTTCTGTTTTTATCTCACACTTTGGTTGCAGTAGCACCGAATGTTTGAGTTTAGTAATCTCGGCACGCCGGCGTGCTGACCACTAGTGGCTGTGCCCTAAGCAGTTAATGACTTGCCTTGTGAAATAAAGGTGAAATAAATGAAATAAACTTCCGTAAGACGAATGGATATTGAATTTAGATGCGGTTGTTTCTCATGAGGTCACTATGAGAAAACTGAGACATATCTGAGAAGAATCATGAGATCCTAGCAGTCATAGCTGAGTTTTCTTTGACCTCTTTCTCTGATCTCATGGTCCCATGTTCAGGAGACCTAAATTAGACTTATTTAAGATCATTTAGAGATTTTATTGTGAATTTGTCAATTACCACTTCCTCTGTTCCTGAAGATTTTAAGTTAGCTAAAGTCATCCCTTTATATAAGAAAAAATCCCGTACTAGTCCAGGAAATTATTGCCCGAACAGTATTTTGAGTGTTGTATCCAAAGTTCTTGAAATGGCTGTTCATGTTCAACTTGAAGAATACCTTGTTAAACACAATTTAATCTACCAATTCCAATCTAGGTTTAGACAAAAGTTTTCTACTGAAACGGCATTGATCAATCTTCTGGACTCTATGAAAACCGATATGTCAAAAGGCAACTGTACTGGGATGCTCTTATTAGATTTGTGTAAAACATTTGACACAGTTGATCACCAAATACTTTGTAACAAGCTTGAGTTAATGGGTATCGAATCAGTAGACTGGTTCAAGTCTTATTTGAATGATTGAAAACAAATGGTCAATATTGATAATACTTTTTCTGATACCATGAATGTTAGCAGCGGGGTCCCCCAGGGAGGCATCCTTGGACCTCTCTTATTTTTATGTTACATAAATTATATGATCCAGTGTATCAGCCATGATTGTAAATTGTTACTTTACGCTGATGACAGCACCATAATATTTTCTCACCCTAACCCAGATATAATTGCTTTCAAATTGAGTAAAGCCCTGAACTCTTTTCAGACTTGGTTCATAGACAACAAACTGTCAATAAATATCGACAAGACCGAATGCATCCTGTTCCAAACGAAAATCTAGGAAGGTGAAGGAATTTAAAGTGCAATGTTCTGGTCACTCTGTTCTGGGTTCAAAGTCTGTGAAGTATCTAGGGCTTGAAATTGATCAACATGTTTCTTGTGATCTCATAGTTCTTTCATCTGTTCTTTCCAAAGTTAATTCTCGCATCAGGTTTCTATACAGACAATGCAGTTGTTTTGACCTGAAGTTAAGAAAGCTCATTTGCTCTGCATTGATTAGCTGTCAGTTTGATTATTGTGCTCCTGCCTGGTTCAACAGTGTCAGTAAGCATTATAAAAAGAAATTGCAGGTGGCTCAAAACAAAACTGCGAGATTTATTTTAAACTGTGGCCCGCGCACACATATTGGTAGGGAGGAGCTTTCCAGTCTAGGTTACTTGTCAGTTAAAGATAGTGTCAAATTCAGTCAAAATCATGTTTTCAAAATCACTCAAGGCACAGATGCTCCTTATCTCTCCAATAATTTTGTTTGATTATCTTCCGTTCACAGTTACTTCACATCGCATCAGCCACATTTTATTTTACTGGAATCCGAGATTGGAATGTTCTTCCTGATTCAATCAAAACGGCTAGTTCTCTGAATGTATTTAAATATTGTTTAAAGCACTTTCTCCTTGCCCAGTGATCCTTGTTGACTGTTGTTGACACTTTGTGTGTGTGTGCACGCGTACATGTGCGTGTTTTTGTACTGTAGATATTTTGAAATGTAGAGATCAAGATTTGTATATTTGTTGTATATTTAGTTATTTTAATAGTCCAGTCTCAGACCCCATTGAAAATGAGCCAGCTATTGCTGGCTTAATGGGTAATCCTTGCACTCAATACTCTACAAATTGTTTCTCATTTTAGCATATCACTTTTTACAATAGCCCTCTTTGTACTGTTTTAAGTAAGTGTATTTGTTCTATTTTGGAATTTTTATATGATGAGTGCAAATAAATTAATCAAATCAAATTCTCTAGTAAAACTCTCAACAAAATAACTATTTAAGGCATCAGCAATATCTTAGAAAGCAATGCTCCTTCTTCATTTCTGATGCACTTGCTATCCTCTTTGGCTACGTTAACACTGCAGGCAAAAGTGGCCCAAATCTGATATTTTTGCTGATATATGTGACTCAGATCTGTTTTTTCACAACAGTGTGAACAGCACAAGTCACATGGAATCTGGCCTTTTCAATTCTGATTTGGGCCACTTCCATATGTGGTCCTAAATCAGATACAGGTCTGATTTTTTGCAGTGCGACCTCAGTCTGTCATAATGGAATTCATGACTTTTACGTCACTCTAGATAGGGAGGGCAAAAGGGAGCTTTAGAATGTCGCCAACAGTATATGCGCGTGAGTTTGACAATACATTTCTCATAGAAAAGGTTGTTTGTCGCCTTTTTTTAGTTAATTACAGTGGTGATAGAAGTGACAATAATTAAGTGGTATTGTGCTGTTAGCCTTTATTGATCGGTGTACAAGGTTAATGTGAAGTAGCTAGCACAATCAGACAACACTAACTCATAAAAATATACTTTGAATGGTACTTGCTCAATCGAACGGTAAATGTGAAAAACATTCGATTATAGTCAGCGGCACCAAAATTTTCTGTCACATCCTCAAGAAACGGCAAAAGTCCCAGTAGAAGATTGAATTAAATCTTGTAAAGTTACATATTTTCTAAAATGTCCACAGTGAGTGAAACTAGGCGATCTGAGCGTATAGTTGCTATGTAAATTTGGATGAAATCTGTTTCAGTGAAGCCATTCACGTCACGATCCCACCACTCCTGGCTCCGACTCCGCATCCACACACACCTCCGTACAGAAGTAGCAGCCACAAAAAGCCATAATTTAAAATTTTGCTCTCTTTCTCCTCATCCTTGTTATCATCTGCACGCAAATTTGCTGGCTTCTACTGCACATCAACTTATAAATGAAACCGTAAACGCTGACTTCAGTGGCCTCCACTGTTTACTTCCATACGACAGCGTGCTGCGTGTGACGTCTTTGTTATTGTTTTTTTGCGCATGCGGGCCAGGTCAGAACCGTGACCAGTTCACACTGGAATCTGATATTGGCCACATCTAAAAAATAATGTGAACAGCCAAACAAAAAAATTGGATCTGAGCAATAAATCCGAATTGAGCACTAAGGCTTGCAGTGTGAACGTAGTTTTTGACTTTCCTTTTCCTACTACAATATGGAAAGAAATGTTTAGGATTACTTTTTGCATCTATGGAAATTTACCTTTCAAAGAGCCTCTTGGCTTCCTGTAGTTCTTTTTTAACCTTAGCATGCACATTACAATATTCATCCCTATTACTATCACTGCTATCATTTGTATATATCTTATACAGTTCAGGTGTTTGTTTTTTTTGCAAACTCTTCCGTATGGCTTTGTTCATCCACTGGGGGGAGCGTTTCTTCAACGTACTTGTCCTTAACTTTGGAATAAATTTACTTTGCGCCTCAAAAATAGCCCTTTTGAACCTACCCCACTTTTCATTCACAGTCTTGCAGTTAAGAAATTTCACCCAGTCAATATTACTTAAATTTTCTTGCACCTTGTTGAAACTGGCTCGCCTAAAATTAAAAATTCTGGCCATAGAGGAGGCCTTGTTAATTTGCCATACTGCATTGAATCTAACTGCATAATGGTCGCTAGTCCCAAGTGGCTCAATTACCTCTATGCTACAAATTCTGTCTGTCTAGCACCAGATCCAGAATTGATTTCCCTCTTGTGGGCTGATTGACATACTGTGCCAAAAAAGGTCATTTATAACATCTAAAAATTATTCCTCACATCCTCATCTCCAAGCCATGTCTCTGTAATCCCAACTATGTCATAACCCCCCCCCCCCCCCCCATTTATAACAGCCTCTAGTTCTAACATTTAAGCAAAGACATTTCAGATTATTACTTCTACACATCTTCTCCCATTCCCTCACCCCTGCCATCCCAAGCCACCCTTACTACAATTTTGCTTTAACAAGACTTCATTAGTGTTCACACCATTATGGGAAGCCCTGACAGCTTCCACCATAGCAGTCTGTGCTTCCCTACCCTTTTCATTTTCGGACCTCCCTGCCCCCCCAAGTTCCTAGTTTAAATAATCATGTGCTACCTTAAGCATATGCTGCCCAGTGCAGCAGTACCCCTCCGGTTCAGGTGCAGCCTGTCGCGCTTGTACAGGCCACCTCTGTCCCAGATGAAGTCCCAGTGCTCCATAAGCCTGTACCCCTCTTTCCTCTACCAGGTTTGTAGCCACAAGTTAAACCTCCAAATAAAATGTTGGTTTCCTCTACTTGCATGTGGTACCAGTAGTATTCCAGAAAAAAACAAACTACTGTGGAGGTTCTGCTTCTAATCTTTGAGAGGTGGTTGAATCATTTTGTGGCAGATGGCAGCCGCCAGTGGCCGCTGCAGTGGCAGTCGGATTCTCCTGGCAGTCAGTCTGGCGGGTGCCCTTGGATGATTTTGTGGCGGGTGGAGGACTGGCAGCTAGTCCGTGGCGGGTGCGCTGGCGTGGATGATCAAGTGGCAGCTAGTCAGTGCAGGTTTTATTGGCTGTTGGCGGAAAGGTAGGATTTTTGTGGCGGCTCTGGTCACTGTCTGGTTTTCCTGCCAGATATTTCAGTCAGCGCTGAAGGGAGCTAGAAGCAGTGCCGTGAAAAATCCGAACAAGATGTTTCTGTGTGATTTTACATGTTGAGTCCATTTGATAGTTCAAGTTAATCTGACAATTTTTATCAGTATTTATTGTAAGTAGGAAATATAGTAGAACTTGTAGTAAAATGAAGTTGACAAGCAAGTATAAACATATGTTTTCAGGAGGAATATGCTTCCTGTAGTTATTCACCAGCAGTGTTGTACATGAATTTAAATGTGTTGTGTGACCCTCGTGTTGCCTGTCCCTCCAATAATGCACACAGGAGAGGATATCTTGGTGGATGATGTGGTCTTTAATTCTGAAAGTGCAACCATGAGTTCAGCACAGGATGATATTGCGTCATCCACTGGTCATTTATTCGTCACAGCGCTGGATTTTCGTATCTGCTGTTATAATATATTACAAATGTTATATAATAGAATATGATATAATATGATATGTAATATACATACATATAATATAATACAATACACATATATATATATATATATATAAATGTAATATTTCAAGACATTGTGTGATTGTATAGTGGATTTACTATATATTTCTATAACACTTATACCTATTAGTTAACCAGCATCATCCATTTTTTAATTTATGTGAAAGAAAACCATACAAAGATGAAATGTTACTGGTGTTTCTTACTCTCATGGCAGACATTTTGTCATGAACATAGTCAGCACTAACCCGCCAATTATTCTACACCATTTAGCAATTAAAACGCTCGGTAGAATCAATATCGGTACTCTTTTCAGTAATTAATTACAACATTAACATTAGCTGCAACCATGAGTTCAGCACAAGATGATATTGCGTCATCTACTGATCATTTGTTTGTCTATGGGGAAACATATTTGTTTCAGTAACGAATGAAATAGCATAGCTAACATGTGCGTCTGATACGAATCTGGAATCCTTTAAAATAGCGTGTGATGGAATGAATATGTAGTGCATACGCGTATGTCACTGTAGGTGTTTAATAGATTTTACGTTCATTTTAAATGTGTTATATACACTACTGGAACGTGACTTACCACAGCGCTGGATTTTTGTATCTGCTGTGGATTTCCGGTTTCCAGCAGCTTCTTTAAGCTATTCTACAAGACCAGTAGGTGTCGCTAGCTGAACACATTTTAGCAGGAATTTCACCATAAAATAACTGTCTATTTACAACCTGTTACAGCTGCATGAGGCAATTAGAAATATTTGACACTTTGATCTGAGACAAAGTTTGAATGTAAAATGGTAAGATTAAAAAACACAGGGCCAAGTGACTTGAAACAATTGAGGAAACGTTGGGTAGCATTGCTTGGGAATACAGCTTATTTAATTTTCATGAGGCAAGATAGCCTATATTGTTTGTAGTACAGTAATTTGGCGTCATTTTGATATCAATACTTTTAATGGCAGGCCTAGTGTCATGGTTCTGTGTTTTTGTCTGTTTTTCCTTGTTGGGCCGCCAGATGGCGGCCCTTCTGTTTTGTGATCCTTCCCATTCCCCTGTTGGTTAATTGTATTATTGCTTTCAATTATTTTATTATTGTTTCTGCTTGTGTCTTGTTGTTCCCACCCTGTCCTGGCTTGATTGTTAATTGTGCCCTCCTGTGTCTTGTTGGTTTTGAATCTATTTAAGTCTTTTGTCTCCCTGACTCGGGTGCTGGTTCCTTGCGTTTCATGTGTGTTTCTGCCTGCCTGCATTTTGACCTGCTTGTGTTTCTGACTTGGTTTCTGCCTGTGTTTCCTGATGTCTTCCTGCCTTTGTATTTCTGCCTGTGTGTTCTGACCTGCTTGTATTCTGCCTGCCTGTTTCTGTTCACTGTTTCTGTCCTCGTTGTTTGTTTTCTTGTTCCAAGTTTTTTCTGTTTTGTTTATTGTTATAAGTAAAGTCTTTGTTTTATATACCTTTTGAGTCTCTTTTTTACTCTGCACTTGGGTCCAACCCGCCAAAACCCTGACACCTAGATTTTGCCAGTTTGAATGAATGAGTTATAGACAGTGTATGTCTTGTATGTGTGAGTAACCTGGCATTTTTGTACATTGAAAACGTATTTTTTTATGAGATATCATTTTGTTTTGCAAAGCGTTTTGTTATGAGAAAGTGAGAAATGCGAAGTGACCCTTTAAGAAACGGTTGTGGATTCTGGCTATCCTTGTGTGAATTTGTAAAGTCTGATGAGCGTGTAGCACTTTCGTTTTGCTATATATGTAAAACAGTGGCTGTGCCAAAGGGTGCAATGGCGAGTGCAAGTATAAACGCATCAGAAATGCAGCTGAAATATGGCCAGTGTATGTATTCACGGATTTGACGGCCATCCAACAAGCCTTGATTGACAAAATAATCAGCAAGCACGTAGAATTAGAGCTTCCATAGTTGCAACTTGTGTAGGCTACCCTTCTGTCCTGCTCCGTTTTCTGTTATTTCGTGGCGATACACTTTTAGTGTTGGTTTATAAGGCATTTTGATCTTGCAGGTAGGAGTCCTCTTTGCTGTTTTGCTAAGCTAGATCAGTGACCTTATGTGAGAGTTGGAAGTAGGAGAACCGGAAACTTGAAAGTGGAGAATAGGAGCAGACGCATATGTCCCAGCAAGCTTTACATATGATAAAATAACAGTAGTACGAGAGAAATTAGGAAAAATTATGCAATTGATTAGTTGAAACAATGTTTTTAGCAGAATGGGCATGTAGATGAAGGTTGACATGATCACAGACTATTGTGTGAAGTAAATGAAGTGACCATGAGTGAGCTGAGTTTCCTTATCGAACGGTATATATAACAGACGGTTTGAAGCATCAGTCTTTAAAGTGGTGGGTAAAGTAACGAAATCTATTGGACTGATGTGCTTTTCTCATGTTCAGTATTAGTAGTTATAATTATGATGGACTCATGATTTTAAATATAATGTTTTGATACATACGTAGTAATTGTTTGTATGTGGCTAGATAGAGAACAGGGTGAGGTAACATGAATGTAGAAATGTGGCATTTGCTGATAAGAACGTTTTCTACAGTAGCCAAGTGAAATACACAGTAGTTACTAGAAATGGCACAGCGGTCAAGTGGTGTAACTTTTTAAGAAAATCAGTACATTTTCCGTCATGAAATGCATATGGGTGGCCGTGGGTGACTTTTGATAAAGCAAATATAAGCATAAGGAAACATTAGTGTGAAATATGAGAATATCTACCTGAGGGCGAGGCGGGATTCAATCCTTCGACCTCTGGCTTTCCAGTGCGTAACTTTGGCAGTACACCACCATGACATAACTATTCAATGCATGACATTTCATGGTCAAACCAGTCAGTGGTTTTAAAGAAGAACACAGGCCAGTAAGCACAGCTGAGCTCCGGTTGAATCCATATGGCCTGGCGATATTGTAGCCGGTTAAGTGAACATGCAGATGGTATATCATAATACGGTGTGTATGTTGGGTGAACGCCGGGTAGATGTGGTGCAAAGGCAATAACTGAGAAGTAATAAACAATTATTAGTGAGGAAAAAAGCCGGTTAAAGAAACTTGTTCCTGGCTGGGCTTTAACCGGCAACTTCATATTTTGTAGACTGAGACATTTATCACCAGGCCACGACTGGACTAGCTATTGAGACTGTAAATGTTTCAGAGTAAAAAGATATGTGGCGACATAGCTCAGGAGGTAAGAGTGGTTGTCTGGCAGTCAGAGGGTTGCTGGTTCGATCCCCTGCCCTGGGCATGTCGAAGTGTCCCTGAGCAAGACACCTAACCCCTAATTGCTCTGGTGAATGTGAGCCATCAACTGTAAAGCACTTTGGATAAAAGCGCTCTGTAAATGCAGTCCATTTACCATTCCATATGGGTATTTTGCGTGTGTATGCGAGATTTTGATTGGCTCATGTAGATGAAGGATTGTCTGGCGTCGGTAAAATATCCAATGGGGAGACATTTTGTTTGTGGGATAGGCGGCAGGAGGAAGAAGAAGAAGAAGAAGAAGAAGAAGAAGAAAACGCAAAATCATTGTTAATCATTGTTAATGTGGACATTGTTAATGAATTCTGTCTGTTGAAATGGGGTGAGAATGTAGAGAATTTAATGTTTTTAAGGGCTGAGTGTCTGGTGTGGTTATTTGTGCGGGGAACCCTGAAAAGTGCCAAACTCTCGGTGCTGTATAGGTATGGGGCATGCCGCCCCGCCAAGGCGTAACTTGGCGGGATGGCATACCTGCCATCCCAATCTCTGGTGTTATGAATGATTGTGATTTTTATTGCAATTTTCTTTTCCGTTTTATTCATTTTACTGCCATTTTAAAAATGTTCTATGCAGTTTTACCATTTTTTATAACTGTATTTTAGTCATGGTATATCTTATTGTATGTTTTATCTGTTTTATGCATGTACATAGGGCAGTTTTGGAACATAGCCTTCTGTCTCAAGTGACTACCATGTTTAAATAAAGCATGAATAAAACTGAAACCAAATATGCACTGTAAATTTAATACATAAACAGAGCACTTTTAAAGTAAGGGGCTACATCAGCTTTACAATGACTGATATTTTATGGTAAATTCTCAGAAATTGCCTATTTATTTCAGAAGTGCTTTAATAATTTTCATAATTCTGAAAAGTCTTATCTGTGTTTAGAGGAGACAAAGTCACATACTTGCACATGTTCCAGTGAGTACAAGGAAGTGCCTCCCAAATTCAGAGATTGGCATGCGCTCAAATGGCAGTCTGAATAACTGCTTAAAAAATGCATGTGTAACTATACATACTATACATAACTATACATAACCAAAAAAACTTAAGTGGGTCTGTAAATCTGCCAAATCTGAAAAGGGTTCTTAGTGCACAGGTAACAGAGTGCACAGTGAAGGATCTCCGCCAGGCCCTGCTTGATGGAAACAGAATTTTTAAAAATGTTAATAATTTAGTTTGATAGAAATTAACTCAACTCCTTTAAAACACAAAGATAAACCAAACTGTTCCATCCACAATAATGATGTATAACTAGGTAGAAAATGTCAGAATACCCCACGAACAGAAACAGGAAAAAACCTTTCTTCAAAAACACTTTTTTATATTAAGCACAGGCTTGAGTACACTATGGTTTTGTGAATTATTCAGGAATTTTAAAAAGCCATTGTACATTCAGAAAGAAAATCCATGATAACATGTAATAACATGTAAGAAACAGTTCTACATTTATTTACAAAAATAATCCAGCTCTACTACCATATGGAAAAGGCAATGACACCCAAACCATTTTAAGATGCAACATATTGAGCTGACCATAAGCTTCAGTGCTGTTGAGTGGCTGAGTGATTCATGCCTATCACATTCTAGTGCATCAATTAGAGCTTCTTGAAGTCTGCATGATTTGTGCCTCTGTTATTAAACCCTGCTAATTCTTTGTACTTACATATTCCTTATAAATCTCCAGGAGTGCTCCATGATTCATGGCAATCAGGGAGTACACTACAGCACATTTTTCTCCCAGTAATTAACAGTAAATTGCTTTTACTGCCGAGCAATAAATTTCCCTCTTATTCCACAAATGAAGTACTGAGTGTGCCCAGTCTTGACTGAAGGATTGTTTTAAAGCCAGCGGGAAATGATATAAAAAGGCAAACAGTAATAAAAGATACAACATGGGAAAATATTGGAAACAGGAAGAACCAAAAAGCAACTTTAGCCCTGCAGAAATTCTGAACACCTGCTCATCGTGGGGATGACATAATGATTGAAATGTAAATATAAGTGTTGTGTAAAATGGACAGCTAAGGGGGCATAGCTTGGGGTAGATCAAGTATAAACGGAAAGGAGAGTTGCTGCAGGAATAAGACACCATGCTGAGTTTATTTTTAAAGAAATTATTTGAAAATACATTTCTTTGTGTTTGGGTACCTTCCACTCAAATTAAGTTTATTTAATTTTTGCCTGAAAAGAGAGGATGATTTGTTCCGTTAGATAAAATTAAATTGAAAATCCACAGAATAAAATGGGTTGCTCTGGTTAGTAGTTACTCAAATGATTGAAACTAATTTGAAATGGTGCTTATGTTTTGTTTCTCTATGATATTGTTCATAAGACGATGATCTAAAATGTCAGCATGTGTAATTTAATTATTGGGTTCCTTAGGGATATTTCCTAGATTAAACCATTTTAAATTGACCAAATTATTTAGCCAACTTGGTCAACTGAGCATTGAACATTTGTCACTAAAAGAGGCAACCATATTGGAGATTATCCTGAGAGAAACTAATTTAGAGTAAAACATTAGACTACATTCCCAACATTAATCCTTAACTGCAGAGAGATTTAAAATAGCTAAACCTAAAACCCAGTAAAAATAAAAGAATATAATTTACAAAATAAGACGCATATGAGTTAGTAATTTCATTTAAATTAACATAATGCCTTTGCTAATTAAAAATTATACTATATTACCTTTTCACCCAGATTTCGAGATAAATATTTTTCCAGAATAGTTTATATATTTTCTTACCTGTTTTAGGACTTAAATATGACCTGTATCCTCTTTTAGTTAGTTGATTATTATTATTATTATTATTATTATTATTATTATTATTATTATGAATAATAATAATAATAATAATAATAATAATAATAATAATAATAATAATAATAATAATAAAAATAGTAATAAAGCAGTAAAGAAAAACTTTAAAAAAGTTAAATAATGAAACAAGAGAAGATAATAAAAAGTGCTGCTAGTTATAAGCTAAATTAAGAAGATATCTTTTCAATTGCCATTTAAAAATTTCCACTGAGCAAGCCTGGCACACTATATGACCAAAAATACCCCGTCCAACAACTTTGGGATCAACTGGAAAGCCAACCTAATCCTAATTAGCCAGAGCTTAATCACCAAAACAGTGCCCAGCCTCACTAATGCTTTTCTGGCTGAATGGAAGCCCGAAAACAAAAAGCTCTTTAATGCAATTTGCTCAGACTAAGTTTGTCAGTTAGGCACATAACTACACACCTGTAGTGAGACAGCGAGTGAGTTTCCCTTAAAGACCCTGTGCAGTCAATATCATGATTTTAAAATGCTTATATTATGACCAAAGACTATAAGGTTACTTACACATTGATTTTAAAAGTATTTCATACATGTATGTAATGAATTCGATTTTTTTCCCCTATACAATGCTCGACATTGCCGCCTGGTGGAGTATTTGGTATTGGTGGTTTTGAGACCAAATTCGTGACGTCACAAATGTTTCTAATTTGCAATGTGCGGTGGCCAAAACACTCACCCAGTATGAATATTTATGTAGTGTGCGCTCCCAAGTTCAAAGCCATGACTAGATTCTCAAATACATATTGCGCGGGTCTGCAGCTGTGATTAAAGATTGCACACCTTGCCAAAATATCCAAGTCTCCGAAAGGTCTAGATCGATTATATAGAAAAACAAAACGATGCACATTTAGAAATATCAAAGGTGACAAAATTGTGCAGTACACATTTTGCCCTTGATCCATTCTACAATTATGAACAGAAGAGGATGGGTTTGGCTAAGACAACGTCTCTAAAGCCAGATGCTGTGCCAACTATCAATCAAGATAAAGATAAGGTCTGTTTGTCTTTTTACTTTACGTCTTTTACGCATGCTCAATGTGCATGAAACGCAACATAGTTAACTAACCCAACCAGGGAATCCTAGATAGCTCTGATGCTATCGATAATCTATTTAAGCCTTTGCTTAATATGATCAGTTAACGTTAAAGTTAACTTAACGTTGATATAGATTATATTACAAATCATAATGTTAGCCGTCCTAACCTCACTTTACTTCGCTGTCGATAATGTTTAGCCCGAACGGACGCTTACCGGTTGAACGGACCGGTTCCGGTAAGCATCCGTTTGGGCTAGATGACGTTCTGCTATTAATCGAATCAAGCCTACAAACTAGAACGTTACCGATAACCTCATCGCTTCAATTTACTTGATGTCTGGCTATTGATAATTTTACTGTAGCAATGAGCTGTACTTATCTTTTGTAAATATAGCTAACGTTAGCTGGCGAGTGTGTGGTGAACGTTACTTTATTCTCCAGACTGTTATACCGTTATATTGCATTACAGGCATTTGGCAGACGCTCTTATCCAGAGCGACGTACAACAAAGTGTATAACCATAACCAGGAACAAGTATGTCGAAAACCCTAGAGAGAAGTACCGGTCCAAGTGCAGGGAACAACCGCATAGTTCAACTTGGACCCCGAAGGTTAAACTGATTAAGACTAACACAAACGAGAACAGCAACAACGCAGTCTATGCAAAAATACAAGCAGTAGTTAAGACAGGTGCATTAACCCTCTGGGGTCTAAGGGTAAAATGAGGCACACTGGTGATTGTGCCATGCTCTGACATTTGTGTAAATTTCATAAACTTTATATGCAGTGATTCCAAAGTGTTTCATATCTCTGTTTTCAGCACAAACTCAGCTACAATAATATGGCAGCAGTAAGTAGGTCATAATCATATGTGGATTGCAAATTGCTCTAAAAACACACAAACTGTAAACAGTAGTTTTGAACATGCACAGGAATGTTGTAATAAAACACACTAAACAATAGTGACTAAGATTTTTGGTCACTGAAATGTGTTCATCAAGGTCTTGGGTATCAAAAGATGACAAAATATTTTAGCAAATCCAATGAGAAATATAAAATAAATTGCTAAAGGTTAGTGTTGTGACTACTATTTTTCAACACCAGGTGAGAATGGGAGGGCAAATGGCCTTTCTGTAATGAATATGCATTGGGTAGGACGACCTGCCAGCTAAGTAGGCTATTCACACCTGGCCGCATGCCTCCCCACCACTAAGACAAAGACTCAGTGAGCCATTTAGAAGACAGAAACAAAGACATCTTTTGATTTTCAGAACATTTATTGAAGCAAACTATACTCATGGAAGATGAGATGAGACTGGTGTACTCTTGCAACGCTTGCGTGGCCTCTTAGCTAGTGGTGAACTAGGCCGTGTTTCCTGATCAGCATCTCTGTAAATATGATAAAAACAAAATTGTTAGGAAATGTGACATCAAATCAAACTTTATTTATATAGCACATTTCCTTCAACAGGTGAAAATTAAATGTGCTTTACAAAAAAGGGGCAAACCACTAACTAATGAAAACAAAACTTAGGAAATGTCAGATGGTTACATCATATACAAACAAAGAACCAAACAAACACAACCAGACACAGAGAGGTAGCCTATAATTTTGAGATGCAATGGTTAGAATCGTTTGCAGTGTGGGAATTTACAAGCGCGCATATTAGTGAATATTCCTACAAACACACAGAGAATGTAATACGGCACACATTTACAAATAATGCAAGCTATCAATGAAACAACATTAGCTAAACTAAATATACGTTGATATTCCAGCTCAACTACACGCAATTCATCAATAACAATGCTTCAATCTGAAGTAGGCTAGGTCTGTTTATCTAAGTTATTATATTGCTATTTCCCGAATTTACTTACAGTGTGCTAATATCAATTGTGCGAGGACATCAGTTTTAGAATCCTAGCCACGCCACGGGCTATTTATTACCAATATGATCAAAAAAATGCAGTCTACCTGCTACTTTTAACACACAACCAGACGCTGAGAGCCTAGCCTATAATTCTGAGATGCAATAGTTTGAATCGTTCGTAGTGTGGGAATTTACAAATGTGCATATTGCTGGATATTCATACAAACACAGAGATTGCAATCCAGTACACATATTTACCAATATGATCATAAGAAATATACTTACTCGTGAAGTTGATCCTCAGCTGGATTAGTTCGCTGTTCGAAATGACACCACTCTTCATCAATGTCGGCTTCCGGACGGACCATTTTCCAAAATTAAACAAAATGTTTACCTCAAAAGAAGTGAATTAGGCTGCACTTTGACATTCTATCCTGCTTTCGCAGGCTTGGCATTTCTCACATGGATCTCGCATCGTGCCTCCTTTAGTCTCCTTCTATGGAGAGTAGTTATAATGTCGTTAACATGTGAATGCAATTTGGGCGGACTTCCTGATGAGCGAAATTCACATAGTAATGAGTAAGGATTAACGAAGCATACATGGTTTAATTAATCAAATTTAGAACTTTTAAAACAATTCATATCATTTGTCAATGGGCGCATTGGAAAGTCGCGATTCTAAGGTTTCTGTCAATGTTTTTGTTGCGTCTGTATAACAACTCGTGAAGTTAATCATCCAAATAGAAACGAAAGTTCATTTAATCTTGCCGAGCTCCGCCGGCAGAGCTCTCGACCCCAGAGGGTTAACTAAGTCACTTACGAAACAGCTACCTAGTTACAACCCTAAGCTTACAGTCATTTAAGAGATTACAGGGAGGTAGGGAGGGATGGGGAGAGGTGCAGCCTGAAGAGGTGAGTCTTCAGTTGTCGCTTGAAGTGGGTCAGTGTCTCAGCTGTTCTTACCTCCACGGGACGGTCATTCCACCATCGTGGGGCCAGAATACACAGGAGACGTGTTCGGGAAGCGCAGGTGCGAAGAGGGGGAGGTGCCAGGTGCCAGGCATCCTGAGGTAGCAGAACGGAGGGGTCTGGCTGGCATGTAGGGCATAGGGCATAACTGGCTTGACGACGTTACTGCCACAGAAAAACCAGTCGATAATGTCATGTGCTAACGTAGGTTATCCTGTAATGTTAGGGTCCTATATTGTAGGTGTAGGGAAAATTTTGAGACTCCCCATGATTGTGATGACGTCACATGTTAAAGTTAGGGTGTTCCCATCAATGTTGATCAAACTGGTTCCTCCAAACTCTCGATGCTTCATGATAAAATATATCACAAGTATAATTATATACTCATATAATCAATATATAATCCATTAAACCTATATCAGTAGTTGTAGATAAGCTTATGGAAACGCAAGAAACCACAGTAACCACTGTAGAAAAAGAGCAAGAGAACGCAGTAGCCTTAGAAGTCCTATTATATCAGTAGTTGTAGATAAGCTTATGGGAACGCAAGAAACCACAGTAACCACTGTAGAAAAAGAGCATGAGAACGCAGTAGCCTTAGAAGTCCTATTATATCAGTAGTTGTAGATAAGCTTATGGGAACGCAAGAAACCACAGTAACCACTGTAGGAAAAGAGCATGAGAACGCAGTAGCCTTAGAAGTCCTATTTTCATATTTACTCACTCAGCAGAAAAACTGCTCACTCAGTAGAAAAAGAAAACTGCGCACTGAGCAGAAAAGAACTAGTCACTGAGTAGAAAATACTAATCAAATACTAATCATACCCTATTTTTTAACAAATTTACAACAGATAAACACTAACAAACAAAACTAATCATATACTGCCAAAATATAGCAGAGAAATATAATCCAAAACTAACAAAAATGCTGATGCTAGATAAAAATGCTAGAAAACTAATATTTTACAGTGACCCATATGTAAACTTGTATGTTTAATGGAAAAATTACAGAAAGCTGAGACTTATATGCATACTGGAAAAAGTACAGAACAAAAGACCACTACTTTTTAAAAGTAAGTTGGGGTAGCTTCCCACACTGACGTTATCTCCTAAGACCCAAGAAAGTCAGTTTGGTGCCAAGTAGGTCAGATAAGAGACGTTTGAAATAACACCACGTGGTGCCATGAAAGAACAGGTGGCTGGGAATTATGTAAATGTATAAAGGGGTTAGGGAGTTTGTGGAATACATTTTGTGTATAAAAGGATTGTAAAACTGACAATCGAGGTTCAATTCGGCGGAATTGTTCCGGCTTTGTTGTGCACTTGCGCCGGTGTAATTAAAGTGTAAACTTTTCTGTAGAGCTTGCTGCCGTGGTGTCTTTTCCCTCGTGAAGTAGTTTTCTGGCGATTGGACTCAGAATTATGTCGCTTCCTAGACACGACATAGGCTGTAAGCGATGGGCTCATACATATATGGCTCAATATTTCTAATGCTGTTATTGCTGTACTCGTTATCCATTATTACGGTCGTATGATAACTAGCTAACGTAAGCTAACAACTGACATTACGTGGAGTGAGCGCTGATCCAGGTCAGTGAGAGTGAGCAGCCCAGGCTGTCAATCAAAAGTAAATGCATAAATAATTAGGACAGAACTGACACGCCCACCCAGCCTTGAGTCTGCTATATTAAGAAATTCAGGTTTTACATCAAAGCAGGTTTTTTATCTTTTCAAAGTGTAATAAGTAGAAAAAATACATATACAGTGTAATTTAGTAACTAAAGGAACAATTTAAATATAAGAAAAGGGAGGCTGCATAGGGTCTTTAACACTAGATAGGTCAGCCATGCCATCGGGCTTTCGGGACATTAAAATGAAAATGACTCCAACATCGTAAATGCTGTATCCTCCTCCTTCCACGACTTTTTAAAATATCTGAACATAAAATAACCACATTTTTTTATTTAGAAAAAAATTGACTCAGTCATGAAATACAGGCAGTTTTCTTCACAAAACCCCAAACCTAACAATAGACAACAGGTGCTTTTACCAATGTGTGAACATATTGCTGTCTATTCCGGCAGGCTATTCAAAAGTGTCCAGCGCTTTGATGTGAATTTCCCAATCAAGCGCTATCAAAAATAATTTTATGCATATAATCACACCAATTCATTCACTGCAATCATGTGATGAAGCTGATAAAGCGTTTCGGGAGGGGATGAATAATTGTGGTTATAGAAATGATAATGCCACCAATATACTTTCAGGATTTCACTGAAACTGAGACTTTGAATAAACTTAACAGAGAAGCTACATGATACAAACTGATTTGTGTGCATGCAGTCCCAGTAAGCCACCAAAGCTGCGCATTCTCTATGGAATTGATAACAGGATAGTAACAGTGAGTAGGCTATGTAAAACACACTCCAAGAAGAATGGAGGGAAAAGTGTGCTGAATTTGAATATTGTACATTGTATTTCTTTTGCTACTTTTTTGCATTTTGTCATGTGCATTTTGTCATACTCAGTGGTCCTGTAATGTGCCTTGATACATTTTCTCTTCGCCTATATAACAAAACTGTCATAATTTAGAAATACAAATGCTGAAATTGATGCAGTTGTGTCCTTTATTTTAAGAAAATAGTTTTGCAATATATGGTTTTTGTAAGGCAACGAGTGTTTCCATTCAGAAACTTTTCAGTATAGCAGGGGATGTTGTGTCTGCCCATCGCTCTAGACTGCCCCCAGCTCATGTGCAGGAGCTTGTTTCCACAAAATACATCTTATGGATGTTTGAGTAAAAGCATAATAGCTGAAGATATATTCCACCCAGGGAAGATTTTCCATTTTTTATCCAAGCTTATGCAAATCAAACATACAGTTAAAGAGGGGCTTCAACAAAGGGCGCAGAAAAAGTATTAACAAACAAAAAACAACAAAACATGCTAACCTTACAATCTGTCTTTTTTATTTCATTAGGAGTTCATAGCATACAGTAGTTCATAATGAAGATAAGGAACTATTTTTTGAATTATAAAAGCATTTTTTTCAGTTTATAATTGAGTGTGGTGTCCCTTAGGTAAGGGTGGTGGCAGTTTGTATGATAGAATGCAGTTCAGAGTAAGTTCATGAAGCAAGTAGCCTGTGACAAGTATCAAGCTGTATGTCTTAGAACTGGAGAGAAAGGGTGAGCACTTTCCCTTTTCCCACACCTACTAGAAACAAACCTTGCCCTGGAAACTGTACTGCTTTAACGTCGTCCGTACAATGAAGAAACTAGTTCAAAGGACCCAATTAAAGTTATAACACTGGACATACTGCATAATTTAGCAACAGCAACATTTGTGACTGAATGTAGCCTATGTAACTGTGTTACTGAATGTTTTTTGCAAACATTTCATGTTTTACTGTGCCTTTTTTTGGCTGGCTCTAAGCCATCCACCATGCTGCATTAGTTTTAATATACATCACAGCACAAAAGATCTAGCATGTGATCTGTCTTTAATACTAACTGGTCATAACACAACATGCTGACCTTGACACAGACTCTGATAACCATACAGTTATCCTTGATCTGTTTGGCCCACTTCAAGTGCCATGCTTAGTCTGACATTAAGCTCCAGCTAGTTTCAAACGTCTCTCCACCTTAGCTTCCTTGTTCTCCTTGAACATATGTCTGAGGCATGCACTCACAATGTTGCACAGCCCTCACAGGCAGCAGAACATGACATACAACCCCCTTGTGTGCTTCGTGCCCAGCATGTGCTCAGGGTTAACACACATACACACATTTACATATAGTTTGTTGTACATTATAGTATTGAATCATGCTTTGCCCTTTTTAGTACATTGTGTTCAATAAACTTTATTATATTTTACAATGTTGCCTGTATTAATATTACACTTATGTTGAATTGAGCCAGCTGAATCATTTACATCAGTCTCAATGGAATATATAATATTGTGATTTTAAGATGAAATAGTAATGCATAATTTTAATAATACATTGAAACAGTATAAGTTTCTAATTTATAGTTACTATTTTTTTTGAGAATGATATACAAACATGTGTATATCATGTGACTGATTTATTATCCTTAAATTACACCACCAATAGTAGAAGAATGGTATCACCATTTCCCCAAACACAGCTTCTCAAAACTATAGCATTAGCAGGGTGCATTGCTGCCAAAAAAGTGATATAATAATACAGCACCTGAGAGATGACAGGAGGAACGAACAGACTAGAGATCTGTTCCTGGTGGATCCTTATCTTGTACTTAGTCACCACGCCCCAGCCATCACTGTTATGGGGGGTCTCCCAGCTGACTCTCGAAGAGGAGGGGAGGAGAGGCCCAAGGGGATGACATATGCTGTCGCTTTGTGAGACTTTGAGAAAAGGCACTATCTCCAGCCATTTGATAGTTAAAGATAGCCTTTGCAAAAGAAAAACTGTAATAGCAAAATCATCAAAATTGACTCACAGTTATTGTGTTCAGTTAATGTTCTAGACATAATTTGAAAAAAAAATAAACATTACATGTGATTATGAAGTGGTCATTATCAATTGAACAATTTTCAAAGACATTATAATTCCAAAGAATATAAATAATATTTTAAAAAATACTGGAATATGCCTTGAGAAAAGCTTTTTCTCAGGTAAAACTGTAACGTGCAATAAATTCAAGAATTTGCAGTCTCTTTTGAAGAGAAACATGCACAAATATGAAAATAAAACTGTATTTTAAAACATGGCTGACAAAAACACTTAAAGGATTTATATCTGTCTCCTATTCCATATTACTGCTCTGGCATATTCATCAAATCTAAAGACTGCACATAAAGCTTTTGTAATGCTGTATATATAAAAGAAAATAAATAAAAACTCAAAATAAAGCAATGCATATTCCATGCAAATTTTCTGTTTGCATTTCAAGGAGCTGTCATACAACCTCTGTAACACTAGCTTCTTCAGTTTATTCTGTATAATAAGATTCCATAGAAAATCAATTCTCGGAAGGAATTTCAAGTTCATGGCTTCTATATCAGATTGACGAAATTAAAACATTTACAGAGAGTATATGGATTTTTCTCATGCCATAGAGCTATGCTTTTCCATGTGAAATGTAATTTATGGTTATTGCAAAGTACTTCAAATATTGCTTGGGGCACAGTTTTGTTCTGATAAGGAATATCATCCCTGAATTCGGATGATAGAGCTGAGTGACTCAGTATCCCCATGTTCAAAGCAACTTTTATTTACTCTGAGGCTATTATTCCTGTTAATTACAATTATAAATAATGTTGCTTTAATGTCAAGTGGAAATAGAAGAGCTGCAAATGAGCAAGTAACACATTACATATATGCCAAATGTGAGGAACATCTTTTAAGTGAATTGTCTGACTGGGTTCATTCACAACAGTACTTCCATTTTCATGCAACAACAACAACAACAACAATAATACATTTCATGTATACAGAAATTATGTTCAAAGCACATTACAACTGCATAGTAATGGAGCTTGCACAGTAATGAGATGTGCACAGTGCACTGCTAGCCATATTGACTGAGAGCAATCTGAACTTCCACAAGGAGAATAGCTGGAGGTTAGAACCCCCAGCACTGCTCTGCGGTGGAGTCAGAGCATTCCCAGCTGAGCGAGGGACTGACACAGGTTCAGCCAACCACTGCTGAAGAAAACCCTATGCTCCACAGCTGAGTTTTCAGTCCTCCGTGACTTGATGGGCGCATGTATGGAGAGATC
This sequence comes from Anguilla pacifica, assembly GCA_039654925.1. Lineage (NCBI taxonomy): Eukaryota > Metazoa > Chordata > Actinopteri > Anguilliformes > Anguillidae > Anguilla > Anguilla pacifica. The sequence goes on along the minus strand of CM077284.1, from coordinate 37,049,121 downwards.
CTACCTGATAATTATACCTGAGAAAACACACATGAATAAGGATAGCGAATGGACAAACATACCAGTAAGTGCTCCATAATTCATTCTCCATGACTAACTGGTTCATTCCAGTGTTACATTATACTAGAAAAAAGAACATTATCCTGATACAAAAAAAGAGAAAATGGTGAATGGAGGTGCTGCATGTAGTCATAAACTTGAATACACGTGAATAAAAATGTGAATACGCACAAATTAATTAATTCAAGTTTTTTCAGAATTAGCCTATATAAAAACAATGAACGGACAACTGATTGTAGGTTGTCACTGTATAGTTACAGCATATGAGGTGCACTGCATGAACATCGGGTACATTTTCTGGAATCAGAAAAAATTCACGAATCCTTATTTGTCTACTGGTGGTGCGCAGGTTGACTGAAAATCAGCGAACCCCATGATGTATCTGCGGATCGGGTGGGTGGGATTACCAAAAAATGATGTTCCCATTAATTTGGATGGTTGGCATGTGGATGAGAAATTATGTTATTTTAGATAAAATAAAAATATACTATTACATCTTGGAAGGTTCACTTCTCTGGCATGCATTAGTAGGCAATGTTGGGAAGTAGCGGGACATGAAACTGAGCTACATTTCCGAGTAGTGTATGGTAGCTTAAGCCCTTCTGTATCGCCAACCTGGTCTAACAACCAATTCATATCTATTCTACTAATTTCCATCTCCCATTCCTTGTTATATTACAAATGACTCCTCACATCATGTGACTATCTTTCTCCAAATCAATGCGAACCAGAATGAAAATCTGCCATTTTTCTTTCTTTTTTATTTTGTATTGCATTTTAAAGCAATATGAATCATGCTCAAGCCTTTTCATCTCTTCTTTAGCCTATCTATCTGTAATACAATAGTCTTGTATTACTTAGCAAACTACCCAGCTGTGTCCTGCACAGCTATCCTCTTAGCTAGCCAGCTATAGGTCCGTTTAGATCAGTGAGGCTGCAGTATTATGATTAATAAATGGATTTAACCCATGAGGTAGCCATCAGTGCATGCAGTTTTAGGTTCTTCTGAAAAACATGAGGGAACAAAGCAGATCTATCTAATTTAAGAAAGAAAAAAAACCCTTGCCATTCAATGTGCTGTCTCAATGTAAAACGTTTGGTGAATTATGAATGAACTCTTTTGGAATCACTGGTTTCAGAATAGAGAATTGCTCATACAAAGTAGTTGTTAGTAATGTATAACACAAGGGAAGCAAGCAGATCGATCTAATTTAAAAAGCAATGTTATTATTAACATCTTTGAGGAAAGGCAATTCCCCGTATTCAAAGTGCGAATGCACTGTAGGAACCTCTCATTTAGGAATAGAGAATTGCTCACACAAAACCCAAGGTGAAATAAATGTTTAATTTTGTCAATATGCATCAACATTGTATTAAACTGTTGTAGTCTGTATTAGTATCTGTTTGCTGTTAGTGTTTATTTTATGTTTCTGTAAGTTTATTATTTTTCACATCCTCCGTCCCAGTATTTTCATTCTCCCGGTCACTTGTCTCCCCAGTGCTGTCTCTGTGTCTGTGTTCCCTGAGCTGCTTCACTCCCCTGTATTTGCGTGATTTCACTATTCGGGTGGTTCCGGGTTTTCGTGGTTTCCCCCCTTCTTTCCAGTCTCGTTTTACTTACTTCCTGCTTATATCTAGTTTTACTAATTTCTACTAATCCTTACTAACTTATAGATTGTAAAGTACTAACCTCATTAATATACTAACATGTTAATATTAATAATGGATTAACAAACACTAGTTTTGGGTTTTTGATAGTTTAAATCACTATACTAATACATTAACCATTCTCCCTTTTTCCATGCTGCGCTGTAGCTCCGCCCCTTTTCTTTCTAGTCTGCCCTAACGCTGAGTTCTGCAATTGCCTGCACCTGTCTCTTGCTCTAACTGCACCTCTCTCTCTCTGCAGGTGTTTTACCTGCTAAACCCAGGCCATCTGTTATCATTGTTGTCTATGTGATTCCAGTCCGCGTTTTGTCAGTCCCCTGTCATTTAATTAGTTATCCTAATGTTCTTCACCTGGATGTTGTTTGTTACTCCGCCCTCACTCACGTAACCCCTCCTTGATTGTTATCTTCCCCAGTGTATAAATGTCAGTCTTTTCCCACCAGCTCCCTGTCAGAATGTTTATCGTATTCAGTGTGCCGATGTTTTGTAAGCCTTTGTTTATCGAGCTTCCTGAGACGCCTTTTCCGTACGACTTCGAGTTTGCCTGCCCCTTTTGTTTGATTGCTTTCTGGTTTGACCTTCGCTTTGTTTTGACTTCTCTTTTGCCTGTTCCTTTGTACCTTCGCCTATCTGATCTCCTGGTTTTTGATTTTTTGCCCGTTTACCACTATTCTTTTGGAACTCGATTTTGTACCGTCCTATCTCTGATTACCTGGCTTTGAACTTTGGACTGAAAGGCAACGTTTTTTGGATTTTTTTTGGTCTGCGTTTGGGTCCTTACACAGAACATTACATAAACCATGTTACTCCTACAGTTCACAGTAAATAAAAGAATGCCTGGATTGATCTACAAGAAAGATGATGCGTGAAACACCTTACATTGTGTGTAAAGAGGCTGAAAATAGTAAAAAATAAACACAAATTATCACAGGGAAGTGTCCACTACATCTACTGTATATCTGTTCAAAGTAATGTCAATAACTATAATAACATTTCAAGTCCGACATCATCTGTATTGAGAAAAACCTCAGGATTGCATGGGTTTGTTCAGGGCATGCCAATGTAGTCGTAGCTTTTCAAAAATGCCACCTATTTCTTCTGAATTGAACGATTCTTAGGAAACTGAGAAAAATGATACCATGTTATTCTCAGTCTAATCCTCTGTCAAGGTTTTGGGGGGTTTGACCCAGGCGCAGAGTGGAAAAACTCAGGAGGCATTGTAACTTACATTTACTTACATTGTAACACAAACAGGGAACAATACAAAAGGCCACGAGGGGCAATATCCAGAACAACTCGAAATCCGAAAACATACAGAGCTCGAGAAACACACAAGGGCAGAATACAGTCAGGGCAGAACACAGGCAAGCGGAAACACAAGCAGGTCAGAACACACAAGCAGGCAGATACACAAGGAACCAGCACCCGAGTCAGGGAAACAAAGAACTTAGACAGGGGGACCAGACACAGGTGAACTCAATTCACGATCAAACCAGAGAGGGAAGGGATAACAAGACACAGGTAAAAACAATGATTGAATAATTGAACACAATAATACAATTAAACCCAGGGGAAAGAAAAGAGGGAAAACAAACTGAAATACAACACTAAGAAGTGCCGCCATCTGGTGGCCCCAAAAATGAAAAACAGAAACAGGAGCAGAATCCTGACATCCTCTATGTTTGTGCAACCAGGGAGGGCACATACAAGAGGTAAATTCGGCATGCTTGCAATGGACTTGGAGGGTTCATAATGAAACAAAACAAAATAATGATAATGAAACAAAAACTATATTCTAATACATCTAGACTAGCTAGCAAGCCAGCTAGGTAGCACTACCACGAAGGGATGGAGAAGGTGGGAGAAGGAGTGGGTTGGGGTAGAAGGGAGACAGGGAGAGGGATAAGGCTGCTAGAGGGATTAAGAGCATAAAAATAGCTAAATAACTAAAGCTAATTATTACAAATTGATATATAATTAGACAATGATTCTCTATGGCAAATAAGTGTTTTGCTTAGACTCAAACAAGCTGTTTTAATGGGACAGACTTTTATTTGCCTCAAATTATGGGAGGAGATAGGCAGTGTGACTAAAACATTTATTGGCCATTACATCACGCCCTTCATGCCTGGTAATAAATTCCACCCATTTGATCCCACATAGGAATAGGTTGGAATGTTTCGACTGAGATAAGTCAATATTGCAATACAGTTGTTTTCTTGTACTGTTGCGGAGGCTTAATGCATACTGTAATAACCTCATACAATGTAGTCTGAAGCCATTTTCGTATTTACCTTTACAATCACTGTAATAGGTGTTGCAAGTATAAAATGCAAATCCTGCGAAGCTAATGAGTCATACAAGGCTATAAAGCTAAAAAATCATTAAAATGAACTTGAATAAATCTCAAATCCAGAAGCATTGAGAAGCGATGCAGGGAGAAGTTATAGATGCTGCATGAATATTAGTGAGTAATTCTATTTTCTCAATAATATAAGTGTAATCTTTGTATTAGTAATGCTTGAATATGGCATAAGTGAATGACAGAGTCCAACTTTAAATAAGAATCAACTATCATGCTGCAAACTGTTGTTCTTCTCCCTCCTCAACCCACCCCCTCCCTCAACTTCAATTTCTGCATCACCGCTGATGACTTTGCAACCTACTTTGACTTGAAAGTAGCAGACATCTGCAGTGCTTTTGTACAATCTCCAGCACAGACTTCTAGCCTCCTCCTTATTGATGCAGACCCAACCCTCCTTCTCTGTATGTATCCTCTCCCTTTACAGATGCTGATGTCTCAGTAGTTCTGCTGACTACTGACTGAACATCTGTTCACTGGACTGGACTGATGACACTCAACCTTTTCTCTCCTTTCCCCCTCTGACACACAGGTCTACTGCACTCACACGTCAGCCTGCCTAGTGACATCACATCCTGGATGAACAGCTGACACCCGAAGCTCAATCTGGCCAAGCCTGAGCTGCTCTGCATCCCTACCAAGCTCACTCTCTTCCAGGACCTCTCCATAACCCTGGAAAACACGATAGTGCAGCGCTACTCAACTCCATGTCCTGTAGGCCACAGGGTCTGTAGTATTTTCTTCAACCGTGCACACCACCTAATTTCACTAATGGGCTTACTTTCTAACAATGGTGGTTGCTGAGTTGAAAATAGATGGGACGGAAACTTTCCATTTAAACTGATCATTGGTCTCAACCGGTTTTCATTCATTTTCATTGATTAACAAGTTTGTGTTAATGATCTGAATACATGGGCAAGTTTACACAGCGTCTTTCTTCACATCAAATTAGGGAGATTAAAAGACAAATTCAATGAAGAAAACCAATTTTAATCACTAAATTCTAGGGATGAGCGAGTACACCATTATCTGTATCTGTATCCGTATCCGTACTCGGAATGGGCAGGGCTTAAACCGGAAGTGGGCAGGGCATAACCGTAAGTTGGTGTGTTAACCTCTTAGCGCAAAGCCCCTAGTGGTCGGTATACTGAGATTGCTGAACTAAGACATTCAGTGCTACTGCAACCAAAGTGTGAGTTAAAAACAGAAACGCTTTGTTTCAGTTACATTAGTAGATGATACATGACAACTATGCCGAATACGGAGTTACGCGCACCACCATTGTCGTTCTGGTCGTTCATTTAACACGCACCCACTCCCTGCAGTCTCATCTGCAACTACACCCCCATCCATGACATAATGGACAATATTGTGTTTCTGGGCATTCATAAAAATATTCTTTCACCACTCAAAAATCGCATTCCGTCATAGCAACAAGATAAACCTGACAATAGCCTGAGATATGCCAATACAGAAGTGAAAAATCTGCTCACTCAATAACGAAATAAACAAGAAAAAGTTTTTAAAAATGATACCATGTCATTCTACAGCCAATGTCTGTGACTAAATATTGAATAAATATACAACCTTACCATTGGTTTTACACATAGAGATGTCCCTTTTGAGACTGAGTGGTCATACACTGTCTTGGACAATCCGTTTGTGAAATATACGCGCATTCGTGATGCTTGGGTATCTTCCAAAATAGTTGTGTGTAATACCACACGTGTTGTTTACGGTGTTGTCACCCTTTTTACTACAGTCTGGCTTGTTTGACAATTCATTTATTCAGTAGTTGAGAGTATAAGCTTTCTAACGATGTGTAACATGTCTAATTTTGCTTTTGGAATAGCGTTTTATAGGTCAGCGTAACCAAACATTTTCTTATCGTCGCATTCACTCTGTGGTAGCAGTATTTTTTAAATGAATGGACAGTGTGAAGACAGTAGTAGACAGAGTGTACCAGGTTATAGTTGGCTAACCACGATGTACTGTATGTCTTGTGATTTCAGGTGAGCAGCGACGTCTAAATGTGCACAAAAGTGATATTGCATTGGTACAGTGGATGTATAAGAATGCTAGGACGTCAGTGATGCTAGTAGAGTGTGTGTATGAGATCGTTAAATGTTAGGAAATACAAGTACATGCTTATATCATGTAGTCGCTAGCTCACTGGCTAGTTAGCCCCACTGTAGCAGCTAGTTAACTGGCTAGTTAGCCCCACTGTAGCAAGCTAGAAGCTATACATTTCCGTTTGTAATAAGTAATATGTGCTTACGTGTGAATGTCCAGTAAATGTGTGTTTAGCTATGGTGAGAATAATGTGTTGAGCCGAATCTGAAAATTGCAAACTTTATTTTATTGAGAATATATGACAATAGATATATATGATAATAGATCCCTGTGGACAGAGTTGCTGTGACGATGGCAAGATAGTGTTGTGTGGCGCAGCAGTAGTGAACTTTGTATAGGCTCTGTGTAGAGGAGGAGCTGTGTGTGTGGCTGGCCTATCACGGAACTATGTGGACACTGGACACAGCTACCCAATGAGGATTTTCCTTCATCACAAGTACGGATATTGACACATTTTACTCGGATGGTACTCGTGCTTGTAAAAAGTACATTATCCGTACCCATACTCGTTTCATCCGAGTCTGGCTCAACCCTACTAAGTTCACATAATGAATAAAGATGCCCACTCTGTTAATGACTGCATTTGCTTTCTGCACAACTTTAAATAAAGGCTACAAAACCGTGCTTCAAGATCATTTTTAATTACAAAATCTGCATTGCATTGCTGTAAATTACTCTGAATAAGAGCATCTGGCAGATGAATAAATGTGTCTTGACTTATATACGTACTGTTGTCATATGATGGACCCTCTCTGGAGTGAGTAAGCTAAATTACCAGCTAATGAAAGCTTGCAGAGAAGCTGCTGCATTTCAATATGTCTCCAATTAAATGTATTTTACTGTATGTATTGTATATTTTAAAAATGTAATTTACTTGTGATTAATCTGAGTGGCGTGATGCATTATCTGTCATTTTTCATATAATTTTTCAATGACTTACAAAGCCAAGGCACATACATGCAATAAGACTACATTAGAACATATTAGAACGAGAGTAATAAGACGACAGAAGAACATATTACGAGTGCATGACACGGTGTTCCCATAAATAATCTGTAGGATATGTAGTGTTTAGATTTTAGCATCAGAGAGGGAAACAGTCAGTGCGTTTACATGCACAGTTGAAAATCGATCTTAATAGCTCGATTTGGCCAAAGATGAGATTTAATTGGATTATTGTCGTTGTCCCAATATACATGACTCAGAAAGAATCGATTTATTGACTGAGGTGTGTCTTACGAAGGCTTCTTATAAATCCTGCTTCCTCCAATTTTTCAACTCAACTTTTTTGAATAGTTCGCCATTCCGCGTTTTTCTTCCATCCATGTATTTTAGGATATTAAACTCATTTAGTTGCGATAGCATAAAGTTGGTCTCCTTGTCCATCCAGAAATGTGTTTTTTTCCGCCATGATACTAGGGAGGGCAAAATGGAGCTTTAGAATGTCGCCAGCAGTGTATGCGCCTGAGCTCAACAATGCATTTCTCACAGAAAAGGTCGTTTGTCGCCTTTTTTTAGTTCATTACAGTGGTGATAGAAGTGAAAATAATTAAGTGGTACTGTGCTGTTAGCCTTTATTGATCGCCGTACAAGGTTAATGTGAAGTAGCTAGCTCAATCGGACAGCACTAACTCATAAAAATGTACTTTGAATAGTACTTGCGCAATCGAACGGTAAATATGAAAAACATTCAATTATAGTCAGCGGCACCAAAATCACACCCTCAATAAATGGCAAAAGTCCCAGTAGAAGATTGAATTAAATCTTCTGAAGTTATATATTTTCTGAAACGTTATCGATTCTGCTTGGCCACCGTGAACGTATAGTTGCTATGTAAATTACAGAACATGCGCAGAACGCCTAGGCCAATTTTTGGCCTATTGAAACGTATACATGCCGTAGTAAATCGACCCCCAACTGCATTATCTAGGTACGTTAGTCCGACTCTGAAAAAATTGACTTTGTACAATTTCAGTCTACAGACTACAATGTTTACATGATTTTTTTTTTTCCAGTTTTAGCCGGACTAAAACAATAAAATGACTTTTCCAAACATCATGTAAACCCACTGAGTGAATAAGAATGTGGCCTGGCCTCCCCATCACAAGCATCAAAGCAAATGTGATTGGGCCAACTTTAAATTCCACTGATACCCTAATCTAGGCTGACAATCTATGGGTCTCACCTCCTCAGAAGAGACAAACCAGATGACACAGGACACCATATCGGGGGTCAGAGATCCTGCATGCCTAAGATTAGCCATTACTTTTTGTTTGAATGCAATCTTTAGGTAGGCCAATCCTTGCCATAAATTAGTCTGACCCCACTTCCCTTCTCTCTTAAACCTTAACTTGGCATCACCTAATCAGGGCAAAACATCCACAAGCCATGCTGGGTAAGGTATTTAAGAACAGGGAACACACAGGAAAAAGGTGTTGTTGCGTTTGGTTTCGCAGCCGTGAAGAAGAGTTTTTCTCTTTTTATTTTGGTGGTGGTTCCTAGGTTGTGTGTTTTTAGCTGGTTTCCTTTCATCCTGTGGCACTTAAATTGGAAGTGGGGGATAAGACAGACCTTGTCAAAGTATCTGTCTCTCTCTCTCTTTTCGGGTATTTCTAGATTAATTGTTTAATGTTTTGTATTATGACTTCTGTTGTGTAATTTAGAAGTACTGTGCCTGCATTCAATAAAGAATGTATGTTTTCTTTTTTTATAAACTTTATTTAGATTTTTCCATTCAGAAGAATAGGTACAAAGTTACAGGTGACATCTCCCATTCTAAAGCCCCCTCCCAATTCCCATCCTCCATCCCTTCCAAGATCAACATATATACATACATACATACAAATAAATTTAGCAAACAATAAACAAAAACAATGATATCTAAATAGACTGTACATGCTTAAGAAGACATAAAGAGGAAAAAAACTTGTGTGCAAGATGTGTACATATAGACTGAGTCAGACTATGAAAGTTCTCATCTTTAGTGTCTTAGCGCTATAATTTTGGTAGAAAAAGGGCACCGGGTTAGTTTGCTATTGCAAGAAAAGTCAAGCAAGTTTCTACATATCCTATAAAAGGGGACCAAGTTGTATAAAACTTTTTCCGAGACCTATGTACTGAATACCTAACTTTTTCTAATTTCAGAGAAGTCATCATCTCTCTGACCCATTGTATAAATGAAGGGGACTTTGTTGATTTCCAATTGAGAAGAATGAGATGACGGGCCAAAAGAGATGCAAATGCAATAGCGTTTTCCTGTTGAGCAGATACATTCTCCTCTGACTTTACCACACCAAAAGTGATAGGGTTGGGGTCAAGCATTCTACCACACATGCGAGAGGGATTCAAAAATGGGGTTCCAGAAATTATTCAATGCCTGACATGCCCAAAACATGTGGCCCTAAGTGGCAGGGCTTTGGTGGCATCTGGGACATTTGGGATTTACTGTAGGGTATATTTTAGGTAGTCTAGCATTTGAAAAATGCAGTCGGTGAAGGACTTTGAACTGAATTAATCCATGTCTTATACAGAGGGATGAGGTATGGATGGCGCTATACTGTCTTCCCATATCTGCTCCAACAGTTCTTCCCAATATCCTCTTCCCAAGCTACTTTGTTGTCAGCCCAGGTAAGGGGCTTAATGTGCTGGATCACGGTATACACTCTGGAGATTAGGCCCTTCCCATACGGGTTAAGACCTAAAAGGTAATGTACCGAATCAACTAGGGGAGTACGAGGGAAGGATGGAAAATGCTTTTTAGCAAAACTCTGAACCTGCAAGTATCTAAAAATGTGTGACCTTGGGATATTATTGTTATTACATATGTAGTCAAATGTAGTAAAACTGTTATCAATAAACAAGTCAGAAAAATATAAGACCATTCCTTTGCCACAACTTAAATGCTGAATGTATTTGTGACAGGTGCTGGTGTTTTGGTCCTCAAGTAGGGAAAGGTCATTTTTCAGTTTTTTACAGATTATGAAAGTGCAGATTATAAGCTTTCAAATGATGTGTCATACATTGAAATCGAAAATAGTTGAAGAAGATATGCTTATTTGAATGTTGGTACTCCTAAAATCAAGTAGCAGAGAAAATCCCATTGAAAGATCTTGAACTTTTCACACTTCTCACAGGGAGATAATGGGTGGGAACAATAGCTAGTTAACTCCACCCCAACCACTCCCCCACTAGAGTACCTGTAAATCCTTGCCCATTTAGGGGTTACCTTATTTAAAGCTTTATAACTCCAGATGTGAACACCACAGAGACTAGAAAAATGTCTTAAATGAAGCAATACATTTGTACCATTTATAATACTAGCTTAGATTACTTTATATTCATAATTTTGTAAGAAATAAAGTGCCACAAATGCAATGGTCAAGGCAAAAAATCTAAAATGAATTTGCTCCTTTTTTAGTTCGCAATGAAATACTGTGAGATTGCGGGTTAAAGAATACATGTCCTGGATCAAAAACTTCTTGACCACAAGTTCATAAAATCTAAGGGTGGATATGTAGAACTACTAAAGATCTATGAAGCAAAAACAAAGCAGTGTACCCAGCATCTCCAAATCTACCCAAAATGTCTAAATTATTAACACTGGTCTAAAATAGCTAAGGGTCCAGAAACAAATCCAAAATCTCTCCAAAAAGGAATCTAATGCTTTTTGTCCATTGTAAAGCATATGAGCCCCTTATGAAGGTTTAAGATGAAACATAGATATAATTTAAACATTACATAATACCACTAACCTATTTAAAGACACTCAATTTCTAAAATAACGTATATAACCTAAATATTTTGAGCAGTAATACTTACATAGCAATGATGAAATCTTATCTATGTTCAGCAGATGGAGACACAGACAGTAAATCAATGACAGTTCTATCCGCTTCTGTTTTGCTCCAGAAAACGATGTCAGATAGACCTATCAGCAAACATATGGCTTAGCTATGCCCAGAAGTCCTCAATAATAATGGTATTTTCCAAGGAATTACGAAAAATCATTGACAGTGTTTCTTTAGGTGCAACGTCTTTTAATGCTACCATATATAGAGCGAATTCCATGGTAAAAAAATGTTTGGTTACGCTAACCTATAAACGCTATTCCAAAAGCAAAATTAGACATGTTATACATCGTTAGAAAGCTTATACTCTCACCTACTGATTGAGCATCCGCCATTGTAGCAACCTCACAGAGTAAACAAACATAGGGTACTACCACACGGCTTTATTTATGGGCGGTGGCTTGACCAAAAAAAGTGACAATAGCCAACGAAATCAAACATGCTAATTAAACTGCACCCCCATCACGCCTCCAAAACCCGGCTGTAAGAATCACTAAAACAAGCCGACTTTGCTGACAAATTATAAGTATTTAGTGACCCTAAAAATGTTGTTTATTCTATTGAGTGACTTCTTAAACACTTTAACTTTCGTAATATGAAAAAAAAGGAAAACAGTAAAAAAAAATGTAAAAACCTTTTTTGCCTCCTAGTGCGATTTCAAGATTTGCGACTTGCGGACCTTTTCTCCAGCACCCGTCACATTTGTGATGGTAAGAAACGGTGGTTAAGTGTTAGCGGAGAAAAAGTGCTCGCTTGCTTAAGATTGAAGTGTCTTCTGAATTGGTTCCAGATTCTATGGGACTTTTTTACATTGGGATTTGAAATGTGGATATCTGGATTTAGAGGTAATGGAGAGGTCAGAAGCGATATAGGGGAAGTCGGGAGGCTGGCCTGCAGCCCCATGAGCGACCAAGTCGGGCCGTCTCGGTCAGAAAACGTGGTAATCCAGTAAGGGAATTTAGATATGTTTGCTGCCCAGTAATAATGCATGAAATTGGGTAGACCCAGTCCACCTTCTGGTTTTGACCTTTCCAGATATACCTTTCGCATACGCGGGTTAGATTTATTCCAAATGAACGTAGAGATATTTGTCCAATTGTTTAAAAAATGACTTTGGTAGATGACTTTTGGTAGTCTGCGGCTGTAGCTGGTGCTTATACACATATCAGATCAAGATATGATTGGGCCAATTAAATAAATGTTGGCAAATGTTCGTACAAAATCCTGAAATGGTTTGGCCCTTGTTGTGCACCCCTGGTTTACACGCACAGTTGAAATCGATCTATATTAATAGCTTGATTTGGCCAAAGATGAGAGTTAATTGGACTATTGTCATTGTCCCAAAATACATGACTCAGAAAGAATCGATTTACCAAAACAAAACAACAGGTAGCTAGTAGCAAGCGGCGCCTTCGTCAAACGGCGGACTTCTGTTGGTTTTGTCTGTCTATGTTGTCTGTGCCTGGACTATTAAAGACAAAAAATTGAAAAAAAACTTTAAAGCGCTGTACATTTTGTGCGTTCTATACACCTTAATTTTTTTTACAAATGTGATGCACACTATCCCTGGTGCTTATGGTGATTTTGCCATGATACCTCTTCGACTGTGCACTTGCTGTTCGACTTCTGGGTTAATTACCTGTTGCAGTGGAACCTCTAACCTACGGAACATGCGCAGAACGCCTAGGCCAATTTTTGGCCTATTGAAGCGTATACGTGCCGTAGTAAATCGACTCCAATCGCATTATCTAGGCATGTTAGTCCGACTCTGAAAAAATGAACTTAGTACGATTTCAGTCGGACTAAAATGTTTACATGATTTTTAAAAGTCCAGTTTTAGCCGGACAAAAACAATAAATCGACTTTTTCAAACATCATGTAAACCCACTGAGTATAGCAGTGCTACTCAACTCCAGGTCCTGTAGGCCACAGGGTCTTTGTATTTGCTCCAACCGTGCACTACACCATCTGCTTTCACTGGTTATTTTCCACCTTGGTTCAGGAAGCAGTGGTGGCTGCTGAGCTGAAAACTGAGCAGGGCAGAAAACTCTCTTATTGGCCTTTATCTGCTTAATATCATTTCCCTTGATTAACAGTAATAAAAATAATTTTCATTTCCATTGCAAAATTTTGCACATTTTATAAACATTATTTAAAATTGTGAATACATGTACTCTTTGTCCTCTACACCCAGACTCAGAGAATATTTATGACAAAGATCTGCAATGTGCAGATTTTGCCATTTAAACAATCTTGAAGAGCAGGTTTTGAAGCCTTCATTGAACAAGCAAACGCGATAGTTGACCGTGGGTATCTTCTTTTGTTAAGTGTAGTGATTAAAACTGATTTTCTTGAACTGAATTTGTCATTTCATCTCCCAAACTTAATGTGAAGAAAGAAACTGTGTGTTAACCTGCCTATGTACAGTGCCTTGGGAAAGTATTCTTTTTTTGATACAGCCTTATTATAAAATTGATTAACTTTTTTTTTTCTTGTCAATCTACACACAATAACCTATAATAACAAAGCAAAAACAGGTTTTTAGAATTTTTTTTCCAAATGTATTAAAAATAAAAAAACTGAAATATCACATGTACATAAGTATTACATACGACCCTTTGCTATGACACTCAAAATTGAGCTCAGGTGCATCCTGTTTCCATTGATAATGCTTGAGATGTTTCTACAACTTGACTGGAGTCCAGCTGTGGTAAATGTAAATGATTGGACATGATTTGGAAAGGCACACACTTGTCTATATAAGGTCCCACAGTTGACAATGCATGTCAGAGCAAAAACCAAGCCATGAAGTTGAAGGAATTGTCCATACACCGCTGAGACAAGATTGTGTCGAGGTACAGATCTGGGGAAGGGTACAAAAAAATTTTCTGCAGCATTGAAGGTCCCAAAGAACACAGTGACATCATTCTTAAATGGAAGAAGTTTGGAACCACCAGGACTCTTCCTAGAGCTGGCTGCCCGGCCAAACTGAGCAATCGAGGGAGAAGGGTCTTGGTCAGGGAGGTGACCAAGAACCCGATGGTCACTTTGACAGACCTCCAGAGTTCCTCTGTAGAAATGGGAGAACCTTCCAGAAGGACAACCATCTCTGCAGAACTTCACCAATCAGGCCTTTATGGTAGAGTGGCCAGACGGAAGCCACTCCTCAGTAAAAGGCACATGACAGCCCACTTGGAGTTTTCCAAATGGCACTTACAGGACTCTCAAACCATGAGAAACAAGATTCTCTGGTCTGATGAAACCAAGATTGAACACTTTGGCCACAATCAAGCATCACATCTGGAGGAAATGTGGAAGGGAAGTGCACATAAGCTTACAGCCATCACCACCATAATGGATCATATCATGGCGTTAATATTACTTATTACCTGTAGAGTTAGAGTGGTCAGACCATGGTCAAATTATAAAACCAGCAGAAACCTTCATATAATGTAAGCACAATCTCCTATAATGTAAACATGGCCTTTCAAACAGACCATGTCATGAGTAATAGAACCGGCAGGGGCTGGATGAGGTGAATACCTGTCTTATGTAAGAAAGGGGAAGTGAACACTTATTTTATTATAAAGGAAGAGGGCTTGGAAATAACGGTGTAAAATCTGAGGAGAAAATGAGAAATAATGGTGTATGGGAAAGAGTCAAGTAAAATGATGTAAGCATGTGGGAAAGGCCAAGCTTAAGCTCCACAACAGGAGGAGCTAACAAGATAGGATAAAAGGGAGTGTTCGACCCCAGGGGAATTCAGTGTGTCTTGTCTGTGTTTTTGTGTGTGTGTGTGTGTTGTGCGTCGTGTGTGTCTTGTGGAATGCTTGGAGAGCGTTTGTATTGATATGCGCAAATCAGCCCGGGTTCTTGCATGTTATCTTTGAATTACCCAAAAAGACTCAAGGCTGTAATCACTGCCAAACTTGCCTCAACAAAGTACTGAGTAAAGGGTCTGAACACTTTTTTAAATGTGATATCAGTTTTTTTTTTTTTTTTTTTTTTTTAATAAATTTGCAAAGATTTCTAAAATACCACCTTGTCATTATGGGGTATTGTGTGTACATTGATGAGAATACAAATAAATATAATCCATTTTATAATACGGCAATAATGCAACAAAATGTGGAAAAAGTGGAGGGGTCTGAATACTTTCCGAAGGCACTGTATTATTCAACTCATTGGCACACTTGTCAATCATTGAAAATTTATGAAAACAGGTAACCCCATTATCTCCAAAATTATAGGCTATACAGTATAGACATGGTTCAAAGCTTGAAATAAAGAGAAAATTTGTACGAAAATGACCAAAATTCCCTTGATCTTATGAGAGTTTCACTCCGCAAACATACAGGACATATTTATTCTGGAAAACAAAGAAATCAAAACAATCATTATATATTTACATACAATCACTGTATTCTCACTGTATTCTGTGATTCAGTGATTATATGTACTTCTGATGCTGGAAGAAACCAATCATTTTTTCCAATAATACCACAGGGTGTATATAACACCAGGATAAAAGTTTGGAGTGCATTGAACAAAGCAGTAAAATTTCACATGCCTCACATGCAGACATACATACAGATCACACCCTGATGGTAATAAGCTGAGAGCCCACAAGGAGGAAATTAAGAAAGATGCAAAATAAAATCATAACAATTTTCAATAATATAGTGCCCTTTATGAATACAGCAGTGTTTTTATGCAAGCAATTGCCGATAAACAAACAAACCTCTGATAAACAATTGATAAAGCGTGCGCTAAGCTTCCACTCCTGCGCAATACAAAAATGTGAAGTGATAGTATCTGGGTACACGGCAGGATAGCTAAGACATAATCTGAGCTAGAAGAAAGCCATAAACTATGTTCGAAAGCTATGTAAAAACTATGAAAAAGATGACACTGTAAGGTTATTAACGTATAAAGGGTTTCGAAGCAGGGCAAAAGTCACAATGGGCAGATCTTAGACAAGGTGGTAGATTGCTTTTAGGTCACTTACTTGGCACTGGAATATCTAATTGAGGTCATTTTTTTCTGTTTGTAAGGTAAGAAGTTGCTTTTTTGTTTAAAAAATAAATTAAAAATAATTTTTCACATTTGAAATTATATTCACGTACATAAAAATGATCGTTTTCAAATGCTCAGTGGAAATAACACAAAGGATTTAAGCCTGTATACAAAAAGCAGATTGATTGCTTAGGGATCAGAGGGCGGTTTTCAGCGATATCAATACCATCACTGTAATATTAGCAGTTGCTTGACTTGTCGCGGACAGTTATTGGATTATAAAATACCATTCATCAACCTGGGGTGTCAATTTCAGCCCTCCTTTGGGGAAGCCTTGTTATTTCTTTTGTGATATCTAGTGGTTTTACCGATCGAGACAGGGTTTTTTTAACTTCAAAATGCGAATGGTCTAAACTTTACAATGGTGAATGTGTTACAGGAGTGCACCTTGAGTCACTGATGAATAAAAGCACTAATTTATAGAGAATGCTATTTTCAGACACCGGTGTCTATTTGGGGCTATAAGAGGTACCCATAGGAAAGCAAAATCCAAGAAGAGATCTCATAGTTGCTTCTTTCATTTCTCCTAGACACAAATGAGCTATTTTTAATACTAAGGTGAGACCAAAGGCTTTTTCTCTTACTTCTCAAATTCAACTCAGATTATATGTGGTTGTTTCTCCTAATTTATGTCTTACTCAGATCAAACCAAGAGATCTCTAAATGATCTTAAATAAGTCTAATTTAGGTCTCCTGAACATGGGACCATGAGATAAGAGAAAGAGGTCAAAGAAAACTCAGCTATGACTCCTAGGATCTCATAATTCTTCTCAAATATGTCTCATAGTTTTCTCATAGTGACCTCATGAGAAACAACCGCATCTCAATTCAAAATCCATTCGTCTTACTGAAGTCTCAAATTCATTCTCTCGTTATCTCGTCTTTTCTCCTAAGGGGGTTTTAGGAGCAACAATTCAGATTGAAGTGATCTCAAAAAGATGTACAATTGAGATCTTATTACTTTCTTAAGAGTTAAAGAAAAGACTATCCTGAGCAAAAGATTTTTCCTCTGGGTGAACGCCAGCCTGAAAATGACAAACCCAAAGGGTGCGTTACAACCAATTGTTTTTTTCTCCTTTCCTAGTATGGAAAGCCAAACAGGGCAAACATATGTGAAATTGATGTCTGGAATCACACATTGTCAATGCTGACTCATTCCATTCACATATTTTATCCCCTTGCTTCTATACCTTGCTCCTAGCACCGTGTATAAGGCAATTTGAACATCCTTTCTCTTTCAAGGGTCAGTTTGAAGCCATGTCAATTACAGACGTGGCAGATGGGGAGAGAAGGATCTACAAGTCAATCAGGTCACCCGTTCTGGAAAAAAATAGTTCCACAAAGGATGTGCTCGTGCAGTGGCGCCGGCAGGATTCTATTTCATAGTACGCACAAGAACCACCCGCCCGCTTGTAGGCTACATTTAACGTCTAGGTTCCCACGCGCGCACATATGCAGTCAGTGAGCGAGTGAGCGAGCAAGAGAGAGAGAGATTGATTCATGTTTTTTGCACTAACGTTACCGATACAACACCACCATAAAACTGTGATTAGCCTACCGCAAGCATTTCAAAGACCAGCCAACAGGCCTGAAAAACAACAACAGCCAGGTAAATAATAGGCTACAATATAGCCCAGAGAAACGTGCAATGAAAGTCGGCATTAAGCATAAAAGCAACGGATTCCCTCATTTAGCAGAAAATAAAATGAAATAGTATTCCTACCTATTTGAAGTTCATTCTGCGTCACCCCGTTGCGTCAAACTCTTGCAGAACGTCCTCCGCATCAATTCCAATATCATGATGGATGTTCATCAGTGCAAGCCCACTCAGTCGTTTGTCAGTCATCGTATTCCTGAGATACATCTTCAAGCGACATAAACAGCTGAAGAAGCGCTCAGCACTGGCAGTGGATACTGGCATCATTAGGAGAATCTTCATGACAGTGTTTATGTTTGGGTTGAAGTCTGCACTTAATCTCAAAACCTGGAAGATGTCACTAATGGCAGGTGTCACTAATGGCAGGTGTATGCCTATTGTGCTGCCTCCATAGTTCAAGCTCCACATCTGCAGTGTCAACATTGGCCATCAAAGCACCATACTCCTCCTTTATCTCCTGCCATAAACTGTCTGTCAACAGTGGCAATTTGTTTGGTAGAAGGTACTGGGCTTTAAGACGTGGCAGTGCAAGGCATACTCTGTCCCTCACCTCTGTAGTCAGGTGGTCGATGAATGGCAAGAAAATGTTTATTTTCCAGTACTCTTGTGGGTTTTCAGCAGGTGTGTTAGACCTTTGGGTTTGTGTTTTGGCGATGCGAGGCAATGATGGAGTGTCTTCAAGCCAGAGAACATATTTCTCCCACATTTCACTGTATGTAGAATTATCTTGTTTGCTCTCAAGCACTGTCACGAGATCCCTAGCCATCTGAGCGGCTATCGGTAATTCACAGTTCGGGTTCTGTAAGCCATTGCTCAGTGGCGTTAGATGGTGAAGCAGCTCCTGAGTAATAATTAAACAGACGATGAATTCAAACGACTCCATAGCTCGAGTAAGCCACGATGCTGTGGAACTGCATTTGGCATCTCCATCTGTTTTCAGGTCAACCAAGGTTGTTAACACCTCATCATAGTTTTCAATAACAGTAGACAGGCACATATCATGCTGAGACCAGCGGGTATCAGAGAACTTTTAGAGGCGTTTCTTGCTGCTACTGTTGCTTAGTAAGCACTGTAAGTGATTTGGGGAGACTAATGAAGCTCACTATTTCTTGAACAGTATTCAGGGTGTTGCGAATGACAGGGATCTTAGTGGAATGCACAATTGCTAGATTTAAGCCATGATTTCTACAGTACACGTAGACTGCAGCAGGGTACTGTAATCTGATGCGCGCCTGAACGCCTTGTACCTTTCCACAGATATTCGCAGCACCATCATACCCCTGTCCAACTATACGAGCAGGATCTAACTCCAGTTCTCTTAACCTGTTCAACAAAAGTTGGATTAAGATCTCGCCTGTAGTGTCAGCTGGGTCATTCTACAGAAACGGTGGCATTCCTGTCTCTCACCTTTACAGCAAGCAAAATACTTTAAATGGAATTAATGATCACATGTAATATATATTTTTGATAAATATAGACTGTACTTATAATAGTAAAACATATTTGAGTCATGTAATGACCAATTCTTGTTTTTTAATCATTTATATAAAATAGCAAGTGCAAGCAATTTGCTTGTCACTCTGACCATGTATCGAAGTTTAGTGCCATATTTTGAGTTAAAAATAATTATTTTTCTCCAATTTAAATGTCATAAAGTAAACACAAATGTCACATTCATGGAATGGAGAACTTAAAAAGCTGAAATACCAATGAAATATTATAAATAATGTAACGATAATAGTGGTCACCCCATGTCATGTCATTGGTGTTACTGCCTCACAAAACCTTTATTTTGAAAAAAATTAAATGACTTTTATAAGTCATTTTTGGTTCAAGAGGTCATTGGAAGAAGTGTGATCAACATATGCACATGGTAAGTCTGCTGTGTCTCTTCATTTGTTATAAATTTGATGATTTATGTGTTAATTCTACATGAGGCTTTTAAATATGTCATTGGTGTTAGTCATTTCATAGGAAGGGGAATTAGAAATAGACAATAGAAATGGGTTAAATTAGATATTTGAATGATTTTAATATGATTGAAGACATGTGGTTTGAGGTACCGCGGCGTCCATTTTGTAAAAAACCATTTGTTTGACAAATTGTCATTGGTGTTGCCGTCATTGGTGTTACTACTCCTCCTGGTAACACCAATGACAATCAGTAACACCAATGACATTCTTGTGTAAACGAGCTTTTATAAAAGCTTCAACATAAGTATTTAAAGCAAAATAGCACATATTGTTTATTTTTCATAACTTCCTATTATTATTGTTTTTGTTAGGTATGGCAAAATTGAGTGCAGCTGAGAAGCAGAGGCTTTATAGACAGCGCAGGGATGCTGACCCTACACGTAGGGCAGATTATTTAGTGAAAAGGCAACAGGGTTATGCTAATGATATAGCAACAGGAAAAAGACAGAACATAAATGACCTCAGTGAAAGGGCAAAGAGAGGTCAGCGCAAGGCATGGCGAGTCAACCAGGCAAGACACAGGCAACACATGAGAGCAGGAGAGACAGTCTTGACCCCCCCATCATCTCCAGGGAGTTCACCCAGCATCTCAAGGTAGAACTGAAGATATTGGGTCTCATTCACTATTATTGTAAAGTGGTTTGTATGTGCAGGTAATTTCTAATTAGCATAATACACGCCCCAGAAAAGCCCATATAAGGGCTTCTTAGAGTTGCTTAACAGAGATTCAAAATCAAAAGATAAACCAAAATAAACAATTGAATATCTTTGCATATACACCGTTAGTGAATGAAACCCATTATGTATATAGGAAATTACAAGTGCATTCAAACAAACCTGGAATTCAGATATCAGGAGTAAAATATGTCACAGTACAAGGATTTATTTAAGCATAGTGTGCATAGTACACAGTGTAGCTTTGAATAAAAAAATAAGCTGCAAGCAGCAATAATGTGGCCAAGCAGCTTATTATTATTATTATTATTATTATTATTATTATTATAAAGCTACACTGTGTAGTTTGGGGATTAACTGATATAATTATGAACCTTGTATATCTATATTAAAGATATTGCTCTAATAAATACAGTGCTCCCTGACTATACCACCCTCTGTTATAATGCCACCCTCACCTATCACCAACAAATCTTCTGGTACTACTCCTAAAGAAAACCATGTTTTACAGCCAGGGTGTCCGCCATTGTAGTAGCCTACAGAGTCCGCTGTATGCCATACAGATGTTTGGCAGACATCTAGCTGGCTCAAACAGGATGAACCAGTCCAGCCCAATATAACACCAAGTCATTGGTGTTATAATGTGTCACTGGTGTTACTGCATGTTTGTTTGGTAATTTGATATTAAAGGGGCCATTTTTGACTTTATAATAATTTTGTGTTTGTTGATTGTTGCTTTATTGATGAGTTGGCATTTTAAGGATAGTATCATTCAATTTTGATACTGTCCTTCAGTTATTGTTGATATTATAGCAAAAACCTGATGGCGTAAATGAAAAAATGTCACACAATACAACTTTACACATACCTGATTGAAATAAATAAATAAATAATAAAACATTTTTCTTTTAATTATTACCAACCTACTATGTCTTTGAGTATATGTGCAGATTGAATAGAGAAATACTATTCTGATAAGCTTTTAATGTTGTTTTTGGTATGAGTAACACCAATGACAAAAAGACGGCACAAGCATTCTTTGAGTGAATGTATAAAAATAATTAAAATACATTAAGCTTTCATATTTGTGGATTGTCAAAGGCAAGAGGTTAATTAATATTGTACAATAAGTTTTGATTAAGTAAAATGAAATGCATTTCAAGACATGTTGCAATTCCAAATGCCACCGTTTCTGTAGAATGACCCAGCTGTAGAAAATCACAAAAAATCCTCTCGCACTGAGTAGCCACCAGAACAGTCCACATACCAAACAAGGGCCACTTGCTCAACGTTACTAATATCAGCCGTCTCATCAGCCAATAGGGAAAACCACTTGGCATCCCTGCATTTGCGGAGAATTTCTTGAATCTGTTTTCGACATCTCAGTCAGCTTGTTCTGAATTTGATGACTACAGTACTTTGCTTTAGCTGGTGCATTTTCAACATACTGTTTCAGCAACTCATCTCCCTCAGCACAATATTTTAGAAGCACCTGAAAATTACTACGCTCACTCGTGTGGCCCCGAATGGGTATGTTTTTCTGTCCGCAAACAGCAATTAGATCGATGACTGCTTTGAGTCCATATTTATTGCGCTCTATTGCTTGTTGGTGTGAGCGATCTAACTTGGAATAGATAGACTAGCTCTTTCCCAAGGCAACATTAAGAAATTCAGCTGCGTGCAGTTGTGCACTCGTGTGAGCTGGTGTTGCTAAGTGTCTCGAAACTATTTTCTTTGCATTACTCCAGTCACTAAGTGCCTTCGTTCTCAGAATCGTGTCTCCTGATGAGAAAATCATGCAAGCTACACAAAAAACGCCATCAACGTTTTTGCTAAAACGCAGAGTGGGGTAAATCCTCCCATCAAAAAAATCCTCTGGAATTTCGCGTTGCTTTCCACAGATGGCCTTAGATGGGGCTATTCACCCTCTAGGAGGCTTGAATCTAGACTGTAATGCTTTTAGTTTGACAGAGTCGGATGCCCTTTTGAGTTCATCAGCCTTAACACGGCCAATGTCATCTTGAGAGGCTGAGGTAGCACATACTGTGGATATTTGCTGCTGTGTGACAAAACATCCTTGGACTACAGTTACTGATGGGGGTAGCTGCAACAGTAGATTCCTCCCGGGGCTCATCACTTTGCAGAGCGGGTGGATCATGGACATGTAGCTGGCTGCTAGCTTCTGTCGTAACGTTAATGCTAGCAGCACTAACGTTAGCAGACTAAATGCTCGTGCTGCTCTCGGGAGAATCTTCACTGCTTAGGATAGTTTGCTTTATATTTTCAAAAGCCTGAAAAATGTTCAATTGTTTTCGTTTGCTCATTTCTAGGCTATTTATTTGCTTGCTAACACACAAGATACCGGTAAGCTAAATACAACATTGCCAACGTCATGCTCAAGCGCCAGAAATGTTGATCATGCAATGACCTATAGCCAGCCAGTGCCAACCATCGGCCTTAAATGTATTTGCGTCAAACGGCTTGAGTGTTCGTTGGCTTAGGGTAACGTTAGTGAGTGGACGCAGCCAAAAATTCATCTCAAGCACATTATTCAATAAAAAAAGAATCCAAAGACAGGATCTGCTGTGGTCACAATTTTATTTTCAAGATAGAATGTTAAAATAAAAATAAAAAAACACAAAATCATTAAAAAAAAATTTCCGCATGGTGCGTACAGGATTACAGCTGCGGGCGCCACTGTACTCGTGTTTCTTGCTCAATAATTCTTTGGGAATCTCCTAGCTTCTTGATCCTTGAAGAGGGATTTAATTGGTTGGAATATCCTCAAAGATGGCGTCCTTTGGTCAATTTCAAGTCAGTCAAGGACATCGGAGACAAAGGACAAATAAAATAACACGTCAAAAACGTTTTTCCAGATGTGAATTTTTTGACCTGTTTGGCCTAGGAAAAGAGGCAAGGAAAGGAAGCAAGGAGGGAAAATAAGCAGTTAGAATGCACCCAAAATAAAATGGTTAGTGTTCTTGAACCCATTTCACAACAGGCATAATCATGGTTTCCTCTAAAAGGTAACCCTTAGTAGTTTTCCAAGAGTCAGTATTACTCTAAATGTTTCTGAAAGAAAGTAATAGAAGCTCAAACAGTGTTTTATCTCACCTAAAAGATTATTGTTTTAATGGATAAAGATGGTTGTGGGTGTGCCTGCTGGGTTTAGAATTACAATGGAGCCACAATACCAGGAAAATCATGGTTCAAATTTGATGCCATTACCACCAAAGGCTCACAAAGGACATTTGGTAACCAAATGATATTTATGGATTTTTATAGGTGTTAAATTATTGCTTTACACCTCTGCCTGCCACTAGGACTGTGACGGAATGGATTTTTTCTTACCGTGGTGAAAAAGCAACGTATCCCTGCGGTTCGGCGGTTTACCACCAAAAAAAAAATGTATTAACGTAGACTATGTTCCATACACTTAGCACACATCAGGGACCATTCATCCGTTGTTTGGAGCCAGACAAGCATGTTTGTGTGCTCATTCTCCAGGGAAATTCCCATTCTACAATCTACACTTTGATTGATGTGATGTGATGATGATTTTGAACCAATGGTATTTGAGAAAAGTGGGAAAAACTACATCCCCCGTAAAGGGACACCTCGGCCTTTCAACAGTTCTAAAATCAACGCGCTGCCAAATCCAGCATTCTAAAGCAGTTAAAGCAGCAACATTATTCTTTTGATTTTGCATTGTTGTTGCGTCCCCTCCCCTTGTCAATGTCTAATTTCGCAATAGATGGCAACGTTGAATCACGGTTCTAGTTATTGGCTTCATTTAGGGATGCCAACCATACCGCAAAATACGGAATCGTCCCTTATTTGGACAGTGGAATAGGCGTTCCGTATTTAACTCATGGCTACGGGACGCATTTTGATCCGCATCTTTGTGAACGATTCCGTTTGTAGTAACCACTGTTTTGAATACAATTCAATAGTTAGCTAGCTAGCTAGCCGGGATAACAAGCATGCTGTGAGACCATTCTGACCTAAAACCCATAATTTTAATATTGGCTAGGTGACAAGTGATGGCGAGCCGTCATCATAAAGCTAACTGGCATTCAACCCCAGTTTCAGAGTGTCTTGGAAAAAAACGCAATATCTACACTGCGAGACCGCAACATTTTAAAAAGCAAGACAGAGCTAGAGAGATTAATTTGATTGAGTTATGGTTTCATGTAGATTTCCTAAATAATGTAATGACAAAAAATACCAAAATTGGTGCTAATTATATGGTATAAAACAAGAGGGAACTATTTTTTCTTGATAGAATCATTGGTTTCATAGAAATAACGACCATATGTTTTTGCTTAACAACGGTGCAAATAGAACTACCAACCAGAGTTTTTGCATAACAACGGTAAAATAATGTGCCCAAACGGCTGCAGAAGAATATTTCACTTTCAGGTGATTAAGTCGATAAAAATCAATAAATATTCAAGTCACCATATATAGTCATTGTTGGTAACCCCTTGTACAAGTGGAATAAACCCCTCCGGGCTGCCCGCCACCAGCAGGTCCGCCTCACTCCCCGCTGGATGCTCTCTGCTTCCCAGCATGGGACCAGAACAGCGCACCTGTCTCACTCACCTGCTCAAAGGCTCGCACGCATCACACGTGCTTCACACGGCAGCCAGCACGCTTCGCTAACGTCCACATCTTTAAACCCCACGGCTTTAATAAAAATGTCTTTGTCTGGGCCGCATCACCACCCCCATCGTGCATTATTTTCCAATAATGGGACAACCTATCGTGGTTTATTCCTTACATATTGTGTGGGTAGCCTATATATTCAATTGAACATTATATCATGTACTCAAGCCTAGAAATAATGAATAATAATCAGACACACACAAAAGAAATCCCGCATATGTTTAATGGACTGACTGTCACTCCCCCTCGCATGCAGTGGGCTCCAGAATTATTGGCACCCTTGATAAATATGCACAAAAAATGCTAAAAAAAAAAAAAAGCTAAACTAAAAATAATACAGCTATTGACATAAGCTTTATTTTCCAACATGTGTAAACTAGTGTGCTTGGTTAATGATTCATTGGAATCAACCAAAATCTTAAATTTTTTAAATTAAAAAAATATTTCCCCAAAAAACAGATTCCACCTCCAATTATTGGCACCCCTGGTTTAATACTTTGTGAAAACACCCCTGGCAAAGATGACAGCCATAAGTCTTTTCCTATAATTTGTGATAAGGTTAGAGAACACATTTGGAGGGATTTTTGAGCATGTAGAACTTTTCAGAATCATTGATATCTCTGGGTTTGCGCTTATGGACCCCACCCCCCTTCAGTTCAGACCACAGGTTTTTGATGGAATTTAAGTCTGAAGACTGAGATGGCCATTGGAAAACATGGATGTTGATTTCACTTAAGCATTTCTGTTTAGATTTTGATGTATGCTTGGAGTCATTGTCCTGCTGGTCAATCTACCTATGACCTAGTCCTAGCTTCTTAGCAGAGACTGTAGGCTCTCGAAACTACACCAAGGAGGGAAATAGTTCGGAGTGAAGGTTTCTGCGGAATGTCTTCCTCTGTTGCTGTTGGAAGAAGGTTATTTTTTAACCAGCCTGTGAATACCATATCTATGTTCTACTATCCCCGCTGATCTTACTCGCTTTATCTGACTCCAAAATTAAAAGTTATGTTCCAAATTAGAATTTAGGCTTGATTTAGAATGGAACTCAGTTCGTCTGAAGTTCTACACCGAGGGTCAACGCAGTTTCACCCGGTACGCACCGCAGATGCGCCCGTAACGACAATTTAACTAGCTGTTTGCAGACGACGCAGAGGTTGTGAGATTTCCCTCATGGGGAGTATAACCTAATTAGGGTTCAGGGACTCCGAAAGGGCCAATATTAGTCATCCCAGGATCAACATGGTTCTGCTGGCGGTCCCGCCTTAACTGAAAACTTGGTGATCAAACAAGTCCAATGGGCAGTTCCCTAGTCATAATTGGGGGAAACTGACTTAGAGGGCTGTTACAAGAACGAAACACTGACCAAGACCACACAAATCAAGTCATTAACAATTTAATGTCAGGTAGGTTATACACTTAAAATAGCCAATTGTAGTTACAGAATTTAGAAAGTAGTTAAACAATAAAAGTACAAAATATCAAATATAAAAATGAGCATACCTGACAGCAGTCTACACACAAAAAAGAGTCTTGTGTGGGAAGTCTGATTGCAGCTTCCGAGAGGGCCCTGTTCCTCTCCTATAAGAACCCAACGCAAGCGGGTTGATGTCGCCACAAAAGGCTCATAAAATCATAAACTTACTTGGAGGGGGAAGACTGGAATTTGGTTCCTTCCTGAGGGTCAGACAGATGGATTTACTAGGAGGAGTGTCACAAAAATACAGTTTACTCCAAAGTTATTAAAAATAGATTTTCTATAGGTTTGCTGGTTTTCAAACCTAAACCAGAGCATCACTCGCGCAGAGACCATAAAAACCATACCAAATATGAATATTTGTTCTTGTGTTTGTCATGAAAACTCTGAAAAACATGAAATAACTGCACAATCTCTTACATGAACCAACTGCCAACTCTCAATGTCTTTCCACAGTGTATCAAGATTGTATAGTGCAGCGCAGCAATGTGTTCAACCCAAATCTGGAATTATTTCCTAACAAAAAGTGTGCTTGAGTAAATTTCTCTCCTTATGAAGGTATGGGGACAAGTTACCCAGGGACACCAGGTGAGGGCACTGTGGCTGTCCCTAAACTGTCCTGAGCAATTTGCCCCATTTCTGTCATGTTATTCTATTACTTGCAATCTGAAACCTCCAGGACGTTGGGGTAATTTCAGAATTGCTTTCCCGTAGAAAAGAGGTGTCAACTGTTAACTGTCGCAAAACCAGATGCCAAGGTTTTACGGGCCACTCTGTCCCGACAGCCTCAGACTCTGCACCTGGCAAATTGCTTTACGACAGTCAGAGAGGAAATTCCACTCTACGCATGTTCCCGTGGGCCTTACAAGACAAACACATTTTCTGCCAGAATTTCCTGGTACTTTGTTGAATTAATTGTGCCATTGATCTAAAATAGTGCCCCGGGACCACTGCCAGAAAAAACATCTCCAAAATATCAATGACCCACCTCCAGATTTGACCGTAGGTATGAGGTGCTTCTCCTGTATGCATTCCTCTTTTGCCACCAAACATGTTGATGGTGTGTATGGCCAAAATGTTTAATTTTAGTCTCATCTGACAATAGCACTCTCTTCCAGACATAATTCCAATGAAGTTTGGCAAGCTCCAGATTCTTGGTTTTATTTATTGTGCTCAGTAAGGGCTGTCTTTGTGCCACCCTTCCAAAGAGTTAGTTGGTATGGAGGTGCCATTTAATGTTTTTTTTTTTTAGACTTGTTGATCGCAAGAAACAAACCAATCTCTGCAATTCTTAAACAGTGATCCTTGGGTAATTAATGGCCTCTCTCACCATCTTCCTCACTGTCCATGGGGACACCATGCACTTGCTTCCTCTTCCTGGCATATTTTCAACCATTTAATATGTTTTACACCTTTTTATTATTGTCCTTACAGTGCTAAGTGGTATGTTTAACCGTTTATGTCTTTTTTTGTACCCATTACCAGACTTGTGATGGTAAATTACCATCGGTCTCTTCTGAATTGTCAGTTATTTGGCTTTTCCCATGCTGATGGATGACAAAGGGATTTTGTATGCTTGTTACCTAATTTTTATTCTCTAGTGAAAGTGATGTGATGGAATGACACAATATAGTTCCTTTAGACTGAGATGAACTAAATTAAGTGAAATTGTATTGCCAATTTCAATTTGTTTGATTTTACTTACAATAATTGTTAGGGATGCCAATAATTATGGTGCCTATGGTTTTCAGAAAACATTAGACTTAACTTGAAACTGACAAAAGTAATTGGCATCCATCATTGTTTATTCCATATTTAATAAAAATCGGATTTTGCTTTCGATTCAACAGAATATTTTAAATAATAAAACAAATGAAAATGGCATGGAGAAAAATAATGGGACCCCTAACCTAATATTTTGTTGCACAACCTTTAGAGGCAATCACTGCAAACAAGCGATTTCTGTAGCTTTCAATGAGACTTCTTCACCTGTCAACAGGTAGTTTGGCCCACCCTTCCTGAGCAAACTACTCCAGCTGTCTCAGGTTTGAAGGGTGCCTTCTCCAGACTGCATGTTTCAGCTCTTTCCATAGATGTTCGATAGGATACAGATCAGGGCTCATAGAAGGCAACTTCAGAATAGTCCAATGTTTTGTTCTTAGCCATTCTTGGGTGCTTTTAGCTGTGTGTTTTGGGTTATTATCCTGTTGGAGGACCCACGACCTGCGACTGAGACAGAGCTTTCTGACACATTCCTCTGTCACGAACAGGTGTAAACTTACATAAATTCTGTGTATGTAGCCTAGCCAGCTATCTACTGATATAAAAGAGAGAGAGATAGAGCTCGCTGTCGCTAGCTAGCTAGCTATATCTTATGATTGACAGTTTGTGCACAGGAGCTAATATAAATGCATATTCCTAGTATCGATAGCTATAGCGTCTGTCAGAGTAGCAGCATTGTTGAACTGCTAATTGCCTCCTGGAATGCTCAGTATTGTGATTTGACCTGCTTGTGTTTTACTGTGAACTTGGCTTAAATTGTCAGATAGCTAGATTGTAATCGATCAGGGCTGCGTTTCCGAGTTTCGATGTACCTTAACGTTTTACGAAGGTTCTTAAGGTATACCTTTCAAAGGGAAACCGCTTTTTTACGAGTTTTTCCCTGACTATACCTTTTGCCTTAAGGGACACCTCAAAGGTACATCGTAAGTTGGAGCTGGCCTTCACTGTGGTGCTGAAAAGTTTATCAATCGATGCCAAGCGAATCTATTGTCTCACTTGTAAAGGCTTATGAATGACGTTTTAATATAACAAGTGTTGTCATAATCATTTTACATCAATCTAATATTGCAGAAGAGGAAGCTATGCCTACTAAAGATTATCTGCTAATCTCTTTAAGAGTCAAAACGAGACCTTGTGATAGTTTTAATCAATAAATGCAGGCTACAAAAGATAAAATAAAGAGCATCAACTGGGACATATACGCCATAGTCTGGGACTTCTTGGAAGCTCAGGAAAAAGGATTACTTTTACAAGGATCACTATTACAGACTGTGAACCTGTGTAATCAGCGCGTTATTCGACTCAGGTTTTCAGTTGCTAATTAGGTACACTCGGAGCAACGCTTTATTAGTCCTGCTAACTCACAGTTTAGGTAGTAAGTGTAGAATTCGTCCAGGTGCATATAACTGCCGAAATCCATCCTGCTAGAGTTGGATAAGTATCTGCGTTCATTTGCTAATTACATACCACGTTAGATTTAAACTTTTCCCTGTGTGGTAACTGTTCTTTGTTTTTAGGTTGTGTTAGGGTTCTTTGTTTTTAGGTTGTGTTAGGTTTCTTTGTTTTTAGGTTGTGTTAGGTTTCTTTCTACCACTTTTGATTCTTAGAATTGATGGATTGCGATTATTGCACTATTACAGACTGTGAACCTATGTAATCAGCGCGTTATTCGACTCAGGTTTTCAGTTGCTAATTAGGTACACTCCCTCCTAGTTTATGAGCCCGCTCCCCATTCCAGTCTGTGCTCTCCCCCCCATAAGGCGCTTCCAGCGACGTGGCCCCCCTCGACAATGGAACCCCTCTAACCTCTGCTACCCCCCGCTGACCCCCTGTGAGAACTTCACGGTCACAGGGGGGCTGTGGAACTGCCAGTCTGCTACGCGCAAAGCAGACTTCATCTCCGCCTATGCCTCCCTCTTATCCCTGCAGTTCCTTGCCCTCACAGAGACCTGGATCACACCAGACAACTCTGCCACTCCTGCTGCCCTCTCGTCCTCCTACTCCTTCTCCCACACCCCCCGGCGATCTGGCCGTGGTGGTGGTACTGGTCTACTGATCTCCCCCACCTGGAAATTCTCTGTTTTCCCCCTCCCTGACCTGTCTATATCCACTTTTGAATTCCGTCCTGTCTCTATCACCTACCCTGCTAACCTCTATATTATTGTTATTTATCGTCCCCCGGGGCCCCTGGGAAGCTTCCTGGATGAGCTAGACACCCTGCTCGGCTCCTTCCCTGAGGACAGCACCCCGCTGATCCTCCAGGGAGATTTTAACATCCACCTAGAGGCCTCCCAGTCTGCTGACTTCCTACCACTACTCCACTCCTTCGACCTCTCCCTACAACACTCTCCCTCAACCCACAAGGCAGGCAACCTCCTAGACCTGATCTTCCTGAGGACCTGCTCCAGCTCCAATCTTACGGTTACCCCCCTGCATACGTCTGACCATCACTTCATCTCCTTCTCCCTCCCCCTCTCCCCACATCCTCCCTCTCCTCCTCCCACCCCCACTGTCACTGTCCGCCATAACCTCCGCTCCCTATCACCTTCTTCTCTTGCTCCCAGAGTGACTGCTTCCCTCCCCCCTCTTCAATCATTTTCCAAGCTCCCCACTAACTCTGCATCCTCCACCCTAACTTCATCTCTCTCCTCAGCACTCGACTCCCTATGCTCCTTTGTCCCTAGGCCAGCACGTTCATCCCCTCCCAGTCCATGGATGTCTGACATCCTACGCACCTCCAGGGCCAGCCTCCGCGCTGCTGAGAGGAAGTGGGCCAAATCTGACCTCTCAGCCTATCAGTCTCTCCTGACAGAGTTTTCTTCTGCTGTCACTGCCGCTAAGGCAAAATTCTACCAAACTAAAATTCATAACTCCATTTCTAACCCTCATCAACTTTTCTCTATTTTCTCTTCTCTCCTCTCCTCAGCGTGCCATCTCCTCCACCCCAGTCTTCCTTCACTGCAGATGACTTTGCAGAATTCTTTGACGAAAAGATCGCAGACATCCGCAGCTCCTTTGCCCCCTCCGCCCCCACTGCACCCTCCGCCCCCTGTTTCTTCACATTTTCTCTCCTCTCAGACTTTGAAGTTTCCCAGCTTCTGCTCACCCACCGCCCTACCACCTGCACCCTCGACCCTATCCCCTCATCTCTCCTCCAGGCAATCACACCAGACATCCTCCCTTTTGTCAACTACCTCCTGAACTCCTCCCTATCTTCTGGATGTTTCCCCTCATCCTTCAAGAGGGCCCACATCACCCTGCTGCTGAAGAAACCCACACTAGATCCTTCAGTCATTCAGAACTACCGCCCGGTATCTCTCCTCCCTTTCCTATCCAAAACACTTGAACGTGCTGCATCTAACCAACTCTCTGCTTTCTTCTCTCAGAACAACCTGCTTGACCCCCACCAGTCTGGCTTCAGGCCTGGCCACTCGATCAAGACTGCACTCCTCTCGGTCAGTGAGTCACTCCATGCCGCACGAGCAGCCTCCCTCTCCTCTGTCCTGATTCTTCTAGACCTCTCCGCTGCATTTGACACTGTGGAGCACTCTATCCTCCTGTCCTCCCTGGCAGCAACAGGGATCTGCGGCACAGTCCTTGACTGGATTGAGTCTTACCTCTCTGACCGTTCCTTCCAGGTTGCCTGGGCGGGTAAGGTATCACCACCCCGTCCCCTCGCCACTGGAGTTCCCCAGGGCTCAGTCCTCGGCCCCCTTCTCTTCACCTTATACACCAGATCCCTTGGCCCTGTAATATCTGCCCATGGCTTGTCCTATCACTCCTATGCCGACGACACGCAACTCTTTCTCTCCTTCTCCCCATCGGACACACAGGTCCCTGCCCGCATCTCCGCTTGCCTGAGGGACATCCAGAGCTGGATGGACAATCCGGGAAAGACGGAGCTAATCTTTATTCCTGCTCTATCCTCTCCCCTCCTCGACTTTTCCATTTCCCTAGGGGACACCTTAGTGACATCATCACCCTGTGCCAAGAATCTCGGAGTGGTGATGGACAACAGGCTGTCCCTCTCAAAGAACATCGCAGCAGTAAGCCAGGCATGCAGATTTTTCCTGTATAACATCCGGAGAATCCGCCCCTTTCTCACCACCTACTCAACCCAGCTCCTGGTCCAAGCAATGGTTCTATCCCGCCTGGACTACTGCAACCCTCTTCTGGCTGGGCTACCGGCATCTGCCACCAGACCCCTGCAACTCATTCAGAATGCTGCAGCTCGTCTGGTCTTCAACCTCCCCAGACACTCCCACGTCACTCCCCTGCTCACTACCCTCCACTGGCTGCCTGTTATAGCTTGCATCAAATTTAAAACATTGGTCCTAGCATACGAGGCAGTCAAGGGATCAGCCCCAGCATACCTCCACAAGATATTCAAACCCTACATGCCAGCCAGATCCCTCCGTTCTGCTACCTCAGGACGCCTGGCACCTCCCCCTCTTCACACCTGCACTTCCAGAACACGTCTCCTGTCTGTTCTGGCCCCACGATGGTGGAATGACCTCCCCGTGGAGGTCAGAACAGCTGAGACACTGACCCATCTCAAACAACGACTGAAGACTCACCTCTTCAGGCTGCACCTCTCCCCATCCCTCCCTACCCCCCTGTAAATGACTGTAAGCTTAGGGTTGTAACTAGGCAGCTGTTTCGTAGGTGACAGGTGCATTAACTGTCTTAACGCAGTGGAGGAGGGGGAAAGAAAAAAAAAGCAGTAGTTGTTGCCGTTCTCGATGTGTTAGTGTTAATCAGTTTAACCTTCAGGGTCCAAGTTGAACTATGCGGTTGTTCCCTGCACTTGGACCGGTACTTCTCTCTAGGGTTTTCGTCATACTTGTTCCTGGTTATGGTTATACACTTTGTTGTACGTCGCTCTGGATAAGAGCGTCTGCCAAATGCCTGTAATGGATATAGGGTACATATGGGTGAATTATTTTGTTCTTATTGAAACAAAGGTCTAATTTTAATTTGTCAAACAATATATAGACAACTGTAGCAGCATATCCCCTGATTCCCGCGGACTTTTCTCTGCAGTGCAAAAATGATCGTAGATGAAAGGCAAAAGCGCGTCTGTGGAAATTGATAATGATTAATTCTATACCGCATATGCAACAGCATTTTAACCTGGGTCAGTAGAGTAAAGAGGGTATTAAATGAAATATTGCCAAAGCATTTGATAGCCTATCATAATGCTATAGACGGCTCACTTAAAGGAAGTAAAAGAAGGCACACAACAACGCATTTCATTGCCGTGTTTTGTGTGATCACTGATTAGTGTAATTAATAGCCGGTGCATCCGATTACTAATTTAATTTATTACGCACTGGAATTGGCTAATGCAGCCTACATATGAAGACAAGATGGCTGCAAAAACAAGACGGTATAGAGGGGCGGTTTTCACAAAGGAGGAAATGCACGTCTTACTTGAAGTGCAAGAAAACAAGGGCGTCCTATTCAATAATTTCAGGAGTAATGTTTCCAATAAGGCAAAAGTAGGTATTTGGATGAATATCGCCCAAAAAATGGCTGCTTCCAGCTCCTGTCCACCCAGAGACTGGACAGTTGTTAGGAAAAAATGGCAAGACTTCGCCAGTCTTGCCAAATTTCGAGGGGCGGCAGTGCGGAAGGAGATGGCAAAAACGGGTGGTGGACCAAGTGTAGTATCCAGCCTCACCCCTGATGAAGAAAAGGCCCTTTCAATAATTGGCCACACGGCCTCCCAAGGCATCTCGGGGGGCATTGATGTCCGATCTGGCGAGGGGACATCCACCCTCCAGCCCTCTTGTGAGGGGACATCCACCGCACCCCCCAAGCCCTCCTCGCCACCCCAAAGCTCGCATGCTTCGTCACCTTTTCGCTGTGGTTCTCCCCCCATCCCACACGACTCCCCCCCGACAGAAGCCCGCACCAGAACACCTCGGATGCAAGGTGGAATGTCGAGGCAGAGAGTCGTGCGCTGCAGCTGCAGCGAAGACCTTCTCTGTTTGGAAAAGGAGAAACTGGTGGTGCTGCGGGGCATCGAGGCGCAACTGAAGATGATCAACAACCTCCAGTAGAGGTGCTGGAAGTAAAAAAAAGCAAAACTGGACCTCCTGCAGAGGCAGTATGATTTGGCAGAGGCGCAGATTCATAGGCCCTCCATATCCGTGCCCATCATTTTGCCGTCTCAAGGTAAGTCTAACGTTTTTTGTGTCCTATTACTATTCTGCAATGTATTCCATTCAATTTCACTAATTAACTTTTCTTCCCATGCAGATGAGACAAATCCATGACCACGTCCCCGTTGATGAATTGCTTTTTTTTTAAAGGAGCGGTATACTGTCTTTTTGTTAGCATTTATTTTGTTCCTTTGATAAAACATGCTCCTTTTTGGAAACCTTAACCTTTTGTTACATTCTGCAAATAAAGCACCTGTGTGTTCTATTCCATGTTGTTTGTTTTTTATAGAGCGTTTCACTGGGATTCTGTTGCTAGGGAATAGTTTAGACCCAAGTGTATTTCGTGTCAATTATTGCATTATCAAACATTGAAATAGGAAATAAAATTGTCTGTTTAGAATGTTTTATGTTAAGATGAAACCGTTCTTAAGCCATGTGCTTGGAGAATATCGCTGTGGGTAACGCACGCGGGTTAGGCGTGCAAACTTTGATTAGCTGGTTTAAGTTTTGGTAGGCTAATTATAGCATTTTAATTATATGGGTCCACACTGATAACAGTGGGCTCATCATGAGGAGAAATGGGGTTGACTGAAGGGAGTTTGGATGGTGGGTTTATTGCTGGAATGGGAGTTTGGATGGTGGGTTTATTGCTGGAATGGGAGTTTGGAGGATTTATTGCTGGAATGGGAGTTTGGATGGTGTGTGGGTGACTGGTGCTGGACATGGACCGTTTAGTGACTGCAAAGGGAAAGTGGATAAAAAACAAAGGAGTCCAACTTCAGCCAAAAATGTTTATGATATTTTGCCTGGCCTGAAAACCGGCGTTATATTGTGCTGCACGATGTTCAGGGGGAGGAGGGTTGTCACCTTCGGCATCATCATCCTCTTCATCCTCATTATCCTCCGGAGGCATGTGCGCGCGTGAGTGCACAGTAATGTTATGCAGCATTGCTGTTACAACAATGGCAGATGAACATCTGGTCGTCCACGGATAGGTTGGACACAGGGATTAGGGTCCCATCCACCAGTCCAATCACCTGGGGAATGCCAGCCACAGCGTGGAAACCCTGGTGTGCCTGCTGTATCTCCTCTCTCCTTGCAGGCATCTTGATATATGCTTGGGCATGACGCACAAGGATGTTGGCCACGGCCTCTACACTCCGTGATACGGAAGCCTTGCTGAGCCCGTTTCCATCTCCCACCACCTCCAGAAAACTGCCCACTGCATAAAAGCGTAAGGCTGCCAGGAGCTGGACCTCTGGGCTGAGGGCAAAGTTGCACCGGGTGGCCTTTGAAAAGTGCGGGGACACAATTTCAAGTAGTTTGAGTAATTCCACCCGTGGCAGCTGGTATTTAGCAACGATGGCAGTGTCTGAGGACATCAAGCATTAAAGTTTGTCCTTATAAAATTATCAACATAAACCAATTGGCTACGCGAATAGCGACGCCTTTGATTTAGAGCAACAATTCGCTGTAATGCAGCCATTATGTGGTCTAACTGAGCCCGATCATGATCGACTAGATATAGCGGGTGACGCCCTCTTGATTAGTTTCCAGCTGTCCTCATTTAGATTTGTCAGTTTGCCTAATATCTGTCAAATATAGGCTTGTAGTAGCAGGGTACAGGCTACGGTAACCTAACCAGTCAGAAAATCCATATT
The DNA here is from genome assembly GCA_039654925.1 of Anguilla pacifica. NCBI lineage: Eukaryota > Metazoa > Chordata > Actinopteri > Anguilliformes > Anguillidae > Anguilla > Anguilla pacifica. The sequence continues at coordinate 37,012,918 of CM077284.1, read as the reverse complement.
AATCCACATATCCACATACAATTAGCTCCACTACGTATAAATTAAAAAAAACTTTTTTTTTTCTTCACAAATTGGATTAGTATTCTGGATAGGCCCTATATTTAATTGCCATCATTATGGGAATAGACAGGTGAAACGAACATTCTCATGACGTGCTATGCACAGAAATGTTGATTGGATAATTAAGTTTAATATTAACAAAAATATGTAATTTTCGCATGCAGATGTGCTACTAGATGCGCACTGTAGTACAACTGTCGATTTGAAAAGCAAAATATTGGCATAAGGCTGAAACCGCGGAGCGCATCGCTAAGGGACAGCGTACGAGTGCCTCAGACCACCCTTTTAAAGGTATACCTTAGCTAAGGAGACGCTGGGAAACAGCTCGAGACCTAAAGGAAGAGCTTAAGGTATACGCACGTAGCGCTAAGGAGACTCTGGGAAACGCAGCCCAGCTTTACTTTGAACATTCCATTGAACGAGTGACAGTAAAAATGTATTTTATGGGTGGTCAGTGCTATTGGCTGTGGTAGCTACATCATATGGCCTAATAGATTTGCAATCAATAAAGGCTAACATCACACTGGCCCTTGCTTCGTGTAAGTCCGATCACCACTGCAGTGAAATTAAAAGTCAACAGGCTATGATTCCTGTGAGAAATGTGGCATCCCACTCAAGTGCACACACTGCCGTCCACGTTCTAAAGCTCCATTTTGCCCTCCCTAAAGCTAGTTATTTTGATACAACACTCACACATTTGCTTCACTTTTTATTTTCAAAAGGTTTGACGGGAACTCAGAAGTTTTGCGAGATCTTGTATAAGTTTTGCGAGGGAAACACAAAAATATTTTCTTTTTTATCTCACCCATGTCCCTTTCCGTATGTTTTGTTTACGCGGGAAAAAGTAATTATTGTCCTTTCATGCAAGCCTAACAAACTATACACCCTTAAAAATGTAATTTCAGCGGCTAAAATGCTTTTCAGTACAGTTGTTACTGTAATATCCGGCACTGGCTGACTCTGTACTAAGCACAACTTACACTGTCCAGCTAGAGTCACTGCTAGTGCACGGTTGGTCCCATCAGCTATACTGAGGGACTGCTTGGCCAGTACTTGAAGCTTGTAGGTGGACTCATCTTGTTTCAGAGAGTCTATCTGAATAGGAGATAATAACATTTATATGTACACAAAACTTTCCGCACGTTTATAATGGTGCCACATGCCAACATGACACCCTAAAAATGGGTCACTTGTCTCCAAAGTCTTCAGGTGATAGAAGTAGAATGACTTCTGAAATGGGGCGGGAGAAGACCTTTTGTGTGCATTCTTTTGTCACCTTGACGTCAGCCTTCCTCACCAGGTCTTCACAACAATAGCTATAGGCCACTCATTTCGCTTAGCCTGGCTATCTTTCATCAACACATTGTCCCCTTCCTTGAGACATGGCTGCTTGTCCAGCCACTTTTGTCGACTCTGTAAGGTGCCCAGGTATTCTTTCCTCCATCAATTCCAAAAGGTATCTGCTAGTCTTTGAACCTGCTTCCACTCTGCCTTGAGCAGTTCACCTTTTCCTAAGTCTCCGGGTGGAGGAGGCACTGCACCAGTCTTTTGGGTCAAGAGCGTAGCTGGAGTGAGAATGAAAGGCGATTCCAGGTCCAAAGACACTGAGATGAGGGGTCTTGCGTTTATCACTGCAGTGACCTCCGCTATGAGTGTAATCGGGTGAGGCGTGTGCATTTCTCTTGAAGTAGCATACAATCCAGGATTCAACGGGCAATACCAATCATCCGCTCCCAAGTGCCACCCATATGAGATGCATGAGGACGATTGAACACCCAGGTGCACTGCTGCTCTCTCAGGTATTTCTGTACACTCTCTGAACTGGAGCCCACATCGTCCATTTTCAACTCTCGAGAAGCACCAATAAAATTTGTGCCGCAATCCAAGCGTATTTGCTTTGCCGGGCCTCTGATTGAAAGAAATCGTCTCAGGGCATTAATGAAGCTGCTGGCACTCATCATCTTGATCATCTCAATGTGTACAGCTCTAGTACACATGCATGAGAATATCACTGCCCACCTTTTGGAGTTGGCTTGACCTCCTCTGGTTCGACGAGAGACCACTTCCCATAGCCTAAAGATATCAACACCTACGTAGGTAAAAGGTGGTGCAACTTGTAGCTGTTCCGCTGGCAAGTCTGCCATCTGTTAGTGCTCCATCTTCCCGCAGAGCTTCCTGCAGGTGAAACACTTGAAAAATAAGCTACGGATGCATCTTTTGGATCCAACCAACCAGAAACCGGCAGCTCTGACGGCACCGTCTGTGAAATGCCTTCCTTGATGCATTACAGCCTCATGGTATTGTCGCACGATCAAGGTTGCCAAGTGATGTCGACCTGGGATGATGATAGGATTTATTTTGTCAGCTTCTATGTTAGATTGTGCTAAGCGACCTCCAACACGAAGCAAGCCGTTGCTGTCAATGATAGGACGTAACTTGCGTAAAGTGGAGGACAAGTTGCATCCTGTGGCAATGCTCTCCAACTCTGCCGAGTAGCAGTCCCACTGGACGCTCTTCAACAAAAGGTTCTTAGCTTTCTCCAAAGCCGTGTTTCCACCCAAAGTACCCGGAACTTTTAGTCCCAGGAACTACTTTTCAAGGAACTAAAAAGTTCCTTCAGCCCATTGTTGGCTGCGTTTCCACCGCGGTCTAAAGTCCTGCGAAGATAAGGCGAATTAGTCCGCTGACGTATGAAAAAGCGACGTCGTCGTCGGTCCATCTGTCCTATGATTTCTTCTGTAACTCCATACTGCCGCTGAAGTACGTTATTTTCCAATAATGGGACAGCCCGGAGGGGTTTATTCCACTTATACAACTGGTTACCAATAATGACTTAAATGTATATCGTATTTATTGATTTTTATCAACTTAATCACCTGAAATATTTTTTCCGTGGCCGTTTGGGCATATTATTTTACCGTTGTCAAGCAAAACTCTCGTTGGTGGTTCGACTTGGATCGTTGTTATGCACCAAACAGGATATAACAGACCAATATACAGGTTGTAACTGTTTTATATATCCTCTCAAACACATTCATTATGTTTTTATGCAAACATTCACTTTCATGTCTTGACATCCGAGGCGACAGAATGCATTCAGATTCCACAAATAACTGGTAACAACATTTATAGCAAAAAATGTCGTCAGCAATTTTGGCTGTTGAATTGATTAATTCGACTCATCGTCATTTCCATACAATCGCAAAATGACAAGAATAAATAGAATGAAAACTAGGACTTGCATGAAAACTTAAATTAATATTGCAGTGGTACAGCCACCGTTTACTTTCATCTTTTAAAGTAACTGTTAGCGGAGCAGCTAAATACTTGAAGCGTGCCCTGCAGATGCGAACCATGCACCATAAATTGAGTCCATATGTCTAGTCTTCCTAGTCTTTATGTGGAATTGCAGAATCGCAGAGTAAAATTGTGGCAGTTTGAAAAAGCAAAAGGGACAATTACTAGAATTAACCTCTTATTTTACCCTGACAAAAAGTGCGGATGGTGATTTTTTCCAGTTTGCTTTTACTGTATCCCCAACGTAAATTACGCAGAACTGCCGCATACCTCACATAAATGTCTCAAGCATTTTGAGTCAGTTATAACGGGCTAACAAAGAAAACCCGAATGAAAATATTCAGCAACCAAATTAAATCATTTGAATGTTTCGGTACATAATATGCTGTCCCAGCACGAATGCTTAATATTTTATAAAACAGACTTAATGCCAAAGCAAGAAAAAAACAGAAGAGCACACAAAATAATCCTCAATCTTAATTTCTCATCTGTAGACGTTGGCAGGCTATAACCAAAAGTAGGCTACTGCGCCGCATAACATAATATTTGAATTCAAGTTATTATTTTGAAAATAATAAATTGGTTTGCAGCTGCAGATTTTTAAAAATGGCAGTTGAAATAAAATGCTGCGAGTACTCGAACAATCAGAAATGTTCAGCGCTTGCGCCCCACCCCAAAAGTTCCTGTACTTTTCGAAAGTACTACCCCCCGAGCATTTTTGGGGGTAAAATAAAGTCCCCAGAACTTAATTTAGACCCTGGTTCCTGCGGTGGAAACGCACTGAGTTCCTCAAAAGGTTCCTAGTTCCTGGGGAAAGTTCCTGCGGTGGAAACGCAGCTCAAGTCTTCCTCCGAAGGACCGTCGCTACAAATATGCCACCCACGGCAGCTGCTAAGCTGGGAGAAGGAACGAGCTATGTGGATCAGCCGTGCTACCATCCTGATGAGAGTGCTGAACTTGGAGAAACGCTGAAAGCGTTCTGGACTCACCATGTTCCTGGATACGTCTGTGAGGTTTCCAGTTACTTGTGGGTGTATCTCAGTATCAGACATAAGGTCAACAAGTTCAAATGTCTCTTGATGATCAGAGTAAGACTGGGAGGAACTCTGGAGGAAAGCTGGGCCTGTGAGCACACGTACAGCCGCTGAGGAGTGCTGCTGGTACAGACCTAGACCCATAGTCTGCTGGGTTAAGGTCTGTAGGGACGTATCGCCATTAGTCAGAGGTCTTGGATTGCAGGATACATTGAACCCTGTTGTTGACGTAGACATAAAATCTCCTTGTTCGGTTATGGATATACCCCAGCACCACTTTGCTGTCGGTAAAATACTGAATGCTGTCGAACTTCATATCCATCTCTTCTGTGATAAATTCTGCAATCTCGACTGCAAGTACTGCTGCACACAATTCCAATCTGGGAACAGTGATGTCCGGTTGCGGTGCCAGCTTGGACTTTCCAGACACAAAGCGGACTTCAGTATGTCCATTTTGATTTGTGACCTTCAAGTAATCCACAGCAGCAACAGCTTTCACAGATGCATCTGCAAAGACACAAAGTTCCGTTTTCTGTGCATCTGAGAGGGAGAAGGCTGTGTAGGTGCAAGGTATCTGGAGCTCTTTTAAGTCCTGAAGTGAGTTTTTCCATCTGGTCCACCCCACTTCCATATCCTCAGGTAAAGGTGAATCCCAACCTTCCCCTTGCTTGGTAAGTTCTCTCAGGAGCAGCCTGGCTTGTATAGTGACAGGAGCAAGGAAGCTGTAGAGGTTATTCACGGTAGACAACATGCCTCTGCGGGTGAAGGGCTTCTTGACGTCTATAGCCTGGAATGTGAATGAATCTGTGGCAATGTTCCAGGACACCCTAAGGCTGCGCTGAATAGGGAGGTCATCAGTGAAGAGGTCCAGATCCTTGATATCCTTGGCATGGTCCTCTGGGGGAAAGGTTTCAATCACTGCAGGGTGGTTGGAGGTGATTTTATGTAGCCTAAGATTAGATGCCACAAGCATGTCCTGCGCTCGTCCAAGGATGCTGATGGCCTCTGTTTCAGTGGGGAAAGACTTCAAAATGTCGTCGACATAGAAGTCTTGTTCAATAAGTCTTCTTACATCACTGCCAAAGTTGCCTTCCTCCACCTTATACTCCAAAAAATGGCAGGTACCACACTTCTTGACCTTCCTGAAGGGGTGGTGCAATTTCTGCGTGCTCACTGCTGAGCATATTCCCCACAAACTCCAGAAAATGTGAAATCTGAGGTCGCTTGTTTATTGTGCGTCGCAATGACATAAGGCGCTTTTATATGCACTATCCCTGTTGTTAGGCAGCCGCTGTCTAGGCTCCTGGAAAGGTAATGGCGCAACCCAACTGTTGGAGCTGTCTTGACGGAACTCCTTGTCCATGATTTGGAGGAATCTGTCATCATCTATCGATGGTGCAAGCTTGTGGTCTTTCGCAGAGCGAAGGAAGATCGACTGACCTAGGTGCTCTCCATCGAGAGTGACTGGTATGGTGTATACAAAATTGGGCTCTAAAGTGTATAGATGTTCAGGACTGTCGCTGAACCTCTCTTTCACTTTGACCTGGCTGTTACATGGACTCAGGTAGCTTGGGCATCCGCTTTCCAGGATGGATGTCTTGTAGGTGGCTACCAAAGATAGCCTGTGTGCACCCCTGAGGCACACATCTCTGACGACAGCCCATCCCAGGTCCAACTCTTGGGAGAAGGGGGCGTTGTGCGGGCCATTAATCTGTTTGCGTACCTTGTGTACTTGTAGGATATCTGTGCCCAAGAGGAGGAGTATTTCAGCATGCGCGTCAAGAGGCAGAATCTCTTTGGTGATGCGTCTCAAGTGGCTGTGATGATGAGCTACGTCAGGGGTTGGAATCTCTGAGCGATTGTTTGGAATTTGGTTACACTCAAGCAGTGTGGGGAGCGGAAGGCTTATTTTTCCGTCTGCTGACTCCAGGACGTAACCACAAGCTCTCCTACTGGCTGTCTCCTTGAGGTCAACACATGTCTTCAGTGTGTAAGCAGTGCACTTCCCTTGATCCTGAAGACATAGAAAAATCCCGTTCTCGCTTGAGACCGGTTGCTTTGCTTATCTTGTATGGCGTACATTTTTTTGGACCGCTCTCTGCACCCTTCTGGATACACAGTGACCAGGCAAGTTTTGGAGCATGCTCGCTAGGGTTGAGCCGAATACTCGGATGAAACAAGTATCTGGTACGGATAATGTACTTTTTATGAGCACGAGTACCATCCAAGTAAAATGTGTCAATATCCGTACTTCTGATGAAGGAAAATCCTCATTGGGTAGCTGTGTCCAGTGTCCACATCGTTCCGTGATAGGCCAGCCACACACACAGCTCCTCCTCTACAAAGAGCCTATACAAAGTTCACTGCTGCTGCGCCACACAACACAATCTTGCCATCGTCACAGCCACTCTGTCCACAGGGATCTATTATCATATATAGATATTGTCATATATTCTCAATGAGATAAAGTTTGCAATTCTCAGATTCAGCTCAACACATTCTCACCATAGCTAAACACACATTTACTGGACATTCACACGTAAGCACATATTACTGACTACAAACGGACATTTCTAGCTTCTAGCTTGCTACAGTGGGGCTAACTAGCCAGTTAACTAGCTGCTGCAGTGGGGCTAACTAGCCAGTGAGCTAGCGACTACATGATATAAGCATGTACTTGTATTTCCTAACATTTAGCGATCTCATACATACATTCTACTAGCATCATTGACGTCCTAGAATTCCTATACATCCACTGTACCAATGCAATATCACTTTTGTGCACATTTGGACGTCGTTGCTCACCTGAAATCACAAGTCATACAGTGCATTGTGGTTAGCCAACTGTAACCTGGCACGCTCTGTCTACTACTGTCTTCACACCGTCCATTCATTTAAAAAGAAATAAAGCCAGAGTAACGAGAACAGCGTCTTTTACTGCTACCACAGAGTGAATACGTAAGTGAATGTGGTAAGAAGATCTTCGGTTATGCTGACCTATAAAACGCTATTCCAAAAGCAAAATTAGACATGTTATACATTGTTAGAAAGCTTATACTCTCACCTACTGAATAAATGAATTGTCAATCAAGCCAGTCTGTACTAAAAAGGGTGACAACGCCGTAAACGACACGTGGTATTACGCACAGCTATTTTGGAAGGTACCCAAGCATCACAAATGCGTGTATATTTCACAAACGGATTGTCCAAGACAATATTTGACCACTCAGTCTCAAAAGGGACATCTCTACGCATAAAACAATGGTAAATGGTATATTTCTTCAATATTTAGTCCCAGATATTGACTGATGATGATGACATGGTATCATTTTTTAAAACTTTGTCTCGTTTATTTCGTTATTCAGTGAGCAGCGTTTTCACTTCTGTATTGGCATATCTCAGGGCTATTGTTGGGTTTAACTTGTTGCTATGACGGAATACGATTTTTGAGTGGTGAAAGAATATTTTTATGAATGCCCAGTTGGACAATATTGTCCATTATGTCATGGGTGCGGGTGTAGTTGCAGATGAGACTGCAGGATATCTTAAATGAACGACCAGAGCGACAACGGTGGCGTGCGAAACTCCGTATTCGGCATAGTTGTCGCGTATCGTCTACTAATGAAACTGAAACAAAGGTTTCTGTTTTTAGCTCATACTTTGGTTGCAGTAGCACTGAATGTCTTAGTTCAGCAATCTCAGTATGCCGACCACTAGGGGCTTTGCGCTAAGAGGTTAAAACAACAACTTCCGGTTATGCACTGCCCACTTCCGGTTTAAGCCCTGCCCATTCCGAGTACGGATACGGATACAGATAATTTTGTTGGTTGAACAGATACAGATACAGATAATGGTGTACTCTTGACTGGCTCCAGTGTCTTCCTCCCTGCAATGCTCTGAAGTGGGAGGGGACGCTTGTGACTTCCACAGAGCTGGACCTGGATGGAGGGCTGAGAGGTGATGGTTACTTTCGCATTCTTTGCATTAGACTTCTACTTTGCAGTTCTTGGCGAGATGATCTGTGGAGGAGCAGCACGAGAAACATATAGAGTGCTCTTTGAGGAACCGCATGCGGTCTTGCAGGGATTTCTCTCGAAAACCTCTGCACTTTTTCAAGGGATGGGGCTTCCCATGGATAGGACAGTTTTTGTTAGGACTCACTGACCGCTACTCGTGTCCTGATTCACATTTCCAGACGAGCTGACTTGGGTTTTGTGGACATAAATCGGTGTCTGCCTTCGCCTCTCCAGTTTTTCTCCTTTCTCAGGTGTTGCTTGGGAGAAAATGTTGAAGCTAGGGTCTGTTTGCATCTTGGCTTCGGTGCAAATGAAGTTGGCGAACACTGAAAATCGTGGGAAGGCTACCTGGTTATATTTGGACCCAAAGGACATCCATTTTTCCTGGATGCTGTGTGGAAGCTTCTCCACAATAGGACTTACCCCCTTAGAGGTATCTAAATACACAAGGCCAAGTAAGTAACCATCGAGCTTGGTGGCTTCTAGCTCTGTGAGCAGATCACCAAGGTCGTGAAACATTTGCAAGTCTATAGTCACCTTGGGGAAGTTTTCCAATTTGGCAAAGAGAGCTTGTTCAATTGCTTCTGGTGAACCATAATCTTCCTCAAGTCTCTGCCAAGTCATCCTCAGTGCAGCTGACAGGCTTCTGATACTCACTACTCTTATCCTGCGTGCTTGTTCAGAGGACTCTCTGCCTAGGTACTTGATTAGCAGATCCAGCTCCTCTGCAGCAGGTCCAAATCTGCGATGGCTCCTTTAAATGATGATTTGTCATCAAAGGAGGTGAGCCCTGAAGTCACCAACTGGCTATGAGCAAGGTATTTAGCAAGGTCGTATGTGACGGAAGATTGGTATGGATTGCCACTGTTGGGGGCTCTACTTGGTGTCTGATGGAGACTGGAGAGAGATTATAGCTTAGCGTCACGTCTTGGTGTTCTTATACCATTGCCAGTGCTCTGTAGGTTAATGGGCAAGCTCTGTAAGCTTGGTGACTCAGCCTGTGTTGAGCTGATGACATGAGGGGTGAGGAACGGTGGCTGCTCATCTCCCTTTCTTTCATTTGACAACCGCAGACCACTATCAGCGCTGGATTGAGCTCTCACATAATCAGCAGTACGCTGGAGGCTGTTCTCGGCAGGGATAGGAACCGAGACTCTGCTGGATGCACTACAGTCGGTTTCCATCAAGGCTGCCTCTAGTGTCTATGCCTACGCTATTGTAGCATCCTTTCCTTTCTCTTCTTGCAAGGCATCTAAAGTTGCTTGAAGACGGGCTTGTTCAACTTTCAGTTCTATTTCACGTTTGGCATACGCTGCTCTGGCTTGAGCAGCTTCTGCCTTTGCTCGTGCTTTAAAGACGGCCAGAGTAGCACTTGAACTGTTGGATGACTTGGAAGTACGTGAACTAACAGAGCGGACATCTCCAATTTCGACTTTCGGGTCAAATGTTTCTGCTTGGCCTTCAGCCATGACTGAGGGAAACTGAGCACACAGGAAGAATAGTTCAGCTGGTGCGATAGCTGTTTCTGAGGCTTCTGAGGCTTGAACCACTTAAATCTTAGTTCTGAGTAGCTTCAGTGAAGCTCTTTCTTCTCAGCTTACTGTGATAATGTAAGGGTTGGGGGACGGGATTTTAATAAAGCGTCTCACTAAAAGCTGAGCACGCCACAAAATCTCTTCTGAGATCAAGGAAGGGTAAAGATAAATGAACAGAAACGACTACTACTCCACAGGAATATCCCAACTAAATAAGGGAACTTCAAAAGGAGGACTCCGAACCAAGGGGGAGGAGTAGATAGGTTCTCCAAAACTCAGAACGAAAATAAAATAAACAATAGCCTAACAGAGCAAGCTTGATGCAGACCCAATCTCTGGGCACTGCACTCAAAACAAAAATAGAGGCGACCGAGCCTTTGCGGTAGCTGCCCCGAATCTCTGGAACAGCCCACCTTTTCATATAAGAACTGCTCAGACCCTAGAATCTCTCTCGCTTCTGAAGACCCACCTCTTGTTGTTGGCATTCAATTTGAGTTGAGCTTGTCACCTTGTTTTTAACTTCTATATAATTCTTTTATTACCATGTTTGTCGTTTCCTTTTTATTCTTATTTTTATTACTTTTATATTCATTTTTGGTATTTTAAGTTTGTTCAAGCACTTTGGTCAACTGTGGTTGTTGTAAATGTGCTATATGAATAAACTTTGACTTGACTCAAAAAAAAAAAACCTCCGTAGCTCAGAGAGAGAGAGAACTAACTGCACAACTCGCAGAACTGATCTCCTCCTAACTCTCTACCCCGTGACAATCCTGACTAAAGGAGTCACGGACATGCTAAACCAGATACCTCCCTTACATAAGTTTCACGCAAGAGATTATTAACACCTATGGGCATAATTCTTGGACGTAAATTTTATATAAGGTACGAAGCGCGGAAAAGCACTGTTTGGTTACCAGTACCGGCTCTTGTGTGAATATGACACTAAAAAGCCATTTTTCTGTGAACCCACACCTTAAGTGACGTTAGATAGGTGCTACAGCTAATGCAATCAACACGCCTGCCGAGCTCTGAACCAATCAGCGCAGAAGGGGTCTGTAGGCAGAGTGAATTCTGCATGCGTTCGGACAATTAACCCAAACGAGGTGACAAACTCTAATTAGAGAAGCAGGGGTGGAAAGGAATAGAGCAGATCAAGCCACCCAAAACCATGACAGATAATGTCTTTTTACTATACTGGTCTCACTAGACGTCCTGTGGCTAGCTATCCATCAAGGTAAGCAGTCACTCAAATGACTCCACAGGAAGCACTGGTGCTGTTTATGGATTTTATCTGAATCAACTGTAAAACTGCAACAACAATCACAAAGCATAGAGTTACGATATGGAAGCTGTAGCCTAGCTTGCACAGTGCTATTTAGGCAGTTACTAACAAGATCTATGTATAAACAATTATTTTGGTCTTATAATGTACACAAACGCTTGTAATAACACAATAGGCTTGTATAAGGTAAGTACACTAGCCACAATGAAATTATGCTATGGAACCAGAATGAATTAGCTGAGATCTACAAATTTCTTGATATTGATTGTATCGTAAAAATAATGCTCTAACATCTTAGATATAGTCTGAAGTACTCACAGACATTGTGCCTAACAAACTTAGAAAGAAGGATGGATGGAGATAAAAGAAGAGCTACCACATGGTGCACAGTAGCCATAAGAGAAAAACACTTCCTGCTTCCTGTCCCATTGGAAGTAAACAGCCATACTTTCAATAACTGGAACCCCCACTAGAGGGTGCTCAAGTATAGACAAACCAATAAACAACAGCGTTAAATAGAGTCCAGAACACACACACCTCCAGAGAGATAGCAAGTGACAGTTTCCCCCTACACCACGCCAGAGCAGCACCATGGAGCTTTGGGTATTTTCAAATAAAAATGACTTCAATGTGTAAATGCTATAGGGGCATCATATCTTCCTCCTTCAACAACTTTCCTAAATATTTGGGCATAAAATAAAATGCCCTTTTAAAATTCGGAATTAGGTCGCTGCTGGTGCAGAAATGATGCTGTAATGCTGGATAAAGTGCTATCAAAACTAATTTTGACACCACCGCTCATCAGCATAGGGATAGTTTGTAGTAAGAAGTGCGGCTTTTCTAGAGTTGAATCATTACAGACACAGGTTGTTGGCTAACACACCCAGCGCTGGCTAATGTGGTCTAAAATATCTTACCTGCCCCCAAAGGAGTGTTTCCTTCAAGCAACATTTCAATATAGCAAGGGATGTTGTGTCTCCCCATCACTCTAGACTGCTCCCAGCTTATCTTTACAAAACACAACTTGGGGAAGTTTGAGTAAAAGCATAATAGCTGAAGATGTATTCCATCCAGGGATTTTAGATTCTGTTTCTTTAATTTACCCAAGCTTATGGAAATCAAACATAAAGGTAAAGTGGGGCTTCGACAAAGAAGGAAGAAAAAGTTACAACAAATACAACAAAATATTTTAGCCTTACATTCTGTGGTTTAAAAAAAATCATTAGAGGTTTATTGCATACAGTAGTTCAAAATGAATATGAAGAACTTTTTTGTTAAATTATAAAAACATTTTTTTTGTTTATAATTTGAGACTTGTGTCTCTCATGTAGGGGTTCATCGAGTTTGTACTATAAGAGTAACAATGGGTAACATTTAGCATATGTTTGAAACGTTATTTGACTGTTTGTATACCTCAGTGTTATAAAAGCCTGCTATGGTTATATAACTTGTAGGTCATTGTTTGTTAAATACACCTTTAAAACTGGATTATTTTTGATGTCATTGTAAAACCATGACTTTAATGCTTTAATATCTCAACAATAGCAGTGTCAGTGATTTTAATGGTAAAAATCTGGGATGTTTGGCATTTCATACAACTTTCGTGTTAAACTCCACTTCCGGTATATGCCACATCCACTTCCAGTTTGTATTTGAGTACAAATAATTTTGTTGGTTGAACTAATACAAATAGTGTCATCTCCCTCCATCCTTATTATAAAAATAGAACCATGAGTTTTAATACTTTTTTAAACGGTATATCGTGTGACTAGACTGATTGTAAATTTTGCCATAGAAAACAATGAATGCAAATAAACCCACTTTGGCCCATGTGACTTAAGGGTTTAATAATTAGCTTTCTTTCATACTATGCAACCTAGTGTGAATTCTGTAGTTTGTCACTCTGATTTTTTCAAAAACAAATTAAGTAATAAAACTTTTTGATCGTAAGTACAATTTACACCAAAATGACTCGGGCATCACAGCACACTTTTCTGCAAACGATCTACAAAATTTGTCAAAAGCTTAAAAATGCTTGGAGTTATTAATAAAATGTATAAAGCAATATATTGCTATTCAGAGAAACTGGAATATCTCACTAATGCATTGTCCAGTCTTTGTAAAAAAATAAAAATAAAAATTTGACAGTTAAAACAAATTTGTGAATAACTTAAAATAATATTGTAAAATCTCAATTTTTGAATCTGCATTAACTACATTGAAGTCAGTGGGAAAGTGAGCATATTTACATGTAAATTATTTCTTATTATCTTTCTAAATTTGAATAAAAACTCTCTAAAATAGTTTATGCAAAAACATTAAGGGTACTCTTGATCATGAAATTTAGAACTGCAAAGAACAATTTTATATCTTGGAATTATCTTCCTCATTTCTTCAAATGCTTACAGTAGGGTTGGGCCGATGTAAAAAATTTCAAACCGGTTTGATATTAAGCCAAATACCGGACTGGGCCAGTAATACCGAATTTTACTACTAGGTGTTGCACGTGACTCAGCTGCCCCTGAGTGGAACCGTCACACCAGTTTTGATCCAGGCTGCAAAAATGATCCGGGTGAGGTAATGAGTTTGACATTCTAAAACCATTGTGACGTAGGCTACTTAAAGTTTTGTTGCAGTGTCCGTTGCTATGCCGACGCTGCCAGCCTTGCTACATTCTTTGGTGATAAAGATTCTAAGATAACTCAGCAATTTCTCTGGTTTAATGAGTTATTTTCCAGCCTGAAATGCGATTGTATTAGTAAATGGCTACACATGTCATCTAACCTGCGAGTAGTTGGCTATCTCCCTGGATATGAATTAAATGTTTTAAACAAAAAATAATAATAATAAATGCGATTTTATCCATGGAAATGTCTATACAAAAAGGCAAAATAAATGTTGTGGTCACGATCGCTACTTTTTAATTTGCCAGAACGTCTCATAATGACAAATGCCGGTTCAGTCGGTTTGCATAAAATCAAACCAGTTTAAGCGCGTACACCGGACCGGACCGGCAAAACTAGAAACCGACCCAACCCTAGCTTACAGTTCCCCCTGCCTACTAAATTTCTGAATCAACATGAAAGTGACCAATGAATCTTTTCAATGGTTTTCAAGGTTGGATTGTAGAATAGAGCTCTAATTGGCTCTAATAAATCTATCAGTGGTTCAACTGCAAATAGAAGACCAAACCAATTGTTTGGGTCAGAAAGCAACATGTTCAGTATTGTTTAAGTGCCATATAAAATACACAATTCTGCAGGTTGCTTTTTCTTAGTGTGTTATAATTGCCAAGACAATATCAGGTCATTTGAAACATTTAGATTAAGCTTCACAATTGGATATCTATACATGACAGATGTATCGATGGATTATAATGAAAAATGCAAGTGCTGAAATAAATTCTATTACATTACATTACAGGCATTTGGCAGACGTTCTTATCCAGAGCAACGTACAACAAGGCGTATAACCATAACCAGGGACAAGTGTGTTGAAAACCCTAGAGGGAAGTACATTTCCCAGTGCGGGGAATGACCGCGTAGTATAACCTGGACCCTGTAGGTTAATCTGATCAACACAAACAAAAGCAGCAGCAAAGCAGTCTGTGCAAATAATACAAGCAATAATTAAACAAGTAGGCACGAGTGCAATAACTAAAATAAACAGCTTACCTATCTACATACCTAAGCTTACATAGCCAATTAGAGACTACAGGGAGGTAGGGAGGGGTGGGGAGAGGTGTAGTGCAAAAGCTTCCCTATTGGTTAATCAAACTGTCCGTCTCAGTGTGCCGGTTCTCCCTCCCCTCCTGACACTACCTCTTGTTCTGTGTGTGCTGCAATCTAAGTCCCGACTGAAACACACCAGCAAAATGGACAAAGCTATCAAGCTAACCCAAATTATCTGCTAAAAACGGAGTTATGGACAAATTCAAAGAAGATTTTAATTCTGTTCTGTCACAGACTTGCCAAATACATGACATGACTTTGTTGAAGGACCTTCAGCGCGTATGTTTGGATTAGCTGTTATCAAGATGTACTCGCTTGCTTGCCTACAGGATTTGACAAAAGTTTAATTTTTCAAGCGTGGCCTATAGTATGCAGTCTGCTAACCAGAAAAATGGCCAGAAGAAGCAATGGTTTTGATTGTTTTCCCATTACAATCAGTACTATCATTTTCCCCAAATAATGGCGAACTGATGCGGGTCTGTGGAAAAGTTTTCCTCCGGTAATGTTTTCCAGTGCACGTTTCAGACCACGCCTGGCCAAAACACTCTGATTGGTTGGGAAAATACGACTATCCTGGGAAGGTTGCCTCCTTCGTTTTTGCCTAGAACGTCAAGGCATCGGCCAGGCTCTGTTGAAGGAAGTGAAAAAAGAGACCGGCTCGCGAGGCTAGGAGAGGTGCAACCTGAAGTCTTCAGTCGTCGCTCCCTACCTATGCCCTAAGTGTTGGAGACATCAGAAGTTGGGTCCACAAAAAATGAGGCTCATTTCTGGATTGATTGCTGTGTAATTTATGATTCAAAGTGAGGCAATGTGGTGAGGCTTAAGCCACTGTATTTACGTCATTTGCAACTTGAGTTGACAAGCTAGGCAATACATTGAGCTTAATAATAAGAATAGCTTAAAAAAGTACAAATCACAGGTACAGATTTGTAATGCAGCTCATCAGGCTGAGTTTGAGATGCTCTTAAAATTGAGTGTAAATGCTTGCAAGGGCAAAGGTTGTTGTTTGTCAACAGAAATAAGCACAATATGTACAATCTTGCACTAACATGAAAATGCTATTGTTTACAGAATTGCAGTACCAGCTAATCTGAATATGAACATGTTCAATTCATGCATCGGTACAGTATGATAACATTAGCATATTAATGCTAGCATGCAAACATTTATGACAAAACAGCGTAAGCTAAAGCATAAGAGTATATGGTAGATTCACTATAGTATGATAATATTAGCATGCTTGTGCTAGCATGTTTACGGCAATGCAGTGGAAGCTAATACATATGAGAACATATGCTCGCGTTAGCATACTATAACATTAGCATGCTAATCTTAGCATGCATTAGCTTTGTTATTTATCAGTTATGTATAATGTAGCATTTAGCATTTTAACAATAAGAAGGTATAGCTTAGCCTGACCACGTGTAGCTTAACTGGTTTTTTGCTTTCATATTTGAGTTGAAAAAATGTCTGATTATTCTAATGTTTTTTTACCAAACTTGGCAGAATGATAGATCCTTGTGCAGTTTGGCAAATGACTAAGTTTGACACACATCGGCCACATGGTGGGGCTATAACAGTCAGTTGAACAAAAATAATATTTACTCATACTGTTTTTGAACTAGAAGCACAAAATCAGCGTTCATTGATTCCCCAAGTGAAATTTCACAATTTGCCATTTAAAGACAGGGTACACTGTATTGGAATTTCCACCATTTAGAATTTTCTCAAAAACCTCAAAAATCTATCTCCTCCTGGACAGTAGTTCCGATTTGAAAAACTATAGAAACTAAACTGAGTTGCTACATTGGCAGCAGTAAACCGATAAATGTGCATGTGAGTATGGCTTTTTACAAAAGAAGTTAATAAATCCCAAACACACTGACATAAAAGTAATGAAATTTGGTATGTGCATGTACTACACTATGAAAAACACAGCCATAAACCATTGACACAATCAAACCCTATGGTGAACCCTCAGAGATTTAAAACTTGCTGGAGTGATAATCATTAGGTACACATTAGAGGGGTAGACAGCATAGTCTGTTCGCGTGACAAGGAGTCTCGCACGTTGTGTTGCCTGCCTGGTGCCCAGGTAGGAGATCTCCTTCCTGGCCAGAGAAGACAGGGATCCAGGTGTCATGGTCCACGTAGGGACCAATAACATAGGTAAGGGCAGGTTTGAGGTCCTGCAGGACAAATTTGTGGAATTAGCATAGAAAATTAGGAGCAAAACCTCCATGGTAGTCTTCTCTGGAATTCTACCTGTACCACGTGCAAGCAGAACTTTATCTGGGGGTTTAACCTCTTAGTGCACACCCCCTAGTGGTCGGCACGCCGGCGTGCCTACATTACTAAACTCAAACATTCGGTGCTACTGCAACCAAAGTGTGAGTTAAAAACAGAAACGCGTTGTTTTAGTTTCATTAGTAGACGATACACGACAACTATGCCGAAGACGGAGTTTCGCAGCCCCACCATTGTCGCTCTGGTCGTTCATTTAACACGCACCCCCTCCCTGCAGTCTCATCTAAAAAACACCCCCCACCCTTGACATAATGGACAATATTGTCTATCTTGGCATTCATAAAAATATTCTTTCACCACTAAAAAATCATATTCCGTCATAGCAACAAGATAAACCCGACAACAGCCCTAAGATATGCCTATACAGCAGTGAAAACGCTGCTCACTGAACAACGACATAAACGAGAAAAAGTTTTTAAAAATGATACCATGTCATTCTACAGTCAATATCTGGGACTAAATATTAAATAAATATAAATCCTTACTGTTGGTTTTACGTGTAGAGATGTCCCTTTTGAGACTGCGTGGTCATATATTGTCTTGGACAATCAGTTTGGGAAATATAGGCGCATCTGTGACGCCTGGGTATCTTCCAAAATAGCTGTGCGTAATACCACACCTGTTGTTTACGGCGTCGTCGCCCTTTTTAGTACAGTCTGGCTTGATTGACAATTCATTTATTCAGTAGGTGAGAGTATGAGCTTTCTAACGATGTATAACATGTCTAATTCTGCTTTTGGAATAGCGTTTTATAGGTCAGCGTAACAGAAAATATTCTTAGAATCGCATTCACTTGCGCATTCACTCTATCTTAGCATAAAAATACGTTGCAGCTAACGAAAGGTGGTCAACGATATTTCGTAATTTCTTGGAAAATACTATTATTATTGAGGACTTCTGGACATAGCTAAGCCATATGTTTGCTGATAGACCTAGCTAACATCGTTTTCTGGAGCAAAACAGAAGCGAATAGGACAGCGTCATTGATACTGTCTCTGTCTCTATCTACTGAACATAGAGGAGATTTCATCATTGCTATGCTCGTATTACTGCTCAAAATATTTCGGTTATACGTTATTTTTGAAATTAAGTATCTTTAAATAGGTTAGTGGTGTTATATAATGTGAATATTTCACACTGTAAATGATAGCGTTAGATGGTAGTGTAATAGTTTTTGTGAAGCATGCCACAGTGATGACGTCAGAGTTGGACCATTGCCAAAACGTGGTGGGCGGTCGAAAATTGTTTTCATGTTGTCCTACCCTCATACAAGAAAACATACGAGAGTACAGAGTATAGAAATACACACGAGTTAATTATTACACATTTAGGTACTGTACTGCATTGTGTGACAATATTTTTGCATTATTTTTTAAATCTGATAGCAATGTTTCATCTTAAACCTTCATAAGGGGCTCATTTATATGCTTTATAATGGACAAAAAGCATTTTATTCAATTTTGGAGAGATTTTGGATATGTTTCTGGACACCTAGCTATTTTAGACCACTGTACTGACTGAAAGCTTGTAATTCCCATTTGAAAATTATGCAACAGTGATTTTCTTGAGTCAAAACAATTGATTTGTATTGAAATATGTGAATATGTTGTGATTTACAACAATGCATAATTTAGACATTTTGGATAGATTTGGAGACGCTGGGTACACTGCTTAGTTTTTGCTTCATACATCTATAGTAGTTCTACATATCCACCCTTAGATTTTATGAACTTGTGGTCAAGAAGTTTTTGATCCAGCACAGGTGTAGTTTAACCTCCTGTATATCTCATATCTCTCAGTATTTCACTGCAAACTTAAAAAGTGCAAATTTATTTTTGATTTTTTGTCAAAACAATTGCATTTGTGGCAGTTTATTTCTTCCAAAATTACGAATATAAACTAATCTGCATTAGTATTGTTAATTGTACAAATGTCCTGCTTCATTTAAGCCGTTTTTCAAGTCTCTGTGGTGTTTACATCTGGAGTTATAAAGCTTTAAATAGGGTACCCCCTAAATGGGCAAGGATTGGCAAAATTTGGCTTGTGCCTTAAGAGGTTAACACGGGGCTACAATCCTTTTGTAGGAAAGAGGGGTACAGGTTTATGGGGCACTGGGATTCCTTTTGGGACAGGAGTGAGCTGTACAAACATGATGGGCAACACCTGAACCGGAGGGGTACAGGATTATTTAAACTAGAGACTTGGGGGGCAAGGAGGATAGAGAGTGAAATGGGTAGGGAGGCGCAGACTGCCCAGATGGAAGCTGTCAAGGCTACCTATAATAGTGAAAACATTAATAAAGTCTTTTTAAAACAAGATTTTACCAAGGGTGGCTTAGGACGGCGGGGAGTGAGGGAACAGGAGAGGATGTGTAGATGCAATAGTCTGAAATGTCTTTGTCTAAATGCTAGAAGTATAAAAAACAATTTTTTGGAAATTGAGGCTGATATTAATAGTAAGGGCTATGACATAGTAGGGATTACAGAGACATGGCTGGGGGAAGAGGATGGGGATGAATATAATATAGAAGGGTATGAACTTATTAGGAAGGATAGATCCAGTAAGAGAGGTGGGGGTGTGGCTCTATATGTAAAAGATAATCTTAATATGCAAGAAATTTCAGAAATTGACCAGCTCATGCCTAGTGAGGATATTTGGATTAAGCTCATAGGGGAACATGAGAAGGGGCTTAACATAGGAGTGTGTCACCGACCGCCAGCTTCATATAGTAGTATGGATACAATGCTCTTTGAAAATATAAAACAAGCTTGCAGAGGAGGTGAGACCATTATCATGGGCGACTTCAGTTACCCCAGTATTAATTGGGAATTGGTGACAGGACAAGGAAAAAAGGAGGAGGAATCTTTAGATGTTATAAATGAACTGTTTTTAGCACAGTATGTCAGACAGCCTACACGAGGGAAATCAATTCTAGATCTGGTGTTATGTAATGGCTCTGACAGAATTTGTAGTATAGAGGTAATGGAACCACTTTGGACAAGTGATCATTCCACAATTAGGTCTGATGTATTTTGGCAAACTAAGAGGGCCCCATCTAATTCCAGGATTTAAAATTTTAGGCATGCCAACCTTAAAAAGATGCAATCAGAATTAAGTAAGGTAGACTGGGTGCAACTTCTTGATTGCAGTACTGTGAATGAAAACTGGGGCAGGTTCAAAAGGGTTATACTTGATGCACAGTGTAAATTCATTCCAAAGATGCGGAAAAGTAAGTTGAAAAAGCAGTCTCCACAGTGGATGAATAAAGCTATACGGAAGAGTTTGAGAAAAAAGAATAAACAGTTTAAGATATATAAAAATGACAGCACGCATAATACAATATTCAGCCTTATTACTCTCAGTACTAAGGTAAAAAAAAACTAAGGGCAGCCAAAAGGCTCTATGAAAGGCAAATTGCAGAAGATTCTAAAAGTAATCCTAAGCGTTTCTTTCAATACTGTAGTAGGAAAAGGAAAGTTAACGAGGAGGTTAAGGGCATTAAAAATAATGATGGAGCACTACTTCATAAGAATAAGGATATTGCTGATGCCCTATATGGCTTCTTTGTTGAGAGTTTTACCAGAGAAGATGTTACTAATAGACCGGAAGGCATATTCAATACTCAGAATGTCTTGGCAGATATTGAGAGAGGGGATATTGAAGTATTAGATAAATTACATAAACTAAAGACAAATAAAGCAGCAGGCCTAGATGGCATATACCTAAGGGTACAAAAGAAGTTAAGTGAGATCATTTTTAAACCACTGGCAAGTATTTTTAGACAGTCTTTAGAAACTGGAGAAATACCGAATGACTGGAAACAGGCTATTGTAATACCAATATATAAGAAAGGGGACCGTACTGAGCCAGGAAACTACAGGCCTGTCAGTTTAACTTGCATCACATGTAAAATACTTGAATCTATCATTAGAGAAACTAGAATTATTTCTTGAAAATAATAACATCCTAAAGGATAGCCAACATGGTTTTTGCAAGGGAAGGTCATGCCTGACAAACCTTTTGACATTCTTTGAGGAAGCTACCAAGTGTCTGGATGGGAGCAGGGCTTATGATATTATATACTTAGATTTCCAAAAAGCATTTGATAAGGTACCACATGACAAACTCATTATCAAAATGAGGACAGTAGGAATTACAGGAGGCATTTCAGAGTGGTTACGGGATAGAACACAAAGGGTAGTAGTAGAAGGGATCTTATCTCAGCAGGGTATTGTGGGAAGTGGAGATCCATAGGGATCGGTGCTGGGTCTACTGCTCTTCCAAACTTTGGAAATACACTAGTTAAATTTGCAGATGATACAAAACTGGGAGGTTTAGCCAACAGTTTGGAATCTACTAAAGTAATCCAAGAAGATTTAAACAGAATCCTGGGCAGAAACCTGGCAAATGAAATTCAATAGAACTAAATATAAAGTTCTACATGTAGGGAATAAAAACATAGGGCAGGATTACTTTATGGTTGGTACAAAATTAGAATGTGCACATGTAGAAAAAGACTTGGGAGTAATAGTTGATCAAAGCCTATCAGGGTCTGGTCAATGTGCTGTTGCAGTAAAAAAAAAGACCAACAGGATGCTGGGATACATAGCCAGAACTATTGAGTATAAATCTAAGGAGATCATACTCACCCTATACAATACCCTTGTCAGACCACACTAAGAGTATTGTGTGCAGTTCTGGGGACCATACTACAAGAAAGATATAGAGGCGCTGGAAAAGGTCCAAAGACGGGCAACCAGATTGATTCCGGTTATAAAAGATAAGTGTTATGAGGAAAGGCTTAACATTCTTAATCTCTTCAAGCTTAGTAAAAGCAGACTTAGGGGTAATTTGATTGAGGCTTTTAAATTCATAAAGGGGATAAACAAGGCGAACAAAAAGAGATTTTTCAGGTGGAGTTCTGTTAGGAGAACGAGGGGACGTAAATGGAAATTAGTATAAGGTAAATTCCGCACAGACATTAGGATGCATTTTTTCATGCAGAGAAGTCAATGTGACGAATAGCTTGCCAGGTCAGGTTTTAGAGGCAGAAACTCTGAGGATTTAAAAGACCAGGCTTGATATGGTGTTAGATATTATCTAGCTTTTAGGTGATCACAGCACTAGGTATAATTTAATTAGTAAAATGGTAACTTTTTTTTAACTGTTAAAAATTGTTTTACAAGACTTTTTTTTTTTGGTAAAATCAGCTTAAACCCATTAGCTTATAGCTGCAAAAGTTGCTAGGGTGATTGTGTGACAGTAAGCTGGCTAAAGTTAGCTTCCAAACGATGAAAAACTCTGATGCTGTCATCTAACATTTAAAAGCCTAGATATTGTTCTGCTAAAATATGTTGAAACCCTAAAACAGAGTTTTTTTAACTTAAACATCAATTTATATGAAATTAGCTAGAGCGACTTCCATCTGATTATAATTGAACAAGTCACATAATATGTCCTACGTTTGGTAGTACTTAGTTGAGTTATTACATTTTAATTAATTTATTGAGTTATTTATGTTCAGTGTTCAAAGATCACCGTTTTGGGGTCACCCTCAGTTACCCCATTCGTGGCACAGCACTCTGAATACTGAGCCTAGAATAACTGGAGATCACCCTTTATCAACCTCAACACTTAAAATTATTCAGAGGGAACTGACCCTCAGCACTTGTGAATTCAGATGTCTCTATTTGACTTTGTTGGTGGATCATTCCATCAGCATGAGAGCAGAAACACAATCACACATACAAATCTTTAACCATACAATTAGATTTACAGTCCAGCAGCTTTCTTGTTACTGCGGGCCTCCTACAGATGCACGCATAAATAGCTAACGGTAGGTTAAACTTTGGATTATAATGTTACTTACGAGTCAGAGTGCAGAGGATATGAGGGGAAAGAGGGAGGAGAAAGTGATCCCCGAGACCCAGCTGAAGTTGAAAGCCGGAAAATGCAACTTGGGCCAGGCCAGCTTGATCGGCAACGCCGGACTCCCAACACGAACCAGTCAGTACTTCAAGGCATAGACGCACGGTTCCAAAGCGGTGCGAACACTTGGAAATCCAACAGTACAGCGCTCCAGGGTTATTCGGCGGAGATACCGAGGCTAGAGTAGCTTCCAAAAATCAACGTGAGCCACGGCTCGGGTACGGAGGAACAAAGTTACATTTTGAAAAAGGAAAAAGAAGAAGAGCAGGCCTCGGTGGCCATTGACTTAAAATACCTGGCTGGGTGAGAGAGCGGTCTGAGCTGTCATTAATGGGCTGTTTGGAGGGCACACCTTCATATCATGTCTGCCTTTCCCATTGGGGGCGGGTTTCAATAACTTTGGTAAATATTTATTCAGTTTTGATCAAGTTGGATAATTGTTTATTTAGTAATGCAAGAAAATATACTTTTTCCCCCCAACCTTCGTTGTGAGTATTAAAAGATAACCATACCAAACAGTTTTACTTTCGGTTCAGGTTACGGGAAGTTGAATAATTAATTCTTTGTTGTGCGTGCTAAGTAACTCAGAAACGCAACCTGCTCTCACTTTTTTTCAGACCAGTTGAATATTGGAATGGTATTTGCTAATTATGCGTAATACAATTAGACTTTTCTCCATTCACTGGTGTGAATGGAGGGGCCTTGTAATACCAAGGGTGTCCGTTAGTCATCGGTGGTGCTCTGTAGGGATACGCAGCAAATATCTAGGTGCCGAGCTGGCGCAGTCCGAAGCTATCACACCGTGGGATGTTCACACCTTGAACGTGGTTAACAACAGGTTAACATTCATTACTATGCTATACTATAGCTTTGATCTTAGAATTATGAATATCTGGCATGAGGGGTCTGGCCATCCTGAAGGGAAGTGGAAGATAGTGTTTAAATGTTGAAAGTAACAAACACAGGCTCATTTGGGAGCTTATGCATAAATAAAGCATTTTGTGCCCTCAGAGAGAGGACTGCAGAGAAACAACTTGCAACTTCCCTACACTCTGCTCTAGTACTCAGGTGTCAGGCAGCACATGTACACATCGTTGGAGGGAGGGGCTTTGCAGGGAGAACCGAGGGGGGCGGTGGGAGGGGGTGGAATGTTTTTTTTTTTGTTTTTTTTAAATCTAGCTCTCTCTTGCTCATTTCTCCAAACTTACATACTGCACCTTTAAGAGAAAATTTTGAGTGACTCCAGGTCATTTTGTCTTTCCTTTGTTAGCAAGCTATTATGTATTTCAAAGATTTTTGTCCGTATATAACAATGTTCTAACAATATCCAGTTGTCTGATTCATCATTTCAGTCTGTTTTCAGACAACAGAAATATTTCTAGTTTCAACATGACTATTTCTGCATGTAGAACATTCAGTATTAATAAAGACATACAAGAAAATTTGCCTTATATAATTCTGCGGAGGAAACACAAAACAATTTGAGGTTTTTCTGTGTGCTAAATTCTCTCTTTCCTTTGCCTCTTCAACCATACAATAACAATAATGGGAAATGTGATTATGAAAATGGAATTTGACCTCATCCAGGTCAAATTAATCTCAGAGAATGTAATGCTACAAAGGAAGTGGAATTAAGAATAGGCCTGTAATTATGATACATTCTGGCAGTTCTATGTATGATTGGAAAAGCAGCAAAATGCTGAAATAAAAGCCAGTGATTAGTAGATAGTTGATGGGTTGAAGTCTGATAACAATGGCACCAGTGAATTCATGTTTCATTCAAGTCCTATAAAAGGAGGAGATGTAGACATAGTATTCAGGCACTGAAATAGATTTAATTATAAATGAAGACCAGTGGAGATTTCTGAACTTCAAATATGAGGGGCCAAAACTTTACGTTTAAACTCATAATAGACAGGTGACCAGTTTTTTTTTTTTACTGTTTTATGTTCACAAATGTAATGAAAGAAGATTAGATATTGATTGCATCTATTTTGATAGAATTTGCTTTGGTGTTCTTCACATTAATGAAATAATTCTGTCCTACATTATATTGTATTCTGCTATTATATAATTGTAATAGTAATAAAGATGCTACTTATTGATGTCTTATTTATCTCCACTGTTAAAGAATTGAGATGAATGGGGTGGACTGTGTTGTAGGCAAACTCAGGCAATCAGGTTATCGTCTACTGAAGGCAGCTGAATACAATTGTACAATTGTATGGCTTCTCAGGTCAGCCAGATAGATTAAATGGAATAAAACTAAAATAATTCAAGGTGTGTGTGTGTGTGTTTGAGAGAGAGAGAGAGAGAGAGAGAGAGAGAGAGAGAGAAAGAAAGAAAGAGAAGGAAAATGTGTGTGTGTGTGTATGTGTGTGTATGCGAGTGTGTTTGTAAGCAATGGGAAAAAACAGCTTCTATTCGCAGTGTGCATAATTTGTGTGCACAGCTCTAGAATAAAATACTGTAATTTCATAAAAGTATATATTCATACTGCAAGAAGAATTAACTGTCAGATAGCCAAGTTAATGATTGGTGTCAATGTTACGCAAAGACTGTTAATTGTGTAATTGGCACATCGGTTCATAATTATAATCAAGTTGACATCAAATACAGGTGTTACTGGAATGGCAGAGTTGGGAGTACTCCCTGTTAACCTCTTGCTCAAATGGGTGTGTTTGCGTGTTAGGGATGTATCCGAATCCAAATACTGTATTCGGGAAAGCACAAATAATGCGATGGAAACAGATATTTATTCTACCCGAAGTTGCTCGTTATTATTCGGATTCTGAAAAAAAATGAAAAAAAGTCAGCTTCCTGTCAAGTTCTCATAGCCTCTATCTAATGTTACACGGGCAGAGAGAGAGAGAGAGAGGCAGCACCAGTTACGCACGGCTGCTAGCTGTATCTGGAACTCCGGCACATAGCAGCTGCCTCTCTCACTAACTCACACACACACACCAACAAACTTTAAGCCACTGCGCTGCAAAACGTTTAATAAATAAGTTCTATGTGTCAGCCATTATGTTTCTTCAAATTGATTCATATCATTGTGGATGACCACAAGATAAAAATGCCCATTCCATTTGCAACATTTTATTTATTTATTAGTTTATTTGTCAGGGACAATGCAGAAAACATTGTAACATGTTACAATAACATGAAACAGATGTGTTGCATATAGGATTTCTAGCCAAGGCTAATTTGCGACCCCTGTCCCTGGTTAGGCTTTTCTACTTAAACATTGTCATTACACATCATCATTACCAAAAGTACATTAGTTAAAGTGAGCACATAGTGAGTAGTGACATTCTTTACATGATTATGCAGTAATTACATTACAGTCATTTTACATGTGTTGCATATGTGTATGTGTGCGTATGCGTACGTGCGCACATACGTGTGCATGTGTGTATGTTCACTAATTCATGGCAATATATGTGTATGTGCACTCGTTTATAGGTGTATGTGTCCGTGTACATACATGCACGTAGTCTTTATGAGTATGTATGTATGTTTGTCTATGTGTGTCTGTTCCTCTATCTGCGGGTGCATGTTGTGGAGGAAAATCCCTTCTTAGGTTCGGTGGGTGAGTCGGTGATGCAAGAATAAAGACTAGAACTTATGATTTCTTCTAATAACCTTTTTATTTTCTTCAATCAATAATACTTTTCATGTACGTAGGCCTACGGGAGGTCTCTAGTACCATAAAGATACATAGAGAGCTTCTTCTCATTATGTTTTTACATCCTTTTTATACAACCAGATCTCCTCCTACCCTGATGTATCTTCCCTTTAAAATAACCAATCCCAGCCTAGGTCAAACATATGTTTCAAGTTAGTGTAACAATAACTATTATATAATCTTCCATTTTAATCAATAACAAATATTTCACTGCACACACTTACAGAGGAATATATGTGCATGACTTGAATAACAAGTATTTGTCCTCATGGTTAACAATTGTTCCATCTTCCAGTTCCAAAGTACAAGCACTTTATATGCATTCACTACATGCTGTAATCCAACTGAAATATTGACTCATATACACACCACCATGTTCTAACAAACTATGTTTATATCATTACCATTACCGTGATTACTTTGATTTTCATTCATTCATTTTAATAGAATATAATCTATACATTTACCAGATATAGCAAATCAGTTCTTTCTAGGTCAGTATCCTTTCTCTTCTCTTACAACTCAAAGGTCTTCTGCACAAGACTGTTTCCCAACAGAAGTTACTTACAACATTCCACTGAGTAAATGTTATGAGTATCTGGCATGAGGGGTCTGGCGATCCTGAAGGGAAGTGGAAGATAGTGTTGGAATGTTGAAAGTAACAGACACAGGCTCATTTGGGAGCTTATGCAGACATAAAGCATTTGAGCCCTCAGAGAGAGGACTGCAGAGAAACAACCTACAACTGCCCTACAGTTGCATTATTACTGATATTGGCTTCTTTTCTTAATGTACACATAATAGGAACACATACAGTGGGCTCCAGAATTATTGGCACCTTTGATAAATATGCAGAAAAAATGCTAAAAAAACTGCTAAACTAAAAAAATAATAGTTATTGACATAAGCTTTCTATTCCAACGTGTAAACTAGTGTGCTTGGTTAATGATTCATTGGAATCAACCAAACTCTTACATTTTTTAAATAAATAAGAAATAAAAATATTTCCCCAAAAAACAGGTTCCACAATTATTGGCACCCCTGGGTTAATGCTTTGTGAAAACATCTCTGGCAAAGATGACTATGACCCGACTTTACATGGGCTGGCTCTTGATAGGCGGGTATGGTTGTCTACCCCTCATGACTGCATGGGCTCTCAATCCCTGTCCTAGTAGATATGCAGCCATATTCTACTCCTGGCGGGGTCCCCCCCAGTACATGACAGCCATGAGTCTTTTCCTATAATTTGTGATAAGGGTAGGGAACACGTTAGGAGGGATTTTTGACCATTGCTCCATGTAGAACTTTTCAGAATAGCTGATATCTTTGGGTTTGCTCTTATGGACCCCCCCCCCCCCCTCTTCAGTTCAGACCACAGGTTTGTAATGGAATTTAAGCCTGGAGACTGAGATGGCCATTGGAAAACATGGATGTTGATTTCACTTAAGCATTTCTGTTTAGATTTTGATGCTTGGAGTCATTGTCCTGCTGGACAATCTACCTATGACTAATTCCTAGCTTCTTAGCAGAGACAACCAAATTTTCTGCCAGAATTTCCTGGTACTTTGTTGAATTCATTGTGCCATTGACCTAAAATAGTGCCCCGGGACCACTGCCAGAAAAACATCTCCAAAATATCAATGACCCACCTCCATATTTGACCGTAGGTATGAGGTGCTTCTCCTGTATGCCACCAAACATGTTGATGGTGTGTATGGCCAAAATGTTCAATGTTCTCATCTGACAACAGAACTGTCTTCCAGTCATAATTCCAATGAGGTTTAGCAAGCTGCAGATTCTTGGTTTTATTTATTGTGCTCAGTAAGGGCTGTCTTCGTGCCACCCTTCCAAAGAGTTAGTTGGTATGGAGGTGCCATTTTATGTTTTTTTTTTTTAGACTTTTTAGACCACAAGAAACAAACCAATCTCTGAAATTCTTAAACATGATCCTTGAGTAATGAACGGCCTCCCTCACCATCTTCCTTACCGTCCGTGGGGATACCATGCACTTGCTTCCTCTTCCTGGCAAATTTGCAACCATTCCATATGTTTTACACCTTTATATTATTGCAGTGCTAAGTGGTATGTTTAACTGTCTTTTCTTGTACCCATTACCAGACTTGTGATGGTAAATTACCATCGGTCTCTTCTGAATTGACAGTTATTTGGCTTTTCCCATGCTGATGGATGACAAAGGGATTTTGTATGCTTGTTACCTAATTTTTTTTCTCTAGTGAAACTGGAAGTGATGGAATGACACAATATAGTTCCTTTAGACTGAGATGAACTAAATTAAGTAAAATTGTATTGCCAATTTCATTTTGTTTGATTTTACTTACAATAATTGTTAGGGGTGCCAATAATTATGGCGCCTATGGTTTTCAGAAAAAAATTGATTACTTAATAAAAAACATTGAAGCATGAGAGTAAACGTATTCAAATAAAAGTATATAGTTTTCCCATGTTTGAACATAACATATAGATTATTATCTGTGTCATTTATTATATGCAGCCTTTTTTCTTCATTTTTATTAAGGGTGCCAATAATTCTGGAGCCCACTGTAGTTGGGATTAAAATGACAAGATGGGCTTCCTGATCCTTCCTGAGCTTAAATTTACATAGGTATATTTTCAGAGTGACACATTTGTGGCAAGACGCTGGTTGGTGGTGTGGTCCTTGTTTGGCTTTTTCAGGATGAATGATGTAAACAAATTGAATTGTGTGTTAGCCATGCAATATGTTTTTATTTATCAGGGCCTAAATAACAATTGTGTGGTCCTCACCAACTTCTATAAATAAAAAAATAACATCAGGTGACAAAAAAAAAAAAGAACACAACAGATTTCAATATGTAGTCATTGTTTCCCAAAAGTAAATCAACATTCAGAAATCAGGAGGGAAAAATAAGTACACCCTTCCTACTTCCACAATCATTAAGAGAGTAATTAGCAGCCAGGTACAGGTTACTAATCAAATGCACAAGATTGGTTAATCATCAAGAAGTGTGACTACCTCTATAAAAGCAGAACTTCTGGCAGTTTGGTGTTCTGGAGCACTCAGGTGTGTGTCTACATCATGCAAAGAAAAAAGGACATAATGATGCTACCCATACTTTCAAATTTTATATCAAAATGTAACTGATTCCTATCTCTACTATCTGTAATACATTTCCAATATTTCTATCTAACACAGTTTTATGATACATTTAGTGTGAGGGCATTTTTTTTTCCTGAAACCAAAATTTTTTATTCACAAAAAAGTAACTTTTCAGATGTTTTGACATACTACATTAATTCAGGTTAAGAAAACAAACATTTCGATCTTACATTTTTGTGTCTGCAACCTTCAAAGGACCAGAAAATATCTGTCTGCCAACCCACCATTGTGCCAACAAACCTGGGTCTCCCCTATATGCTTCTCCAGGACCAGGATTGAGTATTGCTGTAGTAAAATGAAAAAAGCAACCATATAAAGTAGAGGGGTGTCCAATCTTATTGAAAAAGCGATGTGGTGAGTGCAGATTTTTGTTTTAGCCCAGCACTAAGACACCTGATTCTATTTAAAGTCTTGACTGAAGACCATAATTAGTTAATGAGTTGAATCATTAATTATTTTTATGGAACTTTTTGAAGTTAAATATTATGCAACTGCTCTCATTTTTTCATGTGAGCATTCCTCACGGTTTCCAACCAAACATATCATGCCCCAACACTTAAAAACACTGCAGCATGTTAAAGGATCATGTAAAAAATTTGACTTGCATAAAGCATTATATAAGCAAATATATATAATGTAATGGCTTGGCACATATAGTTCAGTAAGTGCTGAATGTTTACGTTCAATAGCCAATGTTTCTAATTGTATGTGGTTTCATCCCATACAACGTATGTGTTGGAATGCAAGTAAAAGCATATGGACAGCAGCTGTAGTAATTAAGTACCCCTATTTCTGTGTAACTAGCCCCCATGTTCAGTCTTAGAATGGACTCCCTAACCTACACTTGGCTATAATTGGAAGTTTTCCACATGACGACTGAATGAATCTCATAGGCTGGACCAACAGCTCTTTGACTCTGAGAACTATATAAACTCATGTATTAGACTTTGTAAGAGGGGAGTCAAACTGGGAACCAGGAAAGGCTGGCATTTGGACGAGCCTGCCGGCTGAGTCTCATCCTGGACTTCGAAGAACGCAGGGCCATGTAATAAAACAATAAGTTACTCGGACTTCCTTCGGTTGAGCTGGCCTTTGACTCTCTGGAATGTTACCATCTGGACACGACTACGATAAGGGGACCTCGTCTCTTTGTCTAGGGTTGTGGGTGTGGGTGTGTTGGGGCCATTAAGGGGAAAAAGATTATCAGACCTCTGGCCAAACGGTGGGGCAACTGTGCTTGACAGTAACACAGTGCCCTCTGTGGTCCCCTCTGTCATTACCCTTTTTATTTCTTTTCTGGAACTGGACTATATACCATCTATTC
This sequence comes from Anguilla pacifica, assembly GCA_039654925.1. Taxonomy (NCBI): domain Eukaryota; kingdom Metazoa; phylum Chordata; class Actinopteri; order Anguilliformes; family Anguillidae; genus Anguilla; species Anguilla pacifica. Next base: position 36,981,559 of record CM077284.1, on the reverse strand, counting down.
ATCATATTTACAAACTCTGGAAAATCCTACAAACCATGCATATGTGTTCATTATATTACTATATTATAACCTATGTAATCATAACATGGGTTACATGTAAAATGGTACACCAAAAGGGTATTTTCATGACAACTGCACCATAATATTACATCCTCTGGACATGTTTGGTATGTGCATACTCAGGGAAATTTGGGAAATTGAATGAAATATGTTTCATACCAAATAAAATTTAATAAAACATAGTTACAGAAACTCAGGGAAAAATTGGCACAATGGAATGTCCTCTCTGGTAATCCTCTCCTTTTCCCAATTTCCTCACTGATTGTTTTTACAACCCCCTCCAAATGGTGGGGGCCGAAATTCCAAATTCTATTCGGACAGGTTAATTTATGGCAATGCCGCCTCGATCAAACGCGGGATTTGGCCTAAAAGGAGGGGAGACACTCCTGTCGGGGAAGATCGCAATCGACTTCCCACACTGCGCAGACTCTGTGATTTTGTGTGTAGTTACCAGGCTGGTAAGAACTTTTACTTTGTACTTATGTTTTTAAAAACTTTCTATATTTTAATTGACTGCTAATTTGAAGCGAATGACCTACCTGCCTGTTTAATAAATTCTTTTTATTTTTAACTTGCGTGGTCTTTGTGACTCTAATCACTGTTCTCTTCTTTTCAGCCGTAATTCCGTTTAAATACTCAGGGGGACAATTCTGACTAGGGCCTACTGATCAGGGGTATAGTACAGTAAAAGTCTTTAGTGAGGTCTTCAAGTTAGATAGGCGACCACGATCTGCCCGCTAAAGGGATTGGTGGTATTGGTTCTGGTGGTTTGGCTTAAGAGGACCCATGGGCGTTATACGCCGGTCCTTGTCAAATTCGCCTGAAGGAACCCGATAGATACGCACCGTCCTGGGCTCATAACTATCGATGCACTATCCATATAAGGAAGGCATGTATTATGGTGGCCGCTTCCTACCCTCTGGGGGCTTCACCGAACTGAGATTTAACAATAGTGTTAAACCCGGGAGCATATATTGAGGAATGAAGGCAAATGACAAGGTAGAGCCGAGTGTAACCACTCCAAATTCCACGTATAGTTAAAACCAAATTTTAAATTATAATTTAATATTGGAGTCAGATTAATACGAGGGTAAACCCTAGTAACCGTTACGCTTTCTGGCTGTGGTCATAGATATATTTGATGTGTTGTTCCGCGCATTTGTGAATAATCTGATGCTCCCATTGGAATATTGACGGTCCGGTGACAAATCAGATATATCTCTGACGACAGCATAGCCCCGTTTGCGAACGGAGAGTAACCGGAGTGCTACTGGTCCGTTTTAGGCCAGTTTTAAGCGGGATATGAAGCAGTGCATTCATATCTGACCCGCGGCGACGGAACCAGTGCATTCTTAAGTGTAATTGTGCCCTGTTCTTACGAACAGAGAAAAAATAATCAACATCTCCGTTTTAACTCACACCAGCAAAGGAGAACACGCGGTGCCTTCCCCTCCAGCTACAAACCCTCATTGGTCTAGCTGTGAGGTGTTTACAAGTGGTGACCCCGACGTGATCAACATTGTCATCAACTTTCTGCGGTGTGAGTGAGCGGAATTTGCTATCTACCAACGGCTGCCGTGGTAAGTACAGCGGTGTTTCCTATTCTATAGGGCTCAGGGAAAGTGAATATCCACCCCATTTAGACACATTTTTAGAACGGGTCGACATACCCAAGTGTTAGACCGGAGACCGTAGAAATCCGGTGGGGACTGAGCTTAGAGGGAAACATGGATAGTGAGGAGCAGCAGAGAGTGGATCAAAAAGTGATGGACAATTTTGGTGTATATTATAAAGATCTGTTAGTCCGGGTACATAACTGTGGTATAACGTTAGCCTGGAGTAATGAGCAACTACTCCGTTGGTATGAAGCGGAGGGTCGGAAGCTCCAAGTTAAACGTCCGTTCCGTAAGTTGCCGGCGGTGATGGTGTATTTGTTGCGTCGAAACGACCAGAATTTACTTGCGGGGAATGAGAGAGTTATGACTAGTACACGGCAGTTAGAGAAAACACGTTCTGAGGAGCTGCGTCGTTTGCGGGCTGAGGTGGAGGCATTCGCGTTTGATAAGCAGAACTGGGCCATTCAGTGTGCTGCTATGCAAAAGCGAATAGCCGAGCTTGAGCAGGAGCTCGTAAGGAGCCAGGACTATGCCGAGGCCTTAGAGACCTGTTGTGGCAAAGTTGGGCTTCCAGTCTCGGCCATACGGCAAGCAGGATCCGCCGTTGCTAGTGGCGACGTGCAGGAAGAGAGCGAGGAGGAGGAGGTACTAGCCATAGCCAATAAGCCTCGTAGACAAGCATTCTCGGCTGGGGAAATTTCTGCGACTCTAAGGAGGTCGACAGAGCCTACCCCGGGTACTGCAACAAAATCATACTATCGTCCGTGTGAGCCGGGTCAACCATGGCAACGTAGCCCGATGATGACACGCCATAGAGCTAGTACTCTTACCCGTACCCCCGTTAAAGTTGCGGTTTTAAAAACAGTAACCAATGCTGACGACACTGTTACCGTCATTAGTCGTCCTCTAACGTGTGAGGAATGCGCTAGGCATAAGGAGGTGGTAGGGCCGATGCCAAGGCGGGGCCCGTTCCAGCCTTATTGGGATAATTTAATGTTGCAGGCATCCGTGTATAATTTAGAGTTGCGGGATGTATGGCAAGTTGCACTCCTTACAATTCCTGAGGAGTTAAGATCCCAGTTGCCTGAGGAGTTAAAAACAGGGGCGATTATGGTGAAGGGAGAGGATGACGAAGATGACAGTGTGGTGTATGATCGGCTTAAGGAGGCGCTATTGCGATTGCGGGGACCGACTCATGCCGCTTGGCATAAAATTCTCGATATCAGACAGGCACAAAAAGAGGCTTTTGAGGTATTCGCGGAACGTATGTGGGTTTCGTTCAAAGAGCATTCAGGCATCGAGAATGCCAATCGCGATCAGGAGGTGTTACTGCAACTCCTGAAAAATAATGCTGGCTCTCATATCCAGCAGGCTTTAGCTAATGGAGCTGATCCGCCAGAGAACACCTTCCGGTCACTGGTGGAATGGGCATCCAAAATTGAGAACAGGTTAGCTAAGCAGGGCAAGCCGCGCGCTATTGCGGCTACGCAATGGATAGCCGAAGGGAAAGGCGGGGCTAGCCCACAAGGGTCAGGAAACAGCTCACAGCGGGGATGTCCTTTTTGTAACAAACCCAATCATAGTCTCAACCAGTGCTGGGTGTTGCGAGATTCCTTAGGCCTTCCGCGGCAGTCCTCGCAGAGCATACTGCAGGATTTGCGAGCAATCCAGTCTAGTGGTCGGAAACTTGATGAGCAAAACTCAACAGGACAAAAACTGAAAAATGCGAGTAACGGGAACACCTATAGCGCGCTTCAGGCGGCTTTGGCAGCATTAGCAGCCAGTTCAGAAGATTCGCTCTAGGGGTGCGTGGCCTCCCTTGCGGTTGGGAGTATTGTTTCCAGTGGGAATCGAATTAAAATACGTGCTAATCTTGGAGGCCGATTAGTTAATGTTTTAATTGACACTGGTGCATCTTGCTCCTGTACAGACGTACCGTTACCATTGACACAGAAAACGATACAAATACGGGGAATAGGCGAAACTCTCATGCTGGCTACTCGCACGCAACCTGTTCGAATAGATCTGGGTGTTGTGATGTTTGAGGAACCTTTGTGGTTTTTGCCGAATAATGGAGAGGGTACTGTTTTGGGAATGGACTTAATGCGGAAGTATGGCTTTGTAATTCATTGTTTTGAAAAACAAATCGAGTTAACAACAGACCGGGTTACGAAACGGTGCCCGCCCGGAAATCGCCTTATGTCCATCTCCACATCAGATCCCCTCCAGCATTTCTTTGATAAACATAAAGACGTGTGGGCTACTCATGATCACGATTGCGGTCTGGTGGACTTTGAAGTCGGAATTGAGGGGGACCCGCCTCCCCCCCAAAAACAGTACCGAATTAAGCCCGAAGCAGAAGCAGCCGTGCATGAGATAGTAAAACAACTGGAAATGAGGGGTATTGTTCGTCGGTGCAGTTCATCCGCTAACTCTCCGTGTCTGCCGGTTCCTAAGCCAAATGGGAAATGGCGGCTTTGTATTGATTACCAACGCTTGAATCAGGTTTTGCCCAGGGCCACGGCAATTGTTGCAAATCCGTCTACTATCATGTCCCAGATACCCACCAGTGCATGTTGGTTTACTGTTTTAGACATTAAGAATGGTTTTTGGTCACTTAAAGTCAGACAGAAGGACCAATGGAAATTGGCCTTTACTGTGAATCAAATTCAGTACACCTGGGAGCGTATGCCTCAGGGTCTTCACAATAGTCCAGCCATTTTCCACAGAGCTGTATCTGATGTGTTGGGACCACTGTGTAAGACAGGCAACGTCACCCATTACGTAGATGACATCTTGATAGCAACAGGGGAATCACGTGATGATCACCTGCAACTAGTAGACACCGTGGTGCAGACCCTGGGCAAGGCAGGATTTAAATTAAACAAAGAGAAAGCGCAAATCGCACAAAAAGAGGTCCATTACTTAGGTTATACGCTTACACAGAGTTGCCGAGCATTAACCGAAGATAGGCGGAAATGCATTGCTGGGCTACCCCGACCCCATACTTTAAACTCGTTGCAGAAAGTGCTAGGGACAGCTAACTATCTTCGGGATTTCATCCCCGACTTTGCTGGTATTACTGCTCCCTTGTACGATCTGCTGAAAGGCAAAACAAAGCCTACTGATGTTCTTGATTGGACGGAGGAACACGAAGCGGCGTTTACGAATTTAAAGCTTTGTTTGTGTTCGGCGCCGGCTTTAGGTTTACCCAACCCTGAAAAACCGTTCCACATTCAAGTTGACGCGCATGAAAATACGCTCAGTGGTGTGTTAGCTCAGGAGCACGGGGGGGTATTGCGTCCCATCGCGTACTACAGCCGGAAAAAATCCCCGGTTGAGCAGGGATTTGACCCATGCACACAGCACGTTCTCGCGGTGCATTGGATGTTGACAACCACAGAGCCGCTAGTGGGTTTCCAACCTGTTGTTGTGCACACAATGCATACGCCAGTTCGAATGTTGTTGCAGGGTCAAATCAAAGGAGTATCGTCTCATAGGCTGGCACGGTGGCTTACTGACATCCAGGCTCGGGAAATAACAACAGAAAACAACAGAATCCTGCCCCATCTCCTTGGGGATGTGGAAGGCCAGCCGCATACCTGTGAAGCTAAGCCTGAAACGCAAAGCCCAGTCAGGGATTGTGAGGTACCGGGCCAGACCCGAGCATACATTGATGGCTCGAGGTTCTGGAAGGAGGGCAGGTTTTATACAGGATGTGCAGTCTGGGTTCCTGAAAGGGACTCAGAAAAAGGCCAACAGCTGCTGTTTAAATTACCGCCTGGAATGTCTGCACAGGAAGCTGAACTTATCGCGTTGTTAGAAGCCATTACGGCTCATCCTGAACCGCTATGTGTATATACTGATAGCCGCTATGCGTTCGGGGTTGTGCATGATTTTATGGTTCAATGGCAACTGCGGAAGTTCCTTACAGCTGCCGGAGCTCCAGTGAAACATTTTAAGACCATCGCTGCAATATGGGACGCCGTACAGGCACATGAAGCTACCCTTTCTGTTGTCAAAGTACGAGCACACATCACTAAAAACCCGGATGTGCATGAGCAGCATAACACCAGGGCAGATCACTTAGCCAAGTTAGCTGCCACATGTGGTAAGGACAGGCAGCAGAATACCCCATCGGGGCCTGCTGTCTGCGCGGTTCAGGCCACTCCCATCGACCTGAAACAGTATCAAGAGGAGCTGTGGGATGAGGGGGGTGAGCTTGTGTTGTATTTAAAACAAGATCCGCTGGTTACAATCGCGGAGGGCATAGTTTTGCGAGAAGGCAAGTACGTTGTCCCCGATACACTGCGAAGGCCGGTGCTTAAATTATATCATGAATATGCGCATGTGTCAGCTGAAAAAACCTTGCAGCTAATTAAACGCCATTTTTGGTGGCCACATATGTTAGCTGATGTCGAGCAGTGGTGCAGTTCTTGTATAGTGTGTGCCTCTGTGAACCAGGGCAGACCAGGCCGCACAAACCTGCGTCGGCCTGATCCACCTAGGGGGCCCTGGGAATCCCTTCAGCTAGATTTCATTGGTCCACTTCCCAGTGCGAGAGGGGGGTATCGCTATTGTCTTGTGATCATTGACAAATTTTCAAAGTGGGTTGAGGCGATACCCACACGCAATAACACCGCAAATACAGTGGCACAGGTGCTAGCGAACCAAATCATCCCGCTCTGGGGAGCACCAATGCAAATTGAGTCTGATCAAGGGACCCATTTCACTGGCCAGATAACCCAACAAGTCTGTAAAATGCTCCATATTAAGCAATCATTTCATGTGCCCTATAGGCCTCAGAGTTCAGGGATGGTTGAACGAGTAAATCGTACCATCAAGGAAGGGATTGCCAAACAAATAGCGCAACACCAGAATAAATGGACAGAGGCGTTGCCCACAGTTCTGACCATTCTGCGTGCTACCCCTTCCAGGGCTACAGGCCTTAGTCCATATGAATTGATGACAGGACGACTCATGAGGCTACCAATTGATCCAGAGGTTTCCCCTGCCGATCTGGGGCCTCTGGTACTGGTGAAACAGCAGAGGGTATTAGAGCAGCTAAGAGAGCGGCTCAAAGTGCTTTATGCGCAGGCTGCGCTGAAACAGCAGCAGGCTGACCTGCGTAATGATGCACAATTCAACCCCACCTCCGAGATTAAATTTACAGAAGGTGACATGGTTATGGTGCGTGTTTTTGTTGAACAAGACGCTTTTGCCCCTCGGTGGCACGGGCCCTATGAAGTGAAGGCTGTCTGCCACAGCTGCATAGCTGTAGCCATCCGAGGAAAGCTAAGGTGGTACCACATGAACCAGTGTAAATTGTTCAGAGGGGTTGGGGGGGATACCTAACTGCATTTCTCTGCCTAGGTTTATTCCTAAGGGTGTCTGCTGTCCAGTGTGCCTGCGTCAACTACCATTGGAGGGGCCGGGTCGAAGAAACACCTCAGTGAGAAATCCCCTCTCACCATGGGCTGGCTGTGGGGAATGGTTTGCTGCGTGTCCTGTCTGTCCCTCACAAATGGCAGACAGGATTCTCCGCTGGAATCACTGACACCCCCCACACTTCACCCGACGATCCCACAACCTCCACAGTTTAACCCTAGGGCTAATGTATTCCAAACCATGTTTGATTACACACGTTCCTTGTTATTCCCAAATCAAAGTGTTTGTGTACCGCATTCAGTAAGCGTCGGTACTGGTATTCCCTGGGTGGCACACCCAGTTTCACAATGTGATACATGTGCGCTTTTGAAACTCAATATCAAAAGCTCTGTAAGTGTATCCCCCTGTCATAATTTTACTATCCCTTCTCTCACTCAGTGTTGCATCCCAGGTTTAACTTGTAAGCAAGTTCATTTACCTTCTTTTAATATATCCGATATCCTAGTCCCAACCATGTTTGCATGGTGCTTAGAACAGAACGGAACATCCTCACCAATGGGGGTGATACCAACAACTAATTGCCAACATATTTACACCATAAACGATAACAAACTCTACCATAGCTCTGGACCCCATCGACATCTTATGACCCGGAAATTTTCTACACCCCGTTCTTCTCATAACTCCCCCAATGACTGTGTTAATGAAGAAAATGGTTGGGTACTATTGCTTGAATTGAATAAATTCTGCCGCATTCCAGCTCCACCAGGCACACATTGGTTATGTGGTACAACAGTGTGGCCTGAATTACCGGCTCAATTCACAGGAATTTGTTCCTTAGTGTATATGTACCCCGCCATGCGTCCAGCTCATATGCCCAGTCAATCCCCCATCTCACTCCTTTCCATGGGGAGTGAAAAGGATAATCCCAATTGCATCACCGATTTTACTTGTAAACAAACATTTTGGTCACGAGCCCTAGGAGCTCTTATACCTAACTATGGAGTAATGCAGGCTCTGGACCAGGTACGCATGCTATCCCATTATGTGGAACAATTGGCCAATGACACGGCAATGGCACTGGGAAATATTTCTTTGGCATTGTCGTCGCATAGGCTAATGATTCTGCAAAATCGGGTAGCCTTAGATTATATTCTTTCCTCCCAAGGAGGCACCTGCACTATAATCGGTCCTGAATGCTGTTCTGACGTGGTAGATCCAAAGGAAAATTTAAAACAGCTAATTGAAGACATGGATCACCTACGTCAACAAATTTCAGAAATGCATAATCAAGATAACACCTCATGGTTAGGGGGATTTTTAGGTCCCTTCTGGAAAAATATTTTGGAAGTATGTGAAATTGTCTTAATATGTATGATATCCCTGTTAATATTAATAACAATGTTCACATTCCTTTTAAAATGTATTTGTTCCAAAATTCAGGATGCTACAACCTACGACTACTCTATGTCTTATATGTCTTAAACTATGATTTTTGTGTTTTTCTTAATTTTCATACCCTTCATTTTTTGTAATTGTTCTCTATTCTTATGTTATCACTTTGAATACAGGTTTTCTTTCTGCACTGATCTTTTAATGACACCTGTATGTTCTAACAGTTTAAACACCTGTCAGCAGATGTGATGTAAGGTGGCACACATGATAACACCTCTGTATGGCTATAGTCACCTCTTGATATGATTTAATCCTTAATTACATAAGCTGATTTGCCAATCAAATTCCACCCGTATATTCCCCACAAGGCCTACTATATTACAGGCCTTTTCACTATTCATTAACTAAATTTCCCATATTCTGGAAATATTTAAAACCTCCCATTATGCAACCTGGGTAGAAATCAGATGGCCACTGGTTTCTAACCCCCACTAATAACCACTTCAAGGTCATAGAAGCAATTTGGGCGGAAACGCAGGCGTTTCCCTCCATCTGCAATCCATTTTCCAATTGAACCCATACTATCAAGCGTGACTTAGCCTACAGAATATATGCTGCAGAATTGTTTACTGATGAAAAAAAAAAAAAAAAAAAAAAAGAAAAAAAGGGAAAAAATAATAATAATAATAATAATAATAATTTTAATAACCTTCCACGCAAAATGGATTAGGTTTGTCTCCTTTCTTTTTAATTTCCCCAAATCCAGTTTATCCAAAATTACAAAGGATATTACCATGAGAGGGAAAAAAAATCATATTTACCACATAATGCAGTTGTCATGAAACTCCCAACTACCTCATTCATATATATCATGTTTTACCAACCTTTTTCCCCACAATCCAACCCAGTTTAAGGTTCAAACTCTGCATAGCCCCGTGGATATCAACCTTGAGTACAGTTTCTCCAAGACTTTGCTTCGATAGATTCGCTCGAGAGGGCACCTCCGGGTCCAAAGTTCCTCCGTCACTGTCAGCTGTCTTGTGAGTTTTTTTCCTGTACTTAAGGACGCGGGCCCTGACTGATGAAATGGACTTAGTGCAACAGGTCATCTGGGGCACAAAAGTTCCCACCTTCACTCCAACATCTGATCCGCTCCCTACCATACACACCTCAACCCACACAACCCTTGATCTCAGCCTTCCCAGGTATTCCCACCATCAGCCTTACGACCCTGGACCTCCGGCGCCAACCCTCTGGGAAAGTGTCCATGACCCCTTGGGAGGACGTTTTGAGTGTGTCCCCCATTGGGCCAGAGGGGGGAGCTGTAAGAGGGGAGTCAAACTGGGAACCAGGAAAGGCTGGCATTTGGACGAGCCTGCCGGCTGAGTCTCATCCTGGACTTCGAAGAACGCAGGGCCATGTAATAAAACAATAAGTTACTCGGACTTCCTTCGGTTGAGCTGGCCTTTGACTCTCTGGAATGTTACCATCTGGACACGACTACGATAAGGGGACCTCGTCTCTTTGTCTAGGGTTGTGGGTGTGGGTGTGTTGGGGCCATTAAGGGGAAAAAGATTATCAGACCTCTGGCCAAACGGTGGGGCAACTGTGCTTGACAGTAACACAGTGCCCTCTGTGGTCCCCTCTGTCATTACCCTTTTTATTTCTTTTCTGGAACTGGACTATATACCATCTATTCATCATATTTACAAACTCTGGAAAATCCTACAAACCATGCATATGTGTTCATTATATTACTATATTATAACCTATGTAATCATAACATGGGTTACATGTAAAATGGTACACCAAAAGGGTATTTTCATGACAACTGCACCATAATATTACATCCTCTGGACATGTTTGGTATGTGCATACTCAGGGAAATTTGGGAAATTGAATGAAATATGTTTCATACCAAATAAAATTTAATAAAACATAGTTACAGAAACTCAGGGAAAAATTGGCACAATGGAATGTCCTCTCTGGTAATCCTCTCCTTTTCCCAATTTCCTCACTGATTGTTTTTACAACCCCCTCCAAATGGTGGGGGCCGAAATTCCAAATTCTATTCGGACAGGTTAATTTATGGCAATGCCGCCTCGATCAAACGCGGGATTTGGCCTAAAAGGAGGGGAGACACTCCTGTCGGGGAAGATCGCAATCGACTTCCCACACTGCGCAGACTCTGTGATTTTGTGTGTAGTTACCAGGCTGGTAAGAACTTTTACTTTGTACTTATGTTTTTAAAAACTTTCTATATTTTAATTGACTGCTAATTTGAAGCGAATGACCTACCTGCCTGTTTAATAAATTCTTTTTATTTTTAACTTGCGTGGTCTTTGTGACTCTAATCACTGTTCTCTTCTTTTCAGCCGTAATTCCGTTTAAATACTCAGGGGGACAATTCTGACTAGGGCCTACTGATCAGGGGTATAGTACAGTAAAAGTCTTTAGTGAGGTCTTCAAGTTAGATAGGCGACCACGATCTGCCCGCTAAAGGGATTGGTGGTATTGGTTCTGGTGGTTTGGCTTAAGAGGACCCATGGGCGTTATACGCCGGTCCTTGTCAAATTCGCCTGAAGGAACCCGATAGATACGCACCGTCCTGGGCTCATAACTATCGATGCACTATCCATATAAGGAAGGCATGTATTATGGTGGCCGCTTCCTACCCTCTGGGGGCTTCACCGAACTGAGATTTAACAATAGTGTTAAACCCGGGAGCATATATTGAGGAATGAAGGCAAATGACAAGGTAGAGCCGAGTGTAACCACTCCAAATTCCACGTATAGTTAAAACCAAATTTTAAATTATAATTTAATATTGGAGTCAGATTAATACGAGGGTAAACCCTAGTAACCGTTACGCTTTCTGGCTGTGGTCATAGATATATTTGATGTGTTGTTCCGCGCATTTGTGAATAATCTGATGCTCCCATTGGAATATTGACGGTCCGGTGACAAATCAGATATATCTCTGACGACAGCATAGCCCCGTTTGCGAACGGAGAGTAACCGGAGTGCTACTGGTCCGTTTTAGGCCAGTTTTAAGCGGGATATGAAGCAGTGCATTCATATCTGACCCGCGGCGACGGAACCAGTGCATTCTTAAGTGTAATTGTGCCCTGTTCTTACGAACAGAGAAAAAATAATCAACATCTCCGTTTTAACTCACACCAGCAAAGGAGAACACGCGGTGCCTTCCCCTCCAGCTACAAACCCTCATTGGTCTAGCTGTGAGGTGTTTACAACTTCATATTTTTGAAGATTGTACTTTCCCGACAGGTTGTATTATTAAATTATAAAAAAAGCTCCTGACTTTGCCGTTTGTTATCTTTATCTTCCACACCATAATTTTCGGTAAGATATTCCTGTACACGGATATAAGTAATCATGAATTTAACATGTGAGATTTGTTTATCAACATTGCAGTCAATCATCATCTGTGCTTATTTCGTGACAGTTATTTTATGAACTTAGATTATTGAGGTGGTACAAATGGTATAATTGTTTGAGAAGGAGCTTGAAAAAGAGGCTATTGCGACCTCTAGCGGGTAGAGGACTGAAGTACCATACGCAAAATCAAGGAGAGACAAACTAATGGCTTAGTTATACCACACAGCACAGGTGATTATTAAGATGTCTGATTTTTGTTGGACATGCATGTGGAAATGGGGATTTCCTCCTGATGTAAATGAATTGCATGACTGATGAAATGTTCCATTAAGTTGGAAGTGTTTCCCCTTTACACATACATTTTCTGTAGTATTTTTTGCATTTCATGTTACCTCCATCAAGCTTCGAAAAATTAAAACAAAATCATTGTTCTGTGCTCCCTTATAATCACCTAGCTGTGTGATTGATGTTCTTGGATAGTGTGAATAGCACCAATCACACAAATTGAGCTGCAGACAAGGAAGCATGAAACAAACATACCTGTATGGGGAGCAGAAGAAACAATGGGGTTTTGCTTGGGTTGTTGATGGGGATGTGAGATAAAAAGGAGAGGATATTAAGTTCTGAACTTGACTACACTTACAAACCTGCAAGCCTACCTGCTAACATGACCAGCTACCACCTGCTATGGATTTCCTACCTGCAGGCCCGGCCCGTGGTATAGGCGAATGCTTTTTTTAACTTTTACTACTTTTTACTAATACTATTTTAATACAATTATTTCGAAATATTACACATGTAGCCCTCCTAAAGCACATCAAGACAGTAAGGGGCCATTTCCTGAGTTCGTATACACTTAGCATAAGTAATACTGACAGGTATATATTAAAATAAATCGGGTAAGAATTATTAGCTAGCAGTGGGTGAAGACACTTAGAGCTATTTTCTTTTCAAAAAACCCCAACATTTATTGGTAAATGAAAAAAAAAAAAAACAATAATAATAATACAGGTGTTGATCACTAGACTGAGTGTAATTAACAGTTTGGTTCTCAAATTAGAAGGTATTATTTTCATAAACAACCCAACTTAAACTGGTGCAGTACTCAACGTGACTGAATACTTTTTAAACAAATTACTGCATAGAAAGTAAATAATACAATTCTCAAATAAACCTTTGTAACCAAATCCTCAGCAATACCCCTACTGGGTAATTCACATAACTACCAGTACAAATGAAAACAGTATGTAGGCTATATTTACACTTATTGCCCTGCAAAGCCTTCAAAATGGTATGTTTCAAGTCACATATATTTTCTTTACCCTTTACCTTTAAAGGAATCAACTCAATAACAGTTACAAACCACAGAAAAAGAAAATGCACAAAATAAAGTACAAAAGCCGGCACTGGAAAATTATACTCTACACCCAAATAAAAGAAAACCACTGTTGCAGGCCTGGGTTTCCCAGAGTCTCCTTAGCGCTACGTGCGTCGTAAGGTATACCTTAAGCTCTTCCTTTAGGTCTCGAACTGTTTCCCAGCGTCTCCTTAGCTAAGGTATACCTTTAAAAGGGTGGTCTGAGGCACTCGTAAGCTGTCCCTTAGCGATGCGCTCCGCGGTTTCAGCCTTATTATGCCAACATTTTGCTTTTCAAATCGACAGTTGTACTACAGTGCGCATCTAGTAGCACATCTGCATGCGAAAATTACATAGATAGTTTAATATTAACTTTACAAAAATGAATTATCCAATCAACGTTTCTGTGCATAGCACGTCATGAGAATGTTGTCGTTTCACCTGTCTATTCCCATAATGATGGTAATTAAGTATAGGGCCTATCCAGAATACTAATCCAATTTGTGAAGAAAAAAAAAAGTTTTTTATTTTATTTATACGTAGTGGAGCTAATTGGATATGGATATGTGGATTAATATGGATTTTCTGACAGGTTAGGCTACCGTAGCCTGTACCCTGCTACTACAAGCCTACATTTGACAGATATTAGGCAAATTGACAAATCTAAATGAGGATAGCTGGAAACTAATCAAGAGGGCGGCACCCGCTATATCTAGTTGATCATGATCGGGCTCAGTCAGACCACATTATGGCTGCATTACAGCGAATTGTTGCTCTAAATCAAAGGCGTCGCCGTTCGCGTAGCCGATTGGTTTATGTTAATCATTTTATAAGGACAAACTTCAAACCGCTTGATGTCCTCTCAGACACTGCCATTGTTGCTAAATACCGGCTGCTACGGGTGGAAATACTGAAACTTCTTGAAAACAGAGGGCGACATAGCTCAGGAGGTAAGACCGATTGTCTGGCAGTCGGAGGGTTGCCGGTTCAAACCCCACCCTGGGCGTGTCGAAGTGTCCTTGAGCAAGACACCTAACCCCTAACTGTTCTGGCGAATGAGAGGCATCAATTGTAAAGCGCTTTGGATAAAAGCGCTATATAAATGCAGTCCATTTACCATTTACCAAATTGTGTCCCTGCACATTTCAAGGGCCACCCGGTGCAACTTTGCCCTCAGCCCAGAGGTCCAGCTCCATTTCAAGCGACGACTGAAGACTCACCTCTTCAGGCTGCACCTCTCCCCATCCCTCCCTACCCCCCTGTAAATGACTGTAAGCTTAGGGTTGTAACTAGGCAGCTGTTTCGTTGGTGACTTAGGTGCATTAACTGTCTTAACTACTGCTTGTATTTTTCCCATAGACTGCATTGTTGCCATTCTCGTTGTGTTAGTGTTAATCAGTTTAACCTTCAGGGTCCAAGTTGAACTATGCGGTTGTTCCCTGCACTGGACCGGTACTTCTCTCTAGGGTTTTCATCATACTTGTTCCTGGTTATGGTTATACACTTTGTTGTACGTCGCTCTGGATAAGAGCGTCTGCCAAATGCCTGTAATGTAATGTAATGTAATGGCGGCCCTACGCTTTTATGCATTGGGAAGTTTTCTGGAGGTGGTGGGAGACAGAAACGGGCTCAGCAAGGCTTCCGTATCACAGAGTGTAGAGGCCGTGACCAACATCCTCGTGCGTCATGCCCAAGCACATATCAAGATGCCTGCAAGGAGAGAGGGGATACAGCAGGCACACCAGGGTTTCCACGCTGTGGCTGGCATTCCCCAGGTGATTGGACTGGTGGATGGGACCCTAATCCCTGTGTCCAACCCATCCGTGGACGACCAGATGTTCATCTGTCGTAAGGGGTATTCCGCCATCAACACCCAAGTGGTGGTGGACCATAATGGGCTCATCGTGGACATCGTGGCGAAGTAGCCAGGCAGCACGCACGACAGCTACATGTGGGCCAACTCAGCTGTGGGGCAGGATGCTGCCAGGGGAGTGTTCGGCAGGGGTTTTTTCCTCTTGAGACAGTGGCTACCTCCTCCGAGCCTATCTGATGACACCAGTGGCGAATCCTGTAACACAAGCTGAGCAGGATTTCAATGATGCCCACATTCGCACCAGGGGCCTCGTAGAATGCATGATTGGCCGTTGGAAACACCGATTCCGCTGCATTCATCGGTCGGAGGGAGGGCTGAAGTTCAACCCTGCAAAGTGCTGTGCTGTCATTGTTATAACAGCAATGCTGCACAACATTGCTGTGCACGCACGAGCGCACATGCCTCCGGAGGATAATGAGGATGAAGAGGATGATGACGCCGAAGGTGACAACCCTCCTCCCCCTGAACATCGTGCAGCACAATATAACGCCGGTTTTCAGGCCAGGCAAAATATCATCAACATTTTTGGTTGAAGTTGGACTCTTTTGTTTTTTCTCCACTTTTCCTTTGCAGTCACTAAACGGTCCATGTCCAGCACCAGTCACCCACACACCATCCAAACTCTCATTCCAACAATAAACCCACCATTCAAACTCTCTTCAGTCAACCCCATTTCTCCCCACAATGAGCCCGCTGTTATCAGTGTGGACCCATCAAATTAAAATGCTATAATTAGCCTACCAAAACTTAAACCAGCTAATCAAAGTTCGCACGCGTAACCCGTGTGTGTTACCCACAGCGAGATTCTCCAAGCACATGGCTTAAGAACGGTTTTAGCTTAACACAAAATAT
This sequence comes from Anguilla pacifica, assembly GCA_039654925.1. Lineage (NCBI taxonomy): Eukaryota > Metazoa > Chordata > Actinopteri > Anguilliformes > Anguillidae > Anguilla > Anguilla pacifica. The sequence goes on along the minus strand of CM077284.1, from coordinate 36,965,619 downwards.
TCTAAACAGACAATTTTATTTCCTATTTCAATGTTTGATAATGCAATAACTGACACAAAAAACACTTGGGTCTAAACTATTTCCTAGCAACAGAATCCCAGTGAAACGCTCTATAAAAAACAAACAACATGGAATAGAACACAGGTGCTTTATTTGCAGAATGTAACAAAAGGTTAAGGTTTCCATAAAGGAGCATATTTTATCAAAGGAACAAAATTAATGCAAACAAAAAGATAGTATGCCGCTCCTTAAAAACAAAAAAATTAATCAACGGGGACGTGGTCATGGATTTGTCTCATCTGCAAAGGAAGAAAAGTTAATTAGTGCAATTGAATGGAATACACTGCAGAATAGGAATAGGACACAAAAAACATTAGACTTACCTTGAGACGGCAGAATGATGGGCACGGATATGGAGGGCCTATGAAACTGCGCCTCTGCCAAATCATACTGCCTCTGCAGGAGGTCCAGTTTTGCTCTTTTTACTTCCAGCATCTCCCGCTGGAGGTTGTTGGACATCTCCAGTTGCACCTCGATGCCCCGCAGCACCACCAGCTTCTCCTTTTCCAAACAGAGAAGGTCCTCGCTGCAGCTGCAGCGCAAGACTCTCTGCCTCGACATTCTCCCTCGCATCCGAGGTGTTCTGGTGCGGGCTTCTGTCGGGGGGGAGTCATGTGGGATGGGGGGAGAACAACAGCCAGAAGGCGACGAGGCATGCGAGCTTTGGGGTGGCGAGGAGGGCTCGGGGGGTGGGGTGGATGTCCCCTCACAAGAGGGCTGGAGGGTGGATGTCCCCTCTCCAGATCGGACATCAATGCCCCCCGAGATGCCTTGGGAGGCCGTGTGGCCAATTATTGAAAGGGCCTTTTCTTCATCAGGGGTGAGGCTGGATACTACGCTGGGTCCACCACCCGTTTTTGCCATCTCCCTCCGCAGTTCCGCCCCTCGAGGTTTGGCAAGACTGGCGAAGTCTTGCCATTTTTTCCTGTCAACTGTCCAGTCTCTGGGTGGACAGGAGCTGGAAGCAGCCATTTTTTATGCTATATCCTTCCAAATACCTACTTTTGCCTTATTGGAAACATTACTCCTGAAATTACTGAATAGGACGCCCTTGTTTTCTTGCACTTCATCGAGTAAGACGTGCATTTCCTCCTTCGTGAAAACCGCCCCTCTATGCTGTCTTGCTTTTGCAGCCATCTTGTCTTCATATGTGCAACGACCCATGAGTAATTATGTAGGCTGCATTAGCCAATCCCAGTGCGTAATAAATTAAATTAGTAATCGGATGCACCTGCTATTAATTACACTAATCAGTGATCACACAAAACACAGCAATGAAATGCCACGTTGTGTGCCTTCTTTTACTTCCTTTAAGTGAGCCGTCTATAGCATTATGATAGGCTATCAAATGCTTTGGCAATATTTCATTTAATACCCTCTTTACTCTACTGAACCAGGTTAAAATGCCGTTGCATACGCGGTATAGAATTAATCATTATCAATTTCCACAGACGCGCTTTTGCCTTTCATCTACGATCATTTTTGCACTGCAGAGAAAAGTCCGCAGGAATCAGGGGATATGCTGCTACAGTTGTCTATATATTGTTTGACGAATTAAAATTAGACCTTTGTTTCAATAAGAACAAAATAATTCACCCATATGTACCCTATATCCTTTTTCCTGGGCTTCCAAGAAGTCCCAGACTATGGCGTATATGTCCCAATTGATGCTCTTTATTTTATCTTTTGTAGCTTACATTTATTGATTAAAACTATCACAAGGTCTCGTTTTGACTCTTAAAGAGATTAGCAGATAATCTTTAGTAGGCATAGCTTCCTTTTCTGCAATATTAGATTGATGTAAAATGATTATGACAACACTTGTTATATTAAAACGTCATTCATAAGCGTTTACAAGTGAGATAATCGATTCGCTTGGCATCGATTGATAAACTTTTCAGCACCACAGTGAAGGCCAGCTCCAACTAACGACATACCTTTGAGGTGTCCCTTAAGGGAACTGTTAAGGTATAGTCAGGGAAACACTCGTAAAAAAGCGGTTTCCCTTTGAAAGGTATACCTTAAGAACCTTCATAGAACGTTAAGGTACATCGAAACTTGGAAACGCAGCCCTGATCTGTTATGAATAGCAAGGATCTTCGCTCATGTGAGCCAAATAAGGTGCGTCCGTACTCACAGTCTCTCTGCTGTTCGGTCTAGCTGGTGCACCTGATACTGTAGACTGGATGAAAAAAGAACGCCAACGTTCCCTCGTTGCTGGAGGAACCACTAGCTTCCCCTGGTAGCTTAGTGGAACTATCCGTCGGCCACACAAAGGAACCCCAAGCTTTTCCTTGTAGCCCGGGGCGCTATCTGAGCGGCGTGTAGAATGCTGGTTCTAATCTCAAAGCTAAGCAGATGCGCAGCCGTTAGCCTGAATGGCTAGGCGACTAACAAACTTTTAGTCAATACACTACACTACTCGCGACAGGAGAGCCTGGATAAAGGCAGTTTTAACTGTTACAGTAGCGTTATGGCAAAGCTTGCCAAACTAGCAATGCTATTTGCTTACTAGCTACATTAACTGAGTGGTAAACACTTAGCCGGCGCTAGCACAGGTCACAATTCGATCACTAGCTATTTTACAGTAACAATAAAAACTCTAATGCACTCTATTAAAAAGCGCAGACTTTTTACCGGTGGTTGTAGAGTTAGACACTGTTATCTACCCTCAAACTTACTATTTTACTGGAAAATTATCACCGTAGTGTTTTCCGTGAGGACCTCTCTGTTCTCTGCCCTCTCGCATCTCTACCTTGATCTCTCGAGATCATCCTTATCTCCCCAGTCATTGCCCCACCCCATAACCAATGAGGATTGATAAATTACAGTGACAAGTTATAGTTATAGTTAGTTATACTAATCAAAGAGTAGAAAAAGCCATGCAGCTATACTATTAGATTTTGTCGCCACGTGTAACACAAGTGCATTTCACAGCAACTATACTATCCATACAATGTATCCAATATTAAAGTGCATGACCCCGGTGCAGCTCACCATAGCCCTAACAAGTGGGCTTTTACTGTTGGCCTGAAATGCAACATGACTGGGCTACACAAAAAAAGCCCACAACAACATAACTACATAGCCTAATTCAAATATATATATATATATATATATATATATATATATATATATATATATATACATACACACATACATATATATATCATGTCAAAAAGACCAAAGCCCTCTGGTACCCAGGGAAGAAAAAGAAGAAGAGAAGAGGAGGAAAAACTGGAAAAAGACAGAGGCGATGAATGAATAGTTTATCTATTGCATAGTAGTTACCGTTGGAGCAGAGTGTTACTAGCTTACTTTGGACAGTAGTAACGTTTGCCAATTTAGTAAATAGCTAGAGTTAACGTCAGTTACTCCCACCTTAAATTCATTAGGGAAAGACTATTCAGGTGTTTGGGGAATAACCTACAACATAATTTTGGGAAATTGGTTTGTGTGCTGCATGAACCAAAACTGTGGTTGGTAGTTCTATTTGCACCATTGTTAAGCAACAACCTCTGGTCGTTAATTCTATGAAACCAACGATTCTATCAAGAAAAAAATAGTTCCTTCTTGTTTTATACCATACAATTAGCACCAATTTTGGTCATTTTTGTCATTACATTATTTAAGAAAACTACATGAAACCATAACTCAATCAAATTAATCTCCCTAGCTCCGTCTTACTTTTTAAAATGTTGCGGTCTCGCAGTGTAGACGTTGCATTTTTCCAAGACACTCTGAAACCGGGTTTGAATGCCAGTTACCTTTATGATAGGTTCGGCGTTGTGGGGGGAGAAAACAGACCCCAGCCTGGGCCAGAAACGCCGGGGTCACTCTCTTCCATACTGTTGAATACTACAAAAGTATGCACAATTCACAGAGTCTGATGTAACTGGGTTTATTGTAAGTGAATCAAAGATTACATACAAGAACCCGGGCTGATCTATGCAGTTCAATACAAACAACAGCCGTTCACAAAGCAAAGACAAAACATTCAATCACCGCTTTAAAATCCCCGGGGGCTAAACACTTCTTTTTATCCATTTCTGTTAGCCCCTCCCGTTGTGGAGCTTAAACTTGGTACTTCCCACTTGTTCGCTTTGTTTCTTAGGCTCTATTCTTGACACCATTATCTCCCAATTCTCAGACACCATTATTTCCGAGCCCCCTCCTTTCTTTATTTAAAAAAATAGGTACTCCCTTCTCCCATCTAAATCTCCCTCCCCTCTCTGTTGCAAAACATGTATTCAACTCCCCAACTTCCTGCTGGATTTTATCTCTTACGACACATTTGTGTGAAAGGCCTAGTTTGCGTGACAGAAGCTGTGTTTACATTATGTATAGGTTTTTACTGCATGTGTTTTGTATGTAGTGCTCACTTCTACAGATCATTAATATTTTGGCCAAGGTCCGGCCTTTGTTAGCTCTACACGCACTTCCTTTGTTCATAGTGTAATCCATCACGGTGGTGGTGGCTGGTGCTCTTAAATACATTTCTTTCCCACATTGGGCTGGTGTTCTTGAATACATTTCTTTCCCACACCGTCACTTGTCACCTGATATTAAAATTCTGGGTTTTAGGTCAGAGTGGTCTTACAGCATGCTTGTTATCCCGGCTAGCTAGCTATCTAACTACTGAATTGTATTCAAAACAGCGGTTTACTACAAACGGAATCGTTCACAAAGATACGGATCAAAATGCGTCCTGTAGCCATGAGTTCAATGCAGAACGCCTATTCTACTGTCCAAATAAGGGATGATTCCGCACTTTGCAGGATGGTTGGCATCCCTACATGAAGCCAGTAACTAGACTGCGATTCAACGTTGCCATCTATTGCGAAATTGGACATTGAAAAGGGGAAGGGACGTAACAATTCAAAATCAAAACAATAATGTTGTTGTTTTAACTGCTTTAGAATGCTAAATATTGTAGCGCATTGATTTTAGAACTGTTAAAAGGCCAAGGTGTCCCTTTACTGAGAAATAATGCCCAACCTTGGACCAATCAGAATCGAGTATTCAGCCAAGCCGTTGTATAATGTCCAAATAAGGGACGGTTTCGTATTTTGCAGGATGGTTGGCATCCTTAAATGAAGCCAGTAACTAGAACCGTGATTCAACGTTGCCATCTATTGTGAAATTGGACATTGAAAAGGGGAGGGGATGTAACAACAATTCAAAATCAAAAGAATAATGTTGTTGTTTTAACTGCTTTAGAAGCTAGATTTTGTAGCGCATTGATTTTAGAACTGTTAAAAGGCCGAGGTATCCCTTTACTGAGAAATAATGCCCACCCTTGGACCAATCACAATTGAGTATTCAGCCAAGCCGTTGTATAAGTCTAGTTAGCCAACATTAGCCCTGCTTTAATAGTCAATTAAAATGCTTTCCCTTTTCCATCCCCTTTTGTAATTAATAGTTGTAAGCCTTTGCATTTTCATTATTGATTAGTCTTATATGTGGAATTGGCTGCGATGCAAGGGGCACCAGCTAAAATCTTGCCTAGGGCACCAAATTAGCCTGACCAGGATCAATGAAAACAAGTTTATCTGCCGGTTAAATTTTCACTGTTCAACACCAAATCCATAAACAATAAAAGTGTCCTACTTCGTGAGTTTCTCAGATAATAATCTCAACTTCCACTGCACAGAAACCTGCCAAAAATCATGATTACTATACACTTAACCAAGCTACACCAGAAGCCTACATGTATATGGACAAACCTCACCCAAATGGCTGTGGTGGTGGAATAGCCACACCGTACAGGGGTGATATTAAAGCTAGTCTGTTGCCAAGTTTTTTTTTCTGATTTCACAAACTTCCTCACTCAGCTCTGCACCATGTCCTTTTCTGTGCTTCTGCTTGGTGACTTCAATATGCACATTGACTCAACAGACTGTCCACTGGCTTCTGAATTCCAGGATATTCTTAACTGCTTCAACCTCACTCAACATGTTGACCCCCCCACCCATAAACATGAACACACACTTGATCTTGTTTGCTCGGCTGGCATCCACATTTCATGCTTCCTTGGAAGTGTGGTTGGTTACTATCTCATCAGGTATAATTAAAGAGAAAAATACAAAATAAAGGAAATATACCACATGGTGACTATGACCGTTATTGCATTAAATAATTATCCTCACAATATATCACCCATCCCTACCCTTAATTCTGCTTGCTCATCATATTAATCTGACATCATCCAATCTGGCTGTTGAAATCCTAGGGTGCTGTTCTCTACAATAAGCAAGCTCCTACAACCAGCTGACAACCATTCAAAATTATTTATTGTGCAAAATAAACAAATAAATGAAATGCCTTTCTCTTATTTTTCACACCAAAATTTATGACTTCCATAACCAACTAGCCACATCCATCTCATTAACCTTTCAACCTGAGCCTGACATCACAACTCTGACCAGCAATCTCCTCACAAACCTCAAACGGGTCAACATCACTGACACCACCAAAGTGGTTTCCAGCACGGAACCCTCCACCAGCACCCCTGACCCAGTTCCTTCCACCCTGGTTAAGGCCTGCCTGCCCGCCCTCTGTCCTTCTAATTGTCTATATTGTTAACACTTCCCAAACTGCAGATCATGTCTGGCCGGCCCTTAAACTGACAGCTGTGACACCCATCTTAAAAAGCCTGGTCTTGAGCCCAACATCCCAGACAACTACAGACCCATCTCCAATATTCCATTCATGTCCAAAATACATCGTTGCCACTCAAGTCAAAGCCCACCTTAACAACAATAACCTGTACAAACCTTTTCAGTCTGGTTTCTGAGCACAGCACAACACTGAAATAGCCCTCATATGAGTGACTAATGTTCCCCTACTTTCCTACTCATATTCTCCTACTCATTCTCCTTGACCTGCAGCTTTTGAAACCATTAATCACAACATCCTCATCAAGCAAATTGAGACCTGCTAAGGCATCTCCAGTACCACGCTCACCTGGTTCACATCCTTCCTCACTGAACAACAATTTATCCTCATCAATTACTAAATCAGTCACTGTTCCAGTCACTCAATATATCCTTCAAGGTTCAGTTCTCAGCCTGCCGCTTTTCTTACTAAGCATGTTCCCCCTCAGACAAATAATATGCGACCATAGCCTGTAGTACCTCTGTTACGCTGATAATACTCAATACTCTACACCAACCCCATCACATCTATCCCCTTTGTCACCCTGTTCAGTTGCCTTACCACCATAAAAACCTGGATGCAACACAATTATCTAAAGCTCAACGGCAATAAATACTAAATTTTACTCACTGGTCCGAAATCCCATTCCTATGCTGAAACAGAATTCTCCCTCACCTTCGATGGGCGCAACATCTCACCCTCCACTCATGTCCACAACCTTGAAATCATCTTCTTTGACTACATTCTCTCATTTGAATAGCACATCAACAACACCACCAAACTGCCTTCTTCTACCTCTGCAATGTCTCAAGCCTCCACCCATATCTGTCTGAGTGTATATTACAGACTTGACTACTGTAATATACTGTAATTCTCAGTGGCGCCACCACCAATCTCCTCAAGAAATTACACTATGTACAAAAGTCAGCCACCTCTAGGGAACACATGTCTGTCCTTCAGAAACTCCACTTGTTATCCACCAAATACAGAATCATCTTCAAAAATCCTGCTCATCATATACTCAATCAATCAAATTTTACTTTTATAGCACATTTGACAGCAATTGTCACGATACGCTTCACTGACAACCCTCGCCTAAACCCCCACAGGAGCAAGCCTAAAGCAATAGTGGCAAGGAAAAACTTCCTGTGGCAGATGTGGAAGAAACCTCGGAAGGAACAGGCTCAAGGGGGAAGCCCATCCTTCTCTGATCGGCTCAGGGTGTCGACTGGTGACTAACATAATCAGTCAGTCAATGTTTACATCGATAAAATTGGTGGCAACTAAATGACAGTCCTGAGGTAGCGGCTCAGATGATGGGCGGGGCCAGGTGATGGTGGTGGTGGGGAGCTGCAGGTGCCGACGGAAGTGGGCCGAATGGAGGTGACGATGAAGGAGGGGCTGGACCGCAGTGGTGGGTGATTCCAGACAACAGCACTCGAAATTTGGGGCAAAAGTCCCGCCAGCAGAGTGGGGAGAAAAAATGAAATACCCATTAGAGAATGTGCAATAGAACAACAGCGGGTAAAGTGACAGTGGTATGAATTGGGGATTACAATGTGGCCCTGCCAGGAATGTGGCTGCATAGCTATTAGGACAGGGATTGAGAGCCCATGCAGTCATGAGGGGGGACAACTATGCTCACCTATTAAGGGCTACCCCATTTAAAGTGGGGTCCTAGCTGATTGACAGGAAACAGTAAGGAAAGGATGCCACCCCAGCCCATATACAAAGCCCTCCATAGCATGGCCCCTTCATACTTTGCTTCTCTTGAAACCCCACATTCCCACCCCCAGCCTCAGGTCCTCTGAAGCAAGCCTTCTGGCCCATATATCCAGATTCCAGGCTGGAAACCTGGGTGGACAGGGCTTACAGGGTGGCTGACTCTGGCCTCTGGAACACTCCCTAGAGAGCTCAGTAATTCCACCCTCTGTCCTCCGTAAAAACTCCATTCAGACCTACCTTTTAAAAAGTGCTTTTAATGTTTGATAGAATGTTATTTTATTTGGGTCCCTCATAGCAAGTAACTCCATGTTGGATCTGGGCCAATTCTGGCCTGAAGTCAGCACTGCCAGGCTGGATTCGGCGCAGATCTGGCCCAGAGTCACTTGCTATCTGGGGTACGTATATTATTTCATCTTCCTACCTTTGTAAAGTGTCTTTGAGTTCCTTGAAATGTGCTACATAAATAAAATGTATTTTATTATTTTTATTATTATTATTACTATTGGGAGGGTCTTGTGTCACCCAGAGAAGTTGTTCTCTCCTCTCAGCTTAATTAGCCTCTGCACATCTTCATCTGTCCCAGCTATACAATGAAAGGATGACTTCAAATGTGGCTTGCTAGATAGCCATGTATCTGTCCAACTATGTTAGCTGTAATAAACTTAAGTTCATTTTAAAAATAAGTAGTAAAAATAAGTAGAAAACTTTCTATCTCATACCATACATTTCCTGTGTTAAGTCAATTAGGATATCTACTTCCATAAATGGTAATTTCAAAATAATGCCTATTTATTTCAGCTTTTATGTACTATATCAAATTTTCAGTAGATCAAAAGTTTACATACACTTTGTTAGTATTTGGTGGCATTGGCTTTTAATTGCTTAACTCGAATCAAACACTTGCGGTAGCCTTCCACAAGCTTCTCACAATACTTTGCTGGAATTTTTTCCCATTCCTTCTGATAGAACTGGTATAACTCAATCAGGTTTGTGGGCCTCCTTGCTCGAACAAACGGATTGTCCAAGACAATATATGACCACTCAGTCTCAAAAGGAACATGTTTACACGTAAAACCAATGGTAAGGTTGTATATGTATTCCATATTTAATCCCAGATATTGACAGTAGAATGACTTGGTATCATTTCAGGAAATTTGTCTTGTTTATTTAGTCATTTAGTGAGCAGTGTTTTCACTGCTGTATTTGCATATATTTGGGCTTTTGCTGGGTTTATCTTGTTGCTATGATGGAATATTATTCTTTAGTGGTGAAAGAATATATTTATGAATGCCCAGATAGACACTATTGTCCAGTTTGTCATGTGTGGGGGGTGTAGTTGCAGATGAGACTGCAGGGAGGGGGTGCTTGTTAAATGAACGACTGGCGCGAAAATGGTGGCACTGCGAAACTTTGAAAAGCCGTTTTCTCCTTAGATTTAGCAGATAAGGGAATCTGCCAGTAGCCCGTGGTTAAATCCAGCATCGAAAAAAAACGAGCCGTGCCACGCCGATCCAAGAGCTCATCGACCTGAGGCATTGGATAAGCATCAAACCGTGACACTTCCTTTACTTTTCTATAATGCACACAGAAGCGAATAGACCCATCAGGCTTACCTACCAGCACAATGGGGCTACTCCAGGGACTGTGGGATTCCTCTATTACCCCCTGCTCTACCATTACCTTTATCTCTGCCTGAACCAATTTCTTCTTGTGTTCAGGCAACCTATTGGGGCGGGTCTGCACCGTTACCCCCGGGGAAGTTTCAATGTGGCGGTGTACGGTGTCCTGGTATGGGGGAAAACACATCAGCAAAACGCTTTTGCAACAAGGCAAGGTCTGCCCTGATTCGGTGAGAGATGGTCATCTAAAAGGGGTGAGACTTGATTGGATGAATTTGGTACCTGCAACTCCAGCTCATCTCTCTCCTTATCCACTGTAACCAGAGAGATAGAAACCACCTCCTTTGATGCTTTCAGGAGATTGAGGTGATAAATCTGTTTTGCTCCCTCTCTATCAGAATGCTCTACCTCATAGTCCACCTCCCCAACCCACTGTATGACCACAAAGGGCCCTTTCCACTTGGCAAGTAATTTAGAACTAGAGGTAGGGAGTAACACAAGAACTTTCTCTCCCGGTGAAAATTGTCGTAGTTTAGTTCCTCTGTCATAGTGCTGCTGCTGACGTGCCTGTGCCTTGAGCAGATTCTCCTGTGACAACCTACCCAGTGTATGGAGTTTTGCTCGCAGGTCCATCACATACTGTAATTCATTTTTACTGGGACTCGCACCCACCTCCCAGTTTTCTTTAACCAGGTCCAATATCCCCCGGGGTTTCCTACCGAATAGTAGTTCACTATTCCCTATCCCGTGGAGGCCTGGGGAACCTCCCGCACTGCAAACAACAGAGGAGATAGCCGTAATTGGGATAAGTGGTTATCTTCGTGAACAAACTTCTGGATCATGGACTTCAAGGTTCTATTAAAACGCCCAATGAGCCCATCCGTTTGGGGATGGTACACGCTGGTTTTAATAGATGGAATGCCCAACGTACAGCTCGCGTAGAGTGCGTGACATAAACTACGTGCCCTGGTCAATCAGAATCTCTTTCAGGATTCCGACTTAGGAGATTATTTGAAACAATGCCTGCGCAACACTTTTTGCTGAAATGCTGCACAAGTGCACTGCTTCGGGACACCGTGTCGCATAATCCACCAGAACTATCAGGAAGCGGTACCCCAGTGTGCTCCGAGAAAATGGCCCGATGAGGTCCATGCCCACTCTATCAAAAGGGACCTTTATTTACGGAAGGGGGTGCAATGGCGCTTTTGGGATGGCTGGGGAATTGACTAGTTGGCACTCAGGGCACGCCGCACACCACCAACGCACGTCGGCCCAAATGCTCAGCCAATAGAAACAAGCCATTATCCGGTTTAGTGTTTTTTCCTACCCTAAATGCCCAGCCATGGGGTTAAAATGAGCCGTCAGGAAAACCATTTCCCAAGAGCTTTTAGGCACCAGCAACTGGGTGATTTCCTCATCGGTCTGAGTGTCAGGACACACTCTGTATAACCTGTCCCTAATTATTACAAAATAAGGGTGAGTGAGCGTTGCATCAGGGCGCACCTGCTGACCATAAATGCACATCATGCGGTCAAAGGCAAAGCGTAAGGTGTCGTCCCGAGACTGCTCGAGTGGGAAATCCTCCATGGGGCGAAACACCGGCACCTGCGGAGTCTCCACCGGAGTCTCCCCTGGGACCAACTCCCCTCTGCTGCATCGGACAACCCCACGTCACCACTGACAGCAGCACACACATCACACAGCCCTGCCCATTGTGAATGCACCCCCCCCCATTTTACCAGCTGCCTGGTGAAACCCCGCCCAATCAGTGCCTAAAATCAGAGGGTGCGAAAGGCGGGAGCTAACCGCAGCCTTTATTTTATGCTTTTTTCCTTGACAACAAACTTCTAGAGAGACTATAGGGTACTCGTGTAAATCCCCATGCACACACCTTATAGACACCCATGGCGCTTCTAACAAAGCCTCGGGTCGAACCAGGCTCTGTTGAATCATGGTCTGCATAGCCCCTTAGTCCAACAGTGCCTGGTGTTCACTCCCTTGAATCCTTACCGGAATACAATACGCTCCGTCTGGGTCGGGAGCGGAGGTAGCCGGACCGACAACACAAGCCACCTGCCCCACCTCCATGAGCGAGCACTCGTGGCGCAGGTAACCCAGTTGTCCACATCGCCAACACCCCGGTCCGGGCGTCTGAGGAGCCCTCTGTGGGTTGGACCCCCCCGCCACTGAGCCTGGGGCTGGGGAATCAGAAAAAAACGGGTTGTTACGGGAAAACGAGGGGGTTTGGGCACGGGGAAGGGGGGAAGGAAAAGGGGGAGAGCAGTTTCTGCTCCCCTGCTGCTGCTGCTGCTGCTGTGACTGGCTGCAGGGGTAGAGCGCCAGCTGGTCCTCTGCCAGGGTGACGGCGGTCAGTCGGTGGCACCTCACCCATTTTGCAGTCTCCCCCGGGAGGCCATCTAGGAACCTCTCGAGGGTCACCAGCTCCACCACCCCGTCTGCTGACCGAAGTTCCGGACGCAGCCGACGCCACGCCATGTCCAGCAGCCTCTGCGCATAAGAGAACATCTGGTCCTCTCCTGTCAGGGTCGCCTCCCGAAACCATCTCCGGTGTTCCTCCGGACTATATCCCAGGCGGTCCAGGACCGCCTTTCAAAGGGTCGGGTAATTGGCCCTCGATGTGGGGGGCAGGCTGTGTGCCACTTGTTGAGCTTCCCCTGTTAAGAGGGGCAGGAAGCGGACAACCCACTCCTCCTCTGTCAGGTTTTTTAACTTTCAGTTTTTCTTACTTAGATGCTTTTCATGTTTAGAGGGATTATTTACCATCTTAACCTCATCGTCCAGGCCGCCTAGTGGCCAGGATGCCAGTGTCCTGAGATTGCTCAACTCAGATATTCAGTGTTCCTGTAACCAAACTATGATTGGATACAACAAACTGTGTTCTAGCTTTATTAGTAAACAATACATGACAACTACTCCAAATACAGAGTTTTCAAGTGCCACCATTATCGTGTAGTTTATCTATTTTTAAAGTCCCCCTCTTGTAGTACCATCCCCCAAGCATGATACATAGGACAATATTATCTATCTGAGAATCTATAATATTCATGATATTCTTTCATCATGAAAAATTTGTGTTGTTTCATAGCAACAAGATGACACGAACAACAGCCCAAAGGTATGCCAATACAACAGCAAACAATGCTTCTCACTGAACAGTGAAATATGTAAGGAATTCTTGTGTAATTATACCATGTCATTCTACTATAAATTTCTGATAATAAATATGGAATAAATATAGTCTTACAATTGGTTTTACATGTGAAGATGTCCATTTCATGATTAAGTGGTCATTTGTTGTCTTGAACCCGTTTGAGAAATAAATACACAAAAAGGGATTGTGGGTAGGCATTTACACTGACCACATGCAAAACTCCACTAGCTTTTTATGCCATAGTAACTCTTTTCAGTTCATTCTGTTCTGATGGATAACTCTTTTATCCTGTAAGGAACAGTATAAACTTTCCAACAGTACATGACTGGTTTAATTCGAAGTTTATAACAGCGACTGAGAGACTCGCACGAACAGCAAGAATGTTTTCTTCATCATAGTGTTGCGCATCAAACGTAACATTGTGCAGTACTATATTAGCACTTGTTGAAGTGTAAATTTTTCCTTTGGTTTTTAGAAGATTTTACCAATTTTGCCAACTCATCTGCATGACTAAAGCAAATTCTCTGGGGAGAAAGCATGAAGTCTACCAAGTATCCATATGAACATGGTGAAGATGTTCATATTACTGCTTGTAACATTTAAATTATTTACATTGTCATATTTGTGAAATTGACATCTGGAGTTATAAAGCCTTAAACAATGGGTTGACCAGATGTGGCATCTGCATGAAAGTGTTAAGACAATGTGTGAAATAGCTATGCATGCTATCAAGCATAGAATTCCCATGTTCATATTGTTCATATTTTGCTTATTGTGCTATATTTCAAACAATTGTTTAATAGAAGTAGATTGTATTTAACTTATCAAGTGAACAACAGAGGTGAATCAATAGGTTCCTAACTGGTGAAAGTTTAGACACCTGGAAATTAAAACTAACCACATGGAATATAAAGAAGACTTGAAGAATCCAAAGACAAATAAAATTACAGCCAAAGCTTTATTGTGTTAATAGGTTTAAAGGAAAAAATCTGAAAGAAATTAAACATGTTCAACCTAATTAGAAGCCTACTGATTAAATCTTTCATTTGATCAAATTACACACTATGGTAATTTTATTTTATTTTGTGGGAATTTTATTCTTCATGGCACGTAAAGCTACATCTTGCATAATGTGACTTAAGAGGATAAACAATGCTTCTAATCATGAAACTCTGTCTCTCTATTCTCTAACTCTGTCTCTAATGCTTCTCCTCTGTGTATACATATTTAAAATATTTACATATATAATATTTGTATATTGTAACTCTCCACTGTCCATCACTGTACATATTGTAATATATAGCATCACTTATGCTGTAGTACTTACTTTCCTGCACTTATCTGTAAATAATACTATATTTTGCACTTCTGGTTAGATGCTAACTGCATTTCATTGGCTTTGTACCCGTACTCTGCACAATGACTGTAAAGTTGAATCTGATCTAATCTAATCTAATCTAAAAATATTATTGCAATTCTGGGATTGCAATTGTGGTTGGAACAATAACCAGCATACACAGGCGGCCCCAGGACTGAGTTTGGGAACCTGTTAAGGCATCCTGTGGTTTGCCTCCTAAACATGTGGTGTCACCAGTCTATTTCTTTTCACACAGCCAAGCTTACAAAAATTGAAATCGGGGGAAGGCATCTTGTGTACCGATTTTGGCATGCAGCCCACAGATCGACCAGGCAAGAGAGCCATGAAACTTGGGCCCCTAATTGACTGTACCGTCCAGTCAGCTTATTATGACATATCTTACTGGCATGAATAGAACAGTTTCACAAGCTCTTTTCACTCATGTCTCACAACTGAATGCCCTTGAGAGCATGGTATTTTCAACATCAACTCTATGAAGTCTAATAATGCTTTTGCAGTATTATATGCGTCAAGTTGTTGCTTCTGAGAATTGGGTTAAAATGTAATATAGGGAGGTCCAAGACAAAGGTTTAAGTGCTGCTGGCACACTGGTTCCCATCTGGGTGATGGGTACCCGAGAGGCCCACAGGCCCTGGCCTTTCCAGACCCTTCCTGCTACTGTGATTTTCCCTCTCTAAACTGACCCATTCACAGATGTGCACATTGCCTGTGACAGTTTTCTCCAAAGTGACACAAGGTCTTTGGTATGGTTTAGCCCCAGTGGGCCTACACGTTAGGTGATCCAGGGGCCAAGTGCCTGACACCCCTGCCGCACAACTGATAAAAGCCACAAATCCATAATGAGCTGCAAATATGTCCTGTCAACTGAGGAAACTTCTGGGCAATACCTCCCATTTCACAAATGTGGTTTGACCTTGACTCCCAGTTAGGAAACACAAAATTGAAAAAAGATTTGTACCAACATCATTTAGTTACAGTCATTACTGTGAACTGTGTATCAAACACACAATGATTGTTTTTAACTTACTATTTACATTTCTGTATAGTCTTCACACAAATATTACACTTTTAAGCTTATTTTAAGACTAGAGTAAACAAATACAGTTTATGGAATAACCATAAATTGTCTGCTGACTTCACATTTTCCGTATTATTTCCTGATTAGTTTGATCAGTGTACTGATAGTGTACTGAAGACAATTGGTGAGTCTTAAAAGGGTGACAGACGAGATGATGGACTCCCTGAAAACAATACTGATAGAAAAATAGTGTTTTATTAGAACAGTGAAGAACCAGTTCGTATTTCCCATTCAAAAACTATAAAATATATTCAAATCATACACAGGGCGGCACGGTGGTGCAGTGGATAGCACGGTTGCCTAACAGCAAGAAAGTTGTGGGTCTGAATCTCAGCTTGGGGCCTTTTTGTATGGAGTTTGCATGTTCTCCCCGTGTTCGCGTGTTTCTCCGGGTACTCCGGTTTCCTCCCACAGTCCAAAGACATGCAGGTAGGCTAATTGGAGACTCTAAATAGGTATGAGTATGAGAGTGAGTGAATGGTGTGTGTGCCCTGCGATAGTTCGGCGGCCTGTCCAGGGTGTATTCCTGCCTCTCGCCCAGTGCAGGCTGGGATGGGCTCCGGCACCCCCTGCAACCCTGCTCAGGATAAGCGGGTATAGATAATGGATGGATGGATCATACACAGCAGGTAAATGTACAGTATGTTACATAAAATTGAGGAGAGCAAATTAATTTTTTGCTAAATATATTCAATTCAACTTTGACTATTTCATTATAAAAAGTCAATTGAGGGATTTATTAAAAATTGATTACTTTTCTATCCCTCCAATAGTGTTGTTCAATCTACATCCACAAGTAAATCAGTGGTAAAATATTCTCATTTTTGGGTTTCATGTTATTCTATGGTGTACTCTATTGCGTCTGAAAATGAACACTGTATCCATGTATTTGTGATGGCATAAAATAAAATCAGTTAAACAGCAAACTAGGTTTTAACATTGTTTCAGACTTCAACAAGCTACATTTACAACCTCTGGTGAATAACGTTCAGGTTTTGTCAGAACAGATCCAAGCTCATTATACCCGCCCTTAGGGCAACATAGCTCAGGAGGTAAGAGCGGTTGTCTGGCAGTCGGAGGGTTGTTGGTTCGATCCCCTGCCCTGGGCGTGTCGAAGTTTCCCTGAGCAAGACACCTAAGCCCTAATTGCTCCCAACGAGCTGATTGGTACCTTGCATGGCAGCCTTTCACCGTTGGTGTGTGTGTGTGTGTGTGTGTGAATGGGTGAATGAGAGGCATCAATTGTAAAGCGCTTTGGATAAAAGCGCTATATAAATGTAGTCCATTTAAATTAAAACCCAATTCTTATAATATTAAATGATAACCCAAGCATAACATTACACATATAGTATATAGAGCATATCCTGTCATTTAAAATCTGGATGTATTCAATAACCATATTGTAAGTTTAACAACCCAGATTAAATATACTGCAGTGGTGGGTAAAATGAGTTGAGAAAAATAAGTCTAATTGCCTTATTGATTCAGGGAGGGTAAATGGGTTTATAATATTTAGATAAAGAAATCTTTATTGTGTTTGAATCTCTAAACACAGTTAAAGCTTTCATTATAATCTGTTTAAATTGTTCATTGTTCATCCTTACGGGAGAGAGTGGGTTACTGAATGTATTGTACAAACAATGATCCATGACTCATATGGATTAGCAACTTGTGATGTCAAGCAACCATGTTGTTGATGTATTGAAAACACAAATTCAATGTATTTGCTTCTTGATGGTCTGTATTGCAATTAATGTTCTCTTAGCTTAATGGCTGAGTACCAAACCATGAAATTTTACTTCAGAAAACATTTACAGGCAAATGAGGGTTATTATCTGAGCTACTAACAGGGCATGCTGTCGTTACAAAGCTCCCCAACACCTGGATATTGGTTGCATTTTTTTAAATGACTGGTACAGAAGGTCACTCAAGAAGACCTAAGATGAATAAATTATTTTGGTCATTTATAACTGTGCACATGAGTGTGAGGCAAATATTGGAAATAATAAATATCTCAAAGCTTTGTTGCCTAAGGATGTATAGGAAGATGGGGTGAGATGGTTGCAGTTTCTTTATGGCTACAGTGCTGTTTATCATTAAGGACTGCTAATGCATGATGTATTTACAGCTTAATTGATGTCTTCCACAAATCATGTGTGCCAAGAGCATTAAAAGTGTGGTTAATTTAGAAACAGGTTTCTTTAATGGCTGTTTAGACCTTTGCTAGCAGAACATGAACTTTCAAGCCTGTAACCACTGATCCGACTGGATATACAGTTAAAAACAGACGTCTTATCCTGTCTGGGCATGGAAAGTGAGTGGCCTCAGGTGCTCTGAAATAACAGCCAGACCCTGCCCTTGATAACTCAAGGACATTTCTCCTTGACCTGAACAATTTGAATGCTTTTTGCAGTTAATGCAACTAATATCACTATATCTACTGAACAACCACAAACCTGCTGTTCTCACTATTGTCTAATGATCACCTGCCGTGCCAGCTCTTTTCAGAAACACAGACCACTGTAGGCTTCAAGATGTGTGACTTGCCTGCTGGTCCTGGGGTTAAAGCCAAAGAGCAGTTCCTGACACTAGTCACACCTTTGGCTGGTGGGTGAGGGGTGCTTGCATGGACTCATGGGCCCATCTCTGCTTCACACATGTGATACATGACTCCCGTAGGGTGACAATCACAGAGCTCACACATACTCAACCCTGGCTGGAACTGGAAGAAGCCTGGAACGACATTGCCATAGACATTGGAGGTGGTCTCCACAGAGTACTACCTCACCTCAGTAATAAAAAAAAACAAAAAACCTGCGGCTGATGCCCAGCCGTCTCAATGAAGGGGAAGAATGAGACAAATCACATCCCCACAGGGCCCCTCGGCATCAACCAGACAGGACCAGAGTTTGATATGTTTCAATCACAGTCTGCTTCCCCTGTAGTGAAATACAGCAGGGGATGCAGCCCGGGGGTAAAGGTGGAGGTGGGGGTGGTGATAGCTCAGAAACACAGTCATCAGCCTCCCAGATGGATCTCCCTTCTCTCCACCACTTTCAATTTAATCCTGCCAGCCTTGCTCTAGGCTGAGATGCTT
This sequence comes from Anguilla pacifica, assembly GCA_039654925.1. NCBI lineage: Eukaryota > Metazoa > Chordata > Actinopteri > Anguilliformes > Anguillidae > Anguilla > Anguilla pacifica. The sequence goes on along the minus strand of CM077284.1, from coordinate 36,946,833 downwards.
TATGTGCTCCATGGCTAGGAGGTACATCTCAGGGGGGCTTAGCTGAAAATCTGCATTGATTTACACTACTTCTACTACTAAGTTTCTTGATATCATATATATATATATATATATATATATATATATAAAACCATTTTCCAAAACAGATTTTACATAAACAATTTATTTGAAAAAAGATATCTACCCTAAACTCATAACTCAGAAATTACAGAATTCAAAGTGCTGTCCTTGACTTCAACTATGCTTCCCATTCCAACAGCAAAACAATAAGGCTGTTAAGGCTGGTTAATATTCATTATCAGTACAAACAAAACACCAGCTGGTACTTCTGGTCAAGGAGGCTAGAGACCCTTAACCCTTGGCATGCCACATGGTATCAAACCCCTATCATAATCAACAGCTCAGTGTAACATGAGAGCGGGTAGGCAATTCTGGTCTGTGGATGAGCTGGCTCTGGGTTCAAGAGCAGTGGCCTGCAGCTATGCTGTGATACAGTTCTGAGTGACAGTGACTGGCAAGCTTACATCACTTCCAGCGGCAATACAAAACAAAACCACACAAAAGTGCAAGGAGCCAAGATTAAATGTGAACAAAACATAAGCCTAAAAAATGCTTTGTAATGCAAAACAACCCAGGAACAATGTAATACAATTGCAGTGCCTGCAAATACTATTGCAAACAAGACCACATATGCAACTGTAAGTCATTGCTGCAGTAATACAAGCCACATAATACAGAGGATTGTAGCCTTTCACATGCCTGGAAGGTAAGCAGTAGATGTAATCTTACTGTTTAAATTAAGCCATCTGTGAGCCCTGCAGAGGCACACCAAGGAGGACGGAGATGATCGGGGCTCACCTGGCTGGCAGACAGCACAGCAAAGTCCATAGTGGGTGGGCGGGTACACACTGCCTGGTACTTGGTTTGCATGTAGTGCCTGGTACTGTGCTGGCAAGGTCATACTGGCACGGATGACTACCAGCCAGATGGGCTGAGGTCAGGCTGTAGGGGTGAGTGATGCCATGCTTGCACTGAGCTCCTTGCATACTGGTCTTGCAGAGAAACTGGCCCATGCTTTTCATAGACATTGGAGATATTTGGCTGAGCCCTGGGAATCAAATTGGCATGGTAGGCACCCCCAGGGATCACTCCTGACCAGGCTATGGAACCAGAGCCTTCGTCCCTTTTAGATTAATGCTCTCTCTATAATACTGGCTGATATTTTTTTTAAACAAGCTTGGTTATATGTTTGTGCACAGAAATACCTTGGCAATTATCACTGCAGAGATGAAGAACAAAGACACTCCTTATCAGCAGTGGTCAGTGCATGTCAAAACACATGTAATGTATAGCTAAATAATTTTTTTTTTTTTTAAATGTGTGAATTTTTTTACACATGAATAAGAATTCAGAAAATTCCAACATTAGGCAAGGTCCTTTTGCAGTGATGGATGACCCACCTCAGGCACAGCATTTAATTTCACTAAAATAAAATAAAAAAAGGCACAAGAAAGGTGGAAAAATGTTTTAAAAAATAAATAAATAATAATAATAATAGTAATAATAACTGTAAGGCTGAAAAGAATTACAGCTCATTTTGAGCTACTAAAAGAGGTCTACATGGATTCATATCATATCATACCAAGTTTTTAAAATATGTGTGCCACTTATTTGAATATGCCATACATATTCCTGACAGGTAATCTATTCCTAATGTTGCTGAGCAAAGCCTACAGGGCATGCCGTTTAGATTTAACAAGTAAAGAAAACTGAGGGCACTGGGCATTTATACAATATTCAAGCTCCTTTTCATTCTACTTCAAAGACTTACTTTAAAGAATTTATAGATACTAATATATATTTTCCATTCATATTTTACATTCATTAGAACAGAATGTAAAATGTACTGTGAAACTAAATAATGCAATCTATATACATTATAGAGTTGTACACAGCACAATAATGCTAACAGTAATCATAATCATAATAACAGTAATAATCCTCCTCAGGATCATTGTCATCATAACAACTTTACTCATAATGATTCTCAAAACTACACATTAGTATGCATGTTTGTTTATTATTTAATGTCCAATTAAAACTCAAAACAGGGACGTTTTTCTCCATAATTCATAAGCTTTATAACTTAAATGATTTGGCTCCAACATATAGTGAGCACCATAATTCATTGGACAGTGACACATTTTTTGTTATTTTGGTTCTGTACTGTAGCACTTTGAGTTTGAAAGGATACAATGACAATGAGGTTGAAGTGCAGACTCAGCTTTAATTAGAGGGTATTTTCATCCATATCGGATGAACCGTTTAGAAATGACAGCACCTTTTGTACATGGTCCCCCCATTTTAAGGTACTACAAGTATTTGTTGAATTGGCTTCACAGATGTGTTTTGTTAGGCAGATGTATTCATTTGAGTCATTAGTGAATGCAGAAGAGAGCTGTTGATGTCTAGTCTTGATTCTAGACTTTGCAATTGCCTTTGGAGATTGTTGTTGGGGTGTGACATGATGAAGACAGCAGTGTCGATGCAAATAAAGCAGGCCGTCATAAGGCTCAGAAATGAAAATCAATCAATCAGGAATGTTACAAAAACCCTGGGCATGCCCAAGTCGACAGTTTGGTTCATCATTAACAAGAAAAAAACAACTGGTGAACTCAATTATGTCAAAAGACCCGGTAGACCGAGGAAGACCACTGTAGTGGATGACTGGAGATTACTCTCTATGGTGAAGAAAAGACAACAGCCCAACAGATCAAAAACACTCTCCTGCATGCAGGTGTAGCTGTGTCAAAATCTACCATACGTAGAGGACTACACCAGCAGGACTACAGAGGGTACACTACAAGAAGAAGAACAGAAGGGAAAGATTACAGTTTGCTAAAAAGCACCTAGAAGAGCCCCAAGAGTTCTGGAACAAAGTCTTGTGGACAGATGAGACAAAGATTAACATGTACCAGAGTGATGGGAAGAGGAAAGTGTAGAGAAAAAAAGGAAATGCCCATGATCCAAATCATACCACCTCATCTGTGAAACATGGTGGAAGGGGGTGTTATGGCTTAGGTCTGTAAGGCTGCCAGTGGAATGGGCTGACTTGTCTTCATCATTGATGTGACTGCAGACAGAAGTAGAACAATGAATTCTGAAGTCTATAGAAATATTTTATCTGCTCAGATAAAACCAAATACCTCCAAACTCATTGGACAGGATTTTTGACGGCCAAAAAGTGGAAAATCCTTTACTGGCTGAGTCAATCACCGGATCTGAGTCCAACTGAACATGCATTTTACATGCTGAAGAGGAGACTGAAGGCAAAAAGTCCCTGAAACAAGCAGGAACTGAAGATGGCTGCAGTACATGCCTGGCAGAGCACCACCAGGGAAGATACCCAGCGTCCGGTGATGTCTATGTGTTGCAGACTTCACAAGCAGTCATTGCATGCAAAGGATATGTGTCCAAATATTAAAAATGATTACTTTATTCTACATTATGTTAAACTGTTCAATATTTTTTTCTGACCGGGTGCAGGGTTGGTGCACATTCTTGTACCTTAAACGTGTGTCTGAATGGAGACACGCATAGAGAGATAGCCCCCAAAGCAATGCTACCCAGTGTTTCCTCAATTGTTTCAAGTCACTTGGCCCTGTGTTTTTTAATCTTACTATTTTACAATGTTATTCAAACTTTTTGCAATATCGAACTGTAAAATATTTCTAATTGCCTCATGCAACACATTGAAATTCATGTACAAAACTGCTGGTGAATACTTACAGGAAGCATATTCCTCCAGAAAACATATGTTTATACTTGCTTGTGAACTTAATTTTACTAAATGCACTAGTTCTTGTATATTTGCTACTTATAATAAACACTGCATGTGAAATACATTTTGTACATACATACATAGAATACATCTTTATCCCCATTGGCACATTTCCCTCGCAGCATGTTACATTCACATTTATGAATAAACATTTATACCAAGAAACATACAATTATTCATGCAATAGAAAGGCTGGGCAGCTATATACATACATAGCAATACAAATTGGATGTTGACACCTATTCATTTGGAGGAATATTTCAGACAAAATAAATAAATAAATAAATAAATAAATAAATACATCATGAAATGTGAGCATAAATAATTAAATACATCATGAAATACATGTTTCCAAGTAAAACAGTGGCTGTGACAAAGGGTGCGGTGGCGTAAGTATAAACACATGAGAAACGCAGCTGAAATATGCCCAGTGTATGTACTCACGGATTTGACGGACATCCTACGAGCCTTGATTGACAAAATTATCAGCAAGCTCGTAGAATTAGAGCTCCCTAGGTTGCAACTTGTGTATTGTTCTGTCCTGCTCCGTTTTCTGTTATTTCGTCGAGATGCACTTTTAGTGTTTGTATGGTTTATAAGGCATTTTGATAGGCTTATGTGCAGGTAGGAGTCCTCTTCGCTGCTAAGCTAGATCAGTGACCTTACTTGAGAAGTGGAAGTAGGCTAGTAGAACCGGAACACTTGATAGTGGAGAATAGGAGCAGAAGCATATGTCCGAGCAATCTTTGCATATGAAAATAATAGTATGAGAGAAATGAGGAGAAATTATGAAATTGAGTAGTTGAAACAATATGTTTTTAGCAGAATGGGCATGTAGGTGAAGGTTGACATGATCACAGACTATAGTGCAAAGTAAATGAAGTGACCATGAGCGAGATGAGTTTCCTTATCGAATGGTATATATAACAGACGTTATAAAGAATCATTCATTAAAGTGGTGGGTGAAGTAACATGTGATATTGTGTAGGAAATGTACTGCACTGATGTACTTTTCTCATGATTTTAAATGTATGTTTTAATGGGGAGTTGCAGACAGTACATACGTAGTAATTGTTTGTATGTGGGTAGATAGAGAACAGGGTGAGGTAACATGAATGTAGAAACGTGGCGTCCAGTGCGTAACTTTGTAGTACGCCACCATGACATAACTGTTCAATGCGTGAAATTTCATGGTCAAACCTGTCCGTGGTTTTAAAAAAAGAACACAGGCCAGTAGCACAGCTGAGCTCCGGTTGAATCCATATGGCCTGGCGATATTGGAGCCAGTTAAGTGAACGTGCAGATGGTATATCATAATACAGTGTGTATGTTGGGTGAACGCCGGGTATATGTGGTGCAAAGGCAATAACTGAGAAGTAATAAACAATTATTAGTGAGGAAAAAAGCAGGTTAAAGAAACTTGTTCCAGGCGGGGCTCGAACTTATGACTTCATGATCTGTAGACTGTGATAACCGGACATAGCAGTATACATGATCCTCCGACTAACATTTGTGTGCATTTCATAGAAAATTTCGAAGTTGCGTCGTGGGGGGAAAAAGAGAAAATTTATCGCAAAGGTGTGCTGGGAAGCATGGGAAAGCTATGAGAAATCAATTTGGCTGTGGCTGGTAAAAAATTAGTAAGTAAAACATAAAAATACACAAATAAATTGATTCTTCAGGAATCTGATTTTTAGCATAAATATAAGTGTGTCATTTCTCAAAGCCAAACAGGTTTCTGAAATAGTGAGGTGTGAAATATAGCTCAACATAACTTCTATTAAAAATGGTACATTAATGGCAATACCTGAAGCCATGAACATTTTCAATCTGTAGCTGCAGATGATTGTATTATCAAGTTGATGACATAAACCTTCTTCCAAAATAATAGCCTTTAAACAATGACAATTTTTTCTTGTTTTTGTTCTGACCAGACCATAAATTTGATCTTATTTCCATCCTGAGGGATAGTGCAGAGAGAGGAAGCAATGGAGGGAGCAATGTGGCTTGATACCTACCGATTACGTTTGCCTTGCACTGGCATTGACTTGAGTCCTGGTGACAGGTAATATCTGTCTGTACATTCCCGGCGGCATTGCAGTTACATATGCTCCAGCCACCAGGGTGCACAGGCTGCAGCTTGTAGAATCCATGTTGGCAGTGATTGCACTGTCTGCCAGACAAATGTCTCTTGCACTTACACTGCCCCCAACCTGCAGTGGGAAGGAGAGAAAAAAAACATGTGACTGCTCTCCAATTAGTCAACTTGTGCACTGTAGGGTTGTGACATCCAACCACCAAAATTTTTGTTTCTTTGTTTGTTGTGGCTTATTTGCTGTATAAGCCTTAAGTTGTTGTGTATACCCTACAGTGCGCAGTGTGTTCATTGTTATGAAGCTCTTTGTCAAATCATTATGAAGGAGATTATATTTGATATTTGAGAGTTCCGGGCAGCAGCCACAATCAACTCAACATATCACAAACCACAGTGTAGGTAAAACAAGGAAAGGAATCATAAGTAAATACTGAGGAAGAAAATAGTGGAGACAGGAAGTGAAGCCTGGGGTTTGGCCTGGGTTCAATGAATGCTTTTACATACAGTGCAGTTCGAAGTATTTGTTTTTTTGGCTCTGTGCTGTAGCACATTGGATTCAAAATAAAATAAGTATGGTTGAAGTGCAGAATGTCACCATTCATTTGAAAGTATATACATCCATATCAGGTGATCTGTGTATGAATTGCAGCCCTTTATATGCATAGCCCTCATTTTAGGGAATAAAAAGTGCACATTAACATAATCTGAAATAAAGTTCTCATATTTAGAAATCCGTTGCAAATCCTTTGCATTTGATGACTGCCTAATGTTTCATAGGCATTAACAGGCACTGGCTATCCTATCTGGTGATGCTCTGCCAGGCCTGTACTGCAGCCATCTTCCTATTAATTTCTGGGTCATTTTGCTTCAGTCCTGTCTTCAGAAAGTGAAACACATGTCCAGTTGAATTAAGAACGGGTGATTGACTTGGCCAGTGATGGGTTATGATTAAAAAGTTGACTTACAGAAAATGTTATGTAACCAATTATATTACATTGCATTTATTTGGCAGACGCTTTTATCCAAAGCAGCGTACAAAAAGTGCATTTCATGGTCATAGACAACTACTAAACACAGGTTCAGCAAGGTACAATACTTATTTTGTACAGCTATTTCTAGCCAAGAACACAGTTTAGTTCACACAGTGAACACTATTCTGACCTAACCTAACCTCTGCATAGCCAACTAGGCAGAAGAATGAGCTACAGTATTAGGACAAATACAAATTACCAAAAAGTGCTGGGATGGGCCAACATGTAACAAGTGTCATAAAAGGGGGGGGGGGGTGGATTTAGAGTGAAATATACAGTGTGGTGGTGGTTAGTCTAGGTATAGTCTGAAGAGATGAGTCTTCAGGCCACGGCGGAAGATGGGTAGTGAGGGGGAGGTTCAGAGAGGGACGGGGAGTTCGTTCCACCACTGGGGAGCTAGGGTGGAAAAGCTCTGTGATCCCTTTGGTCGGGTGGGAGGGGTTACAAGGCGCCCTGCTGCCGCAGAGCGGAGTGGTCGAGCAGGCACATAGGATCGAATCATGTCCTGCAAGTAGATGGGGGCTGTCCTGTTGGCTGCAGTGTAGACAAGGGTCAGGGCTTTGAACCGGATCCTGGCAGCGACTGGTAGCCAGTGGAGTGATCGCAGCAGAGGATTGATGTGGGAGAATTTGGGAAGGTTGTAGATGAGTCGGGCAGCGGCATTCTGCGGCATGTAACCAATTATATAAGCAATTATATAAAATATCATATCTTATGGTAACTTGATAAACATACTTCTGAAAGTGTACTTCTAAAAGTCTAGATATCTAAGTGTACTCTGTTTCACCCCATGCCATGTTCCTGTCGGAATCTAAGTTAGAGGAAATAGAATCCAGCGGTGGTATATATCAAGTGATTTAGGGGTTTAGAGGACCTCTAGACCTGCACGGTCAGCCTTGGTATGGACTCCCTGATTCTATAACTGATGATTGGCTAGTAATGGAATCTTTGCATATGGTGATTAAATGAATCACATAGGCTGGGACGACAGTTCCTTGTCTCTGAAAACTGTATAAACTCATATATTGGACTTTATATTTTCGAAGACTGTACTTGTACCTCTTCCCGACCGGTCGTATTATTAAATTATATAAAGGAGCCCCTAACTCTGTCATTTGTTATCTTTATCTTCAACACCATCACTTTTGTTAAGAAATCCCTACACCAGTGAAGAACATTCCACTTTTTGGCCCTAAAAAAACAAGGTGAAACTATGTTCAATGAGTTTTGTGGCATTTAGTTGAAACTGAGCAGATGTTTGTGTACAATTCAGAATTCATCCTGCTGCTGATGTCAGCAATGACATAACAAAGACAAGTCAGCTAGTCCCAGTGGCAGCCATACCTGTCCTAAACGTAACGCTACCTCTACCATGTTTCTTTCTTCTTTTTTTGCCATTTTTCTCCCATTTTCTCCCCAATTTAGTCGTTATACCAATTCCCCGTGTGAATCATGGTCCTGGTCGATGCACTATCCTCTGTTGGTCTGGGGAGGGTGGAGACTATCACGTCTCCTCCGATACATGTGGAGTCGCCAGCCGCTTCTTTTCACCTGACAGCGAGGAGTTTCACTGGGAGAGCGTAACGCGTGCGGAGGTTCACGCTATCTCCCCCAGATCCTCTTCCTACTGAACAGGCACCCCGACCAACCAGTAGAACAGGCACCCCGACCAACCAGTAGGAGTCGCAAATGCAACGATCAGGACTCATACCCTCACCGGTTTCCCACCCGCAAACACTGCCAACTGTGTTCGTAGGAATGTCTGAGCCCCCTGAAGTACCGCTGCCAGGGATTAAACCCAGGTCTCTGCGGTGGTAGGCGAGTGCTCATACCTCTACACTAAATAGAGGAAGAGGTGCTTTGGATCATGAGAGTTCTTTTCTTTCTCCACACTTTCTTTCCATCACTTCGACACAGTTTAATACTTGTCTCATCTGTCCGTAAGAGTTGATTCCAAGACGCTATGGTTTTTTCAAGTATTTATACTTCATTTAGCTAACTCTAACCTAGCCGTTCTGTTAGCCTACTAAATAACTAGCCAGTTAGCTAGTGACTACATGATAAAGCATGTGCTTGTATTTCCTAGCATTTAGCGATCTCATACACACACTCTACTAGCATCATTGACATCCTAGCATTTTATACCTCCACTGTACAAATGCAACATCACTTTTGTGCACATTTAGACGTTGTCGCTCACCTGAAATCACAACACATACATTACATCGTGATTAGCTAACTGTAACCTGGCACGCTCTGTCTACTACTGTCTTCACAACGTCAATTCATTAAAAAAAAATAATAAAACCAGAGTAACAATAACAGCGTCTTTTACTGCTAGAGTGAATGCGTAAGTGAATGCGATGATAAGAAGATTTTTGGTTACGCTGAACTATAAAACGCTATTCCCAAAGCAAAATTAGACATGTTATACATTGTTAGGAAGCTTATACTCTCACCTACTGAATAAATTAATTGTCAATCAAGCCAGCCTGTACTAAAAAGGGCGACAATGCCATAAACAACACGTGTGGTATAGGCCTTTTTCACGCTTACAGAACGTACTTCCAGTTCGGCGTTTGTTGTGTAAAATCACTTCTGCCAAAATGGAAAGTAAATTCGATGTGCTGAAATTCACAATCTCCTTGGACACCCTTCCAAGATTAACATCCTCAGATGTCGTTAATTTAGTGGAGCAGCATTCCTCCACAGCCCCTTCAAAGCTGGAGCGAGGATATAAATTCTTCTTTGAAAATTTTATCTACAACTATGAAGGTAAGTGGCTGACCTAGTTGACTTACGGTAACGTTATGCTAGCTTAGCGTCAGCTCAACATCTTTAGTTATCTTAGCTCAATGTTGAATGACTTTGACATTCGTTTGAATGTTAACAATAATACATTGTATAAGTGTACATACAAGCCTTGTAGTGTTTGATGATGTAGCGTTAGCGATGATAATTGTATTTTTCTCTCAGTGTCTAACGTCGTAAACAGGGAGGTTGTTGTCAGGTGTAGGTGTTTCAGGTCAATGAGGAAGAGAGAAGTGCCCCACTCATTACAGGTTATTTTATGAGATTAAGGACAAAACGTTAAAATAGGTTTAACCCCTTCCGTTGTTAGTCTAATTTAGGTTTACATTATTTTCGATAGTCATTTGCTAGCTGTAATTACTCACCCAAACAATGAGTTGCTGTATCTATTATAGTCATGTTTCATATAATGTTAATTACTTAACATAAAATACTTTGGATGTACATGTAAACTCTAAATAATATTATTCTGCCTGGATAGCACAAAATATTGAAGCAACTATGTCGTTAATAGTGTAAGGGGTTAAATATTTTACTGCAGTTGCAGATTTTCTCAGACTCACAATTGTCTTTTTGTAAAGCTGTTCCATACCATTTGTATTTGGCAGTTATAGCCAGGATATTCTTTTATATTAACAGGGTTTTCACTACCATAGAAAGGCTTAGGTTTACCCACTAGCCACATCTGTCCAAAATGTAAACAAGTAGGGCACTTTTCACGGTCAGGAAAAATTTAATGACAACGTTAGCCAGCGAAGCTAGTTAGTTGACGTTTCATAAAGATACCTCGACTGAACTAACGTTAGTATCTAACATGGCTTGGTAGCTAAACAAAGTTAGGCTGTGATCACACGTAACGTCTTTTTCTGATGAAAACCGGTCAAAGTGTTTTGTTTTTTTTCACGTTAAAAAAAACAAAAAAAAACACTGTTCCAAAATATAGTTGACGGCACCTAAGCCATCTGAAAACCTAGGGAAAACCCTGATTAACCTTATTAACCAAAATGACCTGTTCTCATTTTTTTTGTGAGACACACACATGCACACACATTTTGTCTGACATGTTTATGTCTTTACTGTAGATTGTTTTCCAAGCTGGCACAGACCCTGTTCAGTTGAATGGATCATCATGCACCTGTGCAGCAGGCAAAGTGCTATGCAACCATCCCGTGGCCATGCTGTTTCAGAGTGCCCATTACAGCATGATGCAGATGAAGGACCACTAACTATGGCTTGCACAAGCACTCTGCAAACATGGCATCTGCCACAGACACAGGTACCTTGCAACATTGCCTGCAACATTGTGTAAAACCCTATGACAATAACCAATGATATATTAAAGCAAGACATTACTACAATCATGGCTGCTTGTTCGTATCATTCTCAGGGGATCTGTGCAGAGCCTATTCAGGACTTGGTGGTTAAGAAACCAAAGCCATCTGCCAGGAGCGTATGTAAATCAACGCTCTATCAAGCATACACAGGTGATGGTCATTGTTATTGTACTGTCATACTGTTGGCTGCTGTGTATTCATGAACATACTGTTGTGTTACCAATTTGAACTTGGAAGAGAAGTGTGGAAAGACAATGAATTTAATACCTGTATTTTAACATTTTTGTCTTTTTTTATGCTTCATTTGTTTCAGGATCCCTCCCTGACCCATCAGTCTTGTCCCTTGGGGAAAGACTAAAAAGCCTCAGACCCCAACCGCTAATATCCTCGGTGCTGCATGGCTTGTCTGAGCTTTCACTGGGTGACTCTAGGTTTGGACCTGTGCCGCGAGGTTCACCACTGTCTTATCAGTGTCCTCCTGTTGTGGCCACAAGTCATGTCAAACACCCAGATGCCCCAGCATTCCCCAAAATCCCAGTAGATGGTGCCAAATTTTCTACTGCCATACACTTTGTTCCAAGCTGCCACCAGTTCTTCCATTTAGAGAGCCTAACTGTCACACAGGAGATTGCAGCTATGATAGAGGAGGGCACACAAGAGCAGTCTGAGTGTACATTATGGAAAGAAATGCGCCAGCCCAGAGTAACAGCCAATAGATTCTATGAGATTTGCCATGTGCGTGGGGAGTCTACTGGTCAGGCACTGGCAGTGCGAATACTTAAGGGAGTACGACAAACTAGCGCAATGAAAAGGGGCCTTGAGCGTGAACCTCAATATTCAAAACTCTTCAATGTAAATGTCTTACCCTGTGGCTTTGTCATAGCCTACATCCTGATGCTCCTCACCTTGGTGCCAGCCCAGATGCAAAGGTTTATGACCCTAATGCAGCTCCTAGTTTTGGGCTTGCAGAAGTTAAATGCCCAGACATCTGTAGGCGGGGCATGTCAAATGTGTGAATGGCCAGGCAAAACTGAAAAGAAATCGTAAATTCTACTGGCAGGTTCAAGGTCAATTGGCAGTAACTGGATTGAGCTGGTGTGATTTCATTACTGACACTGAGGAGGACATAACAGTTGAAAGAGTCTGGAGGGATGATGAAATGATAACAGAGATGAAAGAAAAGGTGGACCTTTACTTTTTTGGTACATATATGGATGTGTATCTCCAGACAGCTAAATGGTAATTGTAAACACCTGGTGGTCTAGTGGTTAGGATTTGGCACTCTTACTGCTGCAGCCCGGGTTCGATTCACAGTCAGGGAATGTGCATTTTCACTATTGTTATCTGAACAGGCTGTACATAACCACCAACTATATGTATATAAAGAAAAATAATTTTTCTTTCTTGTTACCATTTCATATTTCTCTTCACTTCTTTGCACTATTTGTATCCTGTATATAGTCATTCCTTGTGTGTAGGGTGTTACTCTTTTTCTTTTGTGTAAGGACATTGAGTCAAATTCCTTGCATGTGTAAATATACTTGGCAAATAATTCTGATTCTGATTTATAAATGTAATAAATTCCAAGAGATGTGTTTTGTGGTTTTTAAGTATTTTAGTGAATGGATACTTGTCATTGGAACTGGTTTTGTAAAACAATGTAAAAACAAATATTAAAACTATTGGCCTAATTAGCATTAAGCTCACTGTATGTACATTAATTATCATCATATCATATCAATCTACACATTACATCAAACATAAACTCATACTTTTTGTATGTCTAAAGGATAATTCATTAGTGGCTACGACATTTAACAATAACACTATAATTACACTATACTTACAATTACAACAATAACAATAATTCATACTCTATGCCACAGGTATGTGGCCTTTCAAATCAAGTGGTCCCTGAAAGTTGGTCATCAAGCAGCAGTTGGTCCACAGCTAGTTGACTGTCCCGGACAAACTTAGAGGAAGAGTTTTGTCCCAGATATGATGCTCTTTCAACAAGAATTCGAAGCCGAGCTATGGCTTGTGTTTTCAGTGCATCTTCTTTGCTGAACTGCGCTGTGGTTTTAAAGGGGGGTATGATCAGCTTTGCCCCACGGTCAGCCAGCATCTTCTTAATGGTGAACCCTTTGTCTGCCATGCAACCATCTCCCGGCTCCAGCAAGTCAAGTATTCCACACCATTCAGTGAGCTCTCGATTTGAGATTGAGCCAGTGTAGAGGCTGGACACAAAAATCACACCACCACATGGGGCAATCCCAATTAACCCCTTGAAGTTTATAGTGTTTTTGTAGCTTGAGAAAACCTCTGATTGGAGAGTGAGGGATGATGGGCTCTGGCACCGCACCTCTGTACAGTCAATGATCACCCTCACCTCTGGACTGTACTGCCTGAATTTGAGTGGCATGGTGAACTTCACTTGCTGTCTGCTTATCCAGATGGGCAAGCAGCCGAGGAGCAGGTAGAGGTAGTTAGCCCAAGTTATTACAATGCGGCAGACTGTGGACACACTGACCTGAAAGATGTCAGCCAGCACCTTCTCTTTCAGGCCTGCAGCAACACGGCAACAGTACAGGAAAAACTCATCAATTAGTTGCAACCTGCGCACTGGACTGGGAGAAGTGGGTGCAACTATTTGTCCCTTTTTCTGTGCCTTTGACCAATACACCAGCATGGATGCTGATGGTTGAACAGCCTCCCAGAAGGCATGAAAAACCTCTTCTGAAGGATATCTTGTATAATAGCGGATATCCTCATTGGAGGCACAAAACCTATGAAAATGCAAATGTCCCACTTTCAGTTGTGTCAGCTGTTTCCAGCTTCTGAACTTCTGCTTCCAATTGCTGTATGCGTACAGATGCAGCATCAAGTGCACCTGTATGAGATTTTGGGGTAACAAAAACAGAGAAGAAAACTGAAACCATCTGACTCAGAATCAGATAAATGTTATTACCAGTAGCCTATCGAATCAATAAATCTTTGACATAAGCCCATGTGTCACATAAAAGTGCATACACTCACAAAAATACAGAATATTTAAAAATGTGTACAATATTCGGTGCATATAAAAACAACTATCAAATAACAACAAACAAATAAAATATTAAGAGCCAGACAGATACAAAATAGCCTACTTCACGATTCACTCGCGCATCAACATACCTGCAGGAGGAGCAACAGCGTAGTCATGATCGAGTCCGGCTGTTACTGCAGGGGAGATGTCCTCACACCAGCATTTGGGACGAACGTCATGGCCTAAGCGAGTTGTTGCTCTATCATAAACAGACTCCCATTGTGACACTCCCCAGTTATTTCACTGAAAACGGCATGGGACTGTCCCGATCTTCAGCCGCTTGCGACCGGTAGCTGAAGTGTAGTCTGCTTCATTGAAGTGCCCGCTACAAACAAATGTACTGCCTCAGAGTGTTGTAAAGTCCTGACCTTCATCTCGATAAACTGCTTGAACCCACTTCTTCCTTTCAATTATGTCACTAGGGAAGCCATGAAAACTTAAGTACGGTTGCCATTGTTTGTTCGTTTTACAATGAGGCACACAGCAATGACACTTGCACTTCGCTTCGGCCATTGTTATCATGTATATGTCTATGATTGTTATGTGCTAACCGGAAGTCAGTTTACACAACAACGATGGCTTCCTGGTTAGGAAACCCGGAAGTGTGAAATGAGCCTATTACGCACAGCTATTTTGTAAGGTACCCAGACATCACAAATGCGCATATATTTCACGAATGGATTGTCCAAGACAATGTATGACCACTCAGTCTCAAAAGGGACATCTCTACGCGTAAAACCAATGGTAAGGTTGTATATTTATTCCATATTTAGTCCCAGATATTGACGGTAGAATGACATGGTATCATTTTTAAAAACTTTGTCTTGTTTATTTTGTTATTCAGTGAGCAGCGTTTTGACTTCTGTATTGGCATATCTTAGGGCTATTGTCGGGTTTATCTTGTTGCTATGACGGAATACGATTTTTGAGTGGTGAAAGTGTATTTGTATGAATGCATAGATAGACAATATTGTCCATTATGTCATGGGTGGGGGGGTGTAGTTGCAGATGAGACTGCCGGGAGGCGGTGCGTGTTAAATGAATGACTAGAGCGACAATGGTGACGCAGCGAAACTCCGTATTCAGCATAGTTATCATGTATCGTCTACTAATGAAACTAAAATAGAGCGTTTCTATTTTTAACTCATACTTTGGTTGCACTAAATGTCTGAGTTCAGTAATCTCGGTGCGCCGGCGTGCCGACCACTAAGGGCTTTGCGCTAAGAGGTTAAAATACCAACTTCCGGTTATGCCCCACCCATTTCCGGTTTAAGCCCCGCCCATTCCGAGCACGGATACGGATACAGATAATTTTGTTGGTTGAACAGATACAGATACAGATAATGGTGTACTCGCTCATCCCTAATAGTGATCAGTTTTCAATAATGTTTAGTAAATGAAACGACTAGTTAGTGAAATGAAAGTCCTATGTTACAAACAGAATGGGCATATTTGTCTACAATGATCATCCACAATGATATGAATCGATTTGAAGAAACATAATGGTTTTATGGTCTGAGTTTTTTTTCCCCGAATCCGAATAATAAAGAGCAACTTAGGGTAGAAGAAATATCTGTTTCCATCGCATTATTCGTGCTTTCCCGAATACAGTATTCGGATTCAGATACATCCCGAGTAGCTCGCTAACGTAACGTAAAACTTCTATTAATGGCAGAGTATCTCATTGTCTAATACTAAGTTAATCAAACAAATACACGCTATTAGATGTTTTACGGTAGGCCACTGTGCGTGACAATTTTCCCATCAGCCTTAAATGCACCATCTGCAAATTTAATACCTACAGAAAATTTACGGTAAATTTAAGACAATTTATGACCTTAATTTCCCTGATTTTATTTTAAGACCTTTAAAGACTTTTTAAGGAGCCGCTGGAACCCTGACTGTAAAATAAACATTCGTTGGTAGTTCAGTAGGATTTGAGTTTCGTGCACCGGATGTGACATGAGCTTGAACATTGCCAAAATGTGGTGGACGGTTCAATATTGTTCTAATGTCGTCCCATCCCCATACAAGAAAAAAACATACAAGTATTATTGAGTACAGAATTAGGTGCTGTACCACATTGTGTGATAATGTTTTTTGTATTATTTTTAAATCTGATATCGATGTTTCATCTTAAACATTCATAAAGGGCACATTCATATGCTTTATAATGAGCAAAAAGCATTTTATTCATTTTTGGAGAGATTTTGGATACGTTTCTGGACCCCTGGACATTTTATTCCACTGTACTGATGGAAAGCTTGTAATTCCCACTTGAAAATGATGCAGCAGTGAGTTTTTTAAAGTCAAAACAGTTGATTTGCAGTGAAATGCATGTGTCACATGCCAGTGTGACACCCCTGGGAGGGAGATGCAGCAGTGCCGGGGAACACCGTTGTCTGTCGCATGGAGAGAGAGAGCACACCCACACAATCATGAAATCAAATAAATGACCCTCTTCACCCTTCCCCCTCACAGGTTCCGGGCGAAAACAATAAACTAAAACAACAAGCTAAAATAACGAAGACAAAAGAAAGTAATACAGTGCGACCACTTTCCCGTGCGCCTCCAATAGCTGACCCACCTTCCCGGCCAGGTCCAGCTTCTCCAGCACACCAGCTGAGAATTCCTTTCTTTTTCTTTAATGCTCAAACAAAAACTAAATGAATATCATAACTGTGCTCTCTGTGTTAGATCCTGGTCTCAGCCCAGAACTGTGGAGAGCTGCACACCTTTAAGCACCTTAAGACCAGTCCACCGCTCCGGCGGACTGAGTGCTACAACATGTTTATGTTGTGGTTAACGCAATGCATAATTTAGACATTTTGGATAGATTTGGAGATACTGGGTACACTGCTTACTTTTTGCTTCATAGATCTTTAGTAGTTCTACATATCCACCCTTAGATTTTACACACTTGTGGTCAAAGAGGTTTTGATCCAGGTGATGTATAGTTTAACCTGTTTTATGTCTGGGATCTCTCAGTATTTCATCGCAAACTATAAAAGAGCAAATTAATTTTAGATTTCGTTTGCCTAGACAATTGCATTTGTGGCACTTCATTTCTTCCTAAATTATTAATATAAACTAATCTAAGTTAGTATTGTAAATGATACAAATGTCCTGCTTCACTTAAGCCATTTTTCAAGTCTCTGTGATGCTCACATGTAGAATTAAACAGATTTGGCTTCTGCGCGAAGGGGTTAAACCAGGAATAGTTTGATAATAATACCATAGGGCTTAGCCCTGCTTCCAACAACATAAGGCAACTTCAATATGCAAATTTGTCTCTCTGAACCATGCCCTCTCCCTCATAGAACCATTTGAAAATTCAGACCTCTCTTTATCTCATTATTCAGGAGGAAGAAAGTAGTTCTTGGGGGGTTTAACATCAGTCATTAATATCTGACAGTTCTCTCGTACAGTTAAACTGGAATTTTTACATTTTTGTCCCTGGTTTTTTGGAATATTTGGTTTCCTTTTTGTTTTTGGACTTTTGGACTTTGTTTTCATACAGGGCTATTTTGGGAGAAAGCTGTGGTTTGATATTTTCTTTGATAAATTTATTTAATGGCTGTAACCTGTCCACATCTGACATTTGTTATTTTTTAAGGTAGTTGAACATTGTCATTATATTAGATGTGAATATTTGTTGTAATTTAATACATTTCTTAATTTTAATCTGGTTGTGAGTTGTACATTTGATGAATGTTGATCCAACAGGTTGCTCTGCCTATCAACAAATTTGGCAATTGAATTATGTGGTGTGGGGATGGCTGGTTTAAGCAGCCACACCTGCCCTGGGTCAAGCTAATTAGACCTGGCCAATTGGATAATTGGTTAAGAATTAGATAATTGGCCAGGCTAATTGGGCCCAGGAACAGGAGTGGCTGCACCTGTGCGTAGTGAGGTAATCACTGCGCACAGGTTAAATCTGCCATCCCCGCCCACACCAGGAAGCTTCTCTGTCATGACAGTGTTTAAGATCTGCTCATTTGGCTGTACCATCTTGCCAAACCCTCGTAAATAAATGTGGACTATTTGAACATCTTCTCCCTGTGTCTCTGTGCTGGAGGGCCCCTAGGAAAGCCACTTCGGTGGCCTGTGGCAGGCGTGTTTGCCACAAATTAATAATTGATATCTTTGATACAAATTAAATTGCCTAAATTTATTTTACATGTTGGATAAGTGAGGGGTTTTAACTGTTGATAAACTTGTATTCGGTATTCAGAGTGCCTGACATCAAACAAGGGTGTCAGTGGTTAAAACTGCTGGATTCAGAGAATTAAACATATTTAACTTAACCCCCCCCCTTTTGGTATGGACGCCGGTGTCCACACAATGGTAATAAAGCAAATACCCACAATTTATTTTTAAAATGGTCCGCCAATTCGAGGTCAGCAACTTCAACAGTCTCCTTTCTGACCAGCAATGCCACTCGTTCCCTTATCGGCACTTACGGCAATAAATGGCGGTTAAATAAAAGGACCCTCCCCATCCCCCACTTATTACACAATAACCCACACTATACATTTTTTTATTTTTTACTTTCCTTGTCTTGTTTATTTTTGTATTAAAAAAATTTGTATTCCCTTTCAGCTTTCAGAACAGTACCTCAGATAACCGAATAAATCATTCAGAAAATGTTTTAAATGTCTATATGTAATTACTTGCATTGCATTCATTTTTGGAAAATACAAAACTGGCTCCTTTGTCCATGTGCATGTGTCTGTAATCCAGAATGCCTCGGCTTGTATTCAAGCTAACGCTGTTAGCTAGGTCGGGCGCTATTTTCAACTAAATCTGACAAGAATCCATGTAGAACATGGCTGGTTTATCTGATCACCCCATGCTCTATGTAGTACAGTAGTGTTATATATAGCAGACATTTGCTTATCTGAACAGTGATAGGTTTACTTTTAAGTCAACCGTGTTACAGTACGAATTAAACAAGACTGTAACCTTTGAAAGGAGCCCTAATTGGTGTCGATGGTTTCAATCATTCCCAAGTTCTCCGCAAACTTAGGCTTGAGGGGGTTGTTAGGGGGTTCAAAAGATAAATTAGCAAGCAGAGCAGAAGAGACAGAGGTGTCTGCGTGCGATAAGGAAAACCCCAGCAGAATAAGGCTATGGCAGCATAGCTAAGGGAAACAGAGGCAGGGGCCAACGCAGCCATGAGGGCAGGTCATCATCAGACCATGACTGGTTCAGCTTAACACAGCATTACCAATGATCCAGTGACAGCACTAACCGCTCAGTCCACCAGAGACTTTATAGCTATGCCCGCCACCCACTCCTGCCCCTGAAATATAGGAGCGACTAAAAAGATATGTTTTGAGCTTAGATTTAAATAAGGTGATAGTGTCTGCGTCACGAACATGGGCAGGCAACTTGTTCAACAGGAGGGGAGCACGATAGGTGCTAGAACCTTCTCCTATGGTACTTTTAGCTATTCTAGGAATAACAAGGAGGCCTGTACCCTTCGAACGGAGCGTTCGTGAGGGAATATAAGGAAGAAGTAAATCATTTAAGTATAAAGGGGCAAGCCCATGTAAGGCTTTAAAGGTAAGAAGTAGTATCTTATAGTCTATTCGGAATTTAACTGGCAACCAGTGAAGCGATGCTAACATTGGGCTGATGTGCTCGAATCTCCTTGTTCTAGTGAGAATACGAGTTGCTGCATTTTGAATTAGGAAAGAGGTTGGGGGTAAATATTTTATAATTATTCTGAGGTCACTGAATTTTTATTGGTCACTGATTCATGGTGCACTGCTGTAACACTTATACCACTGTAAAGCTTAAACTCATCTCACTTTGATGCACAAAACCCTGTCTTGATCAGTAAAACCATTAGAGATAACAAAAAAAATAACAAGGCAGTCCCCTTCCCCAAAGGAAGGCTGAAATGAACACCCCCAGTTTATTATTATGGTATTTTATAATCCAATAACTGTCTCCAACGAGTCAAACAACTGCTAATACTACAGTGATGATATTGCTATAGCTGAAGTCTCCCTCTGATTCCGAAGCAATCCATCTGCTCTTTGTACACAGGCTAGCAAAAGTCGTTATGCATGATGCATCATTTACATTGAGCTGAAAGTGTTTTCAAGAGCATTTTAAAACAAGCATTCAGGGTTTCCCCCAGAAAAGTTGTTAGGCCCGGTGGCAAGTATCTTTTGACGAGGCCGGCGGCCCGGCGTGGGCCGGCGGCCAAGTGTCTTTTTTGATGGGGGCCCGGCGCGGGCCAGCAACAGACTGATGGCAGCATTAAGGTAGGGCCCTATAGTTTCTGTGATAACAGAATCACAGACGGAATCGTGGAATTGAGAATTTAAGAAAGCTATAGCACAGATTCCATAGGGCCCTATATTAAGTCAGTGCTAAAAGCTGACTGGAGATTTGAAAATATAACTACATAATGTGAATGTTGTTATAAATAAGTCATTTATTCAACACACATTTTAAAAAATCAACAACTATTTACAGCATAGCATAGTCTTACAAAGAATCTGACAACAATGTACAGACTTGGAATGCTGGGCACATTTCAAAAACAAAAAAAGAAATTAAATAATATCAAAGTTTTTGCACTCTACAAAAAACTTGTATTCAAGTCCTGATTGGCTACTGAATCTTAAAACAAGCCTTGGAATGCTGGGCACATGTAAGGATGGGAATCGCGAACCGGTTCCAAGTTGTCCTATTCATTGGAATCATATGGCTCTGAACTTATCGATTCCGCTTATCGAAGCCAGCATGTTTTTACGACAGCTGTGCATTGCAAAACAATGACGCAACGCCTTGGGGGAGGCACGCACGCAGGAAGCCTCTCTCAGATGTTTGTTTTGGATGGCAGCTGTCACAACAAATTTGATCTGGGCTGCCAGCCTTGATACATTCTGTTGTGATAAATATTTTAAGACAACTCAGCAATTTCTCTGGATTAACAGGTTATTTTCTAGCCTGAAATGCGATCGTATTACTAAATGGCTACACGTCATATAACGTGCAAGTAGTTGGCTATCTCCCTGGATGTGAAGTAAATGTTTTTACCAATAATTAATAATAATAAATGCGATTTTATCCATGGAAATAGCTATACAAAAAGGCAAAATAAATTTCGCGTTTGCGATTGCTGTCATAGATGTCAGAAGGAAATGTCACTGACAAAAAAAGTTCGCTCTCTTTGCAGTGGTTTGGGCTGGAAACGAACTGTAAGAGCGGGATATGCGCAACACTGCCTACTTATTGGCTACTGAATCTTACAACAATGTACAGCCTTGGAATACTGGGCACATTTCAACAACAAAACGTCTATGGATCTGTGTTACTGACACTAGACAATTGACAGAGACAGATTAATAATTATACACATGTCAAATAATAAATAGGACGTTGAGAAAAAACGAAACAAAAGACGAAATATCAACTCGCGACCTGCGTGCTGCTCGCAGAGTAGCCTACCGTATTATTTATTTAGACATTGGCATATAAGAAAATCTTTGGTTACGCTGACCGATATAACGCTATTCCAAATGCAAAATCAGACATGTTATACGTCATTAGAAAGCTTATACTCTCACCTACTGAATAAATTAATTGTCAATCAAGCCAAATTGTACTAAAAAGGGGCAAGCAACAGGTGTGGTATTACGCACAGCTATTTTTGAAGGTAGCCTACCCAGGCATCACAAATGCGCGTATATTTCACAAACGGATTATCCAAAACAATATATGACCACTCAGTCTCAAAAGGGATATCTCTACGCGAAAACCAATGGTAAGATTGTATATTTATTCAATGTTTAGTCCCAGATATTGACTGTTTAATGAGATGGTATAATTTTTAAAAACTTTGTCTCGTTTATTTCGTTATTCAGTGAGCAGCATTTTCACTGCTGTATTGGCATATTTTAGGGCTAATGTCGGGTTTATCTTGTTGCTAGCTACGGAATACGATTTCTCTCAGCATAATGACGGATTCAAAGACTAAACAAACTCACCTGATATTGTCTTCAAATGGATCCATGCCAAAGAAAAGTAATTATTCATCCTCTCAAAAAGCTTTTACTAACAAACTTTTAGAAGCAAAAAAGGAAATATCAACTCACCATCCCTGCTACATGCGTACTGCGCTCAGAGTACCGTATTATTTATTTAGACATTGGCAGACTACAGCATAAATTGCGTCTTTTGTTTATATTCAATATTAGTAATTGCAGCGAGAAACTGCAGCTGTAGACACAAGATAGTTTGTTATGTTATGGTAGCAACGGAACGAAGTGGACTATATATGTATTACCGTCATTGTTTTATTATACCAGCGTGTTTTCGCACATTTGCACAGAAACTCAAAACCTATCAATAAAATGGTTTAGCTATTTCTCAGCATAATGACAGATTCAAAGACTAAACGAACTCACCCGATACTGTCTTCAAATGGATCCATGCCAAAGAAAAGTAATTATTCATCCTCTCAAAAAGCTTTTACTAACTTTTAGTAGCTTAGCATGAGGTCTGGCTGGCACTGTCTTCCATTGCTTCCCCGACGTTCCGACCCTCCCCTCACTGATAAAAACTAGACCCTACAGTGTCGGGTTACTTGCGTCGCCATGGATGTCTTCTAGCCACTTGCCGTAAAGAAGTTTACTTGATGTCGTAACACTTTAGATGTGAAGCTACAGCTCTTCCGCACCGCAACTAATAAAAAAAGTCCAAATGGCGGGCAAACAATATGGCAGACATAGGTGGTCCCCATAGCAAAGTTGTAGAGCACATTCAGATGCATCGGGCGATGAAGTTTTGTGTTGATCTGACTTACGGTGTGGGAGTTATGACCCTTTGTTATAGCGCCACCATCTGGCCGACATAGGTGATTTGTAGTGCCTGAGTAGAGTAATGGGGGGCCTTATGAACCTACCTACCAAATTTGGTTGGTCTACAACTTATGGTTGCTGAGTCTCAGACATTTTAGCGGAGAAAAATAAGAAGAATAATAATAATCCTAACAGATACAATAGGGTTCCACCAGCTTTGCTGCTTGGACCCCTAAATATCACAAGTATTCAGACCCTTTACCCAGTACTTTGTTGAGGCACCTTTGGCAGCAATTACAGCCCTGAGTCTTTTTGGGTATGACACTACAAGCTTGGCACACCTGTATTTTGGGTATTTCTCTCATTCTTTTCTGCAGATCCTCTCAAGCTCTGTCAGGTTGGATGGGCAGCGCTGCTGCACAGCTACTTTCAGATCTCTCCAGAGATGTTCGATTATGTTCAAGTCTGGGATCTGGCAGGGCCACTCAAGGACATTTACAGACTTGTCTCGAAGCCACTCTTCCGTTGTCTTGGCTGTATGCTTAGGGTTGTTGTCCTGTTGTTGTCCTGTTCGCCCCAGTCTCAGGTCCTGAGTGCTCTGATGCAGGTTTTCATCAAGGCTCTCTCTGTACTTTGCTCCGTTCATCTTTCCCTCAATCCTGACTAGTCTCCTAGTTCCTGCCACTGAAAAACATCTCCACAGCATGAAGGTGCCACCACCATGCTTCACTGTAAGGATGGTATTGGCCAGGTGATGAGCGGTGCCTGGTTTCCTCCAGACACGACACTTGGCATTGTGGCCAAAGAGTTCAATCATGGTTTCATCAGACCAGAGAATCTTGTTTCTTATGGTCTGAGAGTCATTTAGGTGCCTTTTGGCAAACTCCAAGTGGACTGTTATGCGCCTTTTACTGAGGAGTGGCTTCCTTCTGGCCACTCTACTATAAAGGCCTGATTGGTGGAGTGCTGCAGAGGTGGTTGTCCTTCTGGAAGGTTCTCCCATTTCCACAGAGGAAATCTGGAGCTCTGTCAGAGTGGCCATCTGGTTCTTGGTCACCTCCCTGACCAAGGCCCCAATTGCTTAGTTTGGCCCGGCGGCAGCACTAGGAAGAGTCCTGTTGGTTCCAAACTTCTTCCAATTAAAAATGATGGAGGCCACTGTGTTCTTCGGGAGCAATTCTGTCTCAGAAGTCTACGGACAATTCTTTCGACTTCATGGCTTGGTTTTTGCTCTTACATGCACTGTCAACTGTGGGACATTAACCCCTTAGCGCACAAGCCAAATCTTGCCAATCCTTGCCCATTTAGGGGGTACCCTATTTAAAGCTTTATAACTCCAGATGTGAACACCACAGAGACTTGAAAAATGGCTTAAATGAAGCAAGATACTTGTACAATTTACAATACTAACGAAGATTAGTTTATATTCATAATTTTGGAAGAAATAAAGTGTCACAAATGCAATTGTTTTGACAAAAAATCAAAAATGTCAAAAATTCAAAATTATGAATATAACCTAATCTGCGTTAGTATTGTAAATTGTACAAATGTCCTGCTTCATTTAAGCCATTTTTCAAGTCTCTGTGGTGTTCACATCTGGAGTTATAAGGCTTTAAACAGGGTACCTGCTGAATGGGCAAGGATTGGCAAGATTTGGCATGTGCGCTAAGGGGTTAAATAGACAGGTGTGTGCCTTTCCAAATCATGTCCAATCGATTTAATTTACCGCAGGTGGACTCCAATCAAGTTGCAGAAACATCTCAAGTATGATCAATGGAACCAAGATGCGCCTGAGCTCAATTTTGAGTGTCATAGCAAACGGTCTGAATACTTATGTAAAGTGATATTTCAGTCTTCTATTATTAAGAAATTTGCAAAAATTTCTAAAAGCCTGTATTTGCTTTGTCATTATGGGGTATTATGTGTAGATTGATGAGAATAAAAATGAATTTAATCAATTTTAGACTAAGGCTGTAACTTAACATAAAAAGTGAAGGGGCCTAAATACATTCCGAAGACACTGTATGTTGTGTAACTGAAAGAAAGCAATTCTGGATATGTTTTTTATATGCATGTTAAAGGTTAAATCAGGATCACTGGCAACACCAAGGTCTTTAATAACCATATTTGGTTCAGCTAAACAACCATCACAGTTTAGGGTAAGAATAGACATTTTATCCCTTAAAGGGGAATTTCACTTTATAACACTTCTGGGGTCATTTTCACACCTACCTGGGCTGTTGTGTGCACCCCAGACAGTTTTTAGGTGCTTGCTTCAATATTTAGATATTTGATACCCATGTAAGCAAACCCCCCCCCCCCCCATCCATCCAATATAAGCCCATACAACATCAAACTCCACGTTAGACTCATTGTAAACACACGTCCCTGCATCTCATGACTGCAACTTTGTGCCAGACATGGCTGGATGTAATCAGACACCCCAACTAAAGGACTAAAGGTATGCAGCGACCACTTTGAAGCCACCGACTACCAAGGCGACCGTCTGCAGCCTGGAGCTGCTCCCACCGTAATACAACACTATTTCTATGACCAACCTAATGTTATTATCTGTAGAACTTTATGAACTTCTTATATCAGAAAATTGAGGCTATTAGAGACCAGATTTCCAAACTGTCTCCATCATGCACTATTCATGTTCATATTAATAAACAGCCCCGCACCTGGTTACAACAGGAAGATTTACTGATAGCAGTACTAAACTGTTTTATGCCCATTAGCATGGATGAGCTATCCGAACTATTTATGTCCTCAATACCAACAAACTGTCTGCTCGATCCCATTCCTTCAAATTGGGTTAAATAACTATTTCCGGTACTAGACCAGCACATACTAAAAATCATTAACACATCCCTAGTTACAGGATATGTACCTGACTCACTAAAAGTGGAAGTTATTAAGCCATTATTGAAGAAACCAAACCTAGAACCTGATAAAATGGAAAATTATAGACCTATTTCAAGCCTTCCATTTTTATCAAAATTATTGGAGAAAACTGTTGCTAAGCAACTTACTGCATACCTTAGCTCTAACGGTATCCTTGAAATATTCCAATCAGGGTTTAGACCCCACCACAGCACAGAAACTGCACTTATCAAGGTTACCAATGATCTACTACTGTCAGCCGACCGTAACTCTGTGTTGGTTCTTGTACTCCTGGACCTGAGTGCAGCTTTTGACACAATTGATCATGGAATTCTACTGGACAGACTCCAGGTCTGTGTTGGACTTCATGGACAGGCACTCGCATGGTTTGGATCATACCTATGTGACAGGAAAAAGTTTGTTAAATTAAAAGAAGAAGAGTCCAGCTCCTCAAAAATGAAATACGGTATTCCACAAGGATCAGTACTAGGATCAGTATTCTTCTACCCTTCTATATGCTACCACTTGGCAAAATTATCCATGCACATGGCATAGAGTTCCACTGTTATGCGGACAATACACAGATTTATATTTCAATGAAACCTGGTGAAGCACTGCCATTTGCACGGTTATCTACCTGTATTGTAGATATCAACATTTGGATGCTTTCAAATTTTCTGCTCCTGAATTCGGATAAGACTGAAATGTTGGTTTTAGGTCCCAAAATATTAAGGGAGAAAATGTCTACTCTCACCTTAAACTGTGATGGTTGTTTGGCTAAACCTAATATGGTCGTTAAAGACCTTGGTGTCACCATTGATCCTGATTTATCCTTTGACACACATATAAAAAACATATCCAGAATTGCCTTCTTTCATTTACGCAACATAGCTAAAATCAGGTATTTCCTGTCAGTTGGGGATGCAGAAAAATTGATCCATGCTTTTGTTACGTCTAGGGTAGATTACTGTAATGCCCTGCTATCTGGCTGCCCTAATAACTCGTTAAAGAGTCTCCAGCTTGTGCAGAATGCAGCTGCTCATATCTTGACCAGAACTAAGAAGTGTGAGCACATTACTCCAGTGCTAGCGTCGCTTTACTGGCTACCCATTAAGCATAGGATAGATTTCAAGGTTTTGCTCCTGACCTTTAAAGCTCTGCATGGACGTGCACCTGTGTACATAACTAACCTGCATCTACCTTATAGGCCCACAAGGTCACTCCGATCCCAAGATGCAGGCTACTTGGTAGTCCCAAGAATTTCTAAAAACCTAAAAGGTGGTAGAGCTTTCTCCTCCAAAGCCCCACTACAGTGGAACACGCTTCCAAAATTTATAAGGGAGTCAGACAGTCTTAATATTTAAATCTAGATAAAAAATGCATCTTTGTGCTCAGGTTTATAATCAATTATAGTCTGAAGGGTGGGAGAAGCCGGTAGCCATAGTGCATTGTGGGGTGGCATCCTTTCCTTACTGTCACCTGTCAATCAGCTATGACTGCACTTTACATTGGCTGGCTCTTGATAGGCAGGTAAGGTTGCTTCTGTGGGGGTTTAGGCCAGGGTTGTCTGTGTAGCATATTGTGACAATTGCTGTGAAATACGCTATATAAATAAAATTTGATTTGATTTGATTTGATTCAAAATGTGCATCTAGCTGCATGTCCACCCACTCCTGTGACTCCACATGTTCACCTCCACCAGAAAGAGGAAAACCTTATACCGCTGGTTATTCCCATTGGAAATGGCTCCATGCTGTAGCGAATGATGTTGAACAGTTTGACCCTGCTAGTGTAGAGAGGTTAACTATGCCCCCTCTTTCATGCAACCTCTACAGAGAAGATTTTCCTAATATGGAAAACAAGTGTCAGAGTGGTTCAAAGCTTCATAGAGGAACAACCCTCTCTGATAAGTTAAATTTGCCACAAGCTTTGCCACTCTTTGCCAGAATTTTCCATTCAGGCTGACCCTGTGGTTGCAATAAACGCAGCCTATGAGGTAAAACATTGTCATTCAGAGTGCCCTTGTCACTATTATGAGAGGCTGCAAAATGCATCTGTGGCAAACAAGCCTGCCACAGGCCACCGAAGTGGCTTTCCACAGGGCCCTCCAGCACAGAGACACAGGGAGGTGCTGTTCAAATAGTCCACATTTATTTACGAGGTTGGCACGATGTTACAGCCAAAGTGAGCAGATGTAAAACAGTCATGACAGAGGCTTCCTTTGTGTGGGTGGGGATGGCAGATTTAACCTGTGCGCACTGATTGCCTCACTATGCACAGGTGCAGCCACCCCTGTTCCTGGGTCCAATCAGCCTGGGTAATTATCCAATTCCTAACCAATTAGATAACTAGCCAGGTCTAATTAGCTTGACCCAGGACAGGTGTGGCTGCTTAAACTAGCCATCCCCACACCACAGCATCCTTTGCCAGAAATGTTTGTAGGGACCAAGAAGATGACCCACATTTTAAAGGTCTCTTCCTTTATAACTTACATAATTCAATTAGAGCAATTGTCTGTTTAAAAGTAGACGTATATAATTGTTCAACGTGTGAAACTTGCAATTTAACTCAAAGGGCATGGAAATGTTCTTACCACCCCACGATTAAGAACAAAGAATATGAGTTCAGCATCTCTGTAAGCACTCCTGCCCCTCACAAAAGAACTCAGGCTCCAGTCTCAGGATTGTGCAAGGCAAGCGAGTTCAGAAACCGCCATCCCCGTAAACTCCAATGACAACTGGAGAGAAAGGCCAAGGAGACTTAGGTACAGCCATAGTAGTAAGGGGATAGGGATATTTTTCCACTCTACATTCCTCTACCTAACCATAGGGGGATACCAAACTAATTTACTTATCACCATTAATCCAAGTCACTTGTAGCAACAGCAACTGGGTTGTTGATGTGACTGTGGTAGGGTGGGCGTGGTTTTGCATTGGCTGCAGAGATAGTGGGTGGGGCAGCTCTCGGAGCTCTGCGCCACAGCTGTTGGGGATTACTAATCAGCACGATGTTTAATTGTTTGATTAATTGACAATGTGCTGATTACCTCGACAGTGAGCCTGGACGCTTAAAAGGCGGTCTACGGAGGCAGAAGGGGGACTGACTGGAGATTGAGGATGCATCATCTTGTAAAGTTACCGAACATGTTTTAACGTTTTATGTTAACATTACGGTCACATTTTTGTGCTTGATTATTACTCCTCACTTCCCATTTTACCTCAGCAATGCAGCGTTATGCCTCAGTGGATAATAAAGTACCGCTGCGTATCAGTGGATGTTGAGTGGGTCGGGGAGGGGTTACAGAACCACAAGCACGAGGTCGTAGCATCTGGTTCAATCCGAGGGATGTAGTTTAAATACCGAATAAATGTACGGTATTGTTTTTTATTAATTGATTGTTATCCGTAATTAAATTACAATAATATATATATTTTTTTTGCGTAATTTCAGCTGGCATTTCGTACCTGCGTATTTTGACCAAGAATTGCGTGGTTGGTACACAAAATGCGTGCAGGTTGGCAGGTCTGGGTATGGCTCTGTTCTGGAAGCTTCCCCGCCAACCGCGCAGCAAGCGTGGATAAAGCCGAGTGGCCAGCAGGCCAGCAGGCAAAACCCCCCTAGAGGGGTACGCACAAAACAGATCCAGCAGCAATGCAAATTCTTAATTTTTTTTTTTTTAACACATAGGGATGGAGCAATGCAAATTCTTAACACACAGGGATGGAGCTGGGGTGGTGGAGGGGATTTACAAAGCAACGTGCAGCAAGCTTGCATGCAGGAGGAGCTGGCGAATGAGCAGAGGGAGGCTGTTTAAGTAGTTAAGTAGACCACCCTCAGCTGAGCCATCAGCTGATTCAGCCGGAAGCGGCTTGACTCTCGTGGCCTGCCAGAACTATGCGATGCTCCCATTTGTGGGATTCATCAATATGTTCTTAATTTGTTCTTATTGTGCAAACAAATTTAGAGCTGCCTCAGACCACGCTTTCGGAAAAATCATGAAGGCCCCAAGTCTTAGAAAATTATTTAAAAATTGTAAATTCACCTTAGACAAATATTAGAAATGGGTAAATATTCAATATTTGAAATTGTAAATAATATTTACGAATAATACCTACCGGAAGCAAGCCCACTAATTAAATAGCTGAATTGGGATGGCAGGTATGCTATCCAGCCAAGTTACGCCTTGGGGCATGCCCCATACCTATACAGAACCGAGAGTTTGCCAGGTTTCAGGGTTCCCCACAAAAATAACTGCAACAACCACAGACTCTCAGCCCTTAAAAACATTCATTTCTGTATCTTCTGACTCCATTTCAACAGACAGAATTCACAACTTCACACGTCCACACAATAAAGCCCCAAACTAAGGGGATTTTGCGTTTTCTCCTTCTTTTTCCTGCCTCAAATGCTCCTAGCCCACCAAGAATATTTCTCCCCATTGGCCATTTCATTTTATCAACCAATAAAAACATTACAAAAGCTACTTGAACTTAGATAACATTGGGTAGCATTGCTTTGGAATACAGCTTTTTAATTTGTTTGAGCTAAGATAGACAATATTGTTGCATGCAACTTCATACAATTTTGATATCAATACTTTTATGGCAGGCCTAAATTTGAATGAATGACTTATAGACAGTGCTTTGTATGTGTGAGTAACTTGGCATTTTTGTGGGTTGAAAACATTTTTTCTTCAGATTCAATATGACGCAGTCAATTAAATTACTGAATTGGAATCATACATTCTTTATTGAATGCAGGCTCACTACTTCTAAATTACAAAACAGAAGACATTATTCAAAACATTAAACAATTCATTAGGAAATACCAGAAAAGAGAGAAAGAGATGGATAAGCCAGACCTTGCCGAAGTATCACCCACTTCCAGCTTAAGTGCCACAGGATGAAAGGAAACAAGCTAAAAACACACAACCAAGGAACCACCACCAAAATAAAGAGAGAAAAACTCTTCTTCTCCAAGCCTCTGAAACCAACTGCAACACAACAAACTTTTTCTTGTGGCAATCTTAAATACCTCACCCAGCATGTCTTGAGGATGTTTGCCCTGTTTGGGTGGTGCCAAGTTAAGATGTAGGAGAGAAAGGAAGGGGGGTCAGACTCATTTATAACAAGGATTGGCCAACCTAAAGATTACATTCAAACTTAAAGTAAAGAGAAATGTTAAGCATGTATCCATGCAGGGTCTCTGACCCCCGATATGGTGTCCTGTGTCTGCTGGTTTATCTCTTCTGAGACAAACTCTGCCGCATGTGAGACCAATAGCTCGTCTTCCTAGACCAGGGTATCAGGGGATTTTGAATTGCCACAATCACATTTGCTTTGATGCTTGTGAAGGGGAGGGCAGGCCACTTTCTTAGAAACAATATAATATTGTATCAAATTTACTCTCTAAGCCCGTAATCTAAGCACTACATATCTAGCATAGCCTGGAGATAAGACAGAGGAAGAACTGGGGGGTTACTATCTGAGGTGTGTGTGTGTGTGTGTCAGGGGGGGGTGTCCATGTCCCTGCATTCCTCCTGTTTTTCACCAGTGAAAATATGCAGCTTTATTTTAGTTTTTAGTAAGTTTGGGCAACTTACAAGGAAGAAGTTTGTAACCATTGGAAATGGGCATCTGAGTCCTTCATCTTGATCTGGTGTTTTACATTTCATCTCTGGTTCTCTTATAATATTCTACTGTCTTTTGGTTGTTGCACCTTGGATTACTTTGGGACAAAAGCTGTGGTTTGGTATCTTCTTTCATTCATTTATTGTGTGACGGTCAATGTCTCTAACCCTTGTTAATTGTTTAAGGTAGTTGAACCTTGTAGTTAGATTAGATGTGAAAATTTGTTGTAACTTAATAAATGACGTATTTTTCATCTGGTTGTGGGTTTTACATTTTGATAAAGGTTGACCCAAACAGTTTGCTTTGCCTATCAATGAA
Organism: Anguilla pacifica; assembly: GCA_039654925.1. NCBI lineage: Eukaryota > Metazoa > Chordata > Actinopteri > Anguilliformes > Anguillidae > Anguilla > Anguilla pacifica. The sequence goes on along the minus strand of CM077284.1, from coordinate 36,914,977 downwards.
TTCAGTGATTTAACCGATATCTTTGATAATAATTACCAAATTAAATCAAATACATATATTTTGGGTAATGTTGGGTAAGTGAGGTGTTTTAATTGTTGATGCACTTGTTTTCGGTATTCAGAGTGCTGAACGTCAAACAAGGGTGTTAACGGTTAAAACCGTTGGGTTCAGAAAATTAAAAATATTTCAATTAATCCTCACCTTGCTGACATAACTAACACCCTGCTAACCCCGCCCACTGATGTTTAACCAAGGGGGAAAGCAAGTCAATTTTGTCATAGGCATTTATACATGTTTTTTTTTTTTTGCAATAATCATTTTTGAATATTTCTTGGCCATTTGTGAATGCAAAAAAGTAATAAAACAACACAATAGTAAACAATTCACAGACTACAGTTTCCTGGATCTTTAAAAGATGTGACTTTGGGTCAAGAGAGAGAGCACAGAGGGGAGTGGGGGAAAGATGGGAAATAGACCCAGTAGGTAACTATAAAATACAAATGTAACAACTAGCTACTAACTACTAAACTGATAAAATGCCGAATATATAGCAAAAGAACAATATAGAAAACTGGAATGGAATAGGGCCAAAAACAACATTTGGCCTAGTCTGAAAATTATTTCCAGAGTTTCCTTGGCTCAAGCCGCAATAGATGGTGCCAAGAATTTTCATTTGCGCCCACGGCTGGCGGTAGCTATGGGCAGGGGTGGGCTCAGCCCACCCAAACGTGCGTCTTGCCCACCCAATCAAATGTTAAGAAATAAAATTATTTTGTTCAGCCAACTGAAAAATAGCACAGAAAATACCAGTACCGTTTCTAACATCTGATTGGGGGGGCAGCCTACAGACCGCCTCCAAAGTCACCCACTGCCCACCCCCTCTTCTCGTCATGTTCAGGCCTTAGACGGTTCAGGCACAAACACACACTCAGAGCTTGGAAGCAGACCCGTCCACTGCACAGTCAGTTTGTTTACATGATGTTTGAAAAAGTCGATTTATTGTTTTAGTCCAGCTAAAACTGGACTTTTAAAAATCATGTAAACATTGTAGTCCGACTGAAATCGTACCAAGTCGATTTTTTCAGCCAGACTAACATACCTAGATAATGCGGTTGGGGGTCGATTTACTACGGCATATATATGCTTCAATAGGCCAGAAATTGGCATAGGCTGTCTGCGCACGTACCGTAATTTACATATTCAACTATACACTCACTGTGGCCAAGCGGAATCGATAACTTTTCAGAAAATACATAACTTTAAAAGAGTTAATTCTATCTTCTACTGGGACTTTTGCCATTTATTAAGGATGTGACAGAAAGTTTTGGTGCCGCTGACTATAATCAAATGTTTTCTCACATTTACCGTTTGATTGAGCAAGTACCATTCAAAGTAACCTACATTTTTATGGGTTAATGCTGTCTGATTGTGCTAGCTACTTCACGTTAACCATTTACGGCGATCAAAAAAGGCTAACAGTACCACTTAATTATTGTCACTTCTATCACCACTGTAATAAACTAAAAAAAAAATGCGACAAACGACCTTTTCTGTGAGAAATGCATTGTCGAGCATACACTGCTGGCAACATTCTTAAGCTCCGTTTTGCCCTCCCTAGTATCATGGCGAAAAAAACCCATTTCTGGATGGACGAGGAGAACAATTTCATGCTATCGCAACTAAAGGAGTAAAATATCCTAAAATACATGGATGGAAAAAAACGTGGAATGGCGAACTATTCAAAAAAGTTGTGACAAAATTCGAGGAAGCAGAATTTATAAGAAGCCTTCGTCAGACACACCTCGGTCAATAAATTGATTCTTTCCGAGTCATGTATATTGGGACAATGACAATAATCCAATTAAATCTCATCTTTGGCTAGATCAAGCTATTAATATAGATCAATTTCAACTGTGCATGTAAACGCACTGAGTGTCTCTCCTCTCGGAGCATGCCGAGGGGGAGGGGTGTTGCTATGACAACTATGAACTCTGATGGCTCAGATTGCACACATACAGGGCAAGGCAAAGTAAAAGCACACATGCGGTCCCACTGCTCGTGAAAAATCACACACTCTAACGCATAACCTGCTCTAACTCATGTATGGATTGGAACAAATTAGTGTTCTAAATGTTAGTTTAACTTTAGTTAAGTTTTTCTTTATTATGCTTATTTTTGTCAGGGATCATGTACAAAAACAGTAATCTCAGAAAGAGGAGATGCTTTGCACCAGATTTAGGTACTAGCGAATTTCCATCAGCAGCCCATTTGCATCAAATCAAATTTATTCGATGAAGGGAGGACAGACTAAGGAGAATGATCTACGTCTGCCAGACCCCTACCCAAAGTCCCACCAGCAGAGAATAGTTCCCCACCAATCGGTGATTTCCACACACTAACAGATACCACACTGCTACCTTTTTAAAGATATAATTACGGTGACTTTTCTAGAAAGTTTACCTATTCTCTCAGTTCGTGAATGCTGTGTTGCTAGCGAAAGCTGATAGTTTGACCTACATTACATTCCATTCATTTACTTTATCCAAAGCGACTTACAACTCTTGTATCGTTTTTTTAAGCCTATAAGCAAGCCTAGTGCTTCTTCTGCTTCTAGCGATGCTGCTGCAAGCACATCAGAGGCTTCGGCTACTGCTCCTGTACCCTTCACAAGTACTGCCCCAAAGCAGTTCCCTCTCTCGGCTGCCTCAGCCCCACCTCACGCGGTTAGCGACTTGAATGGCGATGCACCACCCCAGCCAATATTAGCTAGTTACCCAAAGCGTGCATTTGGTGCTATATTACGATCATTCAATCCTGCCTGGTACCGCACACGACCATGGCTGGAGTACTCTGTTCTGCGGGATGCATGCTTCTGTTTCCCCTGTCGGAAATATGTCACTGCCAATGAGAGGGATGTTGTTTTTACCTTGTGTGGTTTTAACAACTGGACAGCGGCACTTGAGTGTGACAGGGGTTACAGAAGCATGCACCCAGCCACAGTCATGTACAGGCTGCAACCACCTGGTCTGAGCACAAATGCAGAGAGGCAACAGGGGAAACCATCGACTGTATGCTGGTAGGTAAAACACAGCTTGAAAAGAACCGATATTATGTCAAGAGCATTGGTGGTGTAGTTAAGTTTCTGTGTGTGAACGAGTTAGGGCTCCGTGGAACAACAGAAACCCTAAAGCGTGACCACCAGGACACCGATGCTGATGACATTGCTGCAGGTCTCTTTTTTGAAATTGTTTGAATATACCTTAGAGAAGGATGACAAGCTAGCTGATATTGCTAAGGGTATACCTAAAAATGCCAAGTACACCTCTAAGGATATTCAAAACGAGGTAATTGAAACAATGGCAAACATGGTTCTTGGAGAGGTCAGGAAAAGGTATGCAAACGCTGACTCTGCAGGGTTTTGCATGAAAAGTGATGGGACTAGGGACAGGTGTAATGTTGAGAATTTGTCCATAATGATTCGGTTTGTATGTAATTCCATGCCAGAGCATCTGATTGGGTTGCTTGACTTGCATCAACTTGATGCTGAGTACATGTCCACTGAAATATTAAGACATCTTTCTGATGCTGGCTACAGTGCTGACAACATAGTTATCCAGTGTTATGATGGTGCATCGGTGATGAGTGGAGTATGAGGTGGTGTGAAAGAATTGCTTAAAAAGCTTGCTAGATATATTCCATATATTCACTGTTATAACCACCAGTTACACTTAGTGGTTGTGCATTCTATGCAGGGTGAGCCATGTCCCAAAAAGTTTTTCAACCTCTCTAGTTCCTTGTATAACTTCTTCCGTCACCACTATGTGTCAGAAAAGTATGATGCTCCTTGCCTCAAATGACTGCTTGAAATTTGCTGGAAAAGCCATTATGATGTGACAAGGTACATTGTTGAGAATGAAGACCGTCTTCTCACTATCCTGTCAAAGATCTCAGAGGATGATGATGCCACAGTTGATTTGTGCACTGAGGCATCAGGCCTGTTAATTCAAATTAAGAGGCATCATTTCTTTGAGATCGGCAAATTTCTAGTGCGGGTGCTTGGTGTCTTGAAACCAGCAAATGCAATTCTACAGTCTCAGTCTGTGGATATGTGCACTGCTTGTGAGGTTGTTGGTGCATCACTGGAGTCCTTAAAAGACATCCGTAAAGATGATTGCTGGACAGAGCTTTCTCAGGCACCTTCTGGGGATGATTCACATTCTCCAAAGAGAAGGAGAACATTGAGTAAACACCTTGGTGAAATTGTTGTGCTTTCAACTGTGGGTCATACAGATTCTGATGATCCCACCATCACCCCATGTGAGTCTCTGAAACGATCCCTGCTCAACATCCTTGACAGGGCCATTTCAGAAATGGAAAACAGATTTTCCAAGAAGAATGTAGACCTAATGACAGCCATATCCAGTCTTGTACCAAAATCTAGTGCATTTCTAGATTCCACCTTGTGGTGCCCTCTGCATGTGCTTGCTGGCACTGCGGCAGACGATGCGAGTCTGAAAAATGAAATTCTTGTTGCAAAACCAATGTTGGTCAAGAAATGTCAAAATGAAACAGACCTTTCCACTGTGTGTAAACACCTGCAGGAGTGTAAGGAAGCTTTTCCTGTGTTGCATAAATTGTATGTAACAGCCCTGGTAATTGGTATGTCTTCAGCATCATGTGAGTTCCTTCTCCACACTGTCATGAGTCCTAACCCCCTATCGTCGCACCATGTTACATAAAAGAAAGAGGAATTTGGTGATCTTGCCCCATGAGAAATCAATAACAAATACCTTAGACATGGATGAATTTGTTAGAAATTTTGGCATGGGAAACAGGCGACTGATGTTGTAGATAGATAGATGAATATATCTGAGAACTAAGCTCATCCAATGAAAATAAATGTTATTGAGTTGATTATGTTAAAATCTGAATTTATTTTAGGGTAAATCAATCTGCCCTCCACTGACTCAAATCATAGGGTAGCAGCAAACTTAGAAATGCTGCTTCACCACCTCCCAATTTCCCTGCTTCAAATTGTTCTTTATAAATTAGAATAGAATAGAATGCTACTTTATTAATCCCTATGGGGAAAATAATCTTCTGCATTTAACCCATCCAAACACCCCAACACACAGCCATAAACTGGAGAGGCCTGATAGCACAATGGCTTGCATCTGATCTAGACTCTGCCAACCCTCCAGTTGCCAGCTGTCATTTTGCCAGATTTTTGTGCCATCTGGTCAGGGATTCGACCCTGCAACCTTCAGGCTACTATTCCGCTTCTCTAACCTCTGGGCTACCTACTGCCCAAGTTTCCCACATATTATTTCTACCAGCCCACCCTAATATAGCAGGCTAAAACCGGCCCTGTTTGCGCCTGATCAAATTTTCTGCCATTTAGAATTTTTTACAAAGCCTTTAAACGGCAAAATCTTGCCGAAATTGACTATCTGGTTGAATCTGTTTAAAAGTTATATGAGAAAAGTTGATTGGGCAAACAACATAGTTGCTACAATGATATTTAAGAATGTGATCAAATTTCACATAAGAACCTAGAACTCTTGAATGCAATGTCCGATCATTATGAAATCTGATACATGTGATCTCTATATGATTTTGCAGGACCTACAATTTAATCATTCTTTGCCTATAAGTGGCACTATTATAAACAATTGGGAGAAAATGGTCATAACTCCTAATCAAAATATCTGATTAAGTTAAAATTGTACATGCTGTTGGCTGCTTGGCTGCTCTTGCTCGATAGCTTGTGCCTGACATGCACTTCCTGTTTGGGGTGATTTGATTGAGGCTTTAGGCATGTACGGTCACACCGGCGTTGCAATGCTAGAGTGGTTCCTGAAGTGTACGGTCACACCGGTGTGATTACAACACACGTCTATTTACAAATTGCACAACAATAAGCATTTGAGTTGAAGTTTGTTCTTTCTAGGACTGAACACATTTATTTCTCACAAAACACTGCACCACAAACTCCTCAACTTGAGCATTTATTTGTATATGCAAACGTTCACAGTTGCTCAGAAGTAGCAACAGTTTTGAGTCAAAAAAAAAAAAAAAATACTAGCTTGAAAACCAAGCTGTCAAAATGACCAAACTGTGCGCAGGTTGACAGAAAGCTGAATAAAAACACTCTAACAGCAATTACAATTTTCACTGTAGTGGTCCACCGATTCATCGGTCGGCCGATTAATCGGGCCAATATCTGGCATTTTGAGATAATTATACTCTCGAGGCCTGTAACAACGCATTATGTAATAACACCGCATTATGTAATAACTTGACAAAATGCAATACATTTTCACTTCATTTTGTAATAACACCCGCATTTTGTAATAAATTATTACATATTGCCTTAGTCTAAATAGCCACATAAAAGCAGTAACAACATCAGCTTTTTATCATATTTATCTTACAAATACAGCCAAACTCAGGGACAAAAGCTGACCTGGAAAAACTCATTCACCCTTTTATTTCTAGTAGGGTTGACTACTGCAATGGTCTTTTGACACGGCTCCCCAAAAAAGACCATCAAAAGCTTCAGCTTATTCAAAATGCAGCTGCTGGAGTTCTTACAGGGACCAAAAGGTCAGACCACATCACTCCGATTCTTAAGTCACTACACTGGCTTCCTGTCAGCCACAGAATTGAATATAAGGCAATGCTGCTTGTTTATAAATCAATACATGGAGTGGGACCAAATACATTAAAATAAACATTGTTGTTATAACGATTTTTATGAATGAAGACATCCATTTTGGTTGGTTATTACATAAGGCTGTTTATTACAAAATGCAGCAGATTATTACATAATGCGGTGTTATTACATCTCCCCCTTGTGTCAACGTCGCCATTTTATGGGCAGAAGTGGAACAGTGGGAAAGTTGCCAATGGTAGATGTACTTGAGAGAAAACGGTAAGACTTAAATTCCTAGCTTTCAAAGCTCAATATATTTAACTGGCCGCTTTTAATAACATATGCAATGTTTACTGTCTTGTAACGGTAACGTTAGGAAGCCTTCAACCAGCTAAACTAGCTTACAGGGCTCGAAAAACTATTGTATGGCGTCCCCAGCCCAGGAATTCGGAAATCGCCATTCATTTGTCCCATAGGGGCGTCTATTTTTTGAACCAGAAGTCTCGAAAATGCTAACGAAGGGAATGACGACACAACTTCTGAGGCCTATGGCGCTTGCTCATATACATGATCATGCCAGTGCAATGTTTGCCAGCAGTAGAGTCACATTAATAGCCAGCTAGCAGAACTATTCTCAAGTGGGCAAAGCCAGCAGCATCTGCTGTCAGCTGAGGCAGAGGATGAAGACAGGATTGATGAACCTCTCCTCTCATCTCATGTCAACAATCTGCTATCGTAAGCGATTGATTTGATAGTTAAAAGATACCCAACGTTAGTCACAGTCGGTTGCATTTGCTAATGGGATAGCCTCGATTCAACAAGTGGGCTTACATTAAGAGGAGTCCGAAAGCTAGCGTTAACGTTATCAACTTGCCAACAAACGTTTTGGGGAACAAACATCATGGGCTTCTAGCTAATATAACGTTTCTGCACTTGTGTGCGTGTCTCTCTTCCTCTGCGTGTGTGTGTGTGTGTGTTTGTCTGTGCTTCAACACAGCAAGCTAACTTGGCACAGTCATATACAAGACTCGGAAAGAATCGATTTATTGACTAAGGTGTGTCTGACAAAGGCTTCTTATAAATCCTGCTTCCTCCAATTTTGTCGCAACTTTTTTGACTAATTCGCCATTCCGTGTTTTCCTTCCATACATGCATTTTAGGATATTTAACTCCTTTAGTTGCGATATCATGAAGTTGGTCTCCTTGTCCGTCCAGAAATGTGTTTTTTTTCGCCATGATACTAGGGAGGGCAAAACGGAGCTTTAGAATGTCGTCAGCAGTGTATGCTCGTGAGCTCAACAACGCATTTCTCACAGAAAAGGTTGTTTGTCACCTTTTTTTTTTTTTTAGCTCATTACAGTGGTGATAGAAATGCCAATAATTAAGTGGTGCTGTGCTGTTAGCCTTTACTGATCGCCGTACAAGGTTAATGTGAAGTAGCTAGCACAATCGGACAGCACTAACCCATAAAAATGTACTTTGAATGATACTTGCTCAATCGAATGGTAAATCTGAAAAACATTTGATTATAGTCAGCGGCACCAAAATTTTCTTTCACACCCTCAATAAATGGCACAAGTCCCAGTAGAAGATTGAATTAAACCTTTTAAAGTTATTTATTTTCTGACACGTTATCGAGTCCGCTTGGCCACAGTGAGTGAAGCTAGGTGATCTGAGCGTATAGTTTCTTCACAGCACACTTGCAGCAGGACGGTATGTCCAGTCAGATTTCTTAACGGGGCATGGAAAGGGGAGTGGTTACTGTACTTGTGATGCACTAAGTTGATAACATTCTCAACTGGCTGAAAATAGGACGATAAATTTAAAACGCATATTTCTCCAAAAATAAAGAACGGACTCATCGTGTTTCTTCAATGCCTCTTGTGCAAATAGCACATAAAACCGAGAAAGTGTGAAAACCACCATGTTACTCCTTTAAACAAACAAATGGTTTAACAATAGGTTAAATAGCTATACAAGGCTTTTATAACACTGAGGTAAATAAACAGTCAAATCAAGTTTCAAACATTGGCAAAATGTTTTTATAAATCAAAAAATAGTTACTCATATAGTTAAAAATAGTTACTCAAGCTGACTGTGGGTCAAACACTGTAGGTTGCTCACGGAAGTCACCGCTGGTTGTGAATTTCTTGAGGGGAGCTCCTTTCCCAATGCCATAAAGGTGGGAGGTAGTGTCACACCCGGCTATTGCATGGATGAAGAGGATGTGAGTACACACACTGGGACCCAGCTGCTGCTTGACGGCCTTGATGTTCCAGACATGTGGCTTCTTCGTGCTCTTCTTCGGCTTGAAGAAGAGGTCATGTGACTTGAGGTTGGTGTGGTAGATGAGGAAGACGAGCAGATCACAGTGTTTGTTGCGGTGGCAGACTCCACTATTTTTTGCACTATGAGGAGATCAGCATCACCTGGGGCATGGTACATCTGACAGTTCTTCTTCTGTAGGTGAGTAGTTCCTTTATTTTGAGCATCACATCAGCATTGCAAGCCTTCTCTGCAGACACTGATCCCTCCATCAGCTGTGCATAGAGGACAGCAACTTCATCCATATCAGAGTTTCCCGTTCCATCTCCAGCTGGGGTATCTTCCTCTGATGACATCTGTGCATCACACTCTTCTATATCTTCTGACAGCTGAGTGGGAGCCACATCTTCTGCCTCTCCTGGCTGCAGAGGGGGAGCCACATCTTCTGGTTCTCCTGGCTGCTGAAGGGGAGCCACACCAAGTGCATCAGACAGAATCTGGCCATTGAGGACGCCATCGATAAGGAGGTGTGCATGCACAGCCCATGCAATCGCCTTCCCTGTCATCATATGCAACATGGCATTGGCTGCATAGACAAGCTCCATCCACTTCCAGTACCAGCCAAGAGATGCCCAATGGACCCCACAAAACTCATCTCGGTATGGAAGCCCCTAAGTCGCAGGACTATGTTGCTTAAGTTGTGTCCCTCCGGCTCAGCATCGATGATCAGCAGGACCTCCCACCAGAGTGGTTGATCAAAAGTGATGGGGATGGCATCGTGGCAGCAGGCATGCTCACATAGAAACTTCAGTGTGGAGTAGATGCATGTGGCGTCACTGGGGCTCATGTCAATCAGAAAGAAAGAAAGACAAAGGATGATTTCCCTGGGTGAGTGCCATTGTTACATCCCTGTGTATTATCTAGAACATTATTATTATTAAGGGATGTTACTTTTCTGTGTTTTTGGCTGGGTATTGCTGGTTGTTTGTATTCCCCTATACAGGTGGTGATAAACATGTATCCTGTTGCCAGGTGACCTGACTAGGAGGATGCGCGGTGACGAGGATGCCGGTGTCGTCGCTTGGAGACCGGACCAGATGCGGCCGACACCGGCGACCGTTGCGGAGCAATGGTTAGAAGGAGATGCGGGTCTATATAACAGCTGGACGCCGTCATCACATCAGAGCCATCTTTTCGTCTGCTACTGGAAGCCACGCTTGACTTCGCTCTGCTCCGAGACTTATATTCCAACCTTAACAGTTTTAATAGTAGCCCAGAATTAGATTAGACGCACTGTATCCTGCAGTACAGTACTTGACCAGCAGAGGACGCTAACATCGCGTAATCCCTGCGATTGGATCTGGTGGAAAGGACCGGCCTCACGGAGAACTTGGACCGCTGTACTGGCTGCCCGGTGAGGCTCAATTAAATAGCCTTTGTGTCACGGACATTTTAGCTAGGTTGACACTTTTAGCTTATAGGAAATCATTAAGTTGTATATAATAAATAATCATTTTCTCTCTCTAAACATCTGCGCGTTGGTTGCGTTATTGTGTAGATTGGTTGTGGTGGTTTAATGTTACGAACCGTTCCACCCTCTTTGTTATTGCAACACTGAAGGGTATTTCCATTCGTAACAGCCATGCTGTACAAACTGTATCATCCCAGACCATGCTGGCCTTAGTGAGGTAAACAGGATGGCTGTCTTCCATATGAGGTCCAGGTCTGCCGTCGGGTTCTGTGCCGTCATAGTGACAAGCTTGTCAGAAGCGTCAACCTGGCATGTCATTGCAGTTGTTCTACGACTATCTTCCCTGTGGAACAGGATTGGAACTCTCCCCACCATGGATACGTCACTTGGGGTGACCTTTGACACATACTCCTTCACACAATAGTCATGAATGTGCAAATATGTTGTTGAAATATATCAATTTGATGACATGAAATATTTTCTGAGGTAAAAAATTAAGATAATACTTACATGGATCAGATCTTGCTGTGTAAAATGATCTTCCTCCACCACTGATATTGGATGTGTGGTCCACAGTAAATTTATACCTGACAGTTACAGTTGGTAAGAATCAAAGGTTCCTATGAGATTCCATAGGAAATGCATGCGGGTTATTTTTGACCCACTTATGGAAGCTTGGGGTAGTAATACAAAAACTACATTTTCTTAAAAAGTGTAAAAGATAAGTTAAAAATGTAAATGGTCTAATATCAAAAACAAGTTTTTTGAGGAATACCAGAAAACTTGTGGCATCACCGATTTCAGTATTTTTCAACACTTTCCACCACATGGATTTCTTAGGACTTTTGATATGTTAGAAATGACATTTTTGAGACTAGAACAGTTGAGAGAGTTTCTGTTGCAATTTGTGCGGGGTCATGTCGTATAATGCCTGTACTAGTGTGTGAATGGTACCGACCCACTAAATACCCACCTAAATGCTGGGTTTCAAGAGAACAATGGGCATTCCATTAATCTAGGTATTACCCACTAAATCTGATCTGAATGGGGCTTTAATTACATATATTAATAAACATTTAATGACACTACGTTGTCTTCGGTAGGCTACTCACAACTTGTGTCTCCATATCGTCCCTTAGCTAACAAGAACATTGTCGTTACTGTTGGAATGTATGGGCTTCGTATTTAAAGTGACCAATCATACCAGTGAACACATTAGCATAAATCTCCACCTCATCCCGGCCTCACACTGAGAAAAATCAACTGTACTCCGCGTGAGGAGAAAGTTGCTCTTCCCGAGTGAGGAGAAATACTTTGCAAACCAGTAGATTTAGCTCGCGTGCGACTCATTGTTTTACTCTCGGTGTTGAAATTTGTGTGCGTGAAAGTGGTTTTTGCAACTATACACAGCCGCGACCTCATCAGTAATCATCACGATAGCCTTTCATTCAAGTTTCATACCATATCTACCAGTTAGCATTGCCCACTTTCCAAGAGTCCAAGATGGCGCAGCAAGATTAAAACTATCGCAGAATCAATGCCCTTACAGTTTCTAAAACTGTTCAAGTGTTATAGTCTTAACCTGTGCTTAGCAGTAGCTTCTGTTTAGATAGTCATTGAAATAAGGGTGAATTCACACCATACCAGAGTTGGCTGATTGTGGGAAAGATGTTATTGCACTGACCGGAGCTAGTAGCTTCACTAATTAAAAGGCATACATTCTAATGAAGAGGCTTCTTCACCTAGTAGTATCTAGGCTGGAGAAAATAAATATAGTTTCTCCGAGCTGTTATGCTGCATTGTTGTGAGCACCTACGTTTTTTGAGCAGCTGTAAGTGTATAATTCAAGTTAAATCCAGAGGGAAAACTAGAATATTAATACTATATTCGGCAAGTGAGTGTTTTATTAATGGTGAAGTATGTGAAAATGACTCGAAGGACTTGAAAACTTGATTCATTTTGATGTACTGGCTCGAATGTAGCCTACTTATTCATTTTAATAAATCGAACTTCCCAACACTAGTTTCTATAGAGGCGGCTGTGTCTGAAATGTTTCGTAACTATCTGAAACCGACATTCCGAAGTCCACACCCACTTTCCGCAGTGATTGGCCAGGTGTGGAATGGGCAGGGTTTCAGGTGGTCAGAAAATTCAAAACTCAGAACTGGTCACCTATTTCTCTCTTCTTCAAGTTTGATTACTACACTAGTTTCTCCTAGTGGCTTCATTTTTCACCTGTTAATCTTTATGTATCAGTGTTGACTTCATGCATGGATTCTCTTTTGATTACAGGTGGAACTTATAAAATAATATGCATGCAGATTGAAATATTGAAATTTAATTCAAATGATATATGTAATAGGCTATTAAACTAGGATTGTTTCTGCTTAGTTCAAAAACTTTACTTGTTCAGCAGGTCACCGATCTCTTTCATGATGAGACTATGCACTGATTGATTAACTGATTCATTCATTTTCCATTGGCAAGTTCTTTTTGCATCATACAGAAGTGAACACAACATATAAAACCTCAATGTAGTTTATTCAGGCTATTCAAGGCCCCGTACATCAGAACAAGCAGCAATACAACCACACCATTGTCACGGTTCTGCCTACGCCAAGCCGTATTTCCCCGTAGTTTTTGTCCTGTGTTGCGCTCCTTAGTTTTGGTCTTCCTTATTCCTTTTGTATTATTGTTAGCACCTGTCCCTAGTTGTCTTTCCAGTTAGTGTCTGTATATACACTGCTCTTTTTCCTTTGTGTTTCAGCTCTGGATGGCAGACCCCTAGGAAATGGCAAGGTAAATTTTATTAATTGTGCCCTTTCTCTGACTCTAACCGAATCTCATTCCGAGTCTATTCATTTTTATTTAATTTCCTCTCCAGAGTTGCCAGTTGTTTTGGGATACCCCTGGCTTATGACACATAACCCCGTTATTGATTGGGCTAAAGGGGTGATCTTGCAGTGGAATAGTGATTGCCCTGCTAAATCCTCTTCCTCTCAACTAGGTAGTACTATTGCTGTTGTCCAGGAATCTGAGCTGTCTGATGTCCCCAAGGAGTATTGGAATCTTCGGAAAGTCTTCTCTAAGAGTCGGGCAAGTGAGTTACCTCCTCATCTGCCGTTTGATTGTGCCATAGACTGATTGCCTGGTATTATTCCTCCTAGGGGGAGAATCTTCTCCCTCTCTTCACCAGAGACTAAAGCTATGGAGGAATACATCAGTGAATCGCTCGTGACTGGACACATTCGTCCCTCACCAGCTGGTGCTGGGTTTTTTTCTGTCAAAAAAAAGGATGGTACCCTCCGACCTTGCATAGACTATAGGGAACTTAACAAAGTGGCGATTAAGAATCGCTATCCCCTTCCTCTCATGAACACCGCATTTGAGTCTCTGCAAAATGCCCGCTTCTTTACTAAATTAGACCTTCGAAAAGCTTACCATTTGGTCAGAATTAAGGAGGGAGATGAGTGTAAGACGGCGTTCAACACCCCTACGGGTCACTACGAGTACACCGTCATGCCCTTTGGACTCACTAACGCTCCTGCTGTGTTTCAAGCGTTAATCGCCAATGCCTTGAATTTATATGTCTATGTATATCTCGATGATATTTTTATTTTCTCCAAAACCTACTCTGACCATGTATCTCATGTAAGAACAGTGCTTGAATGTCTGTTGGCTAACAATTTGTATGTCAAAGCCGAAAAATGTGAATTTCATGTTTCCCAGACTTCCTTTCTAGGGTTTATCATTTCTGAGGGTAGACTTTTGATGTACCCTAAGAAAGTTCGGGCAGTGGTGGATTGGCCTACCCCCGCTTCTGTCAAGCAAGTATAACAATTTTTAGGTTTTGCTAATTTTTATCGCAGATTCATACGTAATTTCAGTTCTCTTGTCAGTCCTTTAACCGCACTCACTAAACTCTCCTGCTCTCAGTTCAATTGGTCTAATGAAGCTGATTCAGCATTCAACAAACTCAAGGCCAAATTCACCACTGCCCCTATTCTGTGTCATCCTGATCCCAAACTCCCTTTCATTGTTGAGGTTGACGCTTCTGATACTGGTGTGGGAGGTGTGCTATCACAAAGATCTCATACTGACAATAAGGTTCACCCTTGTGCATTTTTTTTGAAACGCTTGAGTTCAGCGGAGCGAAATTATGATGTTGGTCACCGGGAGCTATTGGCTATTAAACTCGCTCTGGAGGAATGGCGACATTGGTTAGAGGGCTCTGACTTACCGTTCATTGTCCTTACTGACCATAAAAATCCTGAATACATTCGCGCGGCTAAAAGATTAAACGCTAGACAAGCTAGATGGTCTTTGTTTTTTACAAGATTTAACTTCACTATTTGTTTTCGTCCAGGTTCTAAGAACGGTAAGCCAGACGCTCTTTCCCGCATGTTTGATGCCTCTCCGGGAGCTAAGTTTCCCGATCCCATTATCCCATCCTCTTACATGGTTGCTCCTGTCCTATGGGACATAGAGTCTACTGTTAAGCAGGCGCAGGCATCGGATTCGGACCCTAGATCGCCGCCTCATAATACTCTTTATGTTCCCTCATCTGTCAGATCACAGGTAATTCAGTGGGGACATGCGGGCCTGCTTACTTGTCACCCAGGAGTACAACGCACAGTCGAATTCTTGCGGCGTAATTTCTGGAGGCCCGCTATGGAGAAAGCCGTTCGTTCTTTTATTTCAGCCTGTACTGTCTGCAATACTAATAAATCGTCTAATCTCCCTTCTGCAGGTCTATTGCGTCCTCTTGCGTCCTCTTCCGGTTCCTCATCGCCCATGGTCTCATATCTCGCTTGATTTTATCACTGGTCTCCCGTCCTCTAAGAGGAATACTATCATTTTGGTCATTGTTGATAGATTTTCTAAAGCTGCTCGATTTGTCGCCCTGCCCAAACTCCCCTCCGCCTCCGAAACTGCGGAATTAATGATTGATAATGTTTTCAAGATTCACGGTATCCCTATGGATGCTGTGTCTGACCAAGGTCCCCAATTCTCGGCTAAGTTCTGGAAGGCATTCTGCTCTTCCCTGGGGGCTTCAGTGAGTCTCTCCTCGGGTTTCCACCCGCAAACTAACGGCCAAATGGAGAGACTCAATCAGGACATAGAATCCATGCTACGTTGTGTTGTTTTGGGTAACCCAACTACGTGGGCTAAATTTTTACCATGGTGTGAGTATGCCCACAACTCCTTGATCTGTTCCGCTACTGGTCTTTCCCCTTTTCAGTGTCAATTTGGCTTTCAACTCCCTCCAGAACAGGAACCCAATTCTGATGTCCCCTCCGCACTCTCGTTCATCAAATGCTGTCGCAAGATCTAGAGAAGAGCCCGTTTTGCACTCATCCGCACCGCCAAACGTAATCAGGTTCAGGCCAATCGTCACCGTCGTCCCTTTCCACTCATGCACCCTGGTCGAAAGGTTTGCTTGTCCACTCACAATCTCCCCCTTTGCACTCTGTCCCGTAAATTGACACCCCGGTTTATCGGTCCCTTTAAGATTGCACATCGCATTAACCCAGTCACTTATCGCCTAGCACTCCCTCGTTCCCTTCGCATACATCCCACCTTTCACGTTTCACGCCTCAAGCCCTTCGTCACCAGTCCCTTGCACTCCTTAGTTTTGGTCTTCCTTATTCCTTTTGTATTATTGTTAGCACCTGTCCCTAGTTGTCTTTCCAGTTAGTGTTTGTATATATACTTCTCTTTTTCCTTTGTTCCCCGCTCGGTCTTTTGTTTTTGCTCAAGCTCCTAGCCCCTCGTGTTCCCTTGACTGTTTACTGATCCCTCGACTTCGCTCTCATTGTCCTCTGTTTCTGGTTTGTGCTAGTTTGTGTTTATTACTTGCTTGTTTTCTATTTTTTTATCCTTATCATAGTGTGTTGTTATTTTTGTCTTTGTGTTTAGTTCGTGTTTCATTCCGGTTTGTTGTTTTACGTTTCTCTGTACATATCATGAGTCAGTGGTCATACACAATATCTAATCAGCAAACAAACCAGAAGGGCTTGACAGGAATTGGAATCAAACAAAAATATGGTCGAATACACAAAGTCAAATGAAGCAATCACTATACACAACACACCAATCACGAGTTTGAAGAGCTAGTCTCCATGGGTCGGTGGCAAATGGCACATTTTTCAAGCTGAGTAACCAGAGATGGAAACAGCCAATCCGACAATGAACCGGAAAGCAAAAACACACACTGATTACATGTGAACAGAGACAAATGTAAACAGACTTACAACAGGGTCGTAACAGTACATCAGTTAAGTCTGCTGATGATACAAAACTGGGAGGTTCAGATAATAGTTTGGAATATACTAAATTAATCCAAGAATATTTAAACAGAATTCAGAAGTGGGCGGAAATCTTGGATATTAAATTCAGTATAACTAAATGTCAGGTCCTGCATGTAGGAAATGAAAACAGAAGGCAATACTACATTATGGGAGGAGCGAAACTGAAATGTGCTCAATTTGAAAAAGACTTGGGAATAATAGTTGATAAGTCTTTCTGGTTCTAGGCACTGTGCCAAAGCAGTAAAAAAAAGGCCATCAGGATGCTGAGATATATAGAAAAAAGGTATTTGGTATATATCCAAGGAAGTTATACATATCTTATACAATACCTTTGTCAGACCACGCTTAAGAGCATTGTGTACAGTTCTGGTGACCGTACCACAAGAAAGATACAGAGGCTCTGGGAGACCTTCAGAGAAGGGCAACCAAATTGGTTCCTGGTATGAAAGACAAGTTAGGAGACTTAAAATGCTTGATCTCTTCAAGCTTAGCAAAATGAGACTCTGAGGCGATTTGATTGAGGCTTCAAAATTCATAATTAGTATTATGAGGGGGTATACATGGAAATTACTTATGGTAAATTCCATACAGATATTTTGAAGTTTTTTTTCACACAGAAAGCAGTCACTGTGCAATAGCTTGCCCGGTCATGTAGCAGTGGCAGAAACTCTGGTGGTTTTCAATACCAGGCTTGATACAGTGCTTGATACTATCTAGTTTGTTAATATACTGAGCACTAGGTACACTTTAGTGGTCGGAAAATGGTGAGCATTTTTGGGCTGAATGGTCGGTTATCATTTTCATCATGTTGTGTTATGTTATGCTTTTAATGTTCAGTTATTTAATTTGTGCTATTTTGATAACTCAGCTTTAAGAATTTAACCATGACCTACCCAATTCATGTCATATTCTAGTGACAGCAGACAATTCTCATGCTTCAGATTGAAACATCATCAACTCTACCTTTTCTCACTACAGCGCAAACAAAAAATTACATTTAGTAAACAAGATAGAAGATTTTTCATGATGACTGTTTTTTTTTCCAGAAAAGTCAGCTGTATTCTACTGGCAAAAATATATTAATACTTTCAAACCTTATAGAAGAATGCTTGTAGATGTAAATTATTATGCAGTAATCTTGCATTGCAGGAACTAAAACCAGTCCAATTACTCTCTTTTATAGGAAATTTACAAAAGTACTTGAAATACTATGAAAACAATAATAAATTTGCTATATCTTAGAAATAAATGACTGAAGTGCATTTTTTGACTTAAACATTCCCACTGCCCTGCCTGTACCCTATCCTTCTTTATACTGCATTGCTCTTTCTGCAGATAAAATCCCTGTGACACATTCACATTTGCATGTTCCATAGCAGCTTCCCTTTAAAAGTTAAAAGGTATGAAGAAATAAGTCTACCCAATATTCCCTTTGGATGAAGGCAACAGGAGACAACTGTCTGCCTGGAGGATACTTAAGCCAGTCTTTCATGACGGCTGATTGAAGACTGTGGAGGCCACTCTCAGAATTTCTAACCAGCCAATGACTCACTGCACAAGATCTGAGGCTGCGTCAGGATGATGTAAATTTATTCTGAAGTGCTTCATCCTATTTAGCTGCCGTTTAGGCCTTTGAAATAGGTCCGGCATTCCATTGTCAGTATCGGAAGCATTTTTTCTCCTACTTTAAATCCACTGTCAGTACAGCTCCTTTAAAAAAAATAGTTTTTTTTTTATGGCACTGCAGAGATCTTGCCACAGTCTGCGTAGGAGCGATTCATGGGCTGAAAGGCTCTATATCACCTCAGAAACCACACTTATCAAATCAAGAGGCCAAAGTGTTTGCCCTGTTGAACAAATGGGACTGAGACAGGGGGAGTCTGAACTGCACTTCTGGTCTTGTTCACTGCTATCAATTCTGACCAAAAAAATAATACATTTGTAAGTAACACATTCACATTCACTTGACCTTCCCGAATACTTTTAAAACAAATTTGCACCAATATACAAATATGATTTTAATTATTCAGATACAAAGACTGTCGAGTGAGGAAATAAATCAACAGCATATGAAATAAATACTTAATGTGATGCCAGAGTTCAGAAACACTGACCAGACAGTCACTGCTTGGTGGACATTATTTCTAATGCATAACCTGTTGCAATCACCTATTACCCTGTTCTGCATCACATTTTAATGCCAAAGATTAGTTTTCTTTTTGTCAAGCACTGTGTTGATGTGGCTGCATTTGAGAATTACTTGAGTTCGAGCCAGCTTCAAATGATCCTTAAATAATACACAAAGTATCTAAATAAGCCTACAAAGTATAATGATTGCAGATATTGTTTTGATTTTCTTGTCATAAATATGTTTATTGATTAAATGCGATTGGGGAAATTTAAAATCCACTGATACCCTAATCTAGGCAAAAAATCTATGGGTCTTACCTCCTCCGAAGAGACAAACCAGATGACACAGGACACCATATCAGAGGTCGGAGACCCTGTTTCCCAACATGCCTAACATTTCCCATTACTTTAAGTTTGAATGTAATCTTTAGGTTGGCCAGTCCTTGCCATAAATTATTCTGACCCCCCTTCCATTCTCTCTAAGGCTGCATTCACACCAGATCAGGCAATGTGGCACCTTGCCGCAGGGTTGTGCGGTGGTGTGGGCGTGTCACTACATGGCCCATTTGTGTGACGTCAGGTTGTGAACTTTAACCGCCCCCCCCCTCCATTTCCTGTCCGCTAACTCAAAAAAAAAAAGGACACAAACGCAAACTGAAGGAAGCTTCTTGCTATCGTTACTTTGCAGCGTAGCAGCGTAGACTGCCAGCCAGACGCAGACGGCGAAGCTGAGTACATTGGGATGGCAGGTATGCCATCCCGCCAAGTTACGCCTTGGCGGGGGCATGCCCCATACCTATACAGCACCGAGAGTTTGGCACTTTTCAGGGTTCCCCACAGAAATAACCACAACAGCCACAGACACTCAGCCCTTAAAAACATTAAATTCTGTACATTCTGACCCCATTTCAACAGACAGATTTCATAAACAACTTCACATGTCCACACAATAAAGCCCCAAACTAAGGGGATTTTGCGTTTTCTCCTTCTTCTTCTTCTTCTTCTTCTTCTTCTTCTTCTTCTCATTCTTCTTCTCATTCTTATTTTTCCTGCCGCCTATCCCACTAATAACATGTCTGCCCATTGGACATTTCACCGACACCCGCCAAATCTTCACGTACACCACCCAATGAAAAACTCGCATACACACGCAAAATACCCATATCTATTTACTCTGAAACTTTCCCAGTACAAACAGCTAGTCCGTCGGTGGCCTAGTGGGTAAGGTTACAGTCTTGGGAACACGGGATCCTAGGTTCAAGCCCACCTAGGAACGCGTTTCTTTAACCTGCTTTTACCCTCACTAATACACACGCAAAATACCCATATCTTTTTACTCTGAAACTTTTTCAATGCAAACAGCTAGTCCGCCGGTGGTCTAGTGGCTAAGGTTATAGTCTTGGGAACACAGGGTCGTCGGTTCAAGCCCAGCTAGGAACGCGTTTCTTTAACCTGCTTTTACCCTCACTAATAATTGTCTACTACTTCTCAATTATTGCTTTTCACCATATCTACCAGCCGTTCCCCGACGTACCGTCTGCACGTTCAATTGTTAACCGGCTACAATATTGGAAAGCCATATGGATTCAACGGGAGCTCTTCTGTGCTTACTCGCCTGTGTTCTTCTTTAAAACCACGGACAGGTTTGCTAATGATACTTCACACATTGCACAGCTATGTCATGGTGCTGCCCTAACAAAGTGACAGACTAATAAACCTCCGCTTGAAGGATCGAATCCCGCCTCGCCCTCAGGCAGATAATTCCCTCTTTTACACTAACGTTCTCTTACGCTTATATTTGCTTTACCAAAACTCACTCATGGCCACCCATATGCATTTCATGACGGCAAATGTATTCCTTTTATTAAAAAGTTACACCACTTCACCGCTGTGCCATTTCTACTAACTACATTTCTTCACTTGGCTACCGTACAAAACCTTCTTATCAGCAAACGCCACGTTTCTACATCCATGTTACCTCGCCCCCTTCTCTATCTAGCCACATACAAACAATTACTACGTATGTACGTTCTGCAACTCCCCATTAAAATATTACATTTAAAATTATGATTCACTCTCAATTATAACTACTAGTACTGAACATGAAAAAAACACAGCAGTGCAATAGATTTCATATGTTACTTAACCCTCCACTTTAACAGCTAACAGTTTATAGCGACTGTTATATATACCGTTCGATAAGGAATATAAGCTCGCTCATGGTCACTCCATTTACTTCGCACTATACTCCGTGATCATGTCAACCTTCACCTACATGCCCATTCTGCTAAAAACATATTGTTTCAACTACGCAATTTCATAATTTCGTCCTCATTACTCTCAAACTCTTGTTATTTTCTCATATGCAAAGCCTGCTGGGACATATGCGTCTGCTCCTATTCTCCACTATCATGTTTTCCGGTTCTAGTTTAGCAAAACAGCGAAGAGGATTCCTACCTGCAGATAAGCCTATCAAAATTCCTTAAAAACCTTACAAACACTAAAAGTGCATCTCCACGAAATAACAGACAACGGAGCAGGACAGAAGGCTACACAAGTTGCGACCTAGGGAGTTATAATTCTACGGGCTTGCTGATTCTTTTGTCAGTCAAGGCTCGTTGGATGGACGTCAAATCCGTGAGTACATACACTGGCCATATTTCATCTGCGTTTCTCATACGTTTATGCTTACGCCACCGCACGCTTTCTGACAGCCACTGTTTTACATATATAGCAAACCCAAACTGCTGAACGGTACACGCTCATCAGACTGTACAAATTCACACAACGATAGCCATAATCCACAACCGTTTCTTACAGGGTCACTTCGCATTTCTCACTCTCATAATAAAACGCTTTGCAAAAAGAAATGATATCTCATAAAAAACACGTTTTCAACGTACAAAAATGCCAAGTTACTCAAAAGTACTGATATCAAAATGACGCCAAGTTACGGTACTACGAACAATATAGGCTATCTTGCCTTACCGAAATGACATAAGATGTATTTCAAACCAATGCTACCCAATGTTTCCTCAATTCTTTCAAGTCACTTGGCCCTGTGTGTATAAGCATGCACTACATGGACAGGCCAAACATATGTGTGGATGGCTCTCTCACAGTCAAGATTGATTGAATAGGCGTGTATATGTCCAATTTGTATTGGTATGTATGTAGTTCGCTGCCCAGCCTTTCTGTTGCGTGAATGATAGCATGTTTCCTGGTATAAGTGTGTGTTCGTAAATGTGAATGTAACATGCTGGGAGGGAAATGTCCCCATGGGGATAAAGAAGTTCTCTATGTATGTATGTATGTATGTACAATATGTATTGTACATGCAGTATTTATTGTACGTAGCAAATATACAATAACTTGCACATGTACTCAAATTCAGTTTAGAAGCATGTGCAAGTTATTGTATATTTGCTACGTACAATAAATACTGCATGTACAATACATATTGTACATACATACATACATACATAGAGAACTTCTTTATCCCCATGGGGACATTTCCCTCCCAGCATGTTACATTCACATTTACGAACACACACTTATACCAGGAAACATGCTATCATTCACGCAACAGAAAGGCTGGGCAGCGAACTACATACATACCAATACAAATTGGACATATACACGCCTATTCAATCAATCTTGACTGTGAGAGAGCCATCCACACATATGTTTGGCCTGTCCATGTAGTGCATGCTTATACACACAGGGCCAAGTGACTTGAAAGAATTGAGGAAACATTGGGTAGCATTGGTTTGAAATACATCTTATGTCATTTCGGTAAGGCAAGATAGCCTATATTGTTCGTAGTACCGTAACTTGGCGTCATTTTGATATCAGTACTTTTGAGTAACTTGGCATTTTTGTACGTTGAAAACGTGTTTTTTATGAGATGAAATAAACCAAGCGAGGATACAACTGGGAGAGTATCATCGTTTGGTTCATGAACTCCATAGTGCTAGGTACAATAAACTAACATGCAAGAACTGCTAAATAGTGAATCTTTTATACAGCTTAATTCCGACGTTCGGAATTGATATTTAGCTAGTAATTATTGTTTCGGTACTCGTCCCATTACGCGGTACTGTCAAATCAGGATGACGATCATAAAATCAAATCTTAGGAAATGAATCACGTCAGTAATTCATCTGACAGTTGCTCAGTAAACAGCGGAATGCTACAGGGTAATTTAAACAACTTATGTGATTGGCCACTGCAGCATGATGTCGGGTTGCATTCTGGCAAAAATTGATTCTGGTTCTACTTTCTTGCCGCAGGCCGCTGCGTTTTTTTTCGGCACCCCATGTGGTCCCCACTGTCGCAGCCTAAATGCACTACCCCCATTCAAATGAATGGGAAGACTGCTGTTTTTGCTGCATTGCCTGATCTGGTGTGAATCCAGCCTAACTCGACATCACCCAATCAGGGCAAACAAGCCATGCTGGGTAAGGTATTTATGATGGCCACAGGAAAAAGTTTGTTGTGTTGCGTTTTGTTTTGGAGCCTAGAAGAAGAAGAGTTTTCCTCTTTTTATTTTGGTGGTGGTTCCTTGGTTGTGTTTTTAGCTGGTTTCCTTTCATCCTGTGGCGCTTATACTGGAAGTGGGTGATACTTTGGCAAAGTCTGGCTTATCCGTCGCTCTCTCTCTCTCTCTCTCTCCCTCTCTCTCTCTTCTGGTATTTCTTGTTCATTTGTTTAATGTTTTGTTGTATGTCTTCTGTTTTGTAATTTAGAAGTAGTGAGCCTGCATTCAATAAAGAATGTATGTTTTCAATTAATTATAATTGACTGATACTTATTGAATTCAATTATTTAATCTTAAAACCTGGTATAGAGCTTGTTTTGACTTGTTGGTTGATTCCACCAGTGCACTGTAGACTCACCTATCAATGAATTTGGTGATTTAATTGATAATTCTACCTTTAAACATAATTATTAAATTAAATCTAATAAAATGTATTTTACATGTAGGTTAAGTGAGGGGTTCTAGCATGCAATATCGCTTGGTTCAGTATTCCGAGTGCTGAACATTTTAACAAGGGCATTGACTTTTGGAACCACTGGATTCAGAAAATAAACATATTCTTAATTAATCCTTGCTTGTCCGACAGTTTGTATTTCTAAATTATATCTGTTTTGTTATAGGGGTAAGGGAAAATGCAACGTATTACAAGCACTAAAATGCACTAAAATGTGCAAAACAAGCAAAACACAAAATAGAAAAAGTAGTAGAAACCTCTTAAACCCCACTTAATACCCAAGCCTTTTTATAAGATTCTCCCCATTATCTCCAAAATTATATACAGTACAGATAGGGTTCAAAGTTTGAAATTAAGAGAACATTTTTACCAAAATGACCAGATCCCCAGATCTTACGGGAGTCTCACTCCATGTGCATACATTCTGAAAAACAACAAAGAAATATAAAAATGATTTTGTATTTCCTTTATTCTGTAGTGTTTGCTTGTACTTCTGATACTGGACGAAACCATATTTATTTTACCAAAAATACCTCTGGATGTATACAACACCAGGATAAAAGTTAGTGGATTGAACATAGCACTAGAATTAGACGTGCGTTTTCCAATAAGTGGGCCAAAATGTCCCCAAAACCTCTCCAAATAGAACCAAATATTGTGTATATAATTCTACCCAGCCATATTACACTTACATATGCTAATTCCATTAAGGGTGGTACCCTCTGGAACCCCACAAAACAAATATTCTTTTTTTCAACCCATTCTCTCTTGACTAAGCTCTGTATTTTAGTAAAATGGTGTCCTTTTGAATAGTTTCTATGTACAAAATGTGTTCATAATAGTTTTTTATCGAACAAAAATATATCAAAAAAATAAAATAAATAAATTTAGATAGAAACATCAAGCCACTTTGTTTTACCTTGCTGTATGCCCTGACCTGCACTCATTTGTCAGGCTCGCTGTAAATCAGGCTTATGTAAAATATTGTGTAAGTCGCTTTGGATAAGAGCATCTGTTAAATGCCTGTACTGTTTAATGTTATGCTTGTAAAGTAGTAAGCACACTGCTGTAATTTGCATATGGATTAAATGAGGCACAGCGTCCCAGCACCCCTTTTATTAGTTATCAAAGCTTACAAAGGAATTTCACAGCTCACAGTTGATAATGTGTGAGCTGTAAGGAGCAACTTTGACTGTTCTGGAACTCTCACAGTTTCACTGCAGCAGTCTGATGGAGTCACAAATATAAAGGATATAAATGGTGTTGGGGTCTAAGGGACAGCAGCTGATCCTCTTGAACACCAAAGCTACAAGCAATACCAGCTGGAGGGGTCAAAAGGGCTCAGCAAGACTGACCCCTGGACTGGAAACAGCCACTCTGCAACATGCCAGCAGTGATGCAGCATGCCTGCATGGTATCCCTGTGTCAAAACACCTCAACACTGGGATATAATATGGACTGTAATGAAGTACTCCATGATTGTATAGAAGGGAAAAGGAAGTTGAAGAATGATGTATGAACATAGAACTGAATGTGAAAGAAGGAATTACCAGATTCATTGGGATAGGAATAAAAGTGGGGATGTAGATGAAGGTATGGATTATGAAAGAGGGGTTTTTACACAAGTGTCTGGATCACAAAAATAATCATTACCTAGACCTGCCTTAGAAAAGTATCTAGAAGAGAATAGTTAAGATCATGAGATTGCACGCTAATAATAAAGATTATTACTATCACTGTATCGGGGAGAATACAGTCAGCAGTTTCCCTATTCTTGGATAGGGTGTTGATGCCTATTCAGGTCCAGGGGCCTCATTACAGAAACTTCCTAAGTCTGAAATCCTATCCTATCTCAGTTTAGGATGACATTTAGGATTTTCGGTATTACAGAAACATGTTTCCTAACTGCATTTAGGAAGAAATCCTATCTTATCTTAGGATAGGAATTTAGCTATTACAGAACCGTCTTAACTGAAGAATTTCCTAAGTTAGGAATCCTAAGTTAGGATGGCATAGACCCTGTCCTAAATTCAAAATAACTGCCAAAAATTGCAGCACCACTGTTGTTAGGTCTGTATGGCAATGACAATGAAGATGGGGAACAACATGAACACTGAAATATTATGTTTGAAAGGCTACTCAAACCGTACGATGACACTTTATATTCCCCAGACCAGGTATTAATGGATATATATCGACTGCCAAGATGATTCATTTTGAATTTGATCGACGTGCTACATCCGGCTCTGGAGAGGCCTACAAGGAGGCATGGGGCTCTGCCAGTGGTTGTACAGATCACAAATGCACTTCGTTTTTTTTCTAAGGGTAACTTCCAGACTGAGATTGCAGATCTGTCTTTAATATCACAGCCTTGCATCTCACGCAACCTCACAGAGGTTACCCAAGCTGTCTGTACTCGTGCTGCAATATATACGTTTCCCACAAGGAGATGATGTACTACAAATTAAGGAGGAGTTTTTCAGACAGAGCAGGATGCCAGAGGTAATTGGGCTTGTTGATGGTTGATGATTGTTTGCTCTTTCCGATTAAAGCACCAAGTGGACCTGATGAGCCAGCTTTTGTTTGCCGTAAAGGCTTTCATGCGATTAATGTGCAGGCCATCGGGGACCAAAACATGGTCACACGGCATTTGGTGGCAAAGTGGCCTGGATCCACCCATGATTCGTTTGTCTTCAACACCAGGTAGGTCCTATAGACTCGAATAGGAAATATTGCTTAACCTGCTTAGATAGCATCATGACATTCTTAGGACACAGCATGCATGCACTGCATGCACTCAAGAGTCTTTACTTGCAGAGCCAGATTAATGCTTTGTGTGTTACCCTGTTTACAGTGATATCAACACTTACCTAAGTGAGGGTAGGGCAAGTGGCTGGCTTTTGGGGGATTCAGGATACCCTCTGAAACCCTATCTGATGACACCAGTCAGTAATGAGCAGACAGAAGCAGAGAGGAAATATAATGTGGCTCATAAGAAGTGCCGTAGCAGACAGGAGAGGCTGTATGGCATCTGGAAAGGAAGGTCAGGCAAATACTGATGACACATCGCTACTTGTGGTGTGGTCTTAATTGTAGAAGAGGGGACTTCTGAGAAGGTGTGCATACTGCCTCTAAAGAAGAGGGTATAGTGCCCTATACATTGCAATAGTGATTAAGCTAATAAGTCAGTATAAGGCCCAGAAAAAGGAGTATAAAGAGTATACTCCCTTTTCTGGGCCTTATACTGACTTATTAGCTTAATTACTATTGCAATGTATAGGGCACTATACCCTCTTCTTTAGAGTACAAAAAAGTTTTATCTCCAGTTACTTAGAATCTCGATAGTTAGGCTATAATCGCTGCTAGACGCTCAAGAGAGGAGTGTGTATCAACACAGGTTTACATGAACTGAATTACATGCCCATGTATTGCAATGATGATGATGATGATGATACTAACAGGGCATGTTTTATCAGCGTCTAGCAGCGATTATAGCCTAACTATCGAGATTCTAAGTAACTGGAGATAAAACTTTTTTGTACTCCACATAGATCATAAACCCTTGAATATAAAAACGACTCATTGAAATCGGTTGAGAAATGTAAACGTTACAGTGCTTTTTATCCAGAAAAACCGCAGCTCCCCCATTTACTTCTATTTGTTTTCAGGCCAGTCTTGCCTGGCCCAATATGATGGCAATGTTGATGTATCGCAGCAACGGGCCAAAGCAGTCTATGAGTAAATCTGAGTAAAATACAGACTTTGCTTATCCCGTGCGAATGCGCCGCACGAAACACAGACGTGGGGGGGTAATTTTTAAATCAAATATGGTCCCCAGGTAATACTAGTCCCATGCGAATAGGGCTTTAAAGGGACCTCTGAGTACTAAGCCAGACATAAAAAATATAAAAATAAAATCCCTCGCAAGAAAAACAAGGCCTAAGGGGGGGAGGGTAGCAAAAGGGGACCAGGGCTCTGAGGCGCAGGTATGCTGCTCAACACCACGGGGTATATACCAGGTTTGGGGTATTTGATCTGTGGCCCCTGTCTAACTAATAACTAAATTAATTATAAGCTTCCACTGCTGCGCAATGAAAAACCTGAAATTATACTGGGTGTGCAGCAGGATAGGTAAGACATCATTGCAGCTCGTAGAAAGCTGTAAACTAAAGCCGTGTTTCCACCGTAGGAACTTTACCCCGGAACTGGGAACCTTTTGAGGAACTCAGTGCGTTTCGACCGCAGGAACTAGGGTCTAAATTTAGTTCCGGGGGCTTTATTTTACCCCCAAAAAAGTTCCTGCTCGGGGGGTAGTACTTTCCAAAAGTACCGGAACCTTTGGGGTGGGGCGCAAGCGCTGAAAATTTCTGATTGGTCGACTACTGTTTTATTTCAACCGCCATGTTTAAAAATATGCAGCCGCAAACCGATTTATTTTCATAATAACTTCAAATCAAACTTCTATGTTATGTGGCGCAGTAGCCTAGTTTTGGTTATAGCCTGCCAACGTCTTGGAATTATAACGTGTGCTCTTCTGTTCTTTTCTTGCTTTAGTATTTGTTTTATAAAATGCTAAGCATTCGTGCTGGGACAGCATATTACGTACCAAAACATTCAAACGGATTAATTCGGTTGCTGAATATTTTCTTCCGGATTTTCTTTGTTAGCCCGTTGTAATTGACTCTAAACGTTTGATACAGTTATGTGAGGTATGCGGTAGTTCTGCGTAATTCACATTGGTGATACAGTAAAAGCAAACTGGAAATCACCTTCCGCACTTTTTGTCAGGGTAAAATAACAGGTTAATTATAGTAATCGTCCCTTTAGCTTTTTCAGACTGCCATAATTTTACTCTGCCATTCTTCAATTCCACAAAAAGACCAGGAAGACTATGGACTAATTTATGGTGCATGGTTCGCATCTGGATGGCACACTTCGCTGCTCGGCTAGCAGTAACTTCGAAGGAAAGCAAACGGTGGCTGTACCACTGCTAATTTAAATTTTCACGCAAATCCGAGTTTTCGTTCTATTCTTGTCATTTTGCGACTAGCCTATATGGAATTGACGATGAGAAAGTAATCAAACAGCAAATTGTTTACAACGTGTGCATGTTTTCTGCTGTTATTGCCAGTTATATTGGAAATGTAAATGCATTCTGTCGCCTCGGATGTCAAGACATGAAAGTGAATGTTCGCATAAAAACATAATGAATGTGTTTGAGAGGATATATAAAACAGTTACAATCTGACTATTGGCCTGTTATATCCTATTTGTTGCATAACAACGGTCCAAGTTCAACTACCAACAACAGTTTTGCTGTCGGTAAAATATGCCCAAACGGCTGCAGAAGAATATTTCAATTCCAGGTGATTAAATCGATAAAAATCAATAAATACAAAAGTAACCATATATAGTCATTGTTGGTAACCCGTTGTATATAAGTGGAATAAACCCCTCCGGGCTGTCCCGGTTATTAGAAAATAATGTAGGCTACTTCGGTGGTAGTATGGGGTTACAGAAGAAATCATAGGACAGATGGACCGACAACAACGTTGCTTCTTCATACGTCAGTGGGCTAATTTGCCTAATCTTCCCGGGACCTTAGACCGCGGTGGAAACGCAGACAACAATGGGCTGAAGGAACCTTTTAGTTCCTTGAAAAGTAGTTCCTGGGACTAAAAGTTCCGGGTACTTTTGGTGGAAACGCGGCTTCAGGTCAAAATATAAATCAGCTGGAAAAAGACAAGAATGTAAGGTTACTGTAACATTTGGGGTTTCCGTTGAGGGGCAAAAGTCACAATAGGTTGATCTTAGAGAGGGTCAATTAATTTCAGGTAGTAGTGCAGCGAGTTCAAATTACAGATATGCGGGTGTAATAGGAACAGATATGTGGGAGTAATAGCAACAGCGGCACGTGTGTGTGTGTTAATTCTTACCTTGCTGTGTTTCACTCATGACTGTGTGTAGGGTGATTTAATTTTGCAACTCTGACTTTTGCCATGATTCACAAACGGGTGCAGTGTAATTGATTTCCCTCACGTATTGGTTTATGGGATAGAGAGAGGCCGTCTGCTTTGTTATTACCTGTTTCCTAGACAACCCGCTAATTGCATATCCTCCCCAAGTGTGGACTACGGCATAACAACCCGACTTCTAAGAAAAAACGCAGTTTGGATTCGGCTTCAGCATGGGAGAGCTCTGATCTGCTGCCTCGGTACGCTCGCATCAGCTACTTCAATTCGGTTCCGGTTTCTCCTCTTCTCTCATATAGATACTAGGGTCGATTCAACATTGGTAGGAACATTCCTAGTATTTACGCTTTGCCACTGTTTGCCTTTAATGGGCCTCAGCGGTGTTTAGCATATCTTACCGTCGTATAATATACACGAGTTTGCTATTGCTCACACCCGTGCTGAATGTCCGATGGTATGTAAATCCGACTGCTTTTATGGATTTTATTTATTACTTGCTGTGGCTGCCTTTTTTAGCTTGTATTTTTAAAAATGAAATACTTTGTATCCTATGATATTTATCTAAAGCTTACTAGTAGATCTTCTGCTCTCCCCCAATGGCGTTTAAGGCATTGTATCTATGATCTGTAGGAAGTGTGCAGCTGGTCCAAAAGTAATTTATTATTGTATTCCTGTGCAGTTGATCAGTTTGAAAGAGCAATGTATTGCTAATGTCCATGTCTTGTCTTTTATATTTGTGGTCACTGTTGCACCCAGACCCTCAGCCCTAGCTTCCTATTGTAAGAACTTGTGTGCTTGGTTTTAATGTTTTCAACAATAGAGGGCACCCGGCTCCACAACGGGAGTGGCGTAGTCGGACTACACAAGCGCCCCCTAGTGGTTGATTCTCACTCACACCACCATAGTGGCTACAGTAGCTTTTTTTTTAGGTCGTTTACAGAGCACTGGAATGTCTAATTGAGAATTTTTTGCTGTTTGTAAAGTAAGAAGCTGCTTTTTAAAATAGAAAATGGTACTTTTTTATTTGAAATTCTATTTACGTAACACAGGAATGCTCATTTTCAAATGCTCCTGCAAACGCTTTCAGCTCAATGGAAATAACACATAATGAATAATGACTTTTGCTAGCCTGTATGCAAAAAGCAGATTGATTGTTTTGGGATCAGAGGGGACTGTAAGCAATATCAATATCATCACTGTAGTATTAGCAGTTTGACTTTTTGAGGACAGTTATTGGATTACAAAATACTATAATCATTAATCGCCAGTTTCAGCCGTCCTTTGGGGGAGGCGACTTCCTTGATTTCTTTTGTTATCTCTAGTGGTTTTACCAGTCGAGATGGTTTTTTTTGCATCAAAGTACGAACAGTCTACACTTTACAAAGTTGGAGGTGTTACTGCTCTGAGCTGTGTTTCCGAGTTTCGATGTACCTTAACGTTATACGAAGGTTTCTAAGGTATACCTTTCAAAGGGAAACCGCTTTTTTACGAGTGTTTCCCAGACTATACCTTAACAGTTGCCTTAAGGGACATTTCCAAAGGTACGTTGTAAATTGGAGCTGGCCTTCACTGTGGTGCTGAAAAGTTTATCAATCGATGCCAAGCGAATCGATTATCTCACTTGTAAAGGCTTATGAATGACGTTTTAATATAAAAAGTTTTGTCATAATCATTTTACATCAATCTAATATTGCATAAGAGGAAGCTATGCTTACTAAAGACCATCTGCTAATCTCTTTAAGAGTCAATTAAGACGAGACGTTGTGATAGTTTCAATAAATACGTACATATAGGCTGCAAAAGATAAAATAAAGAGCATCAATCGGGACATATAAGCCATAGTTTGGGACTTCGTGGAAGCCCAGGAAAAATGATATAGGCTACATATGGGTGAATTATTTTGTTCTTATTGAAACAAAGGTCTAATGTTAATTTGTTTTTGTCACACAATATATAGGAAACTGTAGCGGCATATCCACTGATTCCTGTGGACTTTTCCCTGCAGTGAAAAAATGATCATAGATGAAAGGAAAAGGCGCGGAAATTGATCATGATTAATTCTATACCGGGTATGCCTTATGAATAGGCCTACCTGTTAAAGTGATATGTTCATCCACTTTGATTTGCTGTTTGGTAAATCAAAGTTTAACCAAGAATATCATTATTGGGTTGTTTACCGAAAATTGTAAAACAACATGGTAAGAAAGAAATGTTGATACCCAGTGCTATTTTGTTTTACATAGGAGGGGGATGTAGATCATTTGTCCTGTTTGTTCATTATGATCCACCGTACCTGTATGTGTTTATGGCAAGGCCAATCATCGTGCTCTAGTTCCCTCTAGTTCGGTCATGCAGGTAGACTCACTCAACGTCGGCTTTGCTCACACAGGTTTTATATTCTTCATAAACAGGCGGTTTGTTCCAAATCAGTGTGATCATTGACTCACACACAAACAAACTAACTTCTATAGGGTGTGCAGTCAGAAAAGCCATATCCTCAGTTAGCTCCACTACGTATAAATTTAAAAAAAACTTTTTTCATTTTTTTTTCAGGAATTTGATTAATATTATGGAAAGGCCCTATACTTAAATTACCATCATTATGGGAATAGACATGTGAAACGACAACATTCTCATGACGTGCTATGCACAGAAACGTTAATTGGATAATTAATTTTCGTAAAGTTAATATTAAACTATTTATGTCATTTTCGCATGCAGATGTGCTACTAGATGCGCACTGTAGTACAGCTGTCAATTTGAAAAGCAAAATGTTGGCATAATAAGGCTAAAACTGTGACAGCATGAGCGGAGTGCATCGCTAAGGGACAGCTTACGAGTGCCTCAGATCACCCTTTTAAAGGTATACCTTTCAGAAGGTATACCTTAGCTAAGGAGGCGCTGGGAAACAGACCTAAAGGAAGACCTTAAGGTATACCTTACAATGCACGTAGCGCTAAGGAGACTCTGGGAAACGCAGCCCTGCACCTTGAATCAGTGACAAATAAAAGCAATAATTTATGAGAAGGATACTATTTTTAGACACAGACATCTAATTCAGTTTAAAAGAAATTCAAGAAATGCAAAGTGCAATATTTTTAAAAAGTATTTTCTTCAGCCATTACAAATTACGCTCACTTCTCCCAATTGGGTTCTCCTCTTACTCTTTCTCCTCTTATTCATCAATTCTGCTGGGAATGCATAGCTTTGGTTGTTTGTGTGAGCAGGAACTGCACACAAATCAATTGAATTTAATGCAACCTGGCACTACATTTTCTTCCCAGGAGTGATGGTTGTGTGAGATGATGCTGCTACCATGGCTGCTTTGGCGGCTGCTGCTGTCTTCAAATTTATGTCATTTTCACGCAGCTCGCATGCCAGGTCCATAATGAAGTCATTCATCAGCAATTACAGTGCTTTCTCTTCCACATAGTTATAAACTCATAATTTCTGTCACTACAAAGGCAAGAATTATTTATCTCCTTGTAAGTAAATGATTTTCATTACACGATTGCAATGAATTAATTCCGTGGTGCCTACTTGTGAAGATTGTTAAAACGGACACATTTTAATAATTTATCCTCACTATTCTACAATTCGTAGAGGTGTTTTCCCCTACACAGTATTACTACACCTGTGTAGACTTATGCACAGTATGCCACCAGTTCGCTGCAACAAGCCTATTTCTTTTCTTTTTTCAGCGCTAAATAAAAGTGACTTTAAAATGACAGATGCCCATCTGTCCAAGTCACAGAACTAACTGCCTGTGGTAGAAGTTCATGCTCCTTTACAGAACCATTGTTGTTTTGTTTGTTTGGTGCTGCAATTGTTGTCACTTCCATGTTTTCCGATCCATTCAACACTTTGAATCTGCAGAGTGTAAGTGCACACACTTTTGTACGCTCTGTATTTGGATGTTTGATTTCGGCCAAGTTCATGTACCTTCTCCCGTTGAAAATATGAGAGCAAGAGGGTGTGGCCAATGGGATGAGCACACAGTGTGCACAGAGTGCTTGTGGGAGTTACAGTATCATGTAGTATCACCACAAATGGACTTAACTTGTGATGTCTTAGCCCGTCATGCCGCACATATATGCCCCCTTCTCCACAATCCATTCACAACACTGCACGTTCAGATTTTCACAATGTTCCGCCCCTCTACAAACTTTAAAAGAGCCTCCTTACCAAAAATGGCACGGCTATTAGGGAGTTGGCAAGTCCGCCCGAGTGTCGCAATCGCGAATGTTATAATTCCCCAGTTTGTTGGCTGCTAGCTTCTGTGTCGGGCTCGTGGATGCGACTTACTGAAGGGAGTTTCGCAGTATACGGGGCTCGGATCGCCGTGCAGCACTGTGGATCCCCGGCGTGACAGAGTTCCGGGTCGGGGGGCGGAGACAGGACAGGGGGCAGATTCATTTTTACGGTGATGTGACTTGACGGACACACGACAACACCGGTAGGAAGTTTGTGAGTACTACGGGTAATATAATATGAGATGGGGATTGTTTTGTTTTGAATGAAGGCACTGAACTACTGTGAATAATTGACTGTGCTGTGGATGGGACTCTCTTCATGCGATACGGGGAAATCCTGGAACAGAATTACGGTGGAATGTTTCTTTTGGACTGTTTTCCTGCTGGAATTGTTTCCCTCACTCCCACACTCCCCCACTACTGATTCACTATTATTTAAAATGTCAATATATATTTCTGGTAGCATCTAAAGACTTGTGGTTGTGTGCTTTGTTTAAGAGTGTTTAATTTGATGTATTTGGACACATTGCAATGTTTAAAAGGGTTCATGAGATGTATATGGTGTATTCTGATACATGCACCCTTTGTAAGGTTTGACAAGTCTTTGATTATTAAAATTGTCAGGCGCCGACCTGACTGGCACCCCAGCAACTTTAAGTCAAACCGTTACAAACTATATCAGATGTCTTTTGTAAACAACTATATTTTTTTAACAGAAAATATTACCGAAGTGGCTAGTAAGAGTGAACGAGTGACATGCCCCTGCTGAATTCTACGTGCATTTGGCGTGTGCTGGTTGTAAATGTCAAGCCGTGGTTGTAATATATTTATCTCATAAAAAACACGTTTTCAACGTACAAAAATGCCAAGTTACTCAAAAGTATTGATATCAAAATGACGCCAAGTTACGGTACTACAAACAATATAGGCTATCTTGCCTCACCGAAATGACATCAGATGTATTTCAAAGCAATGCTACCCAATATTTCTTCAATTCTTTCAAGTCACTTGGCCCTGTGTGTATAAGCATGCACTACATGGACAGGCCAAACATATGTGTGGACGGCTCTCTCACAGTCAAGATTGGTTGAATAGGCGTGTATATGTCCAATTTGCATTGGTATGTATGTATTTCGCTGCCCAGCCTTTCTATTGCGTGAATGATAGAATTCACGCAATAGAAAGTGACTTGAAAGAATTGAGGAAATATTGGGTAGCATTGCTTTGAAATACATCTGATGTCATTTCGGTGAGGCAAGATAGCCTATATTGTTTGTAGTACCGTAACTTGGTGTCATTTTGATATCAATACTTTTGAGTAACTTGGCATTTTTGTACGTTGAAAACGTGTTTTTTATGAGATATCATTTCTTTTTGCAAAGCGTTTTATTATGAGAGTGAGAAATGTGAAGTGACCCTGTAAGAAACGGTTGTGGATTATGGCTATCGTTGTGTGAATTTGTACAGTCTGATGAGCGTGTACCGTTCAGCAGTTTCGGTTTGCTATATATGTAAAACAGTGGCTGTGAGAAAGCGTGCGATGGCGTAAGCATAAACGCATCAGAAACGCAGATGAAATATGGCCAGTGTATCTACTCACGGATTTGACGTCCATCGAACGAGCATTGACTGACAAAAGAATCAGCAAGCCCGTAGATAGAATTATAACTCCCTAGGTCGCAACTTGTGTAGCCTTCTGTCCTGCCCCGTTGTCTGTTATTTCGTGGAGATGCACTTTTAGTGTTTGTAAGGTTTATAAGGCATTTTGATAGGCTTATCTGCAGGTAGGAATCCTCTTCGCTGTTTTGCTAAACTAGAACCGGAAAACATGATAGTGGACAATAGGAGCAGATGCATATGTCCCAGCAGGCTTTGCATATGAGAAAATAACAACAGTTTGAGAGAAATTAGGATGAAATTATGAAATTGCGTAGTTGAAACAATATGTTTTTAGCAGAATGGGCATGTAGGTGAAGGTTGACATGATCACGGAGTATAGTGCGAAGTAAATGGAGTGACCATGAGCGAGCTTATATTCCTTATCGAACGGTATATATAACAGTCGCTATAAAGCACTAGCTGTTAAAGTGGAGGGTTAAATAGCGTGTGAAATCTATTGCAGTGCTGTGTTTTTTTCATGTTCAGTACTAGGAGTTATAATTATGAGTGAATCATGATTTTAAATGTAATGTTTTAATGGGGAGTTGCAGAACGTACATACGTAGTAATTGTTTGTATGTGGCTAGATAGAGAACAGGGCGAGATAACATGAATGTAGAAACGTGGTGTTTGCTGATAAGAAGGTTTTGTACGGTAGCCAAGTGAAGAAATGTTGTTAGTAGAAATGGCACAGCGGTGAACTGGTGTAACTTTTTAATAAAAAGAATACATTTGCCGTCATGAAATGCATATGGGTGGCCATGAGTGAGTTTTGGTAAAGCAAATATAAGCGTAAGAGAACGTTAGTGTAAAAGAGGAAATTATCTGCCTGAGGGCGAGGCGGGATTCGATCGTTCAACCGGAGGTTTACCAGTCTGTCACTTTGTTAGGGCAGCACCATGACATAGCTGTGCAATGTGTTGTGAAATATCATTAGCAAACCTGTCCGTGGTTTTAAAGAAGAACACAGGCCAGTCAGCACAGAAGAGCTCCCGTTGAATCCATATGGCTTTGCAATATTGTAGCCGGTTAACAATTGAACGTGCAGACGGTACGTCGTAATACAGTGTATACGTTCGGGGAACGGCTGGTAGATATGGTGCAAAAGCAATAATCGAGAAGTAGTAGACAATTATTAGTGAGGGTAAAAGCAGGTTAAAGAAATGCGTTCTTAGCTGGGTTTGAACCTCGGACCCTGTGTTCCCAAGACTGTAACCTTACCCACTAGGCTACCGGTGGATTAGCTGTTTGTATGGGGAAAGTTTCAGAGTAAAAAGATATGGGTATTTTGCGTGTGTATGCGAGTTTTTCATTGGGTCGTGTACGTGAAGATTTGGCGGGTGTTGGTGAAATGTCCAATGGGCAGACATGTTATTAGTGGGATAGGCGGCAGGAAAAATAAGAATGAGAAGAAAAAGAAGAAGAAGAAGAAGGAGAAAACGCAAAATCCCCTTAGTTTGAGGCTTTATTGTGTGGAAATGTGAAGTTGTTTATGAAATCTGTCTGTTGAAATGGGGTCAGAATGTACAGAATTTAATGTTTTTAAGGGCTCAGTGTCTGTGGCTGTTGTGGTTATTTCTGTGGGGAACCCTGAAAAGTGCCAAACTCTCGGTGCTGTATAGGTATGGGGCATGCCCCCGCCAAGGCGTAACTTGGCGGGATGGCATACCTGCCATCCCAATCCCAATATGCGCAACAAACTACAACAAAATCGTCGGGGTCTGTTTTAGTTTCGTACTATTGTCCTAATTTAAAATGCAAAATGAATTAGTCATCGTCATTGTTCCAAAAAGGCATTTTCATCATGTTATTGTCTTTGCCATCATCAAAAAGCTGTGCATTGACAAAAAATTGTCATAATTTTAGTTGATGAAAACAATGCTGTTCAGGACATACCTACAGGACAGGAATTATTTTATCTCTATTGATAAATTTTTATGAAAAAGTCAGCATTTCATGTAGACTTCCACTGGGTTCAACCCTCAATCCTTTTCTAATCAATGCTTCAACTTGGGCATGTGATAAGTAAGAGTAATAAACCACGACGAGCTGTCCCCTTATAGGAAAATAATGTACGACGGAGGTGGTGATGTGGCCGAGGCGAAGCCAACCACCCCTAAAGTACATTATTTTCCAATAACAGGACAGCCCAGAGGGGCCTACCTTTAGAGCCACTGCCTTTTTGCCCTTGATGCCATGGGAAAATCCAAGCAACTCAGCCAAGGCCTCAGAAAGAAAAATTGTGGACCTCCACAAGTCCGATTCCTCCTTAGGAGCAATTTCCAGACAACTGAAGGTACCATGAGCATCTGTACAAACAAAAATCTTGGGACCACACAGACACTGCACCATTCAGGAAAGAGGCACAAATTAACTACCAGGGCTGAACGAACTTTGGTTTGAAAGGTTCAACTGAACCCCAAGACAAAAACAAAGGAACTGGTGAAGGAGTTGGAGGCATCAGGTACCAAAGTATGTACATCCTCCCTTAAGGGAATCCTACATCACAATGGCCTGAAAGGCTGTCATGCAAGGAAGAAGCCCCTACTCCAAGACCGGCATAAAAAGCCAGAATGAAGTTTGCAGGTGATCAGCAGGACGAAGACCTAGCCTTTTGGAGGAATGTTCTCTAGTCAGTTGAAACAAAAATTGAACTGTTTGGCCAAAATGACCAGGGGAGGAAAAAGGGTGAGGTTTTTAATCTGAAGAAAACCATTCCAACAGTGAAGCATGGGGATGGCAGCATCATGATTTGGGGGTGTTTTGCTGGAAAAGGGGTTGGTGCACTTCAGAAAATAGATGGCATCATGATTCCTCATGATGGAATGGAGAATTATCTAGAAATACTGAAGCAACACCTCAAGACATCAGCTAGAAAGTTAAAACTTGGTCGCAACTGTGTCTTCCAGCAGGACAATGATCCTAAACATACCTCTGAAGTTGTAACAAAATGGCTTGAAGAAAACAAAGTGAATGTATTGGAGTGGCTATCACAAAGCCCTGACCTGGCTCCCATAGAAAATTTGTGGACTGAACTGAAAAAGTGGGTCTGAGCAAGGAGGCCCACAAACCTGACTGAGTTATACTAGTTCTGTCAGGAGGAATGAGCAAAAATTCTGGCAAAGTATTGTGAGAAGCTTGTGGAAGGCTACCCCAAGCGTTTTATTCAAGTTAAGCAATTAAAAGGCAATGCCACAAAATACTAACAAAGTGTATGTAAACTTTTGACCTACTGAAAATCTGATAGAGTACATAAAAGCTAAAATAAATCTGTCTCTTAGCTATTATTTTCAAATTACCTCTTATGGAAATAAAGTTAGATGCCCTAATTGACTTAAAACAGGAAATGTATGGTAACATAAAATGTATGGAGTAGTGAAAAATAAGGGTTTGAATGTCTTTAGCCTAGGTGTATGTAAACGTTTGGCCTCAACTGTAATACCTAAATATTTCAACTCGTGAATATTTATTTTTTGTCCATTCATGCAAATATTAAGATGTATGCAAATGTACACAAAAAGTCCTTAGTTTGTTGGTGAAATGGATGGTCTGTTTTTTCTTCATTCAGAGTGAGACTGGAACCATTGAGCCATTCCGCAACTCTCTCCATCGCTTGTGTAGAAAGTTTCAAAATGGCTCAATAATTCCTGTCTCACTGAATGTTTTGAGTTACATCTTCAATTGTGAGGGTGACAATATTAAAATGTCAACACAATCAGCATTTTGATCAAGTTAATTTAAATAGTCTTGACTAAGGCCTTTGGTGAGGCTCACAAATTCATTGTGATTTTAATCGGTCTCTGGACAGTCTGTGATGTTTTTACCTGTGTTAATATGCCTGAAATAATATGAAACTGATACTCCCCTATAGTCAGTTAATCGTTTTGATTTTCATACTAGTTTGTCCTGAAGCACTAAGACCCAGTCATCATGACACAACAATCCTGCTCATGCCCTGTGCATCTATATTGTCGTGCTGATTTTATTTAATTTTTTAAGTCAAATGCATTTCTGTCAGCTGCTCTACTGATTATTGCCATTAAGTCAGTGTTTCTCAGTCTACAAAATCCCCCTGTCCTGGAGGTTTTTGAGACAGGTGTTCCTGTACACCCTAACTAGTTGATATAAATGAATCAGTACATTACACCCTATTACACCCTACACCAGGGGTGGCTAACCCTGGTCCTGGGGAGCCACAGGGTCTGTTGGTTTTTGTTTTCACCTTGAATACAACAACCACCTAGACCAAAGAAACCAGATGAGGTAAGTTATCTGCTAATCAACATCTTTAATTGATCAATTAAGTGCAGAGTAAAAAAAAACCAGCAGACCCTGCCCTACACCCTAACTAGTAACATGTAAATTTGTAACTTTTATACTTGTTTAACATGGAAATGTATCATGGGTTAAGGATCAAACTTTAAAATGCTCTTGTAAAAACTCTGTGGGGTTGGCTTTGAGAAGCACGGCGTGAGCGCTCCTTTTTATGTTACAGGGCCTGAAACCTGGTTCTGTCAGGCAAATACCATTCAGTATATCAGCTGTGACAGACAGCGGGGAGAGGTGCGGGGAGTGGTAGTGGAGGACAGATACCTGGCAGCACGTTGGCTCCACCCCCGAAACACAGAAGGAGGTCCGGCAATAATTAGACGCACCGGCCGGTCATTACGCACTCAAGACTCAGGAATAAAAGGAGAGGCGAAACATGAGGAAATAGCAAAGTACCGTGAGGGAAATGCATTTGGTGAGGAGAGAGTGTTGTGAGAAAATAATTGTTTGAATTACTGTTGTGACCTAGACTGCCTGACTACCTGCTTGTGCATCGACTCGTTTTGTTTGAGAACCCGGTTTTGGCTTTGAACTTTGGAATACGGACACGGATATGAATACGGATTGTGGAACTGGACTGGTTGCCTGATTTCCCCTTTTTCCCCTTAGTGAGTTTCCCCCGATAAACTTTCCTTGTTTAATTGTACTTTGTTTGTTTTAGTTATTCAACTTGTGACGTGGAAACCCCACACCCCTGGTTCTGCCACACAGCTGAGAGAAAAACATGTGACTTATCATGGTCATAACTGTGTTATTTCAGTACAGCTGTGCACAGGGGGATCAACTGAGGTGCCAATCTCAGAATGGTGTGCTGTCTGGAAAAGCAGTGCTGCAATGTAGATGCAGTCCCAGCTACACACGAGTAGCATTATTATGTCATGTGACTGGGTATGTGTATTCCAGGACAGCCTAATAATGAAAATCCAATGATTAACTGACTATAAGAGTGTCTATTTCATAAATTATTTCAGGGATATTAACACAGAACCATCAGGTAAAAACATCAGAGATTAACATCATCACAAGGAATGTGTGTGCTTCACCAAAAGCCATATTCAAGACTATTTAAATGAACTTGATCTAAACGCCCATTGTGCTGACATCTGAGCTTTACTGCTCGCTTGAGGAAGATGGTGGACATCAGGTAACCTCTCTTTTTCGGCAGCTCATCCAGGCGTGGAGTATAAGAACAGCCAGAGAAAGCAGCTGCTACAGGCTAGCTAACTAAACTAGCTGACTAGCAAGGTAACAAAAATGCACTGGAGATGGCTAACATACAAACAACAGTTTAAAAACTGAACCGAACACTAAATGCAAATTAATGCTAAATACTATAAACATTGTTTAATGGTATATGAAAGCTAACTCTGTGAAAAATGTCACTGAAGTACAAGTAGGCAAACAACGTAGCATATGATTTTCAGACGTAGCGAGATGTGCGTTGCACTTGATTGTGCAAGAAGCTAATTTGCATCATGTTGTACAGCCAATCACAACATAGTTCCGGACAAGGGCTGAATTCTGCGTGTGATAAAAAATCTCACTTGCATGCCAAAAGTCCTTGTTGCGCATACACTGCTGTTTTTTTTCCTCATGTGACATTTTGATTCTTGCTTGCGAGCTAGGGATTTGCATGTGCAAAGTTTTTTTTTCTTGCAAGCCTTGTAGCTACATGCGCAACTTTTGCCATTATTCTGACTCCAAAAGAAAGTCTTTGAAAATAAACTGGAACTGAACAGATACCAAGTGTCTAGCGATGTGGATGGATGGCAGATGTCAGGCAACCATTTAATGCAAAGGAGTACAACATATGATGCATTTATTTAATTATTTATTTATAAATACTATTCTTCCCCTTTGATTGTACCTTACCTAGAATCACAATTTAATAAAAAGGGATTACACACTAACACCATGACACCCTGCCAAGTTCAGTTCAGTATCTTTCAACCTAACTTATTTGTAATGTGCACAAAAACCTTATAGCTCAAGGGTATTTTTGTTTGCCCTTATAACTTTGAAAATATAGCTGAATGATCTAGCTCATTTCAGAACAGAGCAGCAAGGCTGACATTTAATTACATGACATCAGCAGAGAGATTCTATCTGAGTCTTTCTGCAGCAGAGTTAGTGCTCAACCTGAAACTGAATGTTATGTTTGCTTACTGCACATCACCAGGATCCTTAGCTCTCGTCACTCATAAGTATACTGTATGGGGTCAACCTATTCCTTCAACCTGGTTAAAATCATTATATTAAACAATTTAGGAAATACAGTATTGGGTAGCGTTGCTTTGGAATACAGCTTGTTTAATTTGTGTGAGGAAAGATAGCCAATATTGTTTCTTGTAATTTGGAATCATTTTGATATCAATACTTTTAATTGCAGACCTAGATTTTGCCAGTTTGAATTAATGACGTATAGTCAGTTCTTTGTATGCATGAGTGCTTGGCATTTTAGTACCTTGGAAATGTTGTTTTCATCAAATATTATTTCTTTTTGTACTCTGTTTGTTATGAGTAAGTGATAAAAGTAATTCATATATAAATGTAAGCTATGACAGACACGCATACACATAAATTCATGCAAACACACAGCCTGCATTCTGAAAAAAAAACATGGATTGCGTGGATTGAATAATTTTTCCTTGAATGACAAATAAATAAAAATGTATGTTGAATGTTTTAAATGGAAGTGTTTTTAATGGGCTATTGTACATGATAGACCTACTAATTGTCAGTAGAGGATCTATAGGGCTAGCTAACATTAATTTATAAACCCTGGCATTGGAGGGTAGCTACAGTAGGCTAGTTAAAAAGTAGTTATCAGTACAGGCAATGAACTGTTTTTGAGTTAAAGAAAATTGATACACCTGGCGTGAAGAAGTCCTTGCACAAGTTTCTGTACGACCGGTAACATTAACTATGAGCTGATGTACCTAAATGTCCAATGGGGAGACATATTCTTTATGGGCGTGGAGCATTTGTGATGATGTATTCAGGCAGGAAAAAAAATGAAAAAACGCAAAATGTTTGGGGCTTTATTGTGTGAACGTATGAAGTCGTTTGTGAATTCTGTCTGTGGAAATTGGGTCAGAAAGTGCAGAAATGAAGAGTCTGTGCTCATTGTGGTTATTTCTGTAAGGAACCCTGAGAAGTGCCAAAATCTCAGTGCTGTATAGGTATGAGGCATGCTGCTCCACCAACTTTACATTACATTACAGGCATTTAGCAGTCGTTCTTATCCAGAGCGACTTACACAACATTTTCACATAGTATTTACATTGTATCCATTTATACAGCTGGATGTGTAGTGAAGCAAACCCTTCCTCAAGGGTACAATGGCAGTGTCCCAGCGGGGAATCGAACCTGCAAGACCAGCTCCTTACCCATCATGCTACACTGCCGTCCACATAAACTTGGCAGGATGGCGTACCTGCCATCCCAATACAAGATTCAATAGAAACTTACCGAACCACAAAAAACAATGCTGTTGTGGGTCTTGTCTAGGGAAAAGGGTCTTTGCGAGCTCTTCGACAACAGGGGCTGCTCTATTGGCTTGACAGACAAACTATTCCATGATAAAACACTTTCCGTTTCAGTTTGAGAAGAGCTGTCATGGGCCCTGGAAATATTTCACTAAAGATGAGGGTATCAGCAGAGGCAATCCCCTTTTAACTGCATGGCTGAAACCTGTAGGAGCTAGGCCCTTTATCTGTCAAGGCACACACCAAGTGTATTATTTATTGCTTTGGGAAAGCCTCTTTCTGACTGACTCTTATCATTTAAATGAAGCAGAATGTTTACCTATTAGTAATTTGTTGCATTATCATGTCTTCTACAATGCATTTGGAAAATCCCACTGACACGAAATACAATTATCTGAAAAGTGCTCTACGTGTTAATGCAGAAACCTTGGTGTGGCACTTCTCTTTTCATTGTCTGTCTCCTTCACTGTGGCAGAGACCTGATTAACTGCCAATTTCCCTTTATCACATTAGCACAGCCATGAGGGAAACACATTTATTCTACTCAAGTACACTAAAGATGCAATTACCAATCCAACATATACATGCTTTATATCAGCTTCATTTCTCCCTGTATGAGCACAGTAACAATATATTAACACTAGCATGACAGTTTATTTAAGAAAGGAAAATTGTCTCTCTGGAGAGGGACAGAAGTTGAAAATGTATGGGCAAGGTTGCATGCCAGTACTTTAATAAAGGTAATAACTCTCTGCAGACTTTTCTTTAAGCAGGAAGCATATCCAGAGATTTCCTTTTTGTAATATGACTGGAACAAGCTGAAATAATTTCTGCTAAGAAGCTGTGGGTGCACCATGCTTCCTCCTCTTTTTTAAATTTATTTCTATATAGCTATAGAGGAGTTGTGAAAAATGTTAACCCTCATTAAAAGAAGCACCTTCCCCATAACTATTTCAAGGTCC
The DNA here is from genome assembly GCA_039654925.1 of Anguilla pacifica. Classification (NCBI taxonomy): domain Eukaryota; kingdom Metazoa; phylum Chordata; class Actinopteri; order Anguilliformes; family Anguillidae; genus Anguilla; species Anguilla pacifica. The sequence goes on along the minus strand of CM077284.1, from coordinate 36,870,488 downwards.
TGCACAGGCCCTGGGATGATTAACACATTGTGTGCAAATTTACAAGTGCAAAACGTCCTAATGGATTTAATTGCTATTGATGCTATTAATCATCCATGGTGGCAAGGAGGTTAAAAAGAGCACACTTCTGCTTAACTACTGAAATGAGTAGGCAAATGTTCAATTTTAAATACTCTACTCCCCGCACAATCCACTTGCCCTTTCCTTGCATGTCACACTGTAAATGTACAGCTCTCTGTCAAAGGAAACCCTTTGGAAACACTGAGGGAAAATGTCTTCCCTCCACAGACATCAGCCACATTGTTACACTCATAAAAACCTGAACTTCACTGCTAATGCTGTAGAATGATTTAATAGAAAGTGAAGATGACCTGAGGCTTACTTATAATATGTAGTTATAATGTGGGAGACCTATTTCTAATGAAAAAACAAAAAAGCAACAACCTACCTAAACACATTTAGGAAGGAAAAAGGCAATAATAAATAAATAACTAAAAAAACAAAAACACATCTGGATGCATTGTCCCTTCAGGTAAATTATTGTATGGCCCATTGTTTTCATGGTGATAAAGAAAAAACAATTATTTTCCTATGGCAATATCAACTGCATGAATATTTCTACATATTTGACTGTCAAATCAAAGGTTCTTTACAAATGCACACAAGGTATACTCACTGGGATATGGCAATATATTGGGAATATCGCATGCAATGGTAATGCAATGATGCCGCATTTAAAAAAAATTTTTTGAATGAAAGTTTTTGCCGCTTTAAGGCCAAAAAAGTTTGGACCCATTGAGTTCTGTTGTATCGGGGTGAGTTGCAGTACCTAGAAAACTTCAAATCTCAGCAACTATCACAATGAATAGATAGTACTCTGGGTAAGTGGAAACATACCTTAATTTTATTTTTGGGTGAACTGCCCCTTTAAAAAAAGGAACAATTTTAGAGTGTCCAAATTAGCTTATTTTCCTATTATTGAGTTTACAAGTTGCATAGAAGTTGTACGTAACTAGTATACTCAATAGTAGGCAATTAACCTCATAGCTCAATGGCCTTGAAATTAGACACCGGCATCTAAAAATAGCATTGTCATAAATTATTGCTTATATCGGTCATTGATTCAAGGTTCAGCATTATGAACCATATGCTGTTTTAAAGCTTAGACTCTTCACACTGTGATGCAAGAAGCCCCTTGCTTTGTAAAACTACTAGAGAAAACAACAAAAGAAATAACAAGGTAGTCCCAGGTTAATGATTATGGTATTTTATAGTCTTATAACTGTCCACAAGTCAAACAACTGCTAATACTACAGTGATGGTATTGACATTGCCAAAACCCACGTCTGAGCCATAAGCAATTAATCCACTCTTTGTACATAGACATGGGAAAGTCATTATTTCATTATGCATTATTTCTATTGAGCTGAAAGTGTTTTCAGGAGCACTTGAAAACAGGGCCGGCCCGTGGCATAAACGCTCTATGCGGTTGTTTAGGGCCACACGACCACGAGGGGGGCCACACGATCCAATGTTTATCTAAGGTAAATAACGTTATTTTTGTATTTACGTTATTCACCGGAACTATCGCAGAACTAGTGGTATTAAGACCACCCCCCCCCCCCCCCCCCGCTCGACACAATCTAACAGCATCCCCACCCCGACCCTGGTCGACTTGTTTAGGGCCACCAAAATCCGTTTCAGATGTGAAATTCTGAAAAAGAAACTTAGCATACAATCAGTGAAAAAATTATCTCAACTAGCCCTTCCAGTGCCGCATAAATTATCTAAAAGCAAGCTACTGCCTGAAGAGAAATTGACCTCTCCACAATCTACCCATTATGACTTGGAAACCCCTTACATGTTACATTGCCCTTACAGTCTTATGTTTTTCTAGCTCATTTACACAGTTTTAGAACTTAGTTTACGGCTTCCTTCTAGCTGAAATTACGGTTTGGTCATTCGCAGCAAATGCTTGCATAAATGACACAGCGATATTGATAGAGGACACAATATTATTGTAAATAGTTCATATTTGATTTATATATTTTTATAAATAATTAAAATTTTCCTCCTTGTGGACTCTCACCCTGTTGTGATCAGGAGGCTTGTGTACCTCTTTGACGCTATGAGCTACACCAGCTGGAGGAAAAAAAAACAAATGGCTTGATTGTTTCTATGTGAATATAGTTTGTGTGATAAGTAATCACTAATTATGAACACATTTTGTACATAGAAGCTCTCAAAAAGAACACAGTTTGATTGAAATACAGGGCTTGGTCAAAAAGAGAATGGGTAAATAAAAATATTTGTTTAGCGAGGTTCCAGGGGGCACCACCCTCAAAAGAATTAGCTTCTGGAAGTGGAATATGACTGGGAAATGCTAATAATATTCCAATTTGGAGAGGTTTTGGGGACACTTGGGTGCACCTTTGGGAAAAAACATGTCAAATTTTACTGCTTCGTTCAATTGACTACAGACTTTTATCCCGGTATTGTATACATCTTAGGGTACTATTGGAAAAAGAAAAAATGGTTTCGTCCAGTATCAGAAGCACATGCAGTAACTACAGAATAAAGAACAAAAATTATTTTTTGATTTTTTTGTTGTTTTTCAGAATAAATATGTCCTATATGTTTACTGAGTGAGACTCTGGGGATTTGGTCATTTTGGTACAAAACTTTTTATTTCAAGCTTTGAACCATTTCTGTACTGTACTGTATATAGTTTAGGAGATAATGGGAGTTATTTAAAAGATGGGGGGATTTTTACAAAAAGCCCTGGGTATTAAGTGGGTTTTAAGGGGTTATACTGTTTTGGACATGGCCTTAGTGTTACTTCCATTGTCAGCATCCAAATTGCTTTCCAAATAAGGTCATACAGCATATAGGCAGGCCTGTAAAATGTGACAATAATGTCACATTTACCATTAAACAACATAAATTACATTAAAATTCCCATTGCACCTATGCGACAACTTGTTTGGTTCAACTGAGTTTTATCATTATGTAGTGATCCTAACTAGTTCTCACACTAAGTTCAGTTTGTATAGATTATCACCATAACTTGCAACCAATTCATGTACATGCCTACTGATTTCATTCTCAATGACCCTAATTAGTAAGATCTTCTACAGGTGCAAATGGGTGAATGAGCAACTGGGAGCATGTTTCTTAAATCCATTGTCTTTCGGTTCAAGAGTCCAAACACTGCTGTTGCTGCTGCTGCTGGGGCCCGGGGACTTCCTGAAGTTATTCTTCTGTTTGGAGGTATGCTTTCACAATTCTAAGTGGGCATCAAAGCGCTGTATCACAATGAGTTATAATATAATTCTATCTGGCCCTTAAGCAGCAGAGTTAGCTGTTAAACTGGGATTGGTGCAATCCACTCAAAGTTATCCCATTGCACATTGTTGTAAGGTTACGGCATCGCCTGTCTATTTGCCTGACTTTTGACAACCACCAACTGAGTTTGGCAATATTCCAGATTGTTGACGGTAACTTTGGCGATTCATTTCATTTATTATTTTTAATTTAGTAATTCCCATAGTACTGTGTTAAGCCTTGTTTTACTATTTATTGTTTTATTTATTTTCAGACATTTGTTTCTGATGTTTGAATTCCACAAGTGAACTAATGCAAGCCAGTGCATAAAAGATGGCATTGCAAAGTATTTAGAACATTTAATTTTTAACTTCCAACTATCATCAGTCCTCACAGCAACAATGGCTTTGTTTTATTTGTCGAGGTTTGAATCCCACAAGTGAACTAATGGAAGCCATTGCGTGACAGACAGCATTGTGAATTATGTAGAACATTTATTGTAATGCCCAATTTGTTTATTACTGTCATTTATTGCTTTATTTTGTTTGCAGATGTTTGAGTCCCGCAAGTGAACTAATGTGAGCCGATGTGTAAGAGACAGCATTGTGAATTATGAGATTGTGCCTGGCACCCAACTATTAAGTCCACATACATTAGAAACAAGCAGGGAATATAATTGTATCTTTTTCTTTTCCAAGGTGCGTGTGTCTGGCGTGCCCCGCCCCAGTTGTATTAGCCACTGTTTTCCTCGTTATTCACTGTGCCATGATTGTTCAAAAAGGGATTGTTTAAAAGCAGTTGTGAAATTTATAGCGCAAGGGTTGGATATTCTGCCCACCCAGTTTTGGGCAAAGTCATTTCTGAATCTCTATGGTGGTAAAGAACCTTATGGTGAATATAACTGTTTGTTTTAATGTCCATTCAAGTGCCGCCCACCTTGTGGACCAGAAAGTCATGTGTACCCTTCTCGTTCTCGCCTGTCGTCTCAGCTTCGGTGTGTCCGTTGGGGGATTTTCCTGCACCTGAGGTGTTGTAATGATTATATTTTTTCACTAATCTATCCATTTGATTTGCTGTGGCCCTGGCTTTGCATGAGTATCATCTTGTAATGTTCTGTGCAAGGACCCAAACGCAGACCAGGGAAATCCAAAAAACGTTGCCTTTCAGTCCAAAGTTCAAAGCCAGGTAATCAGAGATAGGACGGTACAAAATCGAGTTTCCAAAAGAAGTGGTAAACGGGCAAAAAATCAAAAACCAGGAGATCAGATAGGCGAAGGTACAAAGGAACAGGCAAAAGAGAAGTCAAAACAAAGCGAAGGTCAAACCAGAAAGCAATCAAACAAAAGGGGCAGGCAAACTCAAAGTCGTACGGAAAAGGCAGCTCAGGAATCTCGATAAACAAAGGCTTACAAAACATCGGCACAGTGAATACGATCAACGTTCTGACAGGGAGCTGGTGGAAAAGACTGACATTTATACACTGGGGAAGGTAACAATCAAGGAGGGGTTACGTGAGTGAGGGCAGAGTAACAAACAACATCCAGGTGAAGAACATTAGGATAACTAAATAAATGACAGGGGACTGACAAAACGCGGACTGGAATCACATAGACAACAATGATAACAGACGGCCTGGGTTTAGCAGATAAAACACGTGCAGAGAGAGAGAGGTGCAGTTAGAGCAAGAGACAGGTGCAGGCAATTGCAGAACTCAGCGTTAGGGCAGACTAGAAAGAAAAGGGGCGGGGCTACAGTGCAGCATGGAAAAGGGGAGAAAGTTTAATTCACTATACTAATACATTAACCAATCAAAAACCCAAAACTAGTGTTTGTTAATCCATTAGTAATATTAAAATGTTAGTATATTAATGAGGTTAGTACTTTACAATCTATAAGTTAGGAAGGATTAGTAGAAATTAGTAAGACTAGATATAAGCAGGAAGTAAGTAAAACGAGACTGGAAAGAAGGGGGGAAACCACGAAAACCCGGAACCACCCGAATAGTGAAATCACGCAAATACAGGGGAGTGAAGCAGCTCAGGGAACACAGACACAGAGACGGCACTGGGGAGACAAGTGACCGGGAGAATGAAAATACTGGGACGGAGGATGTGAAAAATAATAAACTTACAGAAACATAAAATAAACACTAACAGCAAACAGATACTAATACAGACTACAACACATCTTCCCTCTATTTGTGTGCAGTGCGGATTTCTCTTCTCTCTCAGTCCACTTCACTATCTCTCCTTCAGGCGCCTGTGGTTTGGCGGCAGGTGGTCACGTGGCTCTTTGGAGCGTAGGCGGCAAGGTATCTTTAATTAGTATAATAAATATTTTTAACATTGAAATTATGTCCAACATAAACTGTTTATCCAGTAATAAAGATAATTTTTGTATTTTCATGAATCATGCCTCAATTGGTATTCTTGAACCTGTGTTTTTGGTATTACAGCTACACTCTCTAAAATTGAGTTTCTATTTGATCAAAACTGAATTCCGCTCTACTTCATGTTGGTGGCATAGTTCAGTCAGGATATATTTGGCTAGTGGTGTAAGGTCAGGTCACCACAATTATTAATGCTAAATTACATTACATTTTATTTGGCAGACACTTTTATCCAAAGCAATGTACAATAAATGCATCTGCAGGACTCAAAGCTAAACATGATTTCACTTCTAAGATGGACAATTGCTTGCATTATGGGAAGTTGTCAGTATCATTCCCCATGAATAGTGATACTTTAGAACTCTAAATCCTGCCTTACAACTAGCTAGATTCTAGAAAACTGGGTGTTTACCTGGTGTACCTGATATTGTCCCTTTTTATAATATTAATCATATTTAAATAAAAAAATATAGCCTTCTTTTAAAAAAATATAATTTTGACAGAGCTGCTTTAGAAATTAAGTGCATTACTTTTGTCATTGGAAATGATGAATCTTCAGATTATGATCATAACAACGATTGTTAAAATGTGCCGCAGGTCAGAAGTCTTTCAGTATTATTAACCTAAAATGATTGTGATTTATTTGAAGAGTACATAATTGAATGAAAACCTGATCCTTCTCTAAAACTTGGTAGTATTGAACAAGTACAGAGGAGTAGGAGGCTGATTTACAGAGAGAGCCCAGTGGAGTTTTTAGATGTTTTTAAAACTAAAAGTCTACCAAGGAGGGCCAAATATTGAGCCTAATTTCTATATGCTCGAATGCTGATTGCTCAGACACAACTAGATGTTGTCAGACATGTAATTTACCAATTGGTCATTCTCAGCCATAGGAAACTTCAAAGTGCTCGGCCAGCATAGCCTGGAAATAAGACAGGGCAGCAACTCGAGGTGTGAATCTGTGTGTCAGAGCGGGTGTCCATGGCCTCTGCCCCCTATTCTTTTTCACGACATAAAATACCTGGCTTTCTTTTAGTCAGTCAGTTTTTTGGGCAACTTGGAAAGAAAAAGTTTTGTAACAGTTGAACGTGGGCATCTGAGTCCTGAATCTAGGTCTGGCATTCTACATTTCATCTCCTGTTCTTTTGTAATATTCTGCTGTCTTCTGGTTTTTGAATTTTGGATTATTAAGCTGGGACAAATAAGATGTGGTTTGGTATCTTCTTTCATTAATTTCTTGTGTGACTGTCCATGTCTGTACTTTTTGTTAACTGTTGTAAGGTGGTTGAACCTCGTCTTTAGATTATATGCGAATATTTGTTGTGACTGAATAAATTTCTTAGTTTTCATCGGGTTGTGATTTGTACATTTTAATAGAGGTTGTTCCAACTGTTTGCTCTGCCTATCAATGAAATTGGCATTTTAATTGTTATGTTTGATAATAATTACCAAATTAAATCAAATAAATATATTTTACATGTTGGTTAAGTGAGGTGTTTTAATGGTTGATGCACTTTCGTTCGATATTCAGACATTAAATGAGGGTGTTAACGGTTGAAACTGCTGGGTTCGGAAAAATAAACATATTTCAATTAATCCTCATTTACTGACAATGTAATGATACAATATAAACAGCGGCTAAATTGTTTTAATATAATACATTTCAGGATGATATGCTAGAGTGTTTGATATATAAGCTGATTGCACTTGATACATGAATTTTACTTTTGACTCTCTGCTACGAGTTTTTGGACCTTTTTCTGAAGATGAAATGGCGGGAACAGTAAATATTTTATGATCCACCAATAAAGATTCACACGATGTATGTAAATGTTCCACTCAAGTAGTCAAAAGAAAAAGAGTGCAAGTCCCTAACATCATTATATATTATAATGGTAGTTTGTTTTGTGCAATCAGAACAAATAAATCATGTGTTTATTATGATAGAAAATAAAAGAGCCTGCAGGGTTTCTAAAGGAAACAAAGATAGGCCTAGAGCATAAAAAATTAGACTGTAAACATTTTAGGTCTGTTTACGTTCAGGTGGTCAATAAAAGAAAATCAATTAAGGTCATAGCAACACTTTGTTTTAGGAATCACTATTTGCATTTATAAGTAGAAAATATAAGTGCCTGCACCATTCTTCTTCAAATAAGGAAAAAAACGAATGCAGATGAAAATTTTAAGTTGGGCCTAAATATGTAAATCCCTCTCCTTTGAAAAGCACATCAATAACACTGTCAAGGTTTCATTTTTCCATCTACGCAATATCTCCAGACTCAAACCTTCTCTCACCCATCCCGATGCAGAAAAACTCACCCACGCATTCATATCTAGCAGACTGGACTACTGTAACGCACTCCTCACTGGTCTTACCTCCTGCCTCCTACACAAACTGCAACTGGGTCAGAACTCAGCTGCAAGAATACTTTCCTGCACATCCTCCCGGTCTCACATCACCCGTCTTGAAAGATTTACACTGGCTCCCAATCACATAATGCATCACATTCAAACTCCTCCTCCTAGTCTATAAATCCCTAAATGACCTCACACCCACATGCCTCTCTGACCTCCTGCTCCCCTACCAGCCACCCAGACACTTACGTTCATACACTGCCGAGCTCATCACCACCTTCCCCTCTCAGCACTGTCCTTTTGGCGACTGCGCCTTCTCAGTTGCCACCCCCAAACTCTGGAATGCCCTCCCCCTGACATCCGTACCTCAGACTCACTCACCTCCTTCAAATCACGCCCTCAAAAACCCACCTCTTTTCCCTAGCCTTCCCTTGATGTCTGTCTCCCCCCTCTGTCCATCATACCCCCTCCTACCACCACTGCACCACTGGTCCCACTGCATTTTATGTATTGTTTGTTTTTTTATTGTATCTTTGATAATTTTGCTTGTACCCTGGTTTTTTTTCGTTGATTGTTTCTTCCCTGTGTTGTAAAGCGGCTTTGAGACTATGAAAAGCGCTATATAAAGTAATAATAATAATAACAATAATAGTAATAATAATAATAATAATAATAATAATAATAATAATAATAATAATTATTATTATTATTATTATTATTAATAATAATAATAATTTAAAATGTCACCTATTTTGCTTTAAAAAAAAAACATTTTTACAAAAAATGCCATGTCCAAAATTATTCATACCCCTGGAAATTGTCGCAAATTTTTGAGGAAATGCAATCTTTTATACCATTCCAAATGGTCCTGGTAATTTATACCATGTTCTAGAGCATTCTAATCAAATATAAACTGAGAAAAGCTGATGCAGTTGTTCTCTAGTCAGTTTCTAGTCAATTGCAAGTCATGGCTAAAACCAAAGAGCTTAGTGAGGACCTCCGGTTGTGCATTATGACTGCTCACAAGAAGGGGAAAGGCTACAAAGCCATATCCAAGTGTTTTCAAGTGCCAGTGGCCACAGTGCATAGCATCATCAAAAAGTACAAGGAGTTCCACACTGTGAAAAATCTCAAAGGGCGTGGTAGGAAGCCAAAAGCGACCCCTGCGTTGGCAAGAATGGTAGTGCAAGAGGCCAAGTAGAATCCAAGGATCACCACCAAGGCCATCCTGAAGCAATTCTGGTACCAACATCTCAAGGCAGACACTCCAGCGGACACTGCACGGCTGGCCTCCATGGACGCCGACAGGCACACAAAAGCTTGCCTAGCCTTCGCAAAAGCTCACCTGGACAAAGAAGAAAGATTTTGGTTATCAATTTTGGTTCTGTGGTCGGACAAGACGAAAATGGAGTTGTTTGGACACAGTGACGTGGCTGTCGTTTGGCAAAAAAAGCTCAGGAGTTCAAAAGTGATCTGATCAGATTTTGACTATTAGATTGGATTAAATCCTGCAAATGGGTAGTTCAAAACCCAAAAAAAGGATTGGGATCACTTTGGAATCCGATCAGATCAGGTAATCGAATCCTAGCTTTAATCTGGATCAAATCTTCAAAGTGCGTAGTTCAAAACTTTAACATAGGATTGGGATTATTTTGATCCAAAAAATCAGGATCACCATGATCCCAGTAGAAGGGTGGATTTAGAGTGGATTACCAGACCAAAATATTGCATACAATTTATTTCAAAATACATTTCAATATAAAAAAGATGGTAGTGTTTGTAAATTAAAATAATACATTGTTTGTAGGCTCAATGGTTGCAAAATTTTTATTGACTTTTTTCTGTCACATTTACAGTGGCTTCTAGCCTACCTCTCAGAACAATGCATTCAACCATATAATACGTTTATCAAAATACAAGCCTGTTTTGCTTTAATGTTTACAAACAAACCTTTTATGGCTATTAAATCAAATACAAAAATGTTAGCACTTACAAACTGCTATTCCTTGTATCAAGAGCTGTCAGAGCTAAATGAGTTTTAGATGTAAAAAAAGAAAAAATGAAAAGGTTGTTTACATTTGTAGGGCCATACAATTTGACACTCAAAAAGTTACATATTGCACGTTGAAAGGCCCCCGAATATCATATATAATTTGAAGGTTAGAAAATTGTAATCTTTCTCAGTAATGTTCCAGTGCTTGAAAACACTGATTGCTTTGAAATACCGGGACAAAACCTGGCTGAATTGTCTGATCCTGAATCACAAAATATGGGATTTCAAAATCTGATCGGGTCTGTTTGAGATAAAAAGTTTTGAACTCCTGGGCCCAGGTGACCAGCCATTGGATTATGGTGAGCCACCTGGAAAAGCATTTCCTGGCAACTCTTTGGTCCAAAAAATTTGGTGATTTCTTCTCCTGTTTGAGTGTCACAACTCACTCGGTACAGCCTTACATCTTTAATGACAGCAAAATGAGTGTGGTATGGCCCCTCCTACCCCTCCTTCGACAGTGTCGGATGACCTCACACAACTCATATATTCCTATAAGTCATGATCGCTTCCCCATATAACCTTTCATTACACCAGTAAACCACTAGTTTTACACTAGTTTACTCTATGCTTTTTTCCCTCTATGTCAAAGTTTCACAGGCATCACTGGGTAATCGTGGATATCCACATGCACACATTGCTGCTTCCACCAATGCCTCCACCAGAGCTTGAATAATACATGGTTTGTTGAAACTAGCAAAGCCTGGCATGTACCCACTTGCATCCTCATCATTATCCAGTGCATCCCCTCCAAAATAGCAACCTACACCACTTGTCCCACTTCCATGAAGGGACAATTCCTGTAGACGTGGCTGGGCCACCCGCAACAACAGAATTCCTGCCCAGATATCTGAGGCCTCTGGGTGCTTGGTGGTGTGATCGCTGGGATCAGGGACTGTGGGTAACACAAAAGGGGTTATGGGGAGATACAGTTGAGGCCAAATGTTTACATACACCTAGGCTAAAGACATTCAAACTCAATATTTCACAACTCCACACATTTCATGTTACCATATATTTCTTTTGGCAAGTCAATTAAGGCATCTACTTTGTTCACATCAGAGGTCATTTAAAAACAATTGATTAGAGAAAGATTTATTTCAGCTTTAATTCACTATATCAGAATTCCAATGGGTCAAAAGTTGACAGTCTCTTTAAACATTGATGTAATGACTTTTTAGAAGCTTCTGATTGACCAAATGTCATAATTAGAAGTTCATTGGGAGTTAATTGGCACCAGTGGCTGTATTTAAGGGTCTCCATTTAGAGCCACTGCCTTTTTGCCCTTGATACCATGGGAAAATCCATGCAAATTAGCCAAGATCTCAAAAAAACAATTGTGGACCTCCACAAGTCTGGTTCCTCCTTAGCAGCAATTTCCAAACAAATGAAGGTACCATGAGCAAACAATTGTATGCAAATATAAAAATCTTGGGACCACACAGATGCTGCATCCTTCAACAAGGAGGCACAAAGTAACTCCCAGGGCTGAACTAACTTTTGTCCAAAAGGTTCAACTGAACCCCAAGACAACAACAAAGGAACTGGTGAAGGAGTTGGAGGCATCAGGTACCAAAGTATCTACATCCACCATTAAGAGAATCCTACATCGCCATAGCCTGTAAGGCTGTCGTGCAAGGAGGAAGCCCCTACTCCAAGACCAGCATAAAAAAGCCAGAATGAATTTTGCAGGTGATAACCAGGATGAAGACCAAGCCTTTTGGAAGAGTGTTCTCTGGTCAGATGAAACAAAAACTGAACTTATCGGCCATAATGATCAGCGCTATGTATGGAGAAAAGGGTGAGGCTTTTACTCCGAAGAACACCATCCCAACTGTGAAGCATGGGCGTGGCAGCATCATGTTGTCGCAGTGTTTTTCCTGGAAAAGGGACTGGTGCACTTCAGAAAATAGATGGCATCATGAAGGAGGAAGATTATCTCAGAATACACAAGCAACACCAAGACATCATCAAATTGGTGAACTGAACTGAAAAAGTGTGTCCGAGCAAGGAGGCCCACAAACCTGACTGAGTTACACCAGTTTTGTCAGGAGGAATTGCCAAACATTCCGGCAAAGTATTGTGAGAAGCTGGTGGACCCCAAGTGATTGATTCAAGTTAAGCAATTAAAAGGCAATGCCACCAAATATTAACAAAGTGTATGTAAACTTTTGACCCACTGAAAATCTGATATAGTTCATAGAAGCTGAAATAAATCTTTCTCTTAGCTATTATTTTGAAATTCCCTCTTACGGAAATAAAGTAGAAAAACTTAACACACATCTTCTGGGCACCAGAACCAGACGAGAAGCCCGGTGTTCCCTTGGGGTGGGGGCAGGTATTGGTGAGCAAGGTTGGAGGGCATTGAGGTGATCCTTCACCAGGGCAATGGTGGCATCCAGCAAAGTTAGTCTATGGCAGCACACCCAGTTGGCAGTGGCTGTTGGCAGGCTCAGAACAAACTGCTTGAGCGTCACCTGCTCAACAAACTCCACTGTTCAGCGCACTGCTGGCTGAAACCATCAGTTAGCGGCATCTCGCTGTTCCAAACCAAATGGGTGGCCGGCATCCTCATATTAAAGAGCCCTGAAGCGACGATAGTAGTCTCCTAGTGTTAGTCCCATTTGATTCCCATCCCCTTCAACAGCCTCGAAATTTCTGTCTAACACCGGGGTAGGAAAGCTGCTTGCCGGCCACAACAAAGGTTACACAAACAGTCAAAAATAATAAATTTTTAAATCCTTAAAGGAATCAATCTGCAGTTTTCCTCCGTTAGACCGCATTGGCAGGAAATGAGTAGAAAGAAGACAGGTCAGGTGGAAGTGCTTCTCCCAGTCCGTCTGCACACACATAATTTGTCCTTTACCACTAACTCTACCGCACCCACTCTTATACCCATCCCTGCCGATTAGCAACACTGCTCAGGTGTTCACAACGAGGGTGGGGCTGTCCACAAGGGTGCCTGGAGCCAAGTGGTCAGGTAACATCTGCCATCCAAGACCACATCCCTTGCTCTGTCACAGCATATAATGCATAATAGCTTAAACTGTTAAACAGATTCAATTATTTATTACTTTGCTTTTAAAGAAACATCTTTGTAACAAATCTCCAAAAATACTTTAAGAATTTGTCCCACAGCTTCGACACAATTACTCCACAAGGCAATATAGTCAGATAGTCATCTCCATCTACCAAAAAGCGAAACAAATTCAAAGCAGCAAACTCTTTTTTTTTGTTTTGTTATTTTGTCCGAGCAATAGCAAGCTGGAACTCCTTACCAAATCTGCAAACTCTAGAAAATACAAAAAAAACTCTTAAGAAACTATGAAGCCATCAGGCTTTGTCTCAAAATTCATTGGATTGTTCATTGGATAGTCACTTAATTTGCACAAGATGTGCTGTAATGTGCAATATTGTAGTCTACAAATTAGGCTAAATATGCAAGTTGAACTGGTTAACCATAGTAAACCTGTGCATAAATAACTAGAATAACTAGAAAAAAGGACAAACTTTAGTTGTTTCAGGCTACTTCTGAAAACATAAAATACTAGGGAGAAAGTGCAAACAGAAAAATAAAGGTCTAAAACTAAATGTCAAGTTTTATGTTTGTATAAAATTTTAACAGAAAGTTTGTAAACATCTTTTGTGAGAATGAAGCCATAATCGTTTACTTACTCAATAGAAAAGTTTATCCCCTGCAAAGTAAAGTTTTTTAAGTCCTTTTGGGCTTATAGCCAAAATGGTCTAATGGTGTTAAAATGATGATACTGCCCACTCAAATAGCTAATACTAATATACAAACACACGCACACACACATATAACATGCAAAAAATACAAGGCTTTGACTTCTTGTATTTGTTTTTACAACTACTCTTTTATGCTCCTGTCAACAGTATAATTGGGTTAGACAATCTGGACTATGATATTTATGTCAAAATCAACTCCTGTACATCTGTGAACCTTGAAGAGTAGCCATGAGGGATTATGATTCTCTTCGGCCATACCACACATTTCAGGATGTCTGATAAAATTGTGATTCAAAGAACTGGCTTTGAGCAACACTCTGTCAACAGTCTGTCACCATTGCTTATCCTGAGCGATGTTGTTTCCAATGCGATTTCTTAGTTTATCAGTTTGTGGGTAAGACTAGTTTTGAGTCAGTGCTTAACATTGCCTGTGTATACTCCTTGTAGAAGCAAGCTACTTCCCGCTAATTTTAATTTGAAGAAACACTTCTATAAATCTTGCCAAAGGACCCTATCGCCTGCTGGGCATTTAATTCCCCTTGACAGTGACATGCTGAAATGCACAATATAGGCTTTGACCAGCCAGATTAATCTGCACACAACAGTTAATCATTAATCCCACTTTTCTCTCTTTCTCGCTGCATGTGTGTCCCTTGTTGCGTGTCAGATATGTTGGGAAGGTTCCGTTTTTGTAGACTCAGCGGTTCTCAATCATGGATGAGATTCAGCCTTTGAGGTGTAACCCGTTAGAAAAATAGCAACGTTTTAAAAGAGTCCTGTAGCTTTAAGAAAGGTAGGCTCCCTACCTAACTGTTAGGAGGACTTGTTTTGCATCCCTAATTAGTTTTATTGGCTGTAACAGGCAGTAATGTCTTAAGATTATTCTGGAAAATAGTTAGCCCCGCCCACCCCCAGGGACTTGGTTAAGACTGTTTGTCGCACAGGAGAGTACACAGCAAGAGGGGAGAACGGGAGAGAGAAAAAGACGATCAGAAGTAGAAAATCATAATCGTTAATTTAAGCAGTAAACCTAAAGAGTAGCTCCTTAAATGACCCAGGGACCAAATATTTTCCAGATCGCATACTTCAATCTCTTTCCTTGGGATCTTGGTAAGTTTAAATGTTAAAATTTGCTAAAGCATCGTAACTGTAGCAGCAACAACGTGTGCTATTAACTCCGTCTCCTTGAAAATAGCATTAGCCACACGTGGCGTTTAATATTTTTCAGTTTGCACACTTCAGTTTCTTCCTTTGGGATCTCAGCAAGTTTAAATTTGAAATTTAGCTAAAGTATCACCATTGTAGCAGCGACATGTGTGTTATTAACTCCGTGTTTCCTTGAAAATAGCATTAGCCACACGTGGTATGTATAGCTATTGAGTTTCTCTCATATAAATTGAATGTTGCTATTTGAAAGCTTGAATGGCACTGTTATAGTATTTCTATCATACGTGTATGAATGTGCCATGTAATATGTGTATGAATGTGCCATGCAATAACCTTGTGTTGATTTTAAGTAGGCTATAGCTCATTCAAGGTAGCTATTAGTTGAGCCTATGCACTTTAATGGAGTTAGCTAATGCAGTACTGTTAGAAACCATGCACTAGCACTTGCGCTACATTGGGGTATATGATGTAGCCATATCTTCTATTGTGCATGACAATGCAAGAGTGTTAGTTCACATGCATTTAAATGATTTTACAATCAACTAATGATTTACCTGATTGTTAAAGGTTTATTGCCATGTATTTGTATTGAGTTCATGGTTTAAAAAATTATTTGCTATAGTTACATGGAAAATACCTTGATCATAATTCATGATTAATGGTTAAAGAGTGATAGAATATTTGATAAAAAGAAACTGTACAGTTGAACATTTATAAAGTGTACTATTTGGTTTATTAGTACCACTTTTACACTTTTGAGGTTACAATGATGCCTTAAAGAAAAAAAACTAAGATTGAGAAACGTATGCAGTTGTTATAATGGCCTGTTATCATACAGGCTGGGTTTTTTGGATACCCGAGAAGAACCCTGTGAACCTAGGATTCTCTCCCTGACGAGGGAGATGGCGAGCCGATCAACTTGATTCATCTTCATCCATTTGAGGAAGGACCCCCTGATACCCCTTGTTTCTCCCAACCCCACTCCGGTGTGGTAGGATTGTGACTGAGCAATTAAATTTTATTTGATACTTTATTTTTTGTAAAAAGGGTGCACCCAACCAACAAAACTGACTTGAAACTAACTAAATTGAACTTGACCAATTGAACTGAACCAGACTGAACAGAAGACATTCAGAACTTAATGGACAGTGAATACAGTTACAACACTCGGGACATTGATATGAAAACGAATGTGTTTGAATGTGATAAGTAAATGGCGGCTTTACCTGTTGTCATTACATTTTCTTTAATACAGTTCTAACTATTTTGCACTTACTTTCTGGCTCCGGTTGTTCATTGTGTCCATCTCTTCATTCATAACCTCTCCTTACGAACCTAGCTTTAACCCGAAAATATTTACCTACTGCTAACTGACCTTTAGGTGGGTTACAGAGGCTATGAATGTATCTAGTATAGAATGAAGAATAATCTCATTGGTTTCCCTCATGATTTCCAGATACAATACTTCATTTATCCCTGTGTCTGTATGAGTATCAAGAAACTGTCTATTTACTAAATGTTAGAGAATACCACATAGGAAAATGGTTTTGTTTAAAGTTTTGAATTTTTAATGACAATGATTGGGAAACATTAAAAATATAAATTGAATGATGACCGTTCATAACTACTACATAAATCTTGTGTAGAAAAATAAACCATTCATGTTGAAAAGCAAATTGTAATGTTGGTCAATGGAAATACTATAAGCCATGAGAAAGCCTCTGTCCACAGCCATGCATAATTAATTTGCTAAATATGAGATGGATGAGTGAGTGTTGTGGAAATGTATTGACATTTCTGAAAATCCTGAAATTTCTGTTAGCCATGTTGCATTCTCTACTACCAGGATGCAGCAATTATGCATGAAACATGTTCCTGTAACTTCTTGCACACAGACTGCATGTGAACAACCAGGGGTAGACTTGCAGTGTTTGTGCTACTTTATCACAGAAAATGTGATGCTTGAAACAGTGAACATTACATATTTGGCAATATATTTTTACTTATGCTGTTATATACTTAAATTATTATTTTTTAAATGTGATTAAACCTGTGACAAAACATGACATTAATGTTCAGGAAATAAATAGTTCACATTAAAATCAAGGTACTCTTAAACTGGCAAAAAATGTAATGATTGAGAAGCATCTGCGGTAAGATGCCTTAGGAGCATGTTTTTGCTGACATATATCAGGATTTCAGAACATATCATTTCACATTAACTTAGAAAATAGTTTGCGCTCTTGTCAAACAGTCCAAAAGACTAAGTCTTTTAATAAGGTGCGTAAGCTAAATGCATATAAGATGAGATATAGAAAATGCTTGCACACTGATACTACTCAAAAGGAATGTCCACACTGAGGTTTAAGGATGCAAAAATCTTCTCAAATATTTAATGGTCCATAGTGCTGTACAAAACAAATGTGCCACCAAAAAGGTGTAGGGTGAGGAAAAAGAAACGTTTCGGTAAGATACCTTCTTCAGTCTGCCATAAAGAGGGCAGAGCACACACCTGAGTCCTATTTATAGAGGGGCAGGGGTAACAATCACCAGATACTTAAAGGTACAGGACCAAGAAAATACAATATAGTCAAATCAGATATTACAATCTAATGTTAAGAGGCATAACAATAACAGATCATACTCCTTTAAAGAGGGGCCTTCCATACTCACAGTTTTTGAGATTGAGATGTATTTGCTCCAGCACCTCGGACTTTGAGCAGAAGGCTAAAGACATGTATGATCGTTTCCTTACTCGTTCCTATCCCAGATCATGGTTGGACACAGCCTTCAATAAGGTACGTTATACAGACATCGATGGACCAGGACACAGCAGAGAAAAACAATGCTCTGTTACTTGTGCCACTACTTATTCCTCTATGAGCCAGGAGATAAAACAGATCATTAAAAAACACTGGCATGTACTGAGCTCAGATCTTGTATGTCTAAGACTATTTGCTCAACCACCTCTGTTTGGTCACTACAGACCCAGAAACATTACGGACTTCCTGGTTAGAGCAGACACATATAACCCATCTCCAGCCTCTGGATGCCTTACCCAAGTGACAGGTTTCTACCCCTGGGCCCAGTTGTTCAAAAAATTTAATCTGGATCAGAATGATCCGGATTTGGAAATCCCATGTTTTGCTATCCAGGATCAGGTAATCCATCTTACTTTTTTGCCGGTTTTTCAAAGCAACATTGGATTGGATCACCCTGATCCAGATACAAACTTTTCAAGATTACCAAATCCGGATTACCAGTGCTCTAAATGGGACTACATATCACAATGTAGGCTACTAGCTATGTAAAGAACAACAGGTAGAATAGCCAGCGTAGGGTCACTTTAAGTGTTTTTATTTGAGGAGACAGAAAACAGCACAATAAAACAATACAAACATCCCCTTCCATTTTCAATTTCTTTTAAACAGGCAGACCCCTCATCTGACTCACAACAAATAAATAAAAACAAACAAATATACATTATTCACAAATACATTGTGGATATTTTGAACAAGATGTGCAATTGAGCATTTAAATGGAGTTCTGAAGAGGTGCTTTATATGCCTTAATTACTTGCGAGTGGAACCACACATAATACTTGCCTGTATTGTCCTGCACAACATCGCTAACAGGCACAATGTACCTCTCCGTGATGATGTTCATGATGCACCTGAGCCTGTTGAAGACCCAGACCAACCTCCGTCGTTCTCTCAGAATGAGGGACTGACTGGACGTGCAGTAAGGGATGCAATTGTTAGAAACTACTTTTGATTGGTTCATCTCTGATGATTGTGTCATTGCAATTAATATACAGTGATAAATGACAGTTAAAATTAAATATATTATTTTTGTTTGATATTGACAGCTGTTAGGGGGATTATTTTATGGGGACAAAATCCTTTTTTTTACTTTACTGTACTGAAATGTGTATGTAGCCTAATGTCTACTTTATCACTGTAACGGTTAAACAAATCAAATGCAAAATATAAATAAATGTATATATACTACATGATACAAATGTTGTATTATTTGACCAATTTTACAGTTTTATTACATTTTGTTCCTGAAATCCACCCTGAATCCACCCTTCTGCTGGGATCAGGATAATCCTGATTTTTTTGGATCAAAGGTATCCCAATCCTACTAAGAAGTTTTAAACAACACATACTGAAGGTTTGATCCAGATCAAAACCAAGACTGGATTATGTGATCTAATCCGATTTCAGAATCCTTTTTTTCTTTTGAACAACCCATTTTCAAGAATTGATCCAATCCGATAGCTGAAATCAGATCAGATTACTTCTGACCAACTGGACCCTGTCACTCTTGTGCAGCGTGCAAGGACTCATGTAAGCGCACAAGTACTTTTGTTAGCCACAGTCACTGGCAAGCAGTACAATATAAGACAGTTCCTTACATGCAACTCTAGTAATGTCATATATCTGATTTCCTGCCCATGTGGACTTCAATATATTGGTAAAACTACAAGACAAGTAAAAACAAGCATTATTGAACACAAAAGTGCAATCAGGAGAGGGGATGAAAAGTCATCCATTGCCCGTCATTTCAAAGATGCCAGCCACCCTGTTTCCTCTCTTACTGTCTGTGTGATCAGCAGATCAAAACACCACGCAGAGGAGGGGATATGGAACAACATCTGTTACAGGCTGAGTGCAAACGGATATTTTACCTTAAAACGCTTCACCCTGCAGGCCTGAATGAGGAGATGTTATTGAATTGCTTCATTTAATTATTTTATATCTATTGGTTGACATAATGATTCATAGTTTTAGAAGAATTACTTATGTGCTAGTCACTTAACCTAGAGCCTGCCTCTTTTGAAGTATATTGATAATATATTATTCATTGTTATTGTATATGCTGTAAGTACATTATTCCACTGCTGTATTTTGTATATGCAATTGTATTCTTCTCTCTTTATATAGTAATCTGATATTGTTATGCCTCTTAACATTAGATTGTAATATCTGAATTGACTATATTGTATTTTCTTGGCCCTGTACCTTTAAGTATCTGGTAAGTGTTAACCCTGCCCCCTATAAATAGGAAGGTAGCTTACCGAAACATTTCTTTATTTTTCCTCACCCTACACCTTTTTGGTGGCACATTTGTTTTGTACAGCACTATGGACCATTAAATATTTGAGAAGATTTTTTCATCCTTAAACCTCAGTGTGGACATTCCCTTTGTTTAATATCAGTGTGTGAGCATTTTCTATATCTCACATTAACTTAGAACACATGAAAGGCTGTTGCTGTATAAACATATGCTTCTGTAGTAAAGAAAAAAGAACATTTTCAGTGCCTAAAGAGTCTTTCTCAGTCTTACCCAGACAAGTGAGACAAGAGTGAGGGGAAATGATACCATGACTGCATTACAAAATGAATCGGAAAAAATGCTCTCAAGATAATGTCATGGCTTTAATGTGAAGGTCTCCTGTTAAATCAAGTATTTCCAAATTTACTTGAAAGAATGACAAGATTTTAAATATTTATGGGGATTCTTTTCTCTCTTTTGCCTTGACTAGCAAATTACTTTTCTCTGACATGTATTGATATGATAATGTTGATTTCGATAGGCGCTGGGGAAAGAGTCTGTGGCCCCTGGGGCTGGTTCTGGCACTTGTTACCTTGTTCACATTTACATTTTGAACCTCTGCTCTCTTTATGTGCCAAGATCTGCCAAAACTTGTCAGCCACATTCTGACAAGAGGGCAGATTTGACTGATGCCAGCAAAAGATACAGCGGGGAGAAAAATGTAACTGTGTTTTTCCTCTCATGTCCTGCACTATTGACTACCTTGATCTCAATTCACAGAAAACATCTTCCAAAATGGAAATTAACAACAACAAGCTGCATTAAAAACATTCCAGGGCAAACATTCCAGGGCTGCCTACTGTCACTTTCCATTGCAAACGTAAACAGCTGGTAAAAAGGAATGTCATTTTCCGAGATCTTATTTCACTCTAGCTGAATCTCTGTTACTTTTTTCTTGCTATTATATAATGATGACAGACAGATCAGGGTCCCCCCATAAACACCTCTAACCATTATATTGTTGAATTGTTTTTGGCATTTCTTTTTTCCATCTTTCCAATTCTTCAGACTAAAGTGATTTTCAGACTGAAGCTGGGAAAAAATAGCCTGTCAGGCAACTTTATTCAGTCATGTGCTTGTACTGCACCACACATGGCTGCAAATTGCCACAAACTACCACTTTCCGCAAGGGAATATGGGGAGCTTTGTTAAAAATAGTTACTGTATTCTTTTTACCTTGGATTCTTCCTTTCCTTTTGATAAAGATAATATAATCTCAGTGCTCACTTGTTCAAAATCAACAAAAAAAACAGTTCCTTAATAATTCTAAAGGAAGAATGGGCTATTCAGATAGTATTGATATGTTTTTTTTTTGCTAAATTCAATGCATTCATACTGTTGGGCTACCTTATTTTAATGTGGGTAAAAGTGAATTTGATTAGCAGCACTGAATGCTCAGTTACAAAGAAGGGCTGAACATAAGGAGGTCAAGGTTTCCTATAAGTTCCCCACTGCCAGAGAGGACTGATACAATTTCAGACCTGTCCAGTTTGAAATCATGCACAAGACCTGGACTGATATTAAAAAGGAAAGTAACCTTTCTAAAGATAAAACACACCCTGGGGTTTATGCATTTTAATCACATCTGAAATATGTCATGTGAAGGGGCTGTTTTAGTGATTTGGAGGCCCCAGGCAAAGACCAATGTGAGGCCCTTCTCCATTTTGCTTAACGCAACCATAGCTAGTGAACAAAAACTATTTGGAGGCAGCTCTTTTCAGTTAACAAAGCCACAGAACTAAAGGACAGACCAAATGAGGATTCTAACTGAGGAACTTCAGATGACCTTCAGTCAGTTAGAAGAAGACAATATGGCAAGAAAAAGATTAGAAGTATATAATCTTTAATTCTTCCAAGACAAAAGTATAGTAAATGCTTTTTGATAAAGCATTTGAACATCCACTATTCTCTAGGGGTAAAAGTCCTGGTCCGAGCAGGTGCCTGGTTTGTGGTGGGCTGCTGCTGTCTGTCTGTGTCGCCTCTGACACTTTCCTCCCACACTGTAGCTGGTTCACCGCAACCAGCAGATCAGTAACACTAGAAGTTGTAGTAGGTGCGGTGGGTGCACACCAGGCTGAGGCAGCAGTAAGGCTACTAACGTTAGCTAGCTCAGCTTCTTCAACTAACGTTACACCTGTTGTAACGTCAGCTAGAGTGGGAGCACCTATTATCAACCAACTTCGTTCGACAGACGACAGAAAATGTAAACTGATTTGCAACTATATATGAAAAAATAGGCGAAATATCGGTAACAACCTATACCTAGGTATGTAGGAAAAATGTCCTCGTTATCCTCCAGTGGTTTTTTTTTTTAAAGTACTTTCGCAATTTTTTTATGTGCCGGCAAATAACTCAGAGGTGGTCCAGCGCTAGCTTTTGGTTGCTAAGGGGACGTGTATCGACCACCCCATATAAACGAATGGAATTTAGATTTGCGAGCATACTGTATATGTGTCCTGTCTTGTGTATTTGAGGTTAATATGAGAAAGGGTGGTCGCTATCAGCATGTATAGGAATCCATACATATTCACTGTTGTAACTCAAGTCGCAGGATGCAAAATAGCCGTTAGGAAAGCAGTTTGAAATTATGAAGCAACGTCTGCGCTATTGGATTTAATGGGTCGCAATGAGATAATTCAGAGTATGTTGCTTGTCTTAAAGTTGATATAGTAAATAAGGCTGCATTAATGTTACTAAATGTATATGTATGAAATTGTTTTTTTACATTTAGACAATTTATTATGTGTATTTTTACAGGACTTACATTTAAATAGGTAACAATGTCCAGTTCTATACGAAGTAAATACACTAGCGGTTAGGGTGGTCGATAATAGGTGCTCTCACTCTACTTGTTGCTCCTCCGTCGTGGAGTCTCTGGCTGTTTTATTAAAGAATTTCGTCAGTTTAGGCAAACTCTCCTTAAACTGGGCATCTTCCTTCCTCTTTCTCTTCTCAAATCCATTTTGAAAATGCTTCATGGTAACATAGTGACTCTCTGCCTCTGATGGCAACTCGAATTTCCACGTCATTGATTAGGCGCAAATGCAGGGAGGTCATGGTGGAATAGTCCATTCAATGTGAAATGTGGGTGATAATAAATATTGGCAAATATAGATATTTAATTGGATAGGCCCACATTTATATGTAGATAGATTTATTTTTATCTATTACACATTATCATTCGTTTGGAGTGACAAGAAAGGAAAAATATTTAATAATTTTTTTTTAAAAAAACGAAACAAATTCACGAGACCCCTTTCGCGGACGAGGCCCCAAGCAATTGCCTACCTATGACCAATGGTAAAACCGCCTATGGTTATGTGCAGGGATCTTACTCAAATGTTTTTATTTGAACATCATTATATAAACCTGCTTATTCATTGCTAACATGTTTTATATAAATAAGCACAATGTAACATCAGAAGGAAGTAGACAATTACAGTTTATTAAGCTGCTTATTAGTACCTATGGATAATAGTGAGCATTAAACAGTAACATTAAAGTCTCATTGACAACATTAAAACACATCAAACAAGAAACCTTAAAGTCACATTGACATAAAAACCCACACAACTACCAAAATTAGACTAAGTCTCATGTCTTAGCACTATTGCTAAATAATACAATGTGGGGGAGTCAATAATGTTTGATATAAAGAAATATCAGAGCAAAATTACCTTTTCAACAACTGACCTCATTTCATAATTTGGTTTCATCACTTCCTGTGCCTGTCAGGTTAGCATGCATGTGGTAATGCAGTATGACTGAATGTTAAAAGTCAGAAGGCTGACTACTGAGGCTCACTGCTTTTCATTATACCCTATTTGTATTATGATATGATTGGTCAGTTTTTACAACTTTTGGTAAAATACAAAACTACTACACAACAAACAACAACAAAGTTTGACTTGCTTATCTAAATATTGGGCAGGACATCTTGGACTATAGCTAGCCAAACAGAGTATAAGACTGCTTTAAGGATAATTTTGGACAGTAGCACATAGTCAATGGTTGATATGCCTAATGCAGAGGTGAATCCTCAAGTCTTCTTTCACTGCTGCCTCAACATGATTATTAATCTTAGTGAAAGATCTTAATATCATACTTCTGTTTTTGGTCCCAGAAGCTGAGGTGATATTCATCATGTGAATGGTGGCAATTTAAATAATAGAATTAACATAAGGTTTTGTTAGGTAGTGTTTAATGTTAAAAGCCAGTGAATAATGTTTATATTCCACGTTGACCTTTAGATTACAAGACCAGTTCCTTACCCATTATACTACACTGCCACACACCACTTGCTAGCAGATGTTTTGCACCTTTGTGCTGTGTATTCCACCTTCTGCATTACATGCTAGTTAATTCTGGTTTTCGTTGAATCATATTTTTTATCATTAGAAGAAAAAACATGAAACAAAGTCAAGGAAAATATTGATTGAATCCAGGCCAGTGTGGTAGAACAAGACAAATCAGACAGAAAAGGTACTGGAAATAACTATATTTGTGACACGCTTTGGTATTTTACAGCATTGATCTATCAATTACAATCTCATCATAAGCACATCACAATATTTCAATAACATATAGATAGACTGCATACTAGTGTGTGTTTAAAGAAATGAAAACCAATTGGCCATGCTGTATGGCACACACCTGAGGAAACTAATTAAGTCCTCTTTACAAACTAAATAAAAATCTAGTTGTCTTTAACATTGTCTTTAGTTTTGCATTTTTGTTCTTGCACAACACTTTGAATGATAAATGAAATGAACAACAAATGCATAAGAAAAATATCTTAATCTAACTGCAGTATCTAAAGACAAAGCATGTTCCCTCAAGTAGCCTAAAGGAAACTCCTGTAAAAATTACTGCTTATTTACGACTCCATATATGGAATGTTTTTCATATTTCCCCCCATTTGCACTCCCTGGAAACAGCCTCTCCAGACTGACTATGCCAAGTGATATATATTTGGAGAGGACAGATAGGGCCAAATGTGTTCCCCCCTGCCTCCACAGCTGCAAGAAAGCAGATGTTTACCACTGTAATTAGTGTCTTCAATTCATGCATCTTGTCCAGATCAGGAATATGTTGTGACATGAGTACCTGCTGTGAGTTTTTATTTACAATATGAATATCAATATTTTTCAGTCCATGATTAAAAATGGATGGGTGCAGCTTAATAGCCCCAATTCATTTTTAAAGTGTTTTGTGATATACTATGGGGCTCAGATGTTGCTAATTCTTTATGACTGGATATCAAAATATGTTTTAAACATCCATAATAAAAACCAGACTTACAAAATTGCAGAAATTTTCTGAATGGGAAATTATCAGGTATTTATGGGAATCAAACGGATTATTCAAAAATCTAAAGGAATTCATATGTTCTTTTCCCTCTGAGCCTCTTTTATTAAAGTATGTAAACAAAAATATATTGAATAAAATAAAAATTTTATTTATTAAATTATATGTTCATTTTCATCAATGACTATGATTAGCACTTTTTGTACGCTGCTTTGGATCTGCTAAATAAATGTCATGTAATGTGTTGACTGAGGACCAAAATGCTTAAATTAAAAATAAATAAATAAATGATTCAATGAATGAATGAATGAATGAATAAATATAAATGAAAAATAGATCACATCTGACATAAATGGGTATTTCTGCATTTATTAGGGGGCCAAGCACCAAGTAGGACCCCTATTGTTTTTGCTAGGATTATTATTACGGGGCCAATCACCAAGGTTGTGCAGAACCCCTATTGTTCTTCTAGGATTATTATTAGGGGACTAAGCACCAAGGATGCATAGGACCCATATTGTTTTTGCTAGGATTATTATTAGGGGGTCAGTCACCAAGGGTGTGTAGGACCCCTATTATTTTTGCTAAGATTCTTCTTATTTTTCTTCTGTGCATCCCTATATTGGTACCCCTTTTCAATAGTTTTTTTTCCAGGCATATTCGGTATTGCTGCCAATTTATTATGCATGACACGCATGCAACTGGAACTCTAGGTGGCGCCACAGTGCCACCTGCAAAATTGCAAAAAAAATTATTACGGCCACACCGTTTGATGTACATCCACTAGATTGTTTTCCATGTCTACCACCTCATTTTAAACCAATAATATCATTAAAATCCCCCCCCCCCCCTTTTTTTCTGCCGTTTTGAATTCTGGGGAAAATGAACTTTTTCAGACTTTTTTGTTCTTCTCTTAGAATGTACAAATTGAAAAAAGACCCATGCAAATCATGTTTCTCTCATTTCATAAACCTATGACCCATGCTATGGTGCTACAGCACCACTTCAAAATTGTATTATTAAAATCATTATTGCAGATATGCCCTTACATGCAATAAACACCAAATATGCTATGTAAGATATTTGGATAAGGTTCACAGTCCATGACAAAGTATAAGTAGACTGCATTCCTTCTCTTACACTCCCCCTCCTTGCGCCCACACTCGCACTCTTATTCTCAATAATCGCCATCGCCATAAGTTGGACTAAATGCAGGCTAGAGCTACAATCCATGCACAAACACTGTAATCAACAACACTGTAAGCAGCTGTCACTGTGCATGCATTACTGGTGTGTGTTGCTTATCCAAATTTGTTCAAACCCAGGGAACATATAAGTTGTAATCTGATATGTTCCCTGGGTTTGAATAAATTTGAGTATTGTACCTTATCGAACTTGTGTTTTTTTTTTTTGTTGTTCCAATGACCTTGATATGCACTTTTGTACTTCGCTTTGGATAAAAGCATCTTCTAAATAAATGCAATGTAATATAATCCAGAGCCTACAGTATGTTTCTCATTTTGGGGTAGCGTGCTTTACTTGCATTTCACATTACATGACCACTTATGGGTGAGAACAGGACAGGCAGAAAGGCAAGGATGACCTGGTTCTCAACCAAAATGAAGGCCATATATGTGCATGTGCCAGGCTGGGATTAAAAAAGGACTGAACCTTTCACATTTCTTGTCTCCCTCTCCCGTTGAGGCATGTAGTGTGACTTAACTGTTACAAAATTTTGTTTATATTTTTGCAGACATTTCAGAAAAATCCAAATTGCACTCAGTGCTCTGTAGTTCACCCTTAGTACTTGGCCCCCGACATTGCTGCTTGCAGCTGTAATTCACTTCTGTATTTATTAATTGATACATAAACGCGTTTGCACACATGCCAAATCTGCCCAATCTTTGCCCATTTAGATGGTACCTTATTTAAAGCTTTATAACTCAAGATGTGAGCATCAGAGCCTTGAAATGTCCACATCAAAGCGACTCTTTTTACTACGCCTCATACCACAGCTGTCCTGTTACAGCACTGGCTGACTGTAAATTTGAAACATGCAAATTTAAATAAAACAGAGGTTGCCGTTGTTTCACTCTCTGTTCAATTTTCCTCTCCCTGGACTGGCCACCCTTCTCCCATCTCCCTCTGGCATGAGTCCACACGCCAGGAAGAGTTTGCAATGCCTGCACCCAAGCAAGTTGCGTATACCCTCGGCTAGTGGCTGCAGGAGGAACAAGGCGCTTCGAAGTGCTACTATGATTAGCCGTGGTTGAATAGCCAAGAGAGCCACGCACGACCGGCGTATCCTGCTGAGCAAGTCTCACGAGGCAAGCTGCCTGCGACAAGGATCAAGCTGCGTGTCTTAGAACCAGAAAAGGGCGAACGGCTTCTCCTTTTCCACAAACTCCCACAGACTTTGCACTGAAAACCAAGAAGTGTTTCAACATGCAACCCAAAGCAAAGGACTCAAGTAAGGCTGTAACTCTGGGCATAGTATAATTAGCAGTGGGCTGAATGTAGTAATAGTTATGACTAAATGTACATGATGATGCTAACGGTTATTGTGTTCTAATGAATAATGTAAATGTTCTGTATGTTCGGTTGGCTCTAAGGTATCCACTGCACTGCATTAGTTTTCATATATCAAGCAAAGAACAGATCCTGCATGTGATCCATTTAATCACTTAGTGCACACACCCCCTAGTGGTCGGCATGCCGGCAAGCCTAAATTGTCCAACTCATACATTAATTGCTCCTACAACCAACCAAGTATGAGTTGAAAACAGAAACGCTTTGTTTTAGTTTCATTAGCAGATGATGCACGACAACCAGGGGTTAAATTGGGGGTGAACGCGGGTGGACGGTGTCCTTTGGTAAATAAATAATAATTTTGACCGGCAGTTTTACAAATAACTATGGCAATTCAGTCCATTTTTCGTAGGCTCCAGTCCATGTGTTCTCTCTAGCCAGTTACTAGCTCAACCAATCAAAAATCCGAAGAAAAAAAACTCAGGGGGAACAGTCGTTTATATAGACAGGAACAGAAAGAAAAATAACGTTGATTGTCTTGATTGTTTGGAAGCGGGCGCGGTAGGTAATGTCATTAACATGTAATTTCATCTATGCAACATTTTAAAGAGAGATGAATAAACAGCCCCCACGAACGCCGGCTATTATTAACAGCAACTTTGATTGCTTGAGCAAAATCAGCAGGTTGCTGGTCAGCAGCTAAGCTAGGATTGAATATTTCCCACATAGCCTACATAACGTTTTATTCAGCGGCGACTGGCAAGCTGAAAATCGGTGGGGCGCAAAACTTTCCTTTAACCCTCTGGGGTCGAGAGCTCCACCGGCGGACCTCAACAAGATGAAATTAATTTTCGTTTCTATTTGGATGATTAACTTCACGTGCTGTTATCATACAGACGCAACAAAAACATTGACAGAAACCTTAGAATCGCGACTTTCCAATGCGCCCATTGGCAAATAATATGAATTGTTTTAAAAGTTTAAGTTTGATTAATTAGACCATGTATGCTTCGTTAAACTTTACTCATTACTATGTGAATTTCGCTCAGCAGGAAGTCTGCCCAAATCGCATTCACATGTTAACAACATTATAATTACTCTCAATAGAAGGAGACTAAAGGAGGGGCGATGCGAGATCCATGTGAAAAATGCCAAGTCTGCGAAAGCAGGATAGAATGTCAAAGTGTCGCCTAATTCACTTCTTTTGAGGTGAACATTTCGTTTAATTTTGGAAAATGGTCCGTCCGGAAGCCGACACTGATGAAGAGCGGTGTCATTTTGAACAGCGAACGGATCCAGCTGAGGATCAACTTCATGCATAAGTATATTTCTTATGATCATATTGGTAAATATGTGTACTGTATTGCAACGTATCTGTGTGTTTGTAGGAATATCCAGCAATATACGCGTTTGTAAATTCCCACACTACGAACGATTCGAACTATTGCATCTCAAAATTATAGGCTACCTCTCTGCGTCTGGTTGTGTTTGTTTGGTTCTTTGTTTGTATATGATGTAACCATGTCACATTTCCTAAGTTTTGTTTTCATTAGTTAGTGGTTTGCCCCTTTTTTGTAAAGCACATTTAATTTTCACCTGTTGAAGGAAATGTGCTATATAAATAAAGTTTGATTTGATGTCACATTTCCTAACAATTTTGTTTTTATCATATTTACAGAGATGCTGATCAGGAAACACGGCCTAGTTCACCACTAGGCCACGCAAGCATTGCAAGAGTACACCAGTCTCATCTCATCTTCCATGCGTATAGTTTGCTTCAATAAATGTTCTGAAAATCAAAAGATGTCTTTGTTTCTGTCTTCTAAATGGCTCACTGAGTCTTTGTCTTAGTGGTGGGGAGGCATGCGGCCAGGTGTGAATAGCCTACTTAGCTGGCAGGTCGTCCTACCCAATGCATATTCATTACAGAAAGGCCATTTGCCCTCCCATTCTCACCTGGTGTTGAAAAATAGTAGTCACAACACTAACTTTTAGAAATTTATTTTATATTTCTCATTGGATTTGCTAAAATAGTTTGTCATCTTTTGATACCCAAGACCTTGATGAACACATTTCAGTGACCAAAAGTCACAATTGTTTAGTGTGTTTTATTACAACATTCCTGTGCATGTTCAAAACTACTGTTTACAGTTTGTGTGTTTTTAGAGAAGTTTACAATCCACACATGATTATGACCTACTTACTGCTGCCACATTATTGTAGCTGAGTTTGTGCTGAAAACAAAGATATGAAACACTTTGGAATCACTGTATATAAAGTTGATGAAATTTACACAAAAGTCAGAGCGTCGCACAATCACCAGTGCGCCTCATTTTACCCTTAGACCCCAGAGGGTTAAACTAATCATTGACCTCAGCGTGTTTTCATTAGTAATTTTCCTTTATAATCAAGCGTGCCAACGATCGGATTAATCAAATGGCAAGTAGCCTAACATACAGCGTCTTCATACCCTGTTAGGGGAATTAAATCATAAATTCAATTTATCCGTTAAAAATCTGTTTTAATCACCAAGTAGTCTACACTTGACAAACAAGATACACCAGTCTGTTATCTACTGTGTTAGCTTTCAGAATAACCCAGCAAAAACAAAACCTGCACTTCAATTTTGTTTACAACCTACGCATGTGCTGATATTTTCCATGAATGCGAGTGCGGAGAAAGAAGTGCATGTATCCGTAAACAATGTTGATTAAAAACGCGCACAATTTTCGTACTGCAAATGAAAATAAATGTAGGCTATAAGGCCTAGGCTACTTGCTAAAACTGCCTATTTGGGAAGAGCTGGCTATATGATAGTATTGAGTAGCCTATTTTGTGGATTAATTGTATTGATACTCAATGACAATCGGCGGAAGATTCCTCCACTGCTTAGTGATTAAAACGGATTTTTCTAAATAGCATTTATCATTTAATCTCCCTAACACAATGCAAAGAAGCTGTGTCCCTTTCCAATGGATTAGTCAGATGTTTGCATGCTTGTTCATCACTGAAGATTAATTAAAACAGTTTGAGATCAATGATTAGTTTAAGGGAAAGTTTTGCGCCTCACCAGTTTAAGAAAAATGGATAAAGGAGGAAGAAACTGAGGACAAGAGGAGGATGACCGATTTTCGTGGGTAAAAAAAATTCTCAGCATTAATGACACTCAATAAACTTGAAATATATTATGTAAAAGCTTGCATCAATAGTATACATTCTTTTTAAAACATTGTTTTCCTTAATTACAAATGTGCACAATACATTAAAGATACAACTCTTTTGAGCTGAGACATTCATTGTACCTTTTCTCACCCACCTCCCACCAGATCTCAGGGTCCAAGCAAATTATAACCTTTGCAAATACGTAAGGAAGACCGCGAAACCATCCAATCATATAACGCAACCGATTTAAAGTGGACCGGAAATTTTGAATCGGGAGCTGCGAATCGGGAGCCAACTTCAGCGTCGTTCATCCTCAGTGGTTTGGTGGCGTGTTTGGGCATGGCTGTCTCGTGGTGGAGCATTTGTAGTGTCAGGTCTACCACATGCGTTTGCAAGTGTTTCAATAAATACGTCACTGTCTAAAAGTGTTTGGACAAGTTCTCTGGCTCTGTCAGCCATTGCGTACCATTAAAAAATAAGGGCGAAGCACGTTCACCACAAAGCATACAGTAGCTGAAATTAAAAGCGAAGTTCGTTCAGAAACAGCACGGCTCACATTAACAAACCCGGGCAAACCCCAGGAAGACCCATAAGAAGCGGACCAAATATGTGCCTGTATTAAAATCGGAGAGCTAGCGACATTTCACTGTCTCACTTGTTATATTCACATCAAAATCCTTACAGAATATAATAATATAATTTTCAGTCTCAATCCAATTAAAAATTAATTTGGATTGCACTGATTATGTCTTAATAAAGACCCAATGGGATGCCCAAATATATGCCTGTTCCGAATGATATATATATATATATATATATATATATATATCATCGGTTTTGATGTATAAATATCAAATATGATGTATATTTATCGTTTTCAATGTATAAATATCAAAAACAATGTATATATATCGGTTTTGATGTATATATATCAAGAAATGATGTATATATATATCACAGTTCAATGTACATATATCAAAAATGATGTATATATATCAGACTTCATTAAATATTTCCTATTTGGCCCCTCATATATATATATATATATATATATATATATAAGAGCCCGACGGTTTGGGCCCGATGCCGATCTTTGGGTCCGATTTTTGGGTCCGATGCCGATCCCGATTTTGGAGAGTCCTAGCCCACCGATTACCGATGTTTTGACCGATATTTTGTCAAAAAGTGCAACATTTTCAAATCAATTTGAAAAACTTATATTTTATTAAAGTGTCTATATTTAAGAACATTTAACATATAAACAAATAGAAATAAAAATAACATACAAATAACTTTTTAGATAAAAAAAGTAAAAGATGATATTAAATATATTAACACCATCTTTAAGTGTGTGAAATCAAAGTAACTCCACACCTTGCTTTTACTCCTTTCTTTTCCAGCAATCTATAAAAAATTCATTTAAAAAACATGTATTTTTATGAATATTATTATTGTTGTTATTAATTTGTTATTATTTCTTAGTATCTATTCTCAGTACATTAATTATATTTTCTTATTTTATTCCTACGACATGATCTCAAAGAGTAATACTATCTAGCGAGCTTTCTTGTCCATAAGAATTTGGTGGTGAAAATAACTACAATGTGCTCTGACACGTGACTAGATGACACACTCGCTCGCAATAACGCATTAGCTATTGACACAGCCTCATTATTTCTTCTTATATATTCTCAGTAAGTTAAATGAATTATATTTCCTTATTTTATTTCTACTACATGATCTCAAAGAGTAAGACATTATCTAGCAGAGCTAAAGAGTGAATCAATTTTAATGTTAGATGAAATTAAATTGACTGGATGAAATACGTGAGAAAAACTACAATGCGCTTTCGTGCAGGTTACCCGCGCTAACTGTTGGTTGATTCACTTCTCCAACAGCAATCCTTCTCTCATGTTATCACGACAAAGCTAGATAACATGGCTTAAAATGATCCATGTTAGAAGTGTTTTATCTGCGTTTTTACTGTCTGGTTAGCTTGCTACGATGACGCATGACTAGATGACACACTCGCTTGCAATAACGCGTTGGCTATTTACACAGCATCATATAGTAGCTAATATCATTATCTCAGATAAAAAAACAAATGTGTGATGCATTCAATCACCATTTTATTTCGGCTGGTTATTTATTTGAGAATACAGCGATGTCCTCTGGAAATGTAGATCCTACGCTGCTTATGTGCTCACTGCCACTTCATAAATGCTTGCTAGTCAGCTAGCTTGCTAAAGTGAACCAAATGTGTTAGCTAGCTCGCTCGCTTGATAATGAGGATTGATAAACATAGTGGTCATATAAACGCATTTAATTGAAAACTTTCACTAAATATACATACCTTTATTGCCGCAATCGAATCTGTGCAGACAAGTCTTGCAGTGGAGAATATTGGATGAGGCACGAGTGACAAACGTCTTATTCAGAGACTGTAAAAAATATGGACAACGCTACTGTGACGTCACCCATTGACTCTCCGTGGGTCTCTAAAACACGTTTTGAAGCTCAATGGCGGGCGCGGCCATTTTGTCGATTTGGAGCCAAAACCATAGAGTTAAGCGGTCTTGTGATTTTTACAATTTGATTGACAGTCCGGTGCGGAAAAGCCCATCAACCTGAACGAACGATTGCAGAACGAACTTGAGGCTAGCTGACTGTCTGCCGTTATGTTTTACAATATATTATCTGATGTTTACGGAGTTTAATTTCTATCCGTGACTGTACTGTGTCGTGTAATCACGTTATATGTATGACATTAAAAATACAATTAGGCTATGTTCAGTTATCTTCAATTTATGTTTCTCAGCAAAACGAATATGCTTAGCTAGCATATCAGTTTGCCAGTGAGCTAGGTAGGCTATCCGTGGTTAGCTCACGCATTAGCAATATGAACCACAGGGGAAGAACATCGACTACACTGATGGTCAATCAATCAGAGATGTGTAGGCTACTGGTGATTTGACTAGGCTAATTTTCGTATAACTGTCTGGTAGACCTGCTGTTAACCGAGCAAGTTATCGTCGTAGGTTTTCGCCACAGTCAGTTAATGAGCCAGTAACTGCTACTAGCTACTCCATCGCCGTTTGTGGTGTTCACTTGCTGGGTGACGCTAGCTGACCGATCGTTCACAAATCACTTTCTACCGAATAAAAATTAACACTGTCAGCGGTGATTAACAAATCTACCAAGTATTTTAATAACTGATCTGCAGGCGTGTAAATATGACAACGCACTTTGTACAGCAAGTTTTCCACCTGGTGCATGAAGACAAAAATAATGTAGCCTACATTGAATTCCTAATTATTATTAGGCTATTATTTTTTTCTTGTAAATCATCAAAACCAATGGAGAAAAGCCAATATACGCAAGGAGCCCCCAGGACCGATTCTGAGAACCACTGTCTTAAATGCCTAGCTTGTCGGTCTGCTATATTAAATGCTAAAAACATGTTCCTTTCTAAATGCCAAGATGGTTAATTTCGTTAAATTCTGTGTGTGTGGTTTCATCGTGTGTTGTATGTTATTCAGCAAATGAACCTTGAGACTTAATTTGCTTCCTGAAACTGAAAAAGTGTTTATCCCAAAATCGGGATTATAGTAGCTTTGTCACATGCGTGAAGCATGGCCCAGGTAGACACTTACGGAATGTACACGACTGACAAGCCGTCAAACACGTCTGACAGATTGAATGTTTGCCGGTTAAGGTTAGCTAGCTAGTCAAATGGCTTGGTAGCCGAAGTTGCGAACTGTTTTAGCATAGGCTACTACTGGACTACCAAATATAGCAAGCTGATTACGCTTTCTGCCAACTAATTATTTGGTTAAGTAGGCTACCGAAAAACTTAAGAGGAGGATTATTTTACGGTCGTCTAGTGCAGCTGTAAATAGCACACGCCATAATGAAATCACCACGAAATGGGATGCCTGCATTTTCAGACTTAGCACAGGCGGACCGTGGCCGGAGCTGCAATGTCAAGGCCAAGAGGCGCCACCGCCCACCCCAGTGACCATAGACTGTAGCCCCTCCTGTAGCTCAGTCCTCCGCAGTAATCCGGAAGTGACGCAAGCTGTACCTCATTGGTTCAGAACAAATATTGGCACTGTGCCCAAATGACGCAATAAATCATAAAATCGACCCATGGACAGTCATAGGACGAATAAAATACACCTATTATGACTATTTGTTCTTGTGAGAAAAAATAGTTGACTTTGTATTTTGATCGCATTTGTACCGTAGACTTACATGGAAACCGGATATGAAAACACCTATACTGGAGCCATCCGTAGTGGCGCTAGTGAGCAACCAGGAACTACAACACCAGGAAATGAGCTTCAAAAACGAAGTCTGGTTTTGGCCGCTTGGTCTTATTAGAGAAGTAGCGCGTCAGCTGCTGCAGTTCACACTTGTGTGCAATTACAACGTTCGAACAGACAAGTACAGATAAACATTGTTTTTTTGTTTATTATACTTATTAAAATATCGGGACACATCGGCGGCATAACTGCCGATCCCGATGTCATCAAAAAAGTCAAATAATGGCCGATATATCGGCCAAACCGATATATCGGTCGGGCTCTAATATATATATATATATATATATATATATATCCAAAGCGCTTTACAATTGATGCCTCTCATTCACCCATTCACACAAACACTCACACACCAACAGCGAAAGACTGCCATGCAAGGTGCCAATCAGCTCGTTGGGAGCAATTAGGGGTTAGGTGTCTTGCTCAGGGACACTTCGACATGCCCAGGGTGGGGAATCGAACCGGCAACCTTTCAACTGCGAGACAACCGCTTACCTCCTGAGCTAAACTGCAGCGGTTAGCATGTAAAAATAAGGGCAAACTATCCAGCTACAATAATATTTTGCTCCTGGGGGGTTCAAAAACCACAGAAACAACCTGCATTCAGCAAGAAGGAGGCCAAATTATCTAACCGACTAGTTCATCTAGCCGAGTGCTGAACGGAGGAAAAAAGTGGAAAAGCCCCCCCTGCCCCCTAACGGCAACAAATGTTTTCACCTTAGGAGCAAAACCGTTTTACCTTGTAATATGGGGCGTTTGTTAAAAACAAAAAGCCCAAAATAATTGAGATGGCAGGTATGCCATCCCGCCAAGTTACGCCTTGGCGGGGGCATGCCCCATACCTATACAGCACCGAGAGTTTGGCACTTTTCAGGGTTCCCCACAGAAATAACCACAACAGCCAGACACTCAGCCCGTAAAAACACTAAATTCTGTACATTCTGACTCCATTTCAACAGACAGATGTCATAAACAACTTCACATGTCCATACAATAAAGCCCCAAACTAAGGGGATTTTGCGTTTTCTCCTTCTTCTTCTTCTCTTTCTTCTTCTCATTCTTATTTTTCCTGCCGCCAATCCCACTAACAACATGTCTCCCCATTGGACATTTTACCGACACCAGCCAAATCTTCACCTACACGACCCAATCAAAAACGCGCATACACACGCAAAATACCCATACCTTTTTATTCTGAAACATTTCCAGTTTAAACAGCTAGTCTGCCTGTGGCGTAGTAGGCAAGGTTCCAGTCTTGGGAACGTGGGGTTGTAGGTTCAAGCCCAGCTAGGAACATGTTTCTTCAACCTGCTTTTACCCTCACTAATAATTGTCTGCTACTTCTCAATTATTGCTTTTGCACCATATCTACCCGCTGTTCACCGAACGTATACACTGCATTATGACGTACCGTCTGCACGTTCAGTTATTAACCGGCTACAATATTGCAAAGCCATATGGATTCAACGAGAGCTCTTCTGTGCTTACTGGTCTGTGTTCTTCTTTAAAATCAGGGACAGGTTTGCTAATGATATTTCACGCGTTGCACAGCTATGTCATGGTGCTGCACTAACAAAGTCACAGACTGGTAAACCTCCGGTTGATGAAAGATTGAATCCCGCCTCGCCCTCAGGCAGATAATTTCCTCTTTTACACTAACGTTTTCTTACGCTTATATTTGCTTTACCAAAACTCACTCAGGGCCACCCATATGCATTCCATGACGGCAAATGTATTCATTTTATTAAAAAGTTACACCAGTTCACCACTGTGCCATTTCTACTAAC
The DNA here is from genome assembly GCA_039654925.1 of Anguilla pacifica. NCBI lineage: Eukaryota > Metazoa > Chordata > Actinopteri > Anguilliformes > Anguillidae > Anguilla > Anguilla pacifica. The sequence goes on along the minus strand of CM077284.1, from coordinate 36,833,225 downwards.
TATATTTCTTCACTTGGCTACCGTACAAAACCTTCTTACCGGCAAACGCCACGTTTCTACATTCATGTTACCTCGCCCTGTTCTCTATCTAGCCACATACAAACGATTACTACGTATGTACGTTCTGCAACTCCCCATTAAAACATTACATTTAAAATCATGACTCACTCCTAATTATAACTACTAGTACTGAACATGACAAAAGCACATCAGTGCAATAGATTTCACACGTTACTTAACTCTCCACTTTAGCTAGTAATGTTTTATATACCGTTTGATAAGGAAACTAAGCTTGCTCATGGTCACTTCATTTACTTCGCACTATAGTCTGTGATCATGTCAACCTTCACCTACATGCCCATTCTGCTAAAAACATATTGTTTCAACGACACAATTTTATAATTTCTCCTAATTTATCTCACACTGTTGTCATTTTCTCATATGCAAAGCCTGCTGGGACATATGGGTCTGCTCCTATTCTCCATCAAGTTTTCCGGTTCTAGCTTAGCAAAACAGCGAAGAGGATTCCTACCTGCAGATAAGTCTTATAAAATGCCTTATAAACCTTACAAACACTAAAAGCGCATCTCCACGAAATAACAGACAACGGAGGAGGACAGAAGGGTACACAAGTTGCAACCTAGGGAGCTCTAATTCTACGGGCTTGCTGATTCTTTTGACAATCAAGGCTCGTTGGATGGCCGTCAAATCCGTGAGTACATACACTGGCCATATTTCACCTGCGTTTCTGATGCGTTTACACTTACGCCACCGCACCCTTTGTCACAGCCACTGTTTTACATATATAGCAAACCGAAACCGCTAAACGGTACACGCTCATCAGACTGTACAAATTCACACAAGGATAGCCATAATCCACAACCGTTTCTTACAGTGTCACTTCGCATTTCTCACTCTCATAATAAAATGCTTTGCAAAAAGAAATGATATCTCATAAAAAACACGTTTTCAATGTACAAAAATGCCAAGTTACTCACACATACAAGACATACACTGTCTATAACTCATTCATTCAGACTGCCAAAATCCAGGCCTGCCATTAAAAGTATTGATATCAAAATGACGCCAAGTTACGGTACTACAAACAATATAGGCTATCTTGCCTCGCCAAAATTAAATAAAATGTATTCCAAAGCAACGCTACCCAATATTTCCTCCATTCTTTCAAGTCACTTGGCCCCGTGTTTTGTAATCTTACCATTTTACAATGTCATGCAAACTTTGTGTCAGATCAAAGTGTCAAATATTTCGAATTGCCTCATGGAACACATTGAAATTCATGTGGAAAACTGCTGGTCAGTAACTACAGGAAGCATATTTCTCCAGAAAACATATGTTTCTACTTGCTTCTGAACTAAATTTCAGTAAATGTACAAGTGATTGTATATTTGCTACGTACAATAAATACTGCATGTAAAATACATATTGTACATACATACAGACAACTTCTTTTGGGGACATTTCCCTCGCAGCATGTTACATGCACATTTACGAACGGACATTTATACCAAGAAACATACAATCATTCACGCAACAGAAAGGCTGGGCAGTGAAATACATACATACCAATACAAATTGGACATATAGACGCCTATTCAATCAATCTTGACTGTGAGAAACCCATCCACACATATGTTTGGCCTGTTCATGTAGTGCATGCTTATACACACAGGGCCAAGTGACTTGAAACAATGGAGGAAATATTGGGTAGCATTGCTTTGGAATACATTTTATTTAATTTTGGCGAGGCAAGATAGCCTATATTGTTTGTAGTACCGTAACTTGGTGTCATTTTGATATCAATACTTTTAATGGCAGGCCTAGATTTTGGCAGTCTGAATGAATGAGTTATAGACAGTGTATGTCTTGTATGTGTGAGTAATTTGGCATTTTTGTACGTTGAAAACGTGTTTTTTTAATGAGATATCAAATACACACTTGAAAGCACAATACAATCCTGTAACAAACTTTTTAAAACACTCCTCACTCTTTCCACCACAAACAGGACGTCTGTGTCAGACACAAGCAATTGAGCAGGAGAGCAGCAATCTCAAGCAAAAGATTGTGAATCATCCTCATTATAAAATACCATTAGCCAATTTAAAGACAACTGAATTCCTGCATTCAGTAGATAAAGACACAGAGAGAGAATCAATGCTGTCATTCTCCTCTTCTGACTTGGCCCGGAAAACAGTATCAGCTGAGTCTATCAGCAAACATATGCCTTAGCCATGCTCAGAAGTTCAACAATATTTTCCAAGAAATGACTAAACTCATCAGTAATGTTTCGCCGGGTGTAGTGTCTTTCACTCTAAGGCAGCAGTAAATGTGTAAGGGAGCGATGATGATTCACAACTTTCTGTTACGCTGGGTTATAAAACGCTATTCCAAAAGTACAATTAGACATTTTATACATTGTTAGAAAGCTTATACGGTCACCTACTGGATAAATTAACTGACAATCAAGCCAGGTTGTACTAAAAAGGGTGACAACACCATAAACAACATGTGTGATATTACGCACAGCTATTTTGGAAGTTACCCAGGCGTCATAAATGAACATATATTTCACAAATGGATTGTTGAAGACAATAAATGACCACTGAACCTTGAAAGGGACATCTTTATGTGTAAACCCAAAGGTAAGATTTTATATTTATTCAATATGTATTCCATATTTATTCCTTTAGCAACTCTATCAGGACAGCTCTATCCGCAGCCTGCGATGCAGACATTGCTTGCATTGATTGTTGCTGATGTTCCTGCAGGCAGCGGAGGGTTTGGTGTTGCGACTCCTGCATCTGTGCTAGCTGCTTCACCATCTGCACTAGCGGAGAGCTTTCCATGCTCGGAGACTCCTCTGTCCCGGGTTTCTGCTCCAAATATGTCTCACGCCATGACCACCCTGGTAGGTACAGACACAGGGAGATGCGGGAATTTCGGATACCAACAGCATTTTATTCAAATCGCGAGAGAGAGCCTAAGTACACTTACAAACAAACGCAAAAACCGTCACCTTCACGGCATCTGGGCAAAAACAACAAATTATACTTATACTTGGTCGCTTTTCAACCTTTAACGCAGCCTGTACGTGCTCTATCTCGTCATCATGGGGATCCCGGTCTCCGACGCCTACTGTGGAAAGGAGCACACTTTTAAATCCCAGATTGATTCGTAACATAATCCAGGTGTGTGCCAATTTAACCAGTAGGCATGGTCGTCTAATTACCCTGAATTCATCCCGCAAACCAAGCCCTGCCACAAACTGTTATTGCAAAAACGTTTGTATTATAAAATTATTCATAGACATATGAAGGAATGAATGCAAATAAACTGATTAAAATTGCCTTTTTAAGTGCAAAGTGTTAAAGCCAGTCTTCCTGACAGTGATTTACAAAAAAAAGAGACTCGTGTTGCTCTAGTCTTCTCAAGGCTGGTATTCCCAGTTTAGGGTTTTAAAGGAGTAACATGGTGGTTTTCACACTTTCTCGGTTTTATGTGCTATTTGCACAAGAGGCATTGAAGAAACACGATGAGTAAAGTATTAAGTATGTCTGTTCTTTATTTTTGGAGAAATACGCGTTTTAAATTTATCGTCCTATTTTCTGCCGGTTAAGAATGTTATCAACTTAGTGCGTCACAAGTACAGTAACCACTCCCCTTTCCACGCCCCGTAAAGAAATCTGACTGGACACACCGTCCTGCTACAAGTGCGCTGTGAAGTTTAGGTAGCAAACAACAAGGCAGAATCCTTCTGACGTAATTTACATAGAAACTATACGCTCAGATCGCCTAGTTTCACTCACTGTGGCCAAGCGGAATCGATAACGTTTCAGAAAATATATAACTTTAAAATGTTTAATTCAATCTTCTACTGGGACTTGTGCCGTTTACTGAGGGTGTAAAAGAAAATTTCGGTGTCGCTGACTATAATCAAATGTTTTTCATATTTACCACTCGATTGAACAAGTACCATTCAAAGTACATTTTTATGGGTTAGTGCTGTCCGATTGTGCTAGCGCCTTCACATTAACCTTGTACGGCGATCAGTAAAGGCTAACAGCACAGCACCACTTAATTATTGTCACTTCTATGAACTAAAAAAAAAAAAAAAGGCGACAAACTACCTTTTCTGTGAGAAATGTATTGTCGAGCTCACGCATACACTGCTGGCGACATTCTAAAACTACGTTTTGCCATCCCTACAGTTAGTCAGATTGCTGTGATAGCTCATTCTAAATGGATAACTCGTGACCCATAGTTCGTGCCGCTGGCTTACAGGCAAGACAATGCAAATATTTGACTAACGTTAGGTTCACTTATTAGAGTGCCTTTTAAGGACTATTAGACTATCTCTGGTTGGTTATATTCATTTATAGCTAGCTAGCTAACGTTAGCTAAGATATGCCAATACAGCAGTGAAAACGCTGCAAACTTAAACTAAATAAACAAGACAAAGTTTCCAAAAATTATCCCATGTCATTCTACTGTCAATATCTGAGACTAAATATTGAATAAATATACAACCTTACCATTGGTTTTATGCGTAGAGAGGTTCCTTTTGAGACTGAGGGGGCATACATTGTAATGCACAATCCGTTTGTGAAGCATACGCATTTGGGACACCTGGGTAGCTTCCAAAATAGCGTAATACCACACATGTTGTTTACAGCATTGTCGCCCTTTTTAGTATAGTCTGGCTTGATTGCCAATTCATTTATTGCGTAGGTGACAGTATAAGCTTTCTAACAATGTATAACATGTCTAATTTTGCTTTTGGAATAGCACTTCATAGCTCACCGTAATCAATTGTTCGCACAGGACGCATCTTTGCCTTTTTAATACATTCACAAGCAACTGTTTGTGGCAGGGGAGGGTGATGCCCAAGCGATCTAATTGGGGGACGTGTCCCACGTGTAAATTGTTTTTAATTCAACAAAGTTGAAAAAAAAAACGTTCATTTTAGATGGACTGGTTAATTATTGCTGTGTCACGAATTCTGAAATATACGATCGCTATACGCATAACAAACTGTTTTTTAAATGGATAACACACCCAAATGCGGCCGATTCCAGGAGTGTCTTTGCTCACCGTGGAGCATAATCGTCCCTATTATTCACCCCAGGCATTTACAAAGTTCTTAAATACAGAGCTGCATGTCCATAATACACCTATGTGATCACTGTAGTGCATAGAATGAATGTCGTTTTTATTAGTCATAGTGGTTTTTGTTGATCATTGGTGAATTTAGCATATTAAACATCTTTACTGGCGATATGCAAGCGGACTGCATTTCCCTAACAGCGTTGTGTTCAACGACGCACCCCTGCCTTTGTAATATGCTCACAAGCGACTGTTTGCGGCAGAGGAGCATGATGCCCAGGCGATCTAATCGGGGGACATGTCCCACGTGTAAATTGTTTTCAATTCCACAACGTTTGTTTTTAGAAGGACTGGTAAATTATTGCTGTGTTGGGAATTCTGAAATATCCAATCGCTATAGGCATAACAAACTGTTTTTAAAATGGATAACACGCCCACCTGAGGCCTCTTGCAGGAGTGTCTTCGGTCACCGCAGAGCTTAATCATCCCTGTTATTCGCCCTGGGCATTTACAAAGTCCCTAAATACAAAGTTGTGTGTCCATAATGCACCTATGTGACCACCGTACTGGTGAATGTTGTTTTTATTTGTCATAGCGGTATTGGTTGATTATTGGCAAATTTAGCATATTAAACATCTTTACTGTCGAAATGCAAGCGGACTGCATTTCCCTAACAGCGTTGTGTTCAACGACGCACCCTGCATTCACTTACGCATTCACTCTGTGGTGGCAGTAAAAGACACTGCACATGATGAAACGTTATCAACGATTTTTTGTAATTTCTTGAAAAATATTATTATTATTGAGGACTTCTGAGCATAGCTAAGCCATATGTTTGCTGATAGACCTAGCTGACATTGTTTTCTGGAGTAAGACAGAAATGGAGAGAACTGCGTTGTTAATTTACTGTCTCTATCTCTGTCTACTAAACACAGATACAATTTCATCATCGCTATGTAAGTATTTCTGCTAAAAATATTTCGGTTATCTACATTATTTTTGAAATTTAGTGTCTTTAAATAGGTTAGTGGTATTTTATAATGAGGATATTTCACACTGTAATGTAAGTGTTCATTGGTAGCTTAATACTTTTTCTGATGCGTGCGACAGTTATGACATGAGAGTTGGATCATTGCCAAAACGTGGTGGATGGTTGAAAATTGTTTTTATGTCGTCCTCATTTCATACCCATACAAGAAAACATTACATACTGTGGAGTACAGAAATACATATGAGAGTTAATTATTACACATTTAGGTACTGTACCGCATTGTGTGACAATGTTTTTGCATTATTTTTAAATCTGATAGCAATATTTCATCTTAAACCTTCTTACGGGGCTCATTTATATGCTTTATAATGGACAAAAATCATTTTATTCATTTTTGGAGAGATTTTGGATGTGTCTGGACCCCAATATATTTTAGACCATTGTACTGACGGAAAGCCTGTAATTCCCACTTGAAAATGATACAACAGTGATTGAGTCAAAACAATAGATTGTGATTTACAGCAATGCATAATTTAGACATTTTGGATAGATTTGGAGACAGTGGGTACACTGCTTAGTTTTTGCTTCATAGATGTTTAGTAGTTCTACATATCCACCATTAGATTTAATGAACTTGTGGTCAAGGAGTTTTTGATCTAGCACATGTATAGTTTAACCTCCTGTATATATGCAATCTCTCAGTATTTTATTGCAAACTTAAAAAGAACAAATTTGCTATGTAAGTATTACTTCTCAAAATACTTTATATAACCATAAAGTATTTTGAGAAGTAATACTTACATAGCAATGAATGAACTCTTATCTATGTTCAGTAGATGGAGACAGAGACAGTAAATAAATGATACTGTTCTATTCGCTTGTTTTGCTCCAGAAAACGATGTCAGCTAGGTCTATCAGCAAACATATGGCTTAGCTATGCTCAGAAGTCCTCAATAATAATAGTATTTTCCATGAATTTACGAAAAATAGTTGACAACGTTTTGTTAGCAGCGTCTTCGTTTTACTGCTACCACGGAGAATGCGTAACTGAATGCGATGATAAGAACATTTTCGGTTACGCTGACCTATAAAACGCTATTCCAAAAGCAGAATTAGACATTGGGATGGCAGGTATGCCATCCCGCCAAGTTACGCCTTGGCGGGGGCATGCCCCATACCTATACAGCACCGAGAGTTTGGCACTTTTCAGGGTTCCCCACAGAAATAACCACAACAGCCACAGACACTGAGCCCTTAAAAACATTAAATTCTGTACATTCTGACCCCATTTCAACAGACAGATTTCATAAACAACTTCACATGTCCACACAATAAAGCCCCAAACTAAGGGGATTTTGCGTTTTCTCCTTCTTCTTCTTCTCTTTCTTCTTCTTCTTCTTCTTCTCATTCTTATTTTTCCTGCCGCCTATCCCACTAATAACATGTCTGCCCATTGGACATTTTACCGACACCCGCCAAATCTTCACGTACACCACCCAATGAAAAACACGCATACACACGCAAAATACCCATATCTTTTTACTCTGAAACTTTTCCAATACAAACAGCTAGTCTGTCGGTGGCCTAGTGGGTAAGGTCCCAGTCTTGGGAACACAGGGTTCTAGGTTCAAGCCCAGCTAGGAACGCATTTCTTTAACCTGCTTTTATCCTCACTAATACACACGCAAAATACCCATATCTTTTTACTCTGAAACTTTCCCACCATAAATAGTTAGTCCGCCGGTAGCCTAGTGGGTAAGGTTACAGTCTTCGGAACACAGGGTTCTAGGTTCAAGCCCCGCTAAGAACGCGTTCCTTTAACCTGCTTTTACCCTCACTAATAATTGTCTACTACTTCTCGATTATTGCTTTTGCACCATATCTACCAGTCGTTCCACGAACGTATACACTGTATTACGACGTACCGTCTGCACGTTCAGTTGTTAACCGGCTACAATATTGCAAAGCCATATGGATTCAACGGGAGCTCTTCTGTGCTTACTGGCCTGTGTTCTTCTTTAAAACCACGGACAGGTTTGCTAATGATATTTCACACATTGCATAGCTATGTCATGGTGCTGCCCTAACAAAGTGACAGACTGGTAAAACTCCGGTTGAACGATTGAATCCCGCCTCGTCCTCAGGCAGATAATTTCCTCTTTTACACTAACGTTCTCTTACGCTTATATTTGCTTTACCAAAACTCACTCATGGCCACCCATATGCATTTCATGACGGCAAATGTATTCCTTTTATTAAAAAGTTACACCAGTTCACCGCTCTGCCATTTCTACTAACTACATTTCTTCACTTGGCTACCGTACAAAACCTTCTTATCAGCAAACGCCACGTTTCTACATTCATGTTACCTCGCCCTCTTCTCTATCTAGCCACATACAAACAATTACTACGTATGTACGTTCTGCAACTCCCCATTAAAACATTACATTTAAAATCATGATTCACTCATAATTATAACTACTAGTACTGAGCATGAAAAAAAAAACACAGCACTGCAATAGATTGCATATGTTACTAAACCCTCCACTTCAACGACTACCGCTTTATAGCGACTGTTATATATACCGTTCGATGAGGAATACAAGCTCGCTCATGGTCACTCCATTTACTTCGCACTATACTCCCTGATCATGTCAACCTTCACCTACTTGCCCATTCTGCTAAAAACATATTGTTTCAACTACGCAATTTCATTATTTCATCCTAATTTCTCTCAAACTGTTGTTATTTTCTCATATGCAAAGCCTGCTGGGACATATGCATCTGCTCCTATTGTCCACTATCATGTTTTCCGGTTCTAGTTTAGCAAAACAGCGAAGAGGATTCCTACCTGCAGATAAGCCTATCAAAATGCCTTATAAACCTTACAAACACTAAAAATGCATCTCCACGAAATAACAGACAACGGAGCATGACAGAAGGCTACACAAGTTGCGACCTAGGGAGTTATAATTCTACGGGCTTGCTAATTCTTTTGTCAGTCAAGGCTCGTTGGATGGACGTCAAATCCGTGAGTACATACACTGGCCATATTTCATCTGCGTTTCTGATGCGTTTATGCTTACGCCACCGCACGCTTTCTCACAGCCACTGTTTTACATATATAGCAAACCGAAACTTCTGAACGGTACACGTTCATCAGACTGTAGAAATTCACACAACGATAGCCATAATACACAACCGTTTCTTACAGGGTCACTTCGCATTTCTCACTCTCATAATAAAACGCTTTGCAAAAAGAAATGATATCTCATAAAAAACACGTTTTCAACGTACAAAAATGCCAAGTTACTCAAAAGTACTGATATCAAAATGACGCCAAGTTACGGTACTACAAACAATATAGGCTATCTTGCCTCACCGAAATGACATAAGATGTATTTCAAAGCAATGCTACCCAATATTTCCTCAATTCTTTCAAGTCACTACATTTTTGTACGTTGAAAACGTGTTTTTTATGAGATGTTATACATCGTTAGAAAGCTTATACTCTCACCTACTGAATAAATTAATCGTCAATCAAGCCAGACTGTACTAAAAAGGGCGACGACGCCGTAAACAACAGGTGGGGTGTTACACACAGCTATTTTGGAAGATACCCAGGCGTCACAGATGCGTGTATACTTCCCGAACGGATTGTTCAAGACAATGTATGACCACGCAGTCTCAAAAGGGACATATCTACACGTAAAACCAACGGTAAGGTTGTATATTTATTCAATATTTAGTCCCAGATATTGACTGTAGAATGACATGGTATCATTTTTAAAAACTTTTTCTCGTTTATTTCGTTATTCAGTGAGCAGCGTTTTCACTGCTGTATAGGCATGTCTTAGGGCTATTGTCAGGTTTATCTTGTTGCTATGACGGAATACGATTTTTTAGTAGTGAAAGAATATTTTTATGAATGCCAAGATAGACAATATTGTCCATTATGTCAAGGGTGGGGGGTGTTTTTTAGATGAGACTGCAGGAAGGGGGTGCGTGTTAAATGAACGACCAGAGCGACAATGGTGGGGCTGCGAAACTCCGTTTTCGGCATAGTTGTCGTGCATCGTCTACTAATGAAACTGAAACAACGCGTTTCTGTTTTTAACTCACACTTTGGTTGCAGTAGCACCGAATGTTTGAGTTTAGTAATCTAGGCACGCCGGCGTGCCGACCACTAGGGGCTGTGCCTTAAGAGGTTAAACACCAAGGGATCTGGGGGCCCTCACATTGTAAGCACTAAGGGGTCTGGGGGCCCTAGTGGTGAGCTCACATTTTAAACACCAAGGGGCCCAGGGGACCTCACCTTGTAAGCGCTGAGAAACAGCAGCACTAATGATGCGTACACGGAAAAATAACTATGAATTTGGTGACAAATCAGGTAGGCTCTTGGCAAACATGCTAAAACAAAATAAAGAAAAATTAACGATTCATTCAATAAGAGATACAGAAGGCAAACTTGTGACTGAGCAGGAATCGATTAATTCAGTTTTCAAAGATTTTTACACTAAATTATATACACCAGAAACAAAACCGGACATTGAGCACTTACTTGATAATTTGCATCTCCCTTCTATATCGGCTGAAGATCAGAACTATTTAAACAATCCCTTAACTGATAACGAACTCCAAGCAGCAATGCTATCTATGTCTCCTGGGAAATCATCTGGCCAGGATGGATACCCGGTCGAATTTTATACGTCTTTCTGGTCAATTCTAATACCAACATTTACAAAAATGGTGTCTTTCATATATAGCTCTAACAATTTACCTTACACCATGAACATGGCACTAATTACAGTTATTCCTAAAAAAGACAAAGACACTACAGTCTGTGGTAATTTTTGACCAATCTCGCTGATTAATACAGATATAAAAATCATTACTAAAGCTATTGCAGTTAGACTAGAAAAAACACTTCCGAAGCTAATACGTTCTGACCAGACTGGTTTTATGAGAGGTCGCCATGCAACAGGTAATACTAGAAAACTTTTTAATATTTTATATTTAGCCTCTACAAGCTCCATTCCTACAGCAATCATTACTTTAGATGCAGAAAAGGCATTTGACCGTGTCAATTTGAACTTCCTAGATTTAGTAATAGAAGAATTTGGTTTTGGCAAATATATACAGAAATGGATTAGAATACTTTATAGCTCACCACATGCGTCAGTCATTACAAATAATATAATCTCAAGTCCTTTCAAACTACTTAGAGGCACAAGACAAGGCTGTCCGGCCTGTCCACTCCTGTTCAATATTTTTCTAGAACCGTTAGCTATCGCTATCTGTAAGAATGACTCAATTATTGGAGTTCGCACAGTTAACATTACACATAAGATAAGCCTTTATGCAGATGATATTTTGCTGTTTGTCCAGGAGCCTGCCCGATCTTTGCCCCATATATTGACTACCATTGAAAACTTGAATTATCAGATTATAAAATTAATTGGAGTAAATCTGAAATCCTTCCAGTCAACAAATTTAAATGGGAAGTCTTGGCAAAGAAATACCCTTTCAAATGGTCCCCACTAGGAATTAAATATCTGGGAATTCAAATTCCCCCATAGATAGGAGAGGTGATTAAATTAGATTTTCCACAGCTACTAAAATCTGTCTGTGAGGACCTAGAAAGATGGAAATATCTCCCTCTATCATTAATAGGCCGTATTAACACTGTGCAAATGAAAATTCTACCAAAAAATAATTACTTCCTCTCAATGATCCCTTTATGTCCACCTCAGAAATGGTTTAATACCCTTAACCAAACACTCTAAATTTTACTGGAAGGATAAGAAAGTTTGAATAAAGCTAGCTAAGGTACAATGCTGCGAGAGGAATGGTGGTCTAGGTGCACCAGATTTCCTTAAATATCAATTTTTCAAATTTTTGTATGAAACCAATAAGAATTCAAGATTTACCATTCTTCTCAGATTCTATTAAAAATGGCCTCTAAGTAACCCTATAACTAAAAGTACCGTGGAAGCATGGATTAAAGCACATAAAATTAAGAATACTACGTTGATCCTTTCCAGAAACTCACCTATCTGGCAAAATCCAGACCTTCGTATTGGTGGTAAATCTTTTCATGCTTGGAAAGAAAAAGGGATTACTCATATTCACCATCTATTTGATGAAGGAAAGTTTATTCCATTTGAGAGTTTACAAGAAAAAATGGGTCTAAGCCCCTCCTCTTATTTTCAATATTTACAAATAAAAGAGTTATTTAAATCAGGAACGGAATTGGTCATAGAAAAACAGTTTGGATCAGAACTGGGTAGGCTTATTACAGAAAATAGGAACCCGAAGGATTAGTTTCAAGGATTTATAGCAAACTAGTAGAAGGGGAAAACACCTTGAGCTCCTTGGATAGCTGGACGGAAGACTTGGGAGTACCGCTTGAAAAGTGTCTCTTCTTCCTGAGGAGACTGAGGAAAGCCCATCTGTCTCCTCAGATTCTGGTGAACTTCTACCGCTGCACGATTGAAAGCATCCTCACCAACTGCATCACAGTTTGGTACGGCAGCTGTTCTGTCTCAGACCGGAAAGCACTTCAGAGGGTGGTGAAAACCGCCCAACGCATCACCCGTACTCCACTCCCAGCAATTGAGACTGTCCAGCATAAGCGGTGTCTGCGGAAGGTGCGCAGCATCGCCAGGGACACCTCTCACCCCAGCCACAGACTGTTTGCCCTCCTTCCCTCTGGGAGGCGCTACAGGAACCTCCGTTCCAGGACCAGCAGGTTCAGGAACAGCTTTTTCCCCTCAGCTGTCACCTTGGTGAACTTTGCACCACGGTGATAGCCTCCCCCACCCCGGATACCCCCCTGGACCCCCCAGCCCCACTCAACTTACTCCAATGACTGAACCTTGCACTGCCGCACCTTGCTGATAATATATTTAACATATTTATATCCATCCACTGTCTATACTGTTTATACCACATTGCATTCATATTTATCATATTTTATTCATATTTACTCACTTTCATACTGTATATACCTTAGCTTTTCATATTCCATATTCTATATTTATATTATACATATGTGCATATACCTGTAGCAAGCTGAGTGCCACCGCTCGGTTAAGACAAGAGAGAGAGACGGGAGTTATTTTTGGACGCGAATGCGTCTTTTTATTTTTACTGCCGCCACGCGGCTTTCGGTTTTATACAAAACACAATTTCGTGGCTGACTCTCTGTCAGCACGTCTTCCGTCTCCAGTCCGTCCTTCTTCTGCCTCCGTAGACCGGCTTTTAAGCGTCCAGGCTCACTGTCGAGGTAATCAGCACATTGTCCATCAATCAAACAATTATCCATCGGTGCTGAGTAATAATCCCCAACAGCTGTGGCCAGAGTTCCGAGAGCCACCCCGCCCACTCTCTCTCTGCAGCCAACGCAAAACCACGCCCACCCTACCACAATACCTTACTGCACTTTACTGCTTCTTTTGCACTTCTGGTTAGATGCTAACTGCATTTTGTTGTCTCAGTACGTGTACTCTGTGCAATGACAATAAAGTTAAATCTAATCTAATCTAAAAAAAGGACGTCAGGCAGAGAATTTTTAAAAATGTTCACTGTATCTCCAGCAATGTTAATTTAAATTGTATCCAATACAAAATATTACATAAGGTGCACTATACAAATAGAAGGTTGTTTTCAATGGGCTTCATGCACTCTCCTAATTGTACTTCCTGTCAAACAGGTCTTCCAGATATACATTTACATGCTCTTTGGCTCTGCCCTATTGTGGAGAATTACTGGAAAAAGGCTTTTAGCATTCTCTCAGAAATCTTGGGTATTTCAGTCACAGCATCTCCTCCACTCTGTATTTTAAACTATATGGAACAGGACAGCCATCTTACTGGCTCACTATCAAAAGAGCTAACCAAATTTATGTTCATGGCAATTACAGTAGCGAAGGTAATTTTATTAAACTGGAAATACAAAGTGAACATTTCCACTACTCAGTGGCTTAATCTTCTGTGTGATCTGGCCCTAATGGAAGAATCAATCACCAAGTTTAAAAATAAGCAAAAGGAGTATAATGATACCTGGAAACCATTTTTATCCTATATTGTACAATGATGACTCTTTGTATTGGAAAACTGGCCTTATATTACTCTCCCCCTCCTGGCATACAATGCGTAGCATAATGGTTTTTTTTTTTTTTTTCGTTTTTTCTTTTATTATTATCTTATGTATTTTGGTAATATGTATTTACTTGTTGTTTACTTCTTTAGGCATACTATGAATATGTGTGTGATATATATGCATATACATGAAACAGTATTTAACTGAAAAGAATAGCTACTAAGTGAGGAAGGGGGAGGAATAAGAGAGGTAGATGAGTGAGATAGCAGAGGGAGGAGAGAGTAGAGAAGGGGGAAGATGATAGAGATAGAAAAATAAATAAATAAAAATAATAAAAAATATAAATGGGAAAGGTACAGAGAGGGGGAGGAGAAGGGGGAAAGGGGGGAGATAAGAGAGGGAGAGAGGGGGAAAAAAAGAATACAAAGGAAGAAATAAAAGTTTAGTTGTTTTGTTGTTTTTGAGATGTTATTTTTATATGTATTTATGTATGTATTTTTTGTATATATATGTTTGGCATTTAGAATTAAAATAAATAAAAAAAACAGTTTGAGATCAATGATTAGTTTAAAGAAAAGTTTTCCGCCCCACCAATTTTCAGCTCACCAGTTGCCACCGCTCAGAAATATTCTTTGGCCTCCTTGCATGCACGGCATGTTTAAGATTTCTCCACAGATTGTCAATAATATTTAAGTCTGGGGACTGTGGTGGCTATTCCGAAATCTTCAACCGTCTTTCCTGGAGGTACTTCATTGTTGATTTTGAGATATGCTTTGGATATCTCTCTTGCTGGAATACCCAGCCTCTCTTCAACTTCAATGTCTGGACTGACATTCGAACATTAGCCTCTAGAGTTTCTTGATATTTGGTGGAATCCATTCTTCCTTCCACCTGCACAATATTTCCTGTGCCCACAGCTGCCAAACAACCCCAAAGCATAATGGATCCATCACCATGCTTAACAGTTGGCAAAGTGTTCTTCTCTACAAATGCTTCACCATTGTTCTCCAAATATGCCTTCTTCGGTTGTGGCTAAAAAGTTCCATTTTAGTTTTGTCAGTCCAAAGCACATTCTTCCAAAATGTTCCTCAAGGTTTTCTTTTGCATTCTTCAGACACTTAAATTTGTGTTGAGGTCGTAGGAAAGGCTTCTTTCTGGCAACTCAGTCATGTAGGTTTAAAATACGTTTTATTGTTGTCCTGTGAACAACTATACCTGAGTGTGCTACTTTTCTTTGCAGCTCTTTTGCTAAGATGTGGGGGTTGCGCTGAGCATTTCTCACCAGGTTTCGAACCGTTCTGTTGGAAATTTTTCTTGGTCTTCCAGACCTTGCCTTGACTTCAACTGTTCCATTTATCTTTCTTTTTCTGATAATGTTTCTAACAGTAGAAATAGGTAGTTTGAATCATTGAGAGTTTTTATAGCCTTCTCCTTGTTGGTGGAAGTTAACTATCTTGATTCTGACATCTTTGGACAACTGTTTAGAGGAACCCATGGTTGTTAACGCCAAACAGAACAGCTACCACCGTCGGATACTTTAGAAGGCATGGAGTTACTTCAGAATAAATAGTTCAGCCCTGGAATTATATTCACCTGACTCACTGAAGCCCTAACGAGCAAATCACCTGGGTCTGCGCCTTAGTAATTATCTTTTTAAAAATGAATAATCCAAAAGGGTTCCCAAAATTTTGCACAGGGTCTTTTCCTTTTTATATCATTTAAAAACAGTAAAAAATGAAAATAAAAATATATCTTGCTTTAAATTTTGCAGAAAGGTCTCATGTTTAATGTACCATTTAGAGTTCTGGTGTACTTTTACATTGATGCTGGCGGTTATACTCTGTTTTTCTCAAATAATATGTTTATTAAAAAAAAGCTTTTCCATGGAAATAGTTTTCATCCAGATCCTTTACGAAGGGTCTGCCAGTTCTTGTGTTTGTCATATTTGTTCTGGTGATGTAGAATTTAATCTCCCATCTTAATTATTTGATTTCAAACCTTCAACAGTGTGGGTATACCGAATTCTGGCCCAGCCATCCAAAAGGGGTGCAAAATTCCCAGGCAGCATCTAAAACAACACAACCATGCTAGCCTCAATGTGATCGAAGATGGTGCTAATCATGTGACGACTGGCAGAGAGCTTAGAGTGTCTCATGCATTTGTTTTAACCAGTTAAAAAAATTGTTTAATTAGTTATTTTACTCAGCATTTGAATCCTACAGACGAAGAACCATATAATTCCATTGTTTCAATTTCTGGATAATCAAACCTTTCTTGTTTTAGGCCTGTGTACATCACATTATCAATGTTTTGTACTGAAGATATAGAACACACACTTCTTTCTTACTGTTAGGTTTGTTTTTAGTTTGCTAAATGAAAAAAAAGGAAGTTATTAGAACGTTTATATTTTTGGAATGTGGGAAAACAGTATAAGTCTGATTCATAATAGCAGCTTGAGCCATTTGAATTAAGACCCTATTATGTTTAACACATTCCTGTCACCTTCATGTTTGTCAGGAAATTTAGGGTAAGTGCAATGCAATACTGACTTCTAGATTAACATCACCTGAATGTATTTGGTGTGTACTATCATTGTACTATAAAACAGACACCAGCTGTGGGTACAGATTATGGATAAGGTGGCAAATAATTTATTGCAGAAACACAAATCAACAACACACACACACACACATGCGTATGCACAGCCAACTATTCCAACACTATTACAAAGATGAAAAGTCTCAGTAATATTCACAAGATTAACTCACAGAATCACACACAGAACAGATCATGAATAGCAATTTGGTGCTGGACCTAAACTTCACATTCTAGTGCCTCATAAAATGCTCGGGCAGCCGCAGGCATGTAGCATGGTTATCAAATCGTGGTGCTTCTCCTTCTTAATCGCCAGAGGGCTCTTGTATGCTCGAGAGTAAGTCTTGGTGAAGCTGGAGGTGCTTGTCCTTTCTGGGGTTTGGTGACCAGCCACGACTTCCATCCCTCATAGAGGCGGTGACTCTCTTTTGTGTGGAGATACCACGGATCAGCAGCTGAAATCATGAAAAACAATAGAAACAAGTAATTCAATAAAGATTCTTAGTACAATTCTCTGTGACAGGCAAGCAATCATTCACATTCATATTTCTTATGAGATGTTTTTAGGAAATTCGGAAAAACTTGTGACTTTCAACCACATCATAGATGTGATTAGGAGGCCAGCTGGTCGTTTGAGTGTTGCATCTGGGAGCTGTCTGAAGTCCTCACACTTCATCTCCATGACTCTGAATGGATGCTGTTGCCTTGCCTCACGGATCATCTCAATCACATCACTGGGGGTGTACAGTGTGGAAATCTTGCGCCGCTTCTCCAAGGCTGCAAAGGAACGGTCACAGGGCAGGAAAGAGTGGCCAGACACCATGAACCTCTATCTTGGTGAAATAGCCCCTGGATATCAGCAGCGCCATAAGATTCAGCATTCGCCAGTTGTTGTTTTGGCCACAGCATCGGTCACTATAGATGATAAGCTTCCGTTCTTTGGGCTTGACCAGGGTAGAGAAAAAAGACTGCACCCACTTCAGCACACAGCTTGCAACCTCAATGGACCCTCTGTGGGCGATGCCCTCATGCCAGACACACATTGTGGTGGGATCTTCAGTACCCAGCTCTTGAATGCAAAGATTATAATTTTCTAACTGACGCTGGTAATACATATTGGAGTGTGTCAAATTTGGCAAATACACAACACCCTGCATATCTATACAGATAACATGGCAGTCATCATTAGCTTTGGCCCACTCTGCATCGGCCTGCAGCTGGGAGTATGCTTTTTCACCTTTCCGGTGGTGGAGCTCACTCTCAGCAGTAATCTTCATCCTTTCCCCATTTGTTGTAGCTGTTGTTAATTTGGTGAAGAAAGCATCACGTGTCGCTTTTTGGCTGCCCAAAACTCAAGTTCTACTGCTTGAAGATGTACCTTTAGAGCCAGATTTTGCTGTTGACATTGGGTTCTTTTCTTTGTACAGCCGGTACATCTGCAGCAGATTTAGATTGGGGTTCACATGCTCTCTGTCCACATCTCCCTTCATCCGTGAACAGTGGTTCTGCTGGCGTGGGAAGGTCAGGATGTGCTCTCTTATTCCCTCTCACTGAAGGATGAATGCTATTTGGCCTGAAAAACAATCAGAATCATAAACAAGATGTGAGATAGCATTATGAACCGCTCATGAAACAGTCACATTTCTCTAGTATTAATGGGGAAAAGATAGTAAACGACCAACAATATGATGTGGTTGTCTACAGTAGCTGAATTTTGAATTTTGAGTCAGTGCTTGTCTGTATTGAATTATCTAGTGTTATGCTTTCCTCTTAAAGGGGAATTTTACTTTATAACACTTCTGGGGTCATTTTCACACCTACCCGGGCTTTTGTGTACACCCCAGACAGTTTTTAGATTGCTTTCTTCAATATTTAGATATTTGATACCCATGTAAGCAAACCCCCCCCCCCCCCCCCCCATCCAATAGAAGCCCATTCAACATCAAACTCCTCGTTAGACTCGAGGTAAACACACGTCCCTGCTTCTCATGACTGATATTGTCCTTCTAATGAATGTGTTGCCCTTCATTTTTCAATTAGTTATTTAATTATGTTAATATTTTACGCTGTTTTGTTGCTTTCCTTTACAAATGCAGAAAGTAGACCTAGGCAGTTTAGTGTTGAACTCGAGGATGCATATCATTGCGCGACTTCTGATGTGGGCGTACCTGCAGACAATAACAGGTTGGTCGTAGAAATAGTGTTGTATTAGGGTGGGTACAGCCCCAGGCTTCAGACGGTTGCCTTGGTAGTCCGTGGCTTCAGAGTGGTCGCTGCATACCTTTAGTCCTCGTTTGCGAACTTCTTCAGCTGTTATGTTGGGGTGTCTGACAGCAATGTCTGGCACAATGTTGCATCACGTGGAAAACTATGAAAATATGCTTTCAAAGCAAGTTTAATGGCGGCATTATAACAACCGGGTACAATGCACCTCATTATTACACCGATATCGCATCAAACAAAAGCTAGCAGACGTTAGTTTGTTCGATTTCAACACTAAGTTAACGGAATGTTTTTCTTCACTTCTTCTTGATTTTGCCGCAAAACGAAATCGAAGAAGAAATAAAAAAACGAAAACCGTACTACTATGTGGACTTGCACTAAAAAAATAGGTCTTTGTTTCTAACGTTAGACATTTAAAATGAAATAACTAATCGAGAAATGAAGGGCGACACAGTCATTAGAAGGACAATGTCAGTCATGAGAAGCAGAAGTGTTATAAAGTGTAATTCCCCTTTAAATAGCCCTGTATTTTTTTGCTAATTGAGTAGTTTCAGCTGGTGCTACTCTGCCCTGCCATAGGCAACCTCTTCATCAGTTTGTCATGTGTTTAACCCCAATTCCCTTGTGCGCGTTGCCTCGCTCCAGATGGTCCATTTACCGCAGGCGCATCACATCTATCCTGGTCTACCCACATCTGTCCACATCTCAGGAACTCACTGTGGTGGGTCGACTGTGGAACTGTCAGTCTGCTGTCCAGAAAGCTGACCTCATTACTGCCTTTGCCAAAACAAAGTCTCTTGACTTCCTGGCTCTCACAGAAACCTGGATCACTCCCGACAACACCGCCACTCCAGCTGCACTGTATGCGGGATACTCCTTCTCGCACACCCCCAGGGTCTCTGGCCGAGGCGGGGGCACTAGTTTTCTCATTTCACTGTCCTAGAAGTTCTGTGTCCTCCCCAGTCTTAACCTTAATCCCTCCTCCTTTGAATTTCATGCAGTTACTGTAACCCATCCTACAAAACTCCACAATGTTGTTCTGTACCATCTTCCAGGTCCACTCAGCTGCTTCCTAGATGAGATGGACACTCTCCTGAGCTCCCTCCCTGAGGATGGCATTCCTGATATTCTACTGGGAGACTTTAATCTCCTACCAGAGACCTCCCAACTATCCAGGGTTGCCTCACTCCTCCAGTCTTTTGCCCTCTCCCAGTCTTCTTCTTCCCCCACACACAAGGCTCGGAACCAACTAGACCTTGAAATCACCAGAAGCTGCTCCATTTCTCAGCTCTCAGTGACGCGCCTCCATGTTTCAGACCACTTCTTTCTTTCTTTCTCCCTCTCCTACTTGCTCCCCCACAACTCTAACAGCTCACCCACTGTAACTTTCAGGTGAAATCTCTCTAATCTGTCACAATCCTCCCTCATCTGCACTGCTCTCTCTACACTTCCTCCCCATGCTTCTTTCTCTACCCTGCCAATTGACCTTGCTAACTCTACCCTCAATTCATGCCTCTCCCAGTCCCTCGACTCACTTTGTCCTCTTGTCTCCAAACCAGCACGCTCTTCACCCACCTGCCCATGAATCACTGAGTCACTACGCTCCAGCAGAACATCACTGTGGGCTGCATAGAGGAAGTGGAGGAAATCCAGATCCTCTGATAACCTGACAGCATATCAAACCCTGCTGGCAACTTTCACATCTGCCCTCACATCAGCTAAAACCTCATTTTTCCAATCAAAGATCAGTGCATGTGTCTCTGATCCACGTAAACTATTCTCCACCTTCTCTTCCCTCCTCATTCCTTCTCCACCCCCATCTGTCATGGGTCTGGGATGCAGTGGCCTTGTACTGACACTAGAGGGCACCCGGCGTCTGGGAAATGCTTCATTTGTTTCAGGTGTTTTGATTTCCTATTATTTTCACCTGGGGAAGTGCCTTTATAAGCGTTGACTGACCGGCAATCAGCGCTTCTGTGTCAAACCTCTTTTGCACAAAACCGGTAAGATATAGGTACTCGATGGCCTCTGTGCAGAATTGTGTATGTGTGTGATTCCGTGTCCTCATTTAGAAGGCATTCAGTCTCTTAGCACGGTGAGCGCATTCTGTCGGCTTAGTGTATTTATACTTTTATTTTGAGCTCGTGTGAGCTGTTTGGTATTGGGACGTTGTCCCTGGTATTGTATTTTGTTTGTTTCTTTCTGAACTGCACCTCAGGTTTTTCTTTTCACTGAGTATTTTTTCACTCAGTTATTTTTTTATTTTGAGACCAGTCTCAGGGTTTGGTATCAGAGTTTTGCCTCTGTATCACTGGTTCCTTTCTTTTCGCCCTGGTTTGTAAAGGGTAGTTTTTGGTTTCTCGAGCCAGTTTTGCGGCTGGACAGGTTTGTCCTTTGGAGTCGTTTTTACTCCGTCTTTTCTTTTGGTGTCTGATCCTGTGTGTACGGGAGTTGCTCTCCCAAGGATCTTATTTTGTGTTTTAGTTTCTGGTGTTCCCTTTCCTTTGTCCTTTGGGACTTGGTGGCTAACGCTTCCTGTAGCATTAGCTTCTCGTTCCCCTGTATTAGTTGCTTCTGGTTCTCTGACACCCCCCACCATTACACCATCTCCCTCTTCCCTTTCGGCAGATGACTTTCTGGCCGCCTAAGGAAAGGTGGCTAAAATTCAGAACCCCTTTGCTCATCCAGTGAGCCGCCCTACCCCCGGGACAAATCCACGGCCACACTGACCTCCTTCAAGAGGCTGGAGGACTCCAATGTACTCCAACTCATCACTCTCATCGAGCAACCACCTGCCCACTAGACCCCATCCCATCTACAGTCCTCCAATCTATATCCGGCGAGATCCTTCCCTATATGTCCTCCATTGTTAATTCCTCCCTTGCCTCTGGTCATGTTCCCTCTGATTTTAAGATGGCTTGCACTACCCCACTCCTCAAGAAACCCACCTCAGGCCCCTTTGATGTAATGAATCATCAACCCATATTGCTTCTACCTTTTCTGTCCAAAACCCTTGAGCGAGCAGTGCTTAAACAACTAACCTCTTTACTCCATCAGAACAACCTGCTAGACCCTCACCAGTCTGACTTCCGATCTGGGCACTCAACAGAGACTGCCCTCCTGGCTGTGATGGAGGCATTCGCCACTGCAAGAGCCTCAGGCCTCTCCTCTGTCCTGATCCTCCTTGACCTGTCTGCAGCATTCGACACGGTCAACCACAAAATACTCCTCTCCACCTTGGCTGAGATGGGCATTTCTGGCACCGCCCTGTCTACCAGGTCACCTGGATGGGGTCTGCCTCAGCTCCCCATCCCCTTGTTACAGGAGTACCACAGGGATCTGTAATGGGTCCTCTGCTGTTCTCCATATACACCAAATCTCTTGGTTCAGTTATTAATTCTCACAGCTTCTCCTATCATTGTTATGCAGACGACACACAACTCTTCTTCTCTGTCCGTCCCTCTGCCTCACAGGTTGATGATAAAATATCTTCCTGCCTGGCTGACATCTCAGCCTGGATGACGAGCCACCACCTGAAGCTCAACAAAATTGAGCTGCTGTTCTCTCCATTATGGTTGATGGCACCACAGTGGCTGCCTCTCACTCTGTGAAGAGCCTGGGGGTGGTCCTGGATGACCAACTGGACCTCAAGGAGCACATCAAGGCAACATCACAGTCCTGCAGATTCCTTCTGTACAGCATCAGGAGGTTTCGACCATTCCTGACTACACACTCCACCCACCTGCTTGTCCAGGCTATGGTGAGCTTCCGCCTTGATTACTACAACTCTCTCCTTGCAAGCCTGCTAGCTTGTGCCATACAGCCACTACAGTTGATTAAAAATGCTGCTGCCCAACCTATCTTCAACCTTCCCAAATTCTCCCACGTCACTCCTCTGCTGAGGTCATTCTACTTGCTACCGGTCGCTGCCAGGATCAGGTTCAAAGGCCTGACCCTTGCCTACACTGCAGCCAACAGATCGACCCCTGTCTGCTTGTAGGACATGATTTGATTCTATAGGCCTGCTCGACCACTCCACTCTGCAGCATCAGGGCACCTTGCACCCCCTCCCGCCCAAGTAAAGGGATCACAGAGTTTCTCCACCCTAGCTCCCCAGTGGTGGAACAAACTCCCTGACCCTCTTCGAACCTCTCCCTCACTACCAATCTTCCGCCATGGTCTGAAAACTCATCTCTTTAGACTATACCTGAACTAACTGAACCACTCTGTGTATCATTTCACTTTAAATCCCCCCCCTTTCATGACACTCGTGCTACATGTACCCCCATTCCAGCACTTTTTGTAATTTGTATTTGTCCTAATATTGTAGCTTGTTCTTCTCCCTAGTTTGGCTTGGCATAAGTTAGGTCAGAATAATGTTCACAGCATGAACTAAACTGCGTTCTTGGCTATAAATAGCTGTACGAAATTAGTATTGTACCTATACCTGTGTTTTGTAGTTGTCCAATGACCTGATTTGCACTTTTTGTACATCGCTTTGGATAAATGTGTCTGCTAAATAAATGTAATGTAATCTAGCTGCATATTGCCAGAGGGGGCTGTGCATCATAAAGATCATGCTGATAGTGAGTAATTACTTTCCATTGTGCTATAAAATGTATTTATAATTTCGGCGAATCGGAGAAAAAGGTTTTAAACTGTGACACTATTATTTGAAAAAGCGGATCTCAATTGGAGGCTTCATTTTTATGTTTATAAAGTAGAGGTTTGCTCAAAGATAGGGTCCCAGACAAAGTTATGGCCCCACCAGAGGGCATTTAAGTTAAATGAAAAAGACAGTTTAGTGCTGTCCTTATTATTTATTTTTATTCCACATCAACATTCTCTATGCTACTTGTCCAACAGCTTTTCAGCAAGACCTACCAAGTTTGGCTATTAGTTCACATACTTTCTTTTCTTTTTTTTGTGAATATATTTTTATTGGGCATTTAACAAAAAAAGACACAACGGCATGACACTACACACACCTACAAACATACATATACATAAAGAAATAAGGAAAAAAAAGCACAAGGGGGGGATTCATACAATGTAGTTCACAAATTTTACAAGGCAAATCCGTCAATATGATGCTATTAAAAGAGGGATGGCTCATATATGCTGTATGTAAGTACTCCATTAACGTAGTAGCTCCCCATACACTGTATGTTTCTTTATACATAATGATCACACCATTATGCCACAGGTGTAGCCTAGATTCAAGAGAAAAAATGAGAAATACATTTTTTTTTTTAAAAGGTCAAATAAAGTATACACTTGTGTATATATATGCATACGTACACGCTTATAAACACAGGCATACATATAACACACACACACCCAAATAAATAAAGGCCCCAACCTAAATTAAAGCCTTAATAAAATCAATCCCCTTGGTCCAGTTATTCAAGGCCGTAGTTGAAGCCCCATGAAGCTTCGCAGTTGAGCGCTCAAGAATTAGGATGGACAAATAAAACCTCAGCCACACAGATTCTCTATCACATTGAGGTTCGAACCAACCGTTAAGTATGGACTTCTTAGCTGCAGTCAATCCTGCCATAAAAAGACTCCTCTTGTGTAAGTTCAAAACATTATTTGAGTTGTCTCCAAGAAGTAGTAAGGCCGGGGATAAGGGAAGCTTGACAGCTAACAGGTCTGATAGAGTTTGGGCCACCCGTTTCCAAAAGTCTAATATAACAGGGCATTCCCAGAACATATGTAGAAAATAGCCCGGAATCCCAATGTTACATATCTTGCAGGAATTATCAGTAATGCATTTCATTTGGTGGGCTCGATGAGGAGTGATATAAAATCTGTGGGCCAATTTGTAATTAATCACCTGATGTGCCAGGTTCTTAGAGGAAATAAATACATTCTCCCAGATATTCTCCCAGTTAAGGTTCACATTTAGTCGTTCAAATTCCCTATGCCACATCGTCACCACACCTAAAGGTTTCAGTTTGGCCTCAATAAATTTATTGTACAAAAAAGATACTAAACCCCATGTGGTATTAGAAAAGGTAAGGAACTTGTACAGAGTGTGTTCGCACAAAGGGGAGGTCAGAGGGACCCCGTTTGCACGTAGTGCTGAGCGGGCCCTATGATAAAAGAAGTAGGAGGTAGCAGGAAGAGAGAATGTTTCCTTAAGAGTCTGAAAAGTTTGTAGACAATTTTCATCAAACAAGTCGTCTAAAACATACACATTGTTATTGGACCAAGGAGGAAAAATAAAGGGCTTGTAGCCTGATAATAAATTGTAATTACGCCACAAGGGGGAGTTCTTATGTAATCTACCTGGGATATCTAGGTATCTTTCCACTTGTTTCCAAATAGCCAATGAATTATCAATAATAGGTCCCATACGTAAAGAAATTGTATTCTGCTTAAGACCGGAAAAGGGAAGGTCTTTAAGCCTATATGGGGATACTAGAGCCTCTTCCATAATACGCCTTAATAATTTTTTACAGATTGCATCTATGACTTTGAAGAACTTTGGAGGGGGACTAAGGGGGATCATAGAAAACAAAAAAATTATCCGAGGAAGAATGTTCATTTTAATAACTGAGATCCTACCATGTAATGAGAGGTGCAAAGGGGACCATCTTGTGAGATCAAACTTGATTTTATCTAACATAACTGTGTAGTTATCCTTGCAAATTCTGTTAATGTTGGGGAATATCCTAATGCCTAGATAAGTGAATCCGGAGGGTTGAATTTGAATAGGAATGGAAGATGAGAGGGATGATAAGCTGGCTATTGAGTTTAATGGCATTAGGATAGACTTCGACCAGTTAATTTTATAGCCAGAAAAGGATCCAAATTGGTTGAATAATGTTAAAGCATGAGGAGCAGAGTTTGGAATATCTGATATGTACAGTATAATGTCATCTGCGTATAAGGAGATATGGTGGTGTGTGTTATTAATGTATATGGGTTTTATGGAAGGGCTCTGCCTTACAGCTTGAGCGAGAGGTTCTAAAGATAACGCAAACAGCATTGGGGACAACGGACAACCTTGCCTGGTGCCTCTTTCAAGAGAAAATTGTTGGGATATCAAATGTCCCGTTTGCACACCAGCAGTAGGGTTGTCGTACAGGGTTTGAATCATGTGTATAAACCGTTCGTTGAAACCAAAACGCTTCAGCACTGCCCACAAATATCCCCACTCCAAGCGATCAAATGCTTTTTCAGCATCCAATGATATCAAATCACAGGATGTGTTTGAGTCTATCAACACAGGATGTGTTGAGTCTATAATATGGAACAGTCTTCGAAGATTGTCAGCTGCTAATCTGCCCTTGATAAAGCCGGTCTGGTCCTGGGGTACCAGACTGGTGATAACAGTCTCTAATCTCCTTGCTATAGCCTTAGCATATATTTTCAGATCTGAATTCAAAAGTGCTAATGGTCTATAGCTGGAGCATTCTAATGGGTCCTTGCCACTTTTCAATAACAGTGAGATAAGGCAGTCTTCTGATCTCTATGAAACGTTCCAATTTCAAAAGAGTATTCAATAGATTTAAGTAATAACGACCCAACCAAGTCCCATAGTGCCCCCAATAACTCCGGGGGTATGCCATCAAGACCAGGGGCTTTATGCTTTTGCATTGAACAAGCGGCAAATTTCAGTTCCTCTAAAGTAATAGGGGCATCTAAAAGGTCTTTGATAGAGCGGGAAGATTCAGTGGGTCCAAAAATGTGTCAATGTCCTCTGTGCAACTGGCTGATTTTTCAGATTTGTAGAGTTTAGTGTAAAAGCTTTTAAAAAAACATCATTGACTTTGGTAGGGTGCATGTGCATATCACCCAGTTCATCCCTGATCACATCGATTGTGGATAGACGCTCCGATTGTTTGAGTCTTAAAGCTAATAATCTACTTATTAGCCATCTTTTGGATTGAGCAATAGTTGGAGTGAGGGACAGAGTGAGCAGCACAGGAGCGTGATCGGATAATAGCATAGGAAGGATCTCAGTAACAGTAACATATTTCAAACAACTGGACGAAACAAAAATATAATCAATCCGTGAATATGTTTTATGGCGACTGGAAAAAAAGGTAAAATCCTTTACCCCAGGATTTCTAAGGCGCCAGGGATCCACAATATTCAAATCACTCATAAAATTATGGAGGTAGGATAAGGAGGGGGGAATTCTGAGTTGATGCGATTTATCTAGGGTCAACAGTCAAATTAAAATATCTCCTAAAACAAGCTTAGTATCGCCAAACTGAAGTAATTCCAATTTTGCATAATCAAAGAATGTCTGATCAAAATCATTAGGGCCATACAGGGAGGCAAAGCAAAATTTGTTATTATTGAGTGTGAGATAAGCATAGCAAAACCTTCCCTCTGAGTCCCCTCCAGTGTTATGGAGAGTTAGGCTGAGTTTCCTATTGACTCGGATTAAAACTCCTTTTGTTTTATTTTTAGCACATGAACTTGCTAAGACTTTGAAATGCTTATTTTGGAATCTGTGTACATCAACTGGTTTTAAATGGGTCTCCTGTATGAACGCAATTTGAATTTTCTTACGATGTAGGAGATCAAGACATTTGGCCCGCTTGATAGGTCCATTTCCACCATTAATATTCCACGATACTGCTGTGTAATCAGCCATCATCTATAATATAATGCTGTGTAGGGTCGAGCCAGAAAGTATAATGATGGATCAGCAGGACAAAATAAATACCCCCCTGGGTATACATAGATCATATGTGCAGTGTCGAACATGGAACAAATAGAAAAAAAGATAAAAAGTAAAAAAAAGAAAGAAAAATTAGCCAGTCGGCCAAGGCACATAAGGAACATCATTGCTATGACCGGCAAAACAATAACCTCAGTACTTCTTTGGATCGAACTAAGAGGTTAGTCCACGCTTCCAAAATCCATATAGATTTAAGTATGACAATTTACAGTTGTTGATTCGTATCAAACGCCTATGGCAGAGAAAATAAAATATTATGGGGTTACCCAGTAGCCACTAGAGGGCAACATAACGCCAGGAATATATTCACAGTCGAGAGGGAGCGTGAGGAGGAATGGTTTCCTAACTACGTATTAAATTCACTTTGTAAACTGTATGCTGTATGTTGCACTTAAAGTAAACAACCAAATGTGAGAGATAATAAAATCAAAGAGCATCCCTCTTTACAAATATTCGGAGATATGCTACATATGGGTACCAACTAACAGTAAAAGGATAGCGTTAAGGGAATAAGAGCAGATCTATCTCCGTATTGAATGGTTAAGTAACTTAAAAATAATTTTTTAAATGATGAACCGTTCTTTGAGTCATTAATAAAACATGCGGCGTGATGGCTTACACTAGAAATGAAAAACAGTGTAATTATAGACAGCTTAAAGAACCAATGTTTGTAGCATGTTCCCAATTGTAGGTTAGCAAAGTAGCTATGAACTAAACAGTCTTACCACATTATGCACCGGTTAATCTGTCCGTGTATGAAAAATTGAACCGCCACAAGGCCAATTTTCTTCCGAAATAAGAGAGTGCATATATGGCATTAAAAGAGGTAGTCAAGAAAGCCAGCCCATGGCAAACTAAAAGCAATTCACAGTCCATCCTTGACCAGCCCCTATAGGCCTGCAGATTGCTAATATGATATAGCAGGAGTTGGTTTAAAGTACATGAGAACAGCCTCACAGTTCTTGGACGAAACGTTCCGCATCCTCTGGAGACCTCAGTTCGGTTGTGTGGTTGTTGTGAGTTACCTTCAGGGTGGCAGGGTACAACAAGAAGTGTGGAATAGCCTCCTGATGGAGAACGGCCATGTGTGGGGCAAAGGCTCTGTGGTGGTCCGATGTATATCTTGAGTAATCAGGGAAAAAAAGCAGCCGAGTCTGTCCGTAAGTTGGGTTAGCTCCGGGTTCCCTGTACGCCTGCAAAATGACCTGTCTGTCCGTGTAACGAAGCAGTTTGAAAATAAGTGTGCGAGGTTTCCCCCTGACCGCTGCCAATCTGGGTCTTCGGGCCATAAATGCGGTGAGCTCTCTCTATTTCTATCGGACCTCTGCCAGCAAGTGATGGAAACCATTTAGGCAGATTGGTTTGAAGAAAGGCGATGGCGTTTTCACCCTCGGCACTCTCAGGGAGATTCACCAGCCGTAAATTAGAGCGTCTATTGCGGTCTTCAGTTTCAGCCAGAGACTTGGTGAGATTGGTAAGTTCTTTTTCATTTTTCGCTATTCTGTCCCTGTCCTGCCTCTGTGCGGCCTGAATAATATCAGTGCGCTTAGAGATGGTTACAAGTGTGGTGTTAATGGTTTCCATTTCGGATTCAGTCTTCAGTAATTTAGACTTAAAAGTAGATAAGTCTGAGCGGATAGCTTGAACGTTTGTGCAAACTTCAGAGAGACTGACCTTGAGCTCCTTGACTGAGATCGCCAGGCCTACCAGTGTTGTTGATTGTGTGTCAGAGTTCTCTGTGCCTGTTTTGTCGATATCCGTTAGCATGTTGAGTTTCTTTCTATATTTTTTGATTGTCGTTTCTGCGACGCAGGGGTATCGGGAGTCATTTCACCCGCCAGTCTTTTCTCTGGTGGGTCCATCGGTTGAATTGACCATTTGAGTGGAAAAAAATTAAGTCTGTTGTGAAAAATATTACATTTAGAATGTTGGAAGCGGGAGTAGAAAAACTACGTAGCCATCTTAGCTGGAGCCAAACCGGTCGAGTTCACATACTTTCTTGTGCTTTTTATACAAACAGCGCTGATATTTTTTTAGATGTTTACGATTTCACATCAGATAATTTCCCATTGACTAACACACTCAGAATGTGAATAACACCATTGCAGATGCAAGCTATAATCGGTTTCTACTGCTGCTATAGGTACAGACCATCTCTTTTCAAAAGCTTCTAATGGACGAATAATCTGGCAATAGGTGGGTGATGTTCACACCAGTAACGTTAGCAACAGCAAAGCACGTTTAACCCAAACTAATATTAGTTTTCAGTTTATAATTATAGTTTATAATTCCTGAAAACTAACGCATGTATTTCAGCATTAAACATAGTGTTAATGTAACTAAGATATGTTTTAGAATTGATTCTCCTATCTTATCTGTTCATAATATGTGATTTTGAGTGAATGAAATTTGTTATTGTGGTGTAGATTATGTGTTCAAAACATTACCTAAAACGTGCTATTTGGAGAGGTTTTGGAACATCTTGGAAAAACCCTTGCAGAATGTCACTGCTTTTAGGTATCTACACAAATTGTTTTTGCAGTGGTTGGAAAGAGGTTTGGGGTGAATTTTATATAATACTTTTGATGCTAGTTCATGTGAATTCTGTGAAATATTGTGTATACCATGAATAATTCTTCGCACATTTCCATGATTTTGATACATATTTCTGACAGCACACATACGCCATAAGATGTCTGCTATGTGTTGCCACAAAGTCTTGAGGCTTTAAAAGTAGTACACCCAAGTAAAAATTTCCTTAATAAATGCTTGGGGAGAAAGGGTTAATAAGGTACTTTTCCATCATTATTCTATTTATACTGCAACTGAAAACATAACAACTCTTCACCATGTCTGTTTCCCCATGAAAGTCAATTATGGAATTCTGTGCTTTCGCTCCTTTGTCTCCATTGATAAGGCTCTTAGAGCTAAGTTACCCAGATGCCACTTCCATGTAGTGTCGCTGTTGGATTCTCTAAGTAACACTAAATGCTGGGCACTACTAGAAGCAATGTATTAAACTTTGTATATGTATCAATATCTAACATTTGTCAGGCCCGTTGGGGCCTGGAACAACATTAAACAATGCTACTCAAAGTTGATAAGAAACAGTGGCTTTTGGAAACACTTCATCTAAGGCAGTAAATTATGAAGTGTTTGTATTCAAGTAATGCCAGGCCCCCTGAGCCAATTTTGTTTTACCTAAAATTAATTTTTATATTTGTTCTTATAATTAGGACCAGACATCTCAAAGGAAGGAAACATGCTTCTTATGCATCTCGCATTGTGGTTGCTCCACAAGAAACTGTGTGCAGTGCATTTTTAATACCATATCATTCAAAAGACAAGTTCAGCACAGGTACTTAGTGAAAAAGAAAGTACATGGAAAGCAGACAGATGTCACTGTGTCTCTCTTATCTGCAAAGCTGTATTGTTAAAACCAAGATAATTAAACTGCTTTGGCCACCTCTGAATGAGAATGAATTTTATATTCATTTTATTTTCCCACATAGCAATGTGTCTGCTTTTATCATACCCACTTCAAGTACAATTTCATGACAGCTGATTTTCGGCACCCTTTCCCTTTCATTGCTTTCATCAGCTATATCATTTCCTGCTCAGGAAAACAACGTAGCTTTTGAATTTGTGTGTTTTTTATTGGGGCCAGGAAACACTGTCATAGCTTTACAGTATTTCAGTGATCTGAACCGGCCACAGCTGCCACTGTTTCTGTATTAAACTAACTGGTATGCATTTCAGAGTTACATGTTAGCCCTCACTGTAATATTTACAGTTAATAATTGTGTTTCATCCTGTAATATACTATAAAAACCATTTATAGTAAATCACTGTGATATGGACTTCATCGTGGGAATTTTAAATAATGTCAAATGCTGAATAGAGGGCACTACTCTAAATTTAGAAATTGCTTTGGATAAAAGCATCTGCTAAATAAATGTTATGTAAAAAATGTAATGCCTTATATTACTGTACTTAAGTCTCTTTTTGCATCCGCTCAATTGTTCTTGCTGTCATGATGCATGACATGCTTATTAATGTTGATAGTGTTTATCAACACAATCAAACATGCAGATGAACTTCAGTCCTGGAGCTAACTAACTGTGGCTGTACTCTATACATTAGCATAACGGCAAGCCCCTTTGATGAGTGACGTCACATGTAAGGATGCTGTGCAAGACCAATCTATCCCAGGACAATACTAGATATCACTACACTTGCTCTCTGCATATTTCCTTTATTTATTAAGGAAAGGCCCTCATTCATTCATTTAGTATTTATTTTAGATTATACATACATTGTGAGCTTCCTGGCCAACTGAGGTTGTGGTTGCCAAACCAGTAGAAGAAACCAGTACAGTGAGTCCTGGGATCAGTTAACACAAAAGGAATATTAAATTGATATTATTGATATTAAATCCTGGGGGAAGGGGAAGGGGAAGCGAAAAATAACTGAAATCCTTCCCGGTCGGGGTATTAGTCTTCCACTCTAGGGCAAGTACGCTCCTCCTAGAAAGACAAAGGGAACAACAGTTATGAGAGCGTGCTTGGGTACAGGCCAGCCCGCTCCAGGTCTGTCTCCTCTCTACATCCTCCTTCCAGTCTTTGTAGCAATTGTCCTCCAGCCCTCTGTCCTTTAGGTGAGAAGAGACCACTCCCAAAGTTAGACAGTATGCCAGCACTTTAATCCAACCAATTCCACAGTCCTTTACACTTGAAAGTTTCAATTCTGCAATCCTTCCGTATTTTTAAGTTGGCCCACGGCCGCTTACCGCCCCAGGAAAAGGTGAGGAGACAAGCCAGGTGTAGTTCTCTCTCTAGCCCCAGCCAGCCTCTCACGTCTTTGTTCTGCTCCTTATAGCCTGTGAGGTAATCAGCTCAAGCAGCCTCAGGTGTGCTGCAGCAGAGTGGAAAATTCCACATACCTGCACTCTGCTGTAGCCCTGTCCATGGTGCTGATATGTGGAAGCTCACCTGGTCTGCGGATTGCTGTCCCTGGTCCTGAAATCTTCCAAAATGCCGTTTGGGAGGTAATGCCCACTCACCACTTGCCCCAGTAGTCGCTGGTGGCGGTAGGTCCGGCCACCATGGTGTTCCTTGTGTTCTCCTGTGGAGCACCGATAGGGCCTCAGGGTGCCACAACATTTATATCTATTATTTTATGTTGTTATCATTTCTGTTACTATTATATATTTATTTTTTATTTTTTTGATATGACATTTAATATTTGAAAAGATTTTTCATAGCAGAACCCACAAACAAGCTAATTTGGGCAGGGGAGAATCCCTTGGCAGTGGCTTGAGGGGTTGCACTTACAAATCTTCTTTTTCTTCTTCTTTTTTTAATTATTATTAACATTATTATTAGGTGTGTGCCTTCTGAACATGGAACCACTAAATGTTAAGGAAAATTTTTGATGATTTACAGCTGTACCCACCAGATTTTCTGGCAATCAGAAAATGCATTGGCATGGGTTCAATGCTGATTTAGATATCATTAACAGATTCAAAATCAACAGAGTCATAAGAACATATTTTTAAGCATTTAAATTCAATAAATTCATTAAGACCGCTGCTTTTGATACCAGGTTTCCGACACAGAATACATTACATTACATTACATTACATTACATTTATTTCGCAGACGCTTTTATCCAAAGCGACGTACAAAAAAGTGCATATCATGGTCGTAGGCAACTGCTGAACACAGGTTCAGAAAGGTATAATACTTATTTTGTACAGCTATTTCTAGCTAAGAACACAGTTCACACAGTGAACACTATTCTAACCTAACCTCTGCAAAGCCAACTAGGCAGAAGTATAAGCTACAGTATTAGGACAAAGACAAATACAAGTGACATGAAAGGGGGGGGGTTTTTTTTTTTTTTTTTTTTTTAATAAATTAAAGAGTGAAGTATACAGCATGGTGGTGGTTAATCTAGGTATAGTCTGAAGAGATGAGTCTTCAGGCCACGGCGGAAGATGGGTAATGAGGGGGAGGTTCGGAGAGGGACGGGAAGTTCGTTCCACCACTGGGGAGCTAGGGTGGAGAAGCTCTGTGATCCCTTTGGGCGGGTGGGAGGGGTTACTAGGCGCCCTGCTTCCGCAGAGCGGAGTGGTCGAGCAGGCACGTAGAAGCGAATCATGTCCTGCAAGTAGATGGGGGCTGTCCTGTTGGCAGCAGTGTAGGCAAGGGTCAGGGTTTTGAACCGGATCCTGGCGGCGACAGGTAGCCAGTGGAGTGATCGCAGCAGAGGAGTGACGTGGGAGAATTTGGGAAGGTTGTAGATGAGTCGGGCAGCGGCATTCTGAATCATCTGAAGTGGCTGTATGGCACAAGCTGGCAGGCTTGCAAGGAGAGAGTTGCAGTAATCAAGGCGAGAGGTCACCGTAGCCTGGACGAGCAGCTGGGTGGAGTGCGTCGTCAGGTATGGTCGAATCCTTCTGATGTTGTACAGAAGGAATCTGCAGGACCGTGATGTTGCCTTGATGTGCTCCTTGAGGTCCAGTTGGTCATCCAGGACCACCCCCAAGCTCTTGGCAGAGTGAGAGGCAGTCACTGTGGTGCCATCAACCGTGATTGAGAGCTCACGAAGTAAGGAGGTCTTGCACGGGAAGAAGAGCAGCTCAGTTTTGTTGAGGTTGAGCTTCAGGTGGTGGCTGGCCATCCAGGTGGAGATGTCAGCCAGGCAGGAAGAGATCTTATCATTGACCTGTGTGGCTGAGGGGGGGAAAGAAAAGAAGAGTTGTGTGTCATCTGCATAACAGTGATAGGAGAAGCCATGTGAATTAATTACTGAACCAAGAGATCTGGTGTATAAGGAGAACAGCAGAGGACCCAGTACAGATCCCTGCGGCACTCCCGTAACAAGTGGATGAGAAGCAGAGGCAGACCCCTTCCAGGTGACCTGGTAGGTCCTATCTGCAAGATAGGAAGCGAACCAAGACAGGGCAGTCCCAGCGATTCCCATCCCAGCCAAGGTGGAGAGGAGTATTTTATGGTTGACCGTGTCGAAAGCTGCAGACAGGTCAAGAAGGATCAGGACAGAGGAGAGGCGTGAGGCTCTTGCAGTGGCAAGTGCCTCCGTCACACCTAGGAGCGCAGTCTCTGTTGAGTGCCCGGATCGGAAGCCAGACTGGTGAGGGTCTAGCAGGTTGTTCTGATGGAGAAAAGAGGTTAGTTGTTTAAGAACTGCTCGTTCAAGGGTTTTGGACAGAAAGGGTAGAAGCGATACGGGTCGATAATTTGTTACATCGGAGGGGTCTGAGGTGGGTTTTTTTAGAAGTGGGGTAACACGAGCCATCTTGAAATCAGGCTACCAGATGTATATTTGTCAGAATAATGAGACAGCACACAAGTATTTCTGCTTAAATCAAGCTCTTATAACTTGTTTATTTTACTTTAAAAACCTTTCCCTCCTGTCCCCTTATGGTATGGGAGCCAGTGCTCACAGAATAGGAATAAAGCAAAGATCGACAATTTATAGGCTACAAACGTCATACATTTTAACTCAGCACCTGCAACAGACTTGTTTCTGGGCAACAATGCCACTCACTCCCTTCTCAGTGCTTGGGTAAATAAACGGCAGTAAAACAAAAGCCTTCTAATCCCCAAAATACTTGTTACACACTAACCCACATCCTAAAACCTATTTTAAAACTTTTTTTCGGTTATTTGGCCTTTTGTATGAACTAATCATATAACCTGTCTGCTTTCAGGACTTCAGATCACCAAATAAATCCATCTGAAAAAAGTTTTAAATGTCCATATGTAATGTACTTACGTTGCATTTACTTTCAGTATATCCAATACTTGCATCTTTATGGTTCTTTTGTCTTTGTATATGTTTTTGTAATCCAAAATGCCTCAGGTTGTATTCAAGCTAAAGCTGTTTGCTAGGTCAAGTGCCATTTTCAACTCATTCCAACAAGCCTCCATTTGAACATGGCTGGCATATCTGACCACCCAAAGTTATCTTTATGTGCAGCTGTAATTTGTTTACCTAACATTTGGTTATCTGAAAAGTGACAGGTTTTTAAGTCAGAAATACTTTTTATTCAACAAAGTTACATGACAAATTAAACAAGACTTAACTTTTCAAATCAGCCACAATCTTTGTCTGTAGGTCTAGACATTCATAAGTAATCTTAGAGATACATCCAGTTGTTTGGTGGTTGAAAGTCTTTTTAAGCAATGTGACACCCTGTGCGTTCAACACTTGGTTAGCTAAACAAGACCTGGAAAGACTGAACACTCATCATAAGGACATTCATGCAGTTGGGGAGTCCACTACAGAGCTAAGTGCAAAAATAGTACAAACCAGGATACTGGGTGCAGTGGCTATATTTTGGAATAGGAAGTACAATCTACTGGTGAAGGTAGTACAATTTAATGTTGATTGGGCTATTGGAATAGAGATTAATTATAATGACAAGAAATTCACTATTAATAATGTAAATATTTCTTATGAATCATATCAGATATATCTTAATAGGTTACCGTTTGTTAACTCATTCATTGAGGATAATGCTACAACACTTCATGTAGTTCTGCATTGACAATAACCATGTTGCATCTAGTAAATTCGATTTTTTCTGAGAAAAGTTACACATACATTAGTGAAGCATGGCATACAACATCATGGCTTGATGATTGTATATGCACAGCAGATGCACATGCTTCCTTGGATAGCATGGAGATATATTATGGGTTGGCCACTACAGATCATATACCAATTGTTATGTCATTAAATGTTGAGAATATACCTGTTATCTGTCGCTGGTAATAATGCTAACACAGGGAAGTTGGATTGGTGTACTTTAACTGTGGATGATATAGATATATCACCCAAACTGACACACTGCTAGATAGCATTAAATTACCAAGAGATGCTATGGAGTGTTGTGCCGTGAACTGTAATAATGAGCAGCATGGTAAAGATCTATGGTCTATGTACAGTAATATTGTTGGATCTCTCAATGCTTGTAAAGCAAAGAATAAGGTGTATAATATTAAACCTGGCTGGAAAGATTATGTGGCTGAGCTACATGCTGCAGCTGGAGAAGAATTTAAAAGTTAGGCACAATCAGGGAGAATTAGGCAGGGGCCCTTGTGTAATCTTAAAAACATACTAATGCCAGATTTAAATCTGCTCTCTGTTACATTAAAAGAAATAAGGATACAGTGAGGGCTAACTCACTTGCCAGGAAGTTGAAAAATAATAGTTACTTTGACTTCTGGAAGAGTTATTAACAATTGTAAAACATCCTTACTGTCTAATATAAATGGAGCATGCAGCTCAGATAAAATTGCTACAATAAGGTGACGACACTATTAGGATATATTCAACTGTATTAAAAGTAATACATGCATGGTAAAAAAGGTGACGACACTATTAGGATATATTCAACTGTATTAAAAGTAATACATACATGGTAAAAAAAAAAAATGTTGACATCACTGAGAACATGGTAGTTAGGCCGGAGAAGGTCCTTCATGTAATCTTGAGACTTGATAACAACAAGGCATGTGGAATGGATCTTATTCCTGCTGAACACCTTAAACGTGCTAGTCAAAAACTTCCTCCACTTTCTCTCTGCATTCCTGGTTTTCTAGTTCATGGTATCCCATCAGACTCTATTATATCAGTATTGCTTGTGTCTATCCTTAAAGACAAGGCTGGTATAATAAACATCTTGGAAAATTATAAACCTATAATCACCCTAACCAGCATTCTTTCTAAAGTATTGTAGAGAATCTTGCTGGACAGGCTTGAATTGTACACTATTACAACTGACAAGCAGTTTGATTTTAAAAGAAAACATTGCATGGATATGTGCATTTGCCCTGAAGGAAATAGTAGATAAATATAGAAGACAGAATTCTACAATGTGTATGTGTTTTATTAATGCTTCTGTAAGACCTTAGGACCTGGGAGTTATTGGTAGTTGAACTTAGCCTATATGGTGTTACGAGAATCCTGTTCTGACGTGGCAGCTTGCGTTTGTGCGGAAGCATTTGAATTCAGCGTGGGAATGAGACAGCAGTATGTTTATAATATAGTGGTTTTTTAATGAATTAAACCATGCAGCTTGTATTGCAATACAATCAGGGACTTAAAACAAGTCCTTTATTCTTATACTGTCAGCAGCTCCTGACTACTTCAGCAGGTGTTAATCCTCCAGCCTGCAGTGAACTTGTGTGGTAGACCTTTTCAACAGTAAGCATTCAAACAATTTGCTTTGGTTAATGCATGAATATTATGTAATAATACCTTGTTGCTTATGATAATTTTCTTGTTCAATCTGTAGCTGCTATATCATTTGGTCCCAAGCAACATAGCAACATAGACGGACAAATGTGAGTTTGTAAAGTCTTCCATATTGTACTACTGCTGTGTTATATTTTCGGGGAATGAGTTATGTTGGCAGGGTTTCCTGTACTAAATATCCCTTTTCCCATAGGCTTGTTATTCTCAGGATGAGGCCCCAGTTGGAGGGGGGATATCACTGAGCCAGTCATTGGGTACGGCTGCTTATGTTATTGGATAACAACCACCGGCCTCTGTCAGTGAAACTTTGAGTTTGAATCCCTGTTTCTGTGTGTTATAGCGGATCATCGACATTCAGTCATATAAGGACTCCTTCAATAACATCGCGGTTGCCGAAATTTGTAATCAAGGTACAAAAATATAGGCATTGTAGGAGTAGCATTTAATATAAGCTTAAGTTGCGTGTGGGTATGTATGTATATGTGTACAGACTCATGAGGTTGCATTCATTTATTTCAGGAACCCAGCCTTGTATTATTGTGAACCACTGTTTTTCTCCTTGATGATTTGCATACAGAATTATTTAGAGTTCCTTATTACCGTTTCTGCGGCGAGGTGTTCGAATGTAGTTGATAAGTGTTACTGGTCTTCATGTATCATAGGTAACATATTAAATGGGTCAAGTGCAATTTTAATGCATAGGTATTTTAGTGAATGGGCATATTGCAATCGTGGTATGTTATACGCATCCTACTGAATGGGCACAGTGCAATCATAGGCCTTCTAGAAAAACAGGTACAGTGCAATTTGAATATGAAATAGCCATCTTAGTAAATGGGCCAAGTGCAGTCTTCACAACACAGATATTTTAGCGAAAGGAGAGAATCTTAAAATGACATAGGTATCTTACTGAATGGGCATCGATAGTGTATTTATAATTTTTTCTCAGCACCTCAGCACTGTGGCAGGACAACCAGGCTGTGAGAGAGGAATGTGCAGCACTGAGGCAGGATAACCAGGCTCTGACAGAGGAGACAGAAGCATGAGGCAGGACAACCAGGCTGTGAGAGAGGAATGTGCAGCACTGAGGCAGGACAACCAGAGACAGAAGCACCATAGCAAGACAACCAGGTCCAGACAGAGGAGTCCACAGTACTGAGGTAGGAAAAACAGGCCCTGAGAGAGGAGTCTTCAGCACTGACGCAGGACAGCATGCTCTGACAGAACAGACCTCAGCACTGAGGCAGGACAACTAGGCCGAGAGAGAGGAGCCCATAGCACTGAGGGAGGACAACCAGGCTCTGACAAATGAGACATAAGCACTGAGGCAGGACAACCATGCCCAGACAGAGGAGACCTCAGCTCTGAGGCAGGACACCCAGGCCCTAAGAGAGGAGACGGCAGCACTGAGGCAGGGCAACCAGGCTCTGACAGAGGAGACCGCAGCACTGAGGCAGGACAACCAGGCCCTGACAAAAAAGACCGCAGTGCTGAGGCCGGACAACCAGGCTCTGACAGAACAGACCTCAGCACTGAGGCAGGACAACCAGGCACAGACAGGGGAGACCGCAGCACTGAGGCAGGAAAACCAGGTCCTGAGAGCCCAGCTGGCCTCTGTGAAAGAGGAGATATAGTGCAAGGAAAGATCCTTCGCTATGGAGCTACTGTATCTGAGAGAGCAGCAAAAGATACACTCATGTACTGCCCATTCAAAGACAGATACTGATATGCACTCCACTCATTTCAAAACCACAGCCCACCCCCCTGCTGACCTGCAGGCTCATCATAAAACTCACTCACAACACTCACCACAGCCGAAGACCAGCACCCCCGCAGACAACTCCCCCCCACCCCTAACATACAGCCCACCTCCAACGTCTAACGCACAGACCCCTTCTGCAACACAGCCCCCCACCAGCAGAACACCTGATCCTCAAGTGGTCCTTTTCATGGATTGCAATGGGATGGGGAATTTGCGTTTATGGTCATATGGACATTGCATGCACTGAAATTAACCCAAAATGGGAATATTGGCGGAATTATTTAAACAAATCAGACCCAGGGGAGACATTAGAAGAGATGGGATTAACTAGTTAAACCTTATTTTTTTATGTAAAACAATTATTGATTTTATAGTTCCACAAAGAAAATTGGCCTCTTTTTAGGGTATTGACTTAACATGGGGTGTGCAGGATTTCATGTTCTTTTTTAAACTAGGCGTTGCAGTTCACTCTTTAGCCACTGGGGGAAAGGCTTCACTAATCCGGGAAAGTAGTTGGCGCTTGGTTTGGAAACACCTCTCTGTACCTCACACCAACCACTACGGAAAGAAATATCCCAGACAATGTAATAAATAAGAATGGTAGAGTGCTTCTCTGTCAAGCCATAGACCTGTATACAGTGACTTTGGAAAGTATTCAGACCCCTTCACTTGTTACACATTTTGTTACATTACAGCCTTATTCTAAAATTTATTAAATCATTTTTATTCTCATAAATCTACACACAAGACCCCATAATGACAAAGCGAGAACAGGTTTTTAGCAAATTTATTTAAAAAAAAACAAACTGAAACATCACATTTGAAATGCTCAAAAATAGCACCCCTGAGACGCTTGAAGCTCTGCTTAAATTGTTCAACCTAGTACTGAGTTCATGATGCTTTCCTGACCTGATCTGGAACCAGGGGCTTATATCCCCAATTTATAAAGGTGGAGACAAATTAGACCCCAATAATTACAGAGGCATTTGTGTAAGTAGTAATCTGGGGAAAGAATTCTGTAGTATCATAAACTCAATGCCCCCCCCCCAATACTGGAAACTGACTTAATGTGTTCATAGCTGTAAATAACTGTACAAAATGAGTATTATACTTCATCAGATCTGTGTTTTGTAGTTGTTCCAATGACCTTTGGTATGCACTTGTATGTCACTTTGGATAAAAGCATCTGCTAAATAAATGTAATGTAATGTAATGTAAGGGGAGAAGTGGACTCAAAACCATACCAAGAAAATGCCCCCCACAGCATAACAGAGCCACTGGATCCTAGGGGTCAACATTCAGGCCTGTGCCATTCTCTTGGTGTACACCACACACGCACAGGCCCATTTGTCGAGAACACGGTAAAGGTTTATGCAGTGCAACCCTACTATAATATCCCTCTCTATGTAGTGTTCTTGCTGACACAGTCTTGTCACATCCTGCATTAACATTCTCAGTCACCTGAGGAAGAGTTACTCTTCTGTTCTCTCTTCTTTTCCTTACATTTCAAACTAATTCATGAGGAACATGATCATCAAATGTGCGCTTTCGACCACAATGTTCGACTCTTTCCCATATGGATGTCTTTCCCATAGATCTAAGTAGTCACTGTTTAGTCACTGTTCCCATTGAAACACTAGCCAGTTGAGCAGTCTTTGCGACTGAAGCACCTGCCATCCGAGCCCCAATAAAGAACATGAACCTCTTTCAAAGTCATTTAGATCTTTTCCTATTGCCACCTTGATCCAAAAGGGAGGTCAGTTGGGTCTGTTCAGCATTTTTATGCATGCCACACAGCATGATAGGATGTTAATTGTGTAATTTTATCAAGCAGTACACCTGTATAGAAGCATGTGCATTTGTTATGTTTCTCCACTAATTTATTCAGGTTTTTCTTTTGTCTCCCATCTGTATAATGCTTTCTTTCAATCCATAATGGTGGGTAATGGTCAACCAGGGGTGCCAGTGGAACCTTTTTAATGACATGCAAAAAAAATCATATCCGGGTCATCTGTTTATCCCTGCAGCACATGGACTGCGCCAGAGGGACAGGGCTGAGTTTCAGCACCTCCACTCTGCAATCAAACTGGGACAGCACCTCAGGGCCTATTACTCTATAATTCTATCATGCTGCCGGCAGGATACAGTGGTTTAGGGTTTCATTTGACACATTTACCTCTACAGCAGAGGTTCTGCTGGCCAGAGGGAAATAGAGTTTCTACAGTTGGGGGCAAAAGACTGTAACTCACCATCTTTAGAGAAGTGCTTCGCCATGTCATTTGGAAATGAAAATTGTATTTGGGAGAAATAAAGCCCCAGCTAATATTAGGCTGGTATCGGCTGGCATAGGCCTACTTTAGGATAGCTGTCAGTGTAGCCGCCATTCAAGTATTTTTATGGATCCGGTAACTGCTTGTCATATTATAACAGTCTGTAATGGAAAACCTATGCAAGACCCTAATAGGGAGGTCAAACCCGTTTTGGTGATTTTACAGAAAACATTTTGACAATTTATTTTTCATGTATAATGTCATACATACTGCATTGTAATCAAATTGTCATGGTTGTGCCTGTGCCCGCCTCCCCGTAGTTTTTGTCCTGTCTGACGTCCCTTAGTTTGGTTTGCCTGTGTATGTCTCATTATTCAATTATTTTCAGTCTCGTTATTTAATCATTGTTCCCACCTGCCTCTCGTTATTCCTCACTTCTGTGTCAATTCATCATTTTTTGTAGTTTTTTTCCCGATCTGCGTTTGGGTCCATTCCCCCGAAAACCGTGACAGAAGGAACCAGCCAGCGCTGGACCCAGCAGAGTTTTTTTTTCCCTTCTTTTTTCCTCCCTGTGTTTTTTGTTATTTTTTGTTCAGTATGCCACAGGTGTGGAGCAAACCGGTGGACTCGGGTAGGCCCTCCGGGACCAGCCCTGCCATAGGACAGGCCCCCCTGTCCAGGCAGGAGGCAGGGTTAAGATTGGAAAGCATATGCCAGGGGTCGCATACAGTGGCGGAGTATGCGACCGAGTTTCGCTCTCTGGCCACACAGAGTGGCTTCATCCAGGCTATTCTGTGCCAGCTTTTCCGGGACGGCTTAAAGGACTCCCTCCATGGTGGGCTGGTCTATTCTAGGATTATCGGGTCATCTGACCTTGAAGCTCTTGTAGCATCGGCCCTCCAGTGGGAGAATTATCTCTGGGGGTGCACAGAGATGCCCCCACTCTCTAAGAAGCCCTCGCTGCCCGGTGTCCAGATGCCCGCACTGCCTGTCCAGTCCCGAGTCCAGCAGCAGCCTCCTGCTCCGCCCAGCGTCCAGGAGAAGCCTCCTGCTCCGCCCAGCATCCAGAAGAAGCCTCCTGCTCTGCCCGTTGTCCCGCAGGGGCCTCCGCCTGCTCTGCCCGTTGTCCCGCAGGGGCCTCCGCCTGCCCAGCCCACTGTCCTGCAGGAGAAACTGCCTACCCAGCCCGCCGTCCCGCAGGAGAAGTCGCCTGCCCAGCCCGCTGTCCCACAGGAGAAGTCACCTGCCCAGCCCGCTGTCCCGCAGGAAAACCGCCTGCCCAGCCCGCTGCCCCGCAGGAGAATCAGCCCGCTCTCCCACAGGAGAACCCGCCTGCCCAGTCCGCTGTCCCGCAGGAGAATCCGCCTGCCCTGCCTAGACTCCAGCAGGAGCTGCTTGTCCTGCCTAGTGCTCCCGAGCCGTCGCGATCCTGGCCCACGGCCCAAAGACCCCAGCCATCCAGCAGCCCTGGAGCCTTTCTGCAGCCACGCCTGGGAGGGAGTTCCCCCCTGGGGGGCCTGTCTGTCTGCCCCCCGGGCCGTTGGCCAGTGTGTTTACCCGCCTGTCTACCTGTCTGTCTGTATGTCAGTCTGCCTGTCTATTGTCTTGTCTGCCCATCTGTCAGTCCAGTGCCAGTTTTTGGGTTCCCTCCTCTCCTTCCCTGTCTGTCTGTCCCTTGGTGTATCGGTTAGTCTTGCCGTGTGTCTCCCCGCCTGCTTGTCTCTCTGTATGTCCTTTTGTTAGTTCACCCTGCCTGTGTCAGTCTGTTCCTTGTCTGTCAGTCCGTTCCTGTGTCGGAGTCTTAGCCTGTTCCAGTGTAGTGTCTTAATCCGTTTTAGTGTAGTGTGTTGGTCCGTTCAGTGTCTGCTGTGAGTCCAGTCCAGTGTCGTGTCTGAGTCCAGTCCAGTGTAGTGTCTGTCTTGAGTCCACTCCGTGTCTGTCTTGAGTCCGCTGCGTGTCTGTCTTGAGTCCAGTCCAGTGTAGTGTTTGTTTGACTGTCATGATTGTGCCTCCTCTGTTCCAGCCTTTTCTCGCCTCCCCATAGTTTTCGTCCTGTCTCACATCCCTTAGTTTGGTTTGCCTGTGTATGTCTCATTATTCGATTATTTTCTGTCTCGTTATTTAATCATTGTTCCCACCTGCCTCTCGTTATCCCTCACTTCTGTGTTAACTGTGCATTATGTTCTCCTGTGTCTTGTTAGCCCCTGTCTATTTAAGTTCTTGGTTTGCCTGACTGCTGGTTCCTTGTGTTTCTGCCTGCATTCCCGCTTGTGTTCTGCTTGTATGTATCTGCCTGCCTGTGTTCTGTGTGTTGTTTCTGCCCGTGTATTCTGCCTGTCTGTATATTCTGCCCTGCCCGTGTTTTGAGTTCCTCATGTTTTCTGTTAGTAGATATTTTGGAGTTTGTGTTTTTGCCCCTCATGGCCTTTTGTTTGTTCCCTGTTTATTTATAAGTAAAGTCTTTGTTTGAATTTTCCTTTTGACGCTTTCTGAGTTCCCACTCTGCGTTTGGGTCCATTCCCCGAAAACCGTGACACAAATAATAACCTATAGGCATACATTTTGAGGAGGGGTGGGGGGGGGGGGGGGGGGGGTGGAGGGTTCTGTGCTCCTCAGGGATGTGTCAATTCATCATCTTTTGTAAACGTTTACATCCCATATTGTAAATGTTTAAACGTGTAATCGATACTGCTTATAACCACTGGGGGCCATATCTGAGTTATTTAAAAAAGAAAAAAACTCAATAAAAACTGACAAAA
Organism: Anguilla pacifica; assembly: GCA_039654925.1. NCBI lineage: Eukaryota > Metazoa > Chordata > Actinopteri > Anguilliformes > Anguillidae > Anguilla > Anguilla pacifica. The sequence goes on along the minus strand of CM077284.1, from coordinate 36,788,407 downwards.
ATTTTATTACATTTTCAAACATAGTTTGTGCCATCTTAAAGGGGAATTTCACTTTATAACACTTCTGGGGTCATTTTCACACCTACCCAGGCTTTTGTGTGCACCCCAGACAGTTTTTAGGTTGCTTGCTTCAATATTTAGATATTTGTAGATATTTGATACCCATGTAAGCAAACCCCCCCCCCATCCAATAGAAGCCCATTCAACATCAAACTCCATGTTAGACTCATTGTAAACACACGTCATGACTGATATTGTCCTTCTAATGAATGTGTCGCCCTTCATTTTCCGATTAGTTATTTCATTATGTTAATATTTTACGCTGTTTTGTTGCTTTCCTTCACAAATGCAGGAAGTAGACGATTAATGCAGGAAGTAGACAGTTTAGTGTCGAACTCGAGGATGCATATCATTGTGCAACTTCTGATGTGGGTGTACCTGCAGACAATAGGTTGGTTGTAGAAATAGTGTTGTATTAGTACTAGCTAGCAGAGGTGGGTAGAGTAGCCAAAACCTGTACTCAAGTAAAAGTATTGTTACTTTAAAATAATAATGACTCAAGTAGAAGTAAAAGTAGTCATCCAAATAATTACTTGAGTAAGAGTAAGAAAGTATCTTGTGAAAAGACTACTCAAGTACTGAGTTACTTCATATAACCTGATTTAATGATGAAATAAGAAGAGCAAGATGAACGTAAAAATCTAAATGTCCAAAATATAAAATTGTAAATGCTTGTCCAATAGAAATAAACCAAATATAAAATAGCCATGTGCAAATTCAAATATGGCCTAAATCATATCCCTTAAAACAATAATACAATAAAACAATACACAGGAGGTTCGTCAGAAGAGGAGGATTTTCGCTTTCTGTTGGACTCTATTAAGTCTGTATACCCTGTCAGTTTGTTGGGGTGAACCCTCCGTTGACAGAAAAAATATCAATGAGGCTACAGGGATTTAGCCATTAAAATAGACTCATCATCACAACAAAGAGGAGCCTGCTCAAATTCAAACAGAAACTTTATATGTGGGAAACATAATGCTTTGTAGCACCATTATTGTACCTTATGAGGCACTTTTCCATGATATTCCAAAGTCCCATGATGCCTTGCGCGGAATATGTGCAGAACTTCCGGTTTAGCGTAAACAAACGTTATGTATGCTATGCAATGTTCCAGCGCTCACGTCTTGACTGTTGCATGCTTCACAAAAACTATTACACTACTAACTAATGCTTACATTACAGTGTGAAATATCCACATTAATACCAGTAACCTATTTAAACACACTCAATTTAAAAAATAACGTGTATAACCGAAGTATTTTGAGCAATAATAGCCTACTTACATAGCAATGATGAAATCTTATGTGTTCAGTAGATGGAGACAGAGACCGTAAATCAACAATACAGTTCAATCCGCTTGTTTTGCTCCAGAAAACGATGTCATCTAGGTCTATCAGCAAACATACGGCTTAGCTATGCCCAGAAGTCCTCAATAATAATAGTATTTCCCAAGAAATTCCGAATAATCGTTGACCACGTTCCGTGCTGCGTCTTTTACTGCTACCAAATGCATAAGTGAATGCGACAATAAGAAAAATTTCGGTTACGCTGACCTAAAAAACGCTATTCCAAAAGCAAAATTAGACATGTTATACATTGTTAGAAAGCTTATACTCTCACCTACTGAATAAATGAATTGTCAATCAGACTGTACTAAAAAGGGCGACAGCGCCGTAAACAACGCGTGTGGTATTACGCACAGCTATTTTGGAAGATACCGAGGCATCACAAATGCCCGTATATTTCACAAACGGATTGTCCAAGACAATAAATGACCACTCAGTCAAATAGTTAGCTATCCACAGCCAAAACTAACCTACAACTTACCACCACATATTTTCTCAAGTTCAAAGTTGAGTTCTTGTAGGCTGAAATGTCCACATTTCTAGGCAGACAAAGAAGGCAGCGCATAATGTAACTACTGTTTTTGGTAGTCTGTAAGTAAAATGTAGTTTGAACGTGAGGCCAGGGGTGTTCTGCCTGCTACGAATCACCCGCCGTTGTTTCAGCCATTGTTGTCGCCCACTCATCCTTCTGTGTGCTGTGACTGGCTACATTTGATTGGTGAAACGGAGTCATGTGGGGCTATGACAGAGCCAAAGCAAAGACCAGTCAGCCTCTTTGGCTGAAGTCTCTCTGAGAGAATGAAACGAACAGGACGTGCATTGAATAAAAAATGGGTAAAAAATAAAAGTAACGAGCGGAATGTAGCCGAATATAACGGAGTAAAAGTAACATTTTTTCTTCACAAATATACTCGAGTAAAAGTGAAAAGTATGTTGCATTAAAACTACTCTTACAAGTACAATTTATTCAAAAAGTTACTTAAGTAAATGTAACGGAGTAAATATAACGCGTTACTACCCACCTCTGCTAGCTAGTAGGGCTGTAACGACACGTTTTAACAGCAATACAATACACATCACAGTACATGGTCGGCGAACGATACAAGGACGATATTGGTTCATTTAGAGCGATACGATATGATTCAATGAATTGAAATCGATACAGTAACTTATTTAGCCAAAAATTCAATCTGTGTGAAATAAATACCTGGATAGTGCAGGATTCCTCCAAGTTTTTCTTGTAAGGGATAAATTAATTATTATGGATATAAATAAGTAAACACAGCAATTCAATGGCAAATACATAGACATTTTATTTGGCCACATATGGACAAACTCACACCTTGTCTACTCCCAAAAAAAAAACAAAAAAACATAACATTGTAAATGTAAATTGGACCAATTTTTTGTTGTTATTAAACATCCATTTGTTCAAAATTTTTCTTTTCAGTTTTAATACAAAAGGTACAATGACAATATTTTAAAGAAATAATAATTAAGTGCAACTTCAGGTTGAACAGTGGTTTAGCTCGCTTCAGTTCTCAAAGGAAAAAATCAAGACGAGATAAGTGCATCCGCAAATTCAGCAATCTCAAAATCACCTGAACAAAATTAATTGCTGACTACTTCAGATTTTTTTGCAAAAATATCAACTGGTCCACATGATCTGACCACAGAACACTTCTCTGTGCATTCAGTATGTCACCAGCAGTACTAAAAACTCGCTCTGATGGCACACTGGTGCCTGGGATGCACAGGTATCGTTTGGCTAGAGTTGAAAGTAGTGGTAGCTCTTTCTCGTTTGATCTCCACCAATTCATGGTGTTTCCGGTCAAAGGCAATGTATCTTTCGCTTGGTACCTCGTCACTTGTTCTCTGGCTGACTCCCTGGAGGACTTTCTTTGTCTTTGGATGAAGGAATCCCCAAACAGTGCATCCAAAGCTGTCTTTTTTTGAAGGCGGTGACTCATCTGGAGCTGCATTATTTGACAAGAAATGTATTTCAATATTTTCATGTTTCTCAGTTCTGATTAACACAGAACAACAACCTTTTCTTCACACCACTTAATATTTATTTTAAAAGCACACCTGTGTACACCTCTTCCTTGGTTCCTGACAACTCTGAACTTCCCTCTTCTGCCTCCTGCCTTTCCCCTGGCATCTACGTATATAAGAATGTGTGAACTCTGTTAAATGTCTGAAGTGTAACACTGCACACACAAATTGTAATACCGATAAACTGTTAAAAATAAATAATATCCCTTTCAGCTCAACGTGAAGGAAATAGGGTTCAACTTTAGTAGTGAATGTGGCGCCAGCAAGTGGCGGTAAAATTACATTAAAATTACATATGGCACTTATCATTTTACAAATTAGCTCTCCATACATAACGTTACCAGATATAAAATGAACATGATAATCTAATAGGTGATATGGGGGGCAAAACTTGCCTTATTATTTATTACCGGCGGGCACTCTGCAGCCTCGAGGGCAAGTTTTGCGTATACACATTCTCGGTCCTCTTTTTCCAGGAAGGGCAGTTCTTTAAAACGCGGATCTAACCCGGATGCTGTTTAAAGAACAAGAGTATCGTATTCGTTATTAATAGTGTAATAACCTAAAACATTAACCAACACTGATTTTAACACACACAGAAAATGATCAAATTACCTATGTTCAGAGCGTCACGGGTGCCAATGTAGCGTGCGGAGAGGTCATCGCTCATCACACTCTTCATCTCTGTAACCAGGGGTGAGTCATCTTTGCATGACTGTAAGTGTTTCAGCAGTTTTGCTTGAAGAGGAGCAATGACTGAGATGGTTGGCTGGTCTTCCAGCACATAACCGTTGTTGCTATTTTGACAGGACCCATCAATTTAACAATGTCCTCCACATTGGTGATATCACGCTCAGTGTGTTTACATCCGTGGCCCCCTTTCGCAGATCCTTTGACATCAGAGTTGCCATTATAGCTGCCTGTTGTTCCAAAAAACGGTCAAGCATCTTATATGAACTATTCCACCTGGTGATCACGTCTTGGGTCAATTTGTGTTGTGGCAAGTCCAACAGCTTTTGTTTATCCCGTAGGACGTTACATGCCGTGGGGCTGCGGTGCAAAATTGATACAATTCTTTGCGCTCTCCCCAACAACCATGAAGCATTACTCACCCCCAAACCCTTATGTGAGGCTATGTTGAGAGTATGCGCGAAGCACGTAATGTGAGGAGTGAACTGAGCTTCTACACCGGCTATGATCATGTTCCTGGCGTTATCCGTGACGAGAGCAGGATTTTTGTCGGAGATGCTCCATTCTGAGCAGGCGTCACGCAGTAACGCGACAATGTTTTTACCAGTATGTGCTTCGTTCAAAACTCTGGTTTGCAAACCAAAGCTTTCCGTATTCCATTCCCGATCGATGTGATGGGAGGTAATTGTCACATACCCCTGTGTTGAGCATGACGTCCAGCCATCCGTCGTGATTGCCACTCGTTCAGCTTGGGAAAGCGACATCTGCACATCCATCTTCACCTTTTCGTACAATGCAGGAATGTATTTTTCTGAGAAGTGCGGACGGCTAGGTAAGTTGTATCTTGGCTCTAAGGTTTGGATCGTTTCATGGAACCCTGGATTTTCAACCACACTGTACGGTCGCATATCTTTACAGATAAATCTGGCAATGGATGCCGTGATGGCTTTAGCCCTAGGGGAGTTTTGGCCAAATTTCTGAATAAAAATGTTGGCGAGGCTTGGGGCTTGTTCGGAGCTGGCTGGCGCTGCTGCTGCGGGAACGACGCTTGTGCTAGTTTTGCGTTCAGTGCTAGCAATACCATGGCGCCTTAATAGGTGCATGGAAAGATTGGTTGTGTTGCCGTTATATTTTATCTCGGCTTTGCATACTCTGCAAACAGCGAGCGATTTATCAAGGGCGTCTCCCTTTTTACAAAAGCCAAAATGTGTCCACACTTTGGACTTCAAAAGCTGCTTGAAAATCACACGTTCTCGCTCTTCCCTGCTTCAGCTATTATTGTCTCGTCTTCGCTCTGAAATTGGCACATGCTTAGTAGAATGAACATCGCAGAATGAGAGCATGAGATCGGGCCTAATGAACTGGAGTAAAGTTCACATTTTCTTTACCATTAGAAGTGCAAAAAATACATCCACATAACCAACGTATGTCGTGCTAAATACAAGGCGCAATATCTTAGTTTCGATACAATCCACTCTTTGCATTGAAAACCAATTTTAGCTCGATACAAGTCACACTAGAAGGATGAGTTGCTGTTTACATATCGATGTAGTTGGATCGTTGGAATTCAAATCGATGCAATAGATGAATCGTTACACCCCTACTAGCTAGCAAAATTGAAAATGTCTGAGGACGAAGGAAATTTTGTTTTTGATCATGGGATTGTTGTGCCCTATCGATTCGAGCCGGAATACACAGAAGAAGAGATGGCTAATTTTCAGGCTGATCGTGCGAGAGTGAGGAACCACAGGCTATTCCCAGGACAAATGGCAACTGTTGGTGTGGATGTGCGAAATTCATACCTATGCCAAGTGAGGAGGAGTCCATCTGCTGTCAAGAGTGGGACCTGCTCATTCCCATTTTGGACGAAGTTGAGCAAGCACAGCCACAGACGGACAAAGAAAAGTACCGGCATGTGCAACAGGGCACTCCGATTTCTCGGCTGTCACTAACCCCGGAGTCTTGGAGACTTTGTTCTGAATGCCAAGGATCAATTGGAAACGACATTCCACACCGGATGGTCCAAACGGGATTCTCTCGGAAATGTAAGTGTGTTGGCTGTATACCATAGTAATGTCAGTGGATAGCACAACGTTATCGTTATCCTAGTTTTGACGACTGGTGTTCATGCGTGGTAGTGTCTCGCTAAGTGTAACGTTACCGTAAAATCCTGTTTTGAACACAGAGGTATAGGGCTTGACACATCAGCTAAACTACAAGACTGTAACGTTATATCTCTGACACGAATGAAGTTAGCAACAGTGACAATCAAAATTATGCCTAGAACTTTTATGTCATAGTCTGCCAATATCTGAATGAGCCTGTAAAACCATAAGAGATAAAGATAAATAATACTAAGGTGAAACTTTTTATTTCAACGCTAAGTTAACGGAATGTTTTGCTTCGCTTCTTCCTGATTTTGCCGCAAAACGAAATTGAAGAAGAAAAAACCAGAAACCGTACTACTATGTGGACTTGCGCTAAATAGGTCTTTGTTTCTAAGGTTATATATTTAAAATGAAATAACTAATCGAAAAATGAAGGGTGACACGTTCATTAGAAGGACAATATCAGTCATAAGAAGCAGGGACGTGTGTTGAGTCTAACATGGAGTTTGATGTTGAACGGGGGGGTTTGGTATCAAATATCTACAAATATCTAAATATTGAAACAAGCAATGTAAAATTGCCTGGGGTGAAAATGACCCCAGAAGTGTTATGAAGTGAAATTCCCCTTCAAATAGTTCCATAAAATTCCAACATTTGAAATAAGATAATTGCCTACTTCGCAAATCAAGAGAAACATTTATATCCACAGCAAGGCCAAATGTTAATTCTAAGGCAATTGGCTTATTAATCATAAACTAAAATGATGTCATGGCATTACCTAGGCAAGTGCTAATAGATCAAACCAAAAAGAGACATAATGGTCTTGGCCTATGTGATGGGAAGGACAGCCCAATTATTAACTTTTGGCCAAAGGACATACTAAAATAATCATTACCTAAAACAATGTCATGACATGCCAAGGCAAGTGCGAATAAAACAAAACAAAAAGAGAAATAACATCAATAATGAATAATGAAATTAGGCTACATCTTGGCCTGCGTTGCAGTTTTAACAGCCCAATAATGAGCTTTAGCCCAACAAACTAAAAAAAAAAAAAAAAAAAAAGCAACAACATCAAAACACAGTTAACACTCTGCTGTCTCTGGCTTCTTTGCTAATTTCAGTTTTCAGTGTTTCCATTTAAGCAGCCCTAAATGACAAGAAATTAAGCTGTAAGGTATGCTCTCATGAATAAGAAGAGTAACTATTTATTATCTTAATTACACCACAAATACAAATGAGTTAACTTAAGATTCAAGTTTTTATTTATGAATATCAACATGTTGTGGCAGGCGCCTAGAACGTAGTTTGCTCACAAGGAGCCCTAATGTAACTCCACTGCACAACTGTACTTTTTCCACATGCAGCCATTGTGGCCAACTCTAAAGCCTCCAGCCCTGGAATGAGCTCCTCCATTAGCCCCCAGTTATCATTTTGTAGTTCCAGGTTCCATGGGTCACTGCGTTTTGTGACACTGCGGTTTGACAAAACAGCACAGACTGCCCATCTCTGTTCAGCCAGCTGCGTGAACATATGCAAGACGAAGTTCCACCTAGTTTTGCATTCCTGAATTAGTTTGTGCTGAGGGAGCTTCATCTGTTCTTGTTTTGCATGAAGCGTGTTGCACACTACACTGCTGTGGTGGAAGTGTGCAACCAGTTTACTGCATGCATATGTGATGCACTCAATGTAGGTCACAGCTTTGAATGCATAATTAATGGTCAGCTGTAGTGTATGTGCAAAGCAATGTAAAGCCTCCCAATCACGTACTGTGTTGGCCTTTAACATGTTATTGCTGTTATCATGGACAGCTGTGATGACAAGTAACATTGCTGTCACCCAACCACTCAGCAATGATGGCACATAAGGTCTTCTTCAGGTTGTCTGCTGTGTGTCGGTCATAGATATGGTGGCAGGTTACTGTAATGTGGGACTAACAGATGCTCACAGATGTCCAGAAGTCAGTTGTTAAAGCCATATTTGACTTCAGTGAGCTCACGTTTTGCGCCAGCAGAAAGGTCATTGTATAGTTTCTGTAGTCGGGCTGTCATGGTATTTCGACATGACATTATGTAGCGAGGTTGTAAGTTCACAGTTGATTTTATGAAGACAATGTCATCAACTATTTCAATTGGCTGCAAATCAAGTGCAACCATTTTGGTGATTAGCAACATAATTCTTTCACTTCATCTCTTGCCACACTTTTTGTAGGTATGCTTTTGAGGGCTTGTGCTGGTAACAGTTGATTCTGTAGCATTAATGTGGTGAATAAATGTAAGATGGTTTAGCATGGAACCGGTACTACCACCACAGTATTTAAGCTCAGTTTAAAATGAAGGCTCTCTTTCACCACCAATAGACATGTTAAACTCCCAATATCCCAATATGCGAGTGAGGCCGAATATCATAATGAGCGGTAGCCTACAGATTTTATAACCACTCTGCTCAACACAAAACACAACAATCCCTAGCCAATGCAACAACAAAAAAGATCACACAACCTGCTGTTTATTTAACTACAAAAACATTTTACGCAATAATTTGCATTGAAACATTTTTTAGAGGGAAACAAGCAGTTTTGCTCAATCCATTCCTATATGTGTAGGCAAAATTCAAAGAAATGACATGAAATATGACACGTAACCTATGCTGTTCCACAAATGGAAGTAAATTTTTTAGGTTTATCCAATGAAAACATTTTTTCAGTGTATGCTATGGCAATCAAAACTCAATAGAAATAAAAGAAAATTCAAAATAAAAAGTAATCAACCAAATACTAGTTGTTACAACCCAGCTCAGTGGTTGGAACAAAAAGGGAGACAAAGGATTCAAAAAGAGATTTAATTAAAGAAATACATAACATAAAAAACATACATAGCACAAACTATGGGGTGTATGCGCCAGTAAATCGGGAACATAAGTGAGTGGGTGCCATGGAATGTGTAGAGCAGGAGTATTCTAGGAGCATACAGTGGTTTAGGTTTTCATTTTGCGCTGCCACCGCAAGAGATCTTCCCAGCAGAGGTGAATTTAAATATATTTTTCCCCCTTCTCCACAGGAACTACTTGTTTTTTGCACTACCACCACCAGGTGGCAAACGTGAGCACTCAAATCCACGTCTGACTGTTATCAATTCGACCGCGGGACTCATGAGCAAACAGTGGCTTGCGGTCAAATTATCGCTGCTCTTATTTTAACATAAAAGGAGAGGAAAATACATTTTAACAATGAGCTGTAAATAGGGACAGCCTATTCTTGTTACCCATAACATTTTTTGTGTGTATTTAAAGTGGCAATCTCAAAGATTTTCATTAAAATAAATGTCTGTTAAGTCACTATATATATTGCTGAATTAGGTAACACAATGGTGATTGAGCCTATTATTATATTAATTTATATTGTTATTATTATTATAATTTATGATTAAAGAACTGGGTGTCTGTGGCGATATTCCCGGGAAAAAATCACAAGGGTTATGGAACCCTAAAAAGTTTTTGTGTAACATGAGAGGTCATATTATTTGTTGATGTGGATTTCGTATTACATTTGATGAAAATGTAATGTTACTAAATTACATAGTTATTTGCACAGCTAACGCTAGCTACCGGACCATTTCAAGAAAGGCAACATTAGTTTAGACAACGTTGTGCACAGTCAGTAGCCATCTCTCATATCAGGTAACGTTGCGTTAGCTAGCTAGCTAATGTAATTAACATAATCTAATGTCAGCTAACAATTAGAAAAAACGCTAGCTAACGCTAACGACCGGTACCGACCTCGCAAACCGTCTCTCAAATGCAACGCTACCTTGTTGCAACGTTACAATGTAGCTAACTAAAGGCCAGTTCAGATCAATGATTCGCAACGAGACTGGATGCAACTTGCAAAATTCCAAGACGTCTGATTGTAAGCATTCTAAAACTGCACTTGGCAATTTGACAAGGTGGGTCTTTTGAGACCCCAGGGCAGGCAATGTCTCTGCTACTAACCAGTTCACACCGCTGCTATTTTCTCTGCAACATTCTAAAACCGTTTTGTCTCGTTGCGAATCATTGATCTGATCTGGCCTTAACGTTACCGTTATTTACATTGCCATCAAGTTGATCAATATATTATAATGATCGAAATAAAGCCGTCTTTACACAGAGCGTTAACCCGGGGGTATTGGATCAGCTCTGGGTCTGATTTCTGTGTAAAGATGTCAAGCCGGGGAAAACTAAATAAAATACGGAAGTATGGATTAGCGTTGTTATTATTTTATTACCTTCAGTTCCTTCAGCCTTGATGCCCTTTTTTGATGAAATCTCCTTTGTTTTTGTTTCATTCTTGTTCTGATTGATAATTTAACACCCAGCTAGCAAAACCAGAAACACCAGGGGTAACATTTTGCAAGGCAGTTGTTTCAAAAATATCACACAATCAAACAATCATTCACGATTAAGACAATGTTTATTGTGCACGAGATACATAATTGCACGAGCCGCAGCGAATCCCGGGGGGTTTTTTTCTGCAGTGTAAAGATGTTCATACCGGGCAAAAGGTGGATAAAGAACATCTGTGGAAATTGATCATCACTAATTCTACCCCAGGTCTATTACAGCATTTTAACCCGGCTCGGCAGTGTAAAAACAGCTTAAGTTAGCCTAATGTTAGACAATGAATGAGTATGTACATAACGTTACTTTTATAACAACCATTTTTTATTCAGTAAATAGTAAGTGTCATAGTTACCGTGGCCCAGGTGTCAGCTGACTGACGTCACACACAGGCGACACTGTTTGGAAGTTGGGAAGTGAGGTGCAAAAACACACCTGCAATTACCGCTTCTCACCATTGGTACTGCCAAAGAGAACGAAACGGAAATCTTCGAGATTGCCACTTTAAGTAAAATCTACGGTCATAAACGGTTATTCATAGAACTTTATGGTCAGACTGTGAAACTTAAAAATAGTCAGTTCTGAGCACAGTCTATAGACTAATGTCACCCATGTGAGATTCACTTAACATATAGGGGAGAGTCGGTATTACATTACATTACATTACATTTATTTCGCAGACACTTTTATCCAAAGCGACGTACAAACGACGTGCATATCATGGTCATAGGCAACTGCTGAACACAAGTTCAGAAAGGTATAATACTTATTTTGTACAGCTATTTCTAGCCAAGAACACAGTTCACACAGTGAACACTATTCTAACCTAACCTCTGCAAAGCCAACTAGGCAGAAGAATAAGCTACAGTATTAGGACAAATACAAAATAGCAAAAGGTGCTGGGATGGGGCAACATGTAACAAGTGACATGAAAAGGGGTTTTTATTTTTATTTTTTATTTTTTTTAATTAAAGATTGAAATATACAGCATGGTGGTGGTTAATCTAGGTATAGTCTGAAGAGATGAGTCTTCAGGCCACGGCGGAAGATGGGTAGTGAGGGGGAGGTTCTGAGAGGGACGGGAAGTTCGTTCCACCACTGGGGAGCTGGGGTGGAGAAGCTCTGTGATCCCTTTGGGCAGGTGGGAGGGATTACTAGGCGCCCTGCTGCCGCAGAGCGGAGTGGTCGAGCAGGCACATAGAAGCGAATCATGTCCTGCAAGTAGATGGGGGCTGTCCTGTTGGCAGTAGTGTAGGCAAGGGTCAGGGCTTTGAACCGGATCCTGGCAGTGACTGGTAGCCAGTGGAGTGACCTCAGTAGAGGAGTGACGTGGGAGAATTTGGGAAGGTTGAAGATGAGTCTGGCAGCAGCAATTTGAATCATCTGCAGCGGCTGTGTGGCACAAGCTGGCAGGCTTGCAAGGAGATAGTTGCAGTAATCAAGCGAGAGGTCACCATAATCTGGACAAGCAACTGGGTGGAGTGTGTAGTCAGGAATGGTCAAATCCTCCTGATGTTGTACAGAAGGAATCTGCAGGACTGTGATGTTGCCTTTAGGTGCTACTTGAGGTCCAGCTGGTCATCCAGGACCATCTCCAGGCTCTTTGCAGAGTGAGAGGCAGTCACTGTGGTGCCATCAACTATGCTCACATAGTAGGGAGGTCTTGCATGGGAAGAACAGCAGCTCAGTTTTGTTGAGGTTGAGCTTCAAGTAGTGGCTGGCCATCCAGGTTGAGATGTCAGCCAGGCAGGAAGATATTGTATCAACCTGTGAGGCAGAGGGGGGGAAAGAGAAGAAGAGTTGCGTGTCATCTGCATAACAATGATAGGAGAAGCCGTGTGAATTAATAATTGAACCAAGAGATTTGGTGTATATGGAGAACAGCAGAGGACCCAGTACAAATCCCTGTGGTACTCCTGTAACAAAGGGATGAGGAACAGAGGCAGACCCCATCCATGTGACCTGGTAGGACCCATCTGCAAGATAGGAAGCAAACCAAGACAGGGCGGTCCCAGAAATGCGCATCTCAGCCAAGGTGGAGAGGAGTATTTTGTGGTTGACCGTGTCGAATGCTGCAGACAGGTCAAGGAGCATCAGGACAGAGGAGAGGCCTGTGCCAGAAGAGGCGCCTGGACTGAAATACTCTGTACACAAATTAGTTTGACAATCTTACTAACATCCTGCCGGCATAGAGTGTGAAATGTATTTGTATAACTGTGTGTTTGGGGAGGGAGTACATGGGATACGCTCACTGCATACATGTGTATATATCTATTTTTTAAATGACGTAATTTGGCTATATTATGCCATGTGATAATTGTGTTTTATCTAAACTAAGACACTGAGGACGGCGAATAAAAATGAAAATGATTTTGTTGCGTAGACATTCATAATCTATATCTATTCATTAAGAGTGCGGGCTCCCGTCTTTCCTTTCTCTGTTTTATCTAAACTGGAAAAGGCCTGCCAGTGTTTTAAACATATGCAATGCAACAATAGCTACAAGCATTTAAAATATCCACCATAAAACAGTTACTTCAGTTGGAAGTGATTATGGGGAAAAGAAAAACAATTAGTGTTTAAATTTTTTTTGTTTTAATGATGGAAAAGAATAGTGAATTTACGCTTACAGGTACGCTTGGATCAGCTTGAAAACGACAAAAGCTGTACGGCTGGTACCAAGAGCCGATTTCAGGAGGGGTTCCCAGTAGGCGCCTACCACTATGTAGAAGGCAATAGGGGGAATTTGCTTCTGAATGTTTTACATAGTAGGTTAATTTAAATAGCACCTTATTTTCTGTTATTTGTTTATTTTTATTGTTCAGTGTATAATATAGTGCTGTGTCTTGGGTTAAAATTGTTGTTGTTTGTACGTTTCTGTCCTTTACATATTAATTCATTCAATGTACTGTTGGTTTGTCTAGACGGAGGGGCTGCAGCTATATAGGGACTGGGGTACAGCTCCTCAGGGGAGAGAGATGCGTTCAACCATAGGTATTCAACCATTAGCTATTATGAATTAATTTTTTTTTTTTTTTTTTCCCGAAGTGCACTATATATTCAGCATGGGGTTGGCACCTGCTGTAAATAAACCACTGGTGTTCCTCAGTTGAGTCTCCACTGCTTTAAAAAGCTGCCAGTGCACCCAAACAACCCCATCTTGCTAGCAGTTAGTTAATATTCTTGAATTTGTCATTTTTATCCGGACTATCATTTAATCACATTGTAAATAGTTTATTTACCATTTGCTGATCGCATACTTTATTTTTCATAATGAATGAATGATAAGAGGAGGTTCAGCTTGTGTTGTTTACTGCTAGCATGCAGTTTAATGCATTAGAATCAAATGTTTTTTTATTTAACTGTAAAGTATTGTTTTTAGTAAAACATTGTCATATTGAATTTTTGGTGAAGCAAACCCACCATTAGTCCTTGGATTCTGAATTAGTCTGTGAAATGCAATGAACTGCCAATAGATGCTAGGCTGTCAGTGTAACTACAGTAGTCTATGTGAAGTGAAATAGTACTCTGAATGTTCAGACTTTTGGCACATTGTGATTCTGGAATTATATAAAATTGTTATGTTTGTATACTATGAGATTTAGCCTACTTTGATGTAAAGTTCCCGATTACATATTAATTAGTGCCTCGATGTGAACCATAATGTCAAGTTCATGTAGTTTCCTCTGAATTATCTGAATTCACTTGTCATACCTCCTAAATACCATTTCCTGACAACCCAAGATCGCATTAATCCACCTCTTGAGAATGTCACGGAGTATTTTGTTATGTTTTGCCAATTGGATACTGTAATAAAGGAGATGGCTGTTGTATTCGACCATGACATTACAGGCAAAGAAGCGCCTACAAGACTTACCCGCATCAGTCGGGGGAACCAGAGTGTAGCCAACTTCTCCATCACCTTCCGGGCTTTAGCAGGGGAGACGGGATGGGCGGAGGATCCGCTCATGACGCTTTTTACCAATACGCTCTCCACCCTGTGAGAGATGCATTGGCGGCTCTCGAACCGCCGACAACTTTCGATGCTGTGGTTGCCACGGCTATTCGTATTGATAGCCCTGTTCGGGAACGTGAGAGAGAGAGGGCTGAGAAGAGGAGCTCCATTTACTTCCTTGCTCCCATCTCCAGCAGCTATTCCGGTGCCTACACAATACTCCCATAGTGGAGAAGAGCCCATGCAGGTTGACAGCACGACGCTTAGTTCGGCAAAGGGGCATAAATCCGGGGAGGAGTTTTGCCGGTACTGCAAGCGCAAGGGGCACACCATTTCCACTTGTGCTAAGTTGCGGGCAAAAGACCAGTCACTAGTGAGAGGGTTTTCTGTTCAGGCTAATGCCTTTTTAGACTTCGGTGCCGTGGAAAATTTTATTGACGCCGGTTAGGTGAAAAAACTGAAGCTACCTGTCCATTCACTCTCTCATCCTCAACACATTACCGCGTTGGACGGTCGCCCGTTGGGCACCAGGCTTGTCAAACGAGTCACTAGTTTTTTAAAAAAATGAGCATTCCGTTCAGCGGTCACGTGGAACGGAGTCGTTTCTTTTTAGTGGATTCCCCAGTTTATCCCTTGGTCTTGGGCCATTCTTGGTTGCTTGAGCACAAACCGCAGGTCGATTGGGGTAATAGTTCGAACCCTATCTTACAGTGGGGTCCTCAGTGCGGGGCTCACTGCACCAGATTATCTTCTCATTCCCCCAATCGTCTGAACGAGACGGATATTGTGTCCGAGGGCGATGAGGCGGAGGTTGGGGTGTCCTTTGGCTGTTGTTTCTCTCCTGTTTCTGAGGAATGGGAGGAAAGCCTAGCATGGGACTCTGTTTGTGACTGGGACCCTCCTGCGGACAAATGGCCCCGGAGTGATGGTTCGGATTCAGAGACCGAATCTAGGGCTTGGTTCTCCGTGTGTTCGGAGGACCAAGCAAAAGGTATTCAGCAAGCAGAAGGCTACTTCTTTACCGCCGCACAGATCCTATGACTGTGCGATCGAACTATACCCAGACACAGTTCCACCTAGGGGTGCTCTCTATTCCTTGTCTGTCCCTGAAGGCAAAACTATGAGAGAATATATTAAGGAGGCATTAGCTAATGGGTTTATTAGACCCTCTATGTCACCTGCGGGAGCCGGATTCTTTTTTGTAGAGAAGAAAGACGGTAGTCTGAGACCCTGTATTGATTACAGAGGTCTTGATAACATCAAAATTAAGAACTAGTACCCGTCACCCCGCATGAATTCGGCTTTTGAGCGCCTCCAATCTGCCACTGTCTTTACTAAACTCGACACAACCTATGTGTACAACCTTGTGCGCATACGCGAGGGAGATGAGCGGAAGACAGCTTTTAACACTCCCTCCGGGCATTATGAATACCTGGTAATGCCATTCGGCCTCACCAATGCCCCATCGGTATTCCAGGCTTTTGTGAATGATGTGCTCCGAGAAACGCTGGAGAAGTTTGTTTTTGTCTATCTTGACGACATTTTAACCTTCTCTAACAATCTCCATGAGCACATCAAACACGTCAGACTGGTGTTAGCTCACCTTCTGGAGGCTTGCCTTTTTGTTAAGGCTGAGAAGTGTGTGTTTCATGCGGAAACTGTCTCTTTCCTGGGTTTTATAATCTCTGCTGGAAAGATCCAGATGGACCCGGAGAAAGTTTCTGCTGTACAGAACTGGCCAACCCCAGAATTGGTGAAGCAGGTTCAACGTTTTCTGGGGTTTGCTAATTTTTACAGGTGGTTTATCCACAATTTTAGTTCTGTAGCAGCCCCATCACTGCTCTTAATAAAAAGACAGCATTAGCACAGTTTATTTGGACCTCTCGGGCGGAGGAGGCTTTCGTTCAGTTAAAGAACAGGTTTTGCTCCGAACCTATTCTCCTCACTCCGAATCCGTCCCTTCCATTTGTGGTAGAGGTTGATGCTTCTGAACTCGGGGTCAGTGCCATCTTATCGCAGCAGTCTCCCGTGGACCAGAAGGTCCACCCTGTGCTAATTTCTCTCGGTCTCTCTCCCCAACCGAGAGGAATTATGACATCGGGGATCGGGAGCTGCTGGCTGTTAAACTGGCCTTAGAAGAATGGCGTCACTGGCTCGAGGGGGCCGAGCACCCATTTACGGTTTGGACGGACCATAAAAACCTAAAGTACGTCCAAAACGCAAAAAGGCGTAACTCGCGACAGGCCCGCTGGGCATTGTTCTTTGTGCGGTTTAGTTTTATAATGACTTATCGCCCGGGGTCCAAGAATGTCAAGCTGGATGCGCTATCCTGGATTTTTGATAAGTCCGATGAGGACCACCCACTGGAGCCCATCATTCCCACCAATCAGATTCTGGCTCCGGTTATGTGGAGTATTGAATCCGTGATACGGGAGGCTCAACGTCTTGAGCCGGATCCTGGGGGGGGTCCTCCTAACTGTCGTTTTTTTCCCACCGGGGTACGACCCCAAGTTCTCAAATGGGGTCATTTCTCCCACCTCACGGGCCACCCTGGTGTCCACAGTCCAAGGGACTTTCTGGCCAGGTGGTTTTTGTGGTCAGGGATAGAAAGGGATGTTCGGGAGTTTGTGTCGGCCTGTTCGATCTGTGCCTGCAATAAGGGCACTCAACTCTCACCCGCTGGGCTTTTACGGCCCCTACCTGTCCCAAGTCGTCCCTGGAGCCATGTAGCCCTGGATTTTATTACTGGGCTCCCGGCTTCTGATGGACACACCGTTATCCTGGTGGTGATGGACCATTTTTCTAAGGCCGCCCATTTTATTCCTCTGCTCAAACTGCCATCTTGCACCGGAAACTGCTCGACTTGTGGTCAGTCATGTCTTCCGGCTGCACGGCTTACCGCTGGAGGTAGTGTGAGATCGCGGCCCTCAATTTGTTGCTCGGTTCTGGCGTGCGTTCTGCTCACTTCTAGGGGCTTCTGTCAGTCTCTTGTTGGGTTTTCACCTGGAGACCAATGGACAGACTGAACGCACCAACCAGACTTTGGAGAACACTCTACGTTGTTTAGTCGAGTCCAACCCTACCTCGTGGAGTCGGTACCTCTCTTGGGAAGAATACGCACATAACACCTTGCATAACGCCTCCACAGGGCTCTCTCCATTTCAGGCTCAGATGGGCTACCAGCCCCCACTCTTTCCTGATTTAGAGGAAAATATCAATGTGCCGTCTGCGGAGCACTTTGTCCGGCATGGTCGAGCAACGCGGAAAAAGGTCCGCGCTTCCTTAATACGCACCACCGCCAACCAAAAGAGACTGGCCGATAGGCGTTGTCACTCAGCACCGTCCTATCGAGTGGGTCAGTGGGTGTGGCTGTCCACTCGAGACCTTCCGTTGCGGGTTGAGTCCCGTAAGCTTGCTCCCCGCTACGTGGGTCCTTTTAAGATCATTCGAAAGATTAACCCGGTCACTGTGCGGTTGCAGCTCCCGCGATCCATGAGGATCCACCCCACTTTCCATGTCTCCTGTCTTAACCCTCTGGGGTCTAAGGGTAAAATGAGGCACACTGGTGATTGTGCGATGCTCTGACATTTGTGTAAATTTCATCAACTTTATATACAGTGATTCCAAAGTGTTTCACATCTTTGTTTTCTGCACAAACTCAGCTGCAATAATATGGCAGCAGTAAGTAGGTCATAATCATGTGTGGATTGTAAACTGCTCTAAAAACACACAAACTGTAAACAGTAGTTTTGAACATGCACAGGAATGTTGTAATAAAACACACTAAACAATTGTGACTAAGACTTTTGGTCACTGAAATGTGTTCATCAAGGTCTTGGGTGTCAAAAGATGACTAAATATTTTAGCAACTCCAATGAGAAATATAAAATAAATTGCTAAAAGTTAGTGTTGTGACTACTATTTTTCAACACCAGGTGAGAATGGGAGGGCAAATGGCCTTTCTGTAATGAATATGCATTGGGTAGGGCGACCTGTCAGCTAAGTAGGCTATTCACACCTGGCCGCATGCCTCCCCACCACTAAGACAAAGACTCAGTGAGCCATTTAGAAGACAGAAACAAAGACATCTTTTGATTTTCAGAACATTTATTGAAGCAAACTATACGCATGGAAGATGAGATGAGACTGGTGTACTCTTGCAACGCTTGCGTGGCCTCTTAGCTAGTGGTGAACTAGGCTGTGTTTCCTGATCAGCATCTCTGTAAATATGATAAAAACAAAATTGTTAGGAAATGTGACATCAAATCAAACTTTATTTATATAGCACATTCCCTTCAACAGGTGAAAATTATATGTGCTTTACAAAAAAGGGGCAAACCACTAACTAATGAAAACAAAACTTGAAATGTGACATGGTTACATCATATACAAACAAATAATTATTAGTGAATATTCCTACAAACACAGAGAGAATGTAATACAGCATACATTTACAAATAATGCAAGCTATCAACGAAACAACATTAGCTAAACTAAATAAACATTGATATTCCAGCTCAACTACACGCAACTCATCAATAACAATGCATCAATCTGAAGTAGACTAGGTCTGTTTAACTAAGTGGTTATTATATTGCTATTTCCCGAATTTACTTATAGTATGCTAATATCGATTGTGCAGGGACATCAGTTTTATAATCCTAGCCACGCCACGGGCTATTTATTACCAATATGTTCGAAAAACATACAGTCTACCTGATACTTCTAACACAACCAGACGCAGAGAGCCTAACCTATAATTTTGAGATGCAATAGTTCGAATCGTTCGTAGTGTGGGAATTTACAAACGCGCATATTGCTGGATATTCCTACAAACACACAGATACGTTGCAATACAGTACACATATTTACCAATATGATCATAAGAAATATACTTACGCACGAAGTTGATCCTCAGCTGGATCAGTTCGCTGTTCGAAATGACACCGCTCTTCATCAGTGTCGGCTGCCGGACGGACCATTTTCCAAAATTAAACGAAATGTTCACTTCAAAAGAAGTGAATTAGGCGACACTTTGACATTCTATCCCGCTTTCGCAGACTTGGCATTTCTCACATGGATCTCGCATCGCCCCTCCTTTAGTCTCCTTCTATGGAGAGTAATTAGAATGTTGTTAACATGTGAATGCGATTTGGGCGGACTTCCTGCTGAGCGAAATTCACATGGTAATGAGTAAAGTTTAACGAAGCATACATGGTCTAATTAATCAAATTTAAACATTTTAAAACAATTCATATTATTTGCCAATGGGCGCATTGGAAAGTCGCGATTCTAAGGTTTCTGTCAATGTTTTTGTTGCGTCTGTATGATACCATCACGTGACGTTAATCATCCAAATAGAAACGAAAGTTAATTTCATCTTGTCGAGCTCCGCCGGCGGAGCTCTCGACCCCAGAGGGTTAAGCCAGTACTTATTAGCGCACTGGCTCCGGCTGATGAACCTCCGCCTCCTCCTCGACTCATTGACGGAGGTCCGGCTTATACTGTGCGCCACATTTTGGCTGAGAGACGGGTAGGCAGTGGTAGGCAATTCCTCATTGATTGGGATGGCTATGGTCCCGAGAAGTGCTCATGGGTTCCCGCTAGGGATATTTTAGACCCGGAACTCATCCGGGATTTCCGCAGGCATGGGTCGGAAGGATCGTCTGGGGCCACTCCTTTGAGGAGGGGTCCTGTCATGGGTTTGGGGTGCAATTCCGTTTTTTGGCCTCCCGGTCTGATTATTACCTCACTGGATGCACCTGTTTCCAATTATTCCTCCCTATGCCGTGATTCCTGCCACCTGCGTCATGCAAGGATATTTAAGACACTGTATGACTTTCAGTCGTTGCTTCAGTGTCAACTTACGTTTTCATTGAGCCGGTAAGGTATTTCTGAGCCTGTTTATTAAACCTCCTGTTCTCGTTTCTCAAGAAGCGTTCCCCCCTTAGAAGGTTTGTATTTCGGTCTCTGTTTCTGGGCTTTGTTCCGGCAGACTGTTAGGGCTTTACCTTTTTGTTTTCCTAAGCTGCGTCTTAGGTTCTTGGGTATCTCGGTGTTCGACCCCAAGTTTTCCTTTTGTTTTTGGTCTGAGCTGCGACTCAGTTACGTTGGGTTTCCCTGGTTTCTATCCCAACTATTTTTCGTTCCTGAGCGATGCTCAGTGTTTTTATTTCTCTGTTCTCGCCCTTGTTTTTACAGGGTTGTTTTCTGTTTGGCCGTTTTTTAAGGCTTGACAGGGAGTTTGAGTTTTCACTCCTGTGAAATGCCAAAAGCTACCCCAGCAAGTGAGCTAGTTTAGGCTTACGTTTGCTAGCTAGTCACAAACGTTAGCAATCAGCTAGATATTAGCTAGCTATTAGCTGGCTAACTGAGGTCTTGGTTTGCTGGAAAAACATAGGCTTATGCTAACACTACAACATGGATACATTTTTTTTAACGATTTACAATATATACAAATCATCACTGGCAAAGCCACATCCATAAAAATTCAACAAATCACCATTTCAGTAATCTCTCTCTCTCTCTCTCCCTCCCCCCCCTCTCTCTCTATAGCTATCTTGCTGGACTGCTGAACTCCTGTTCTGCATAGTTATGTCAATCATCAGGACCACAATGTGCAAAAGAGATTGTATGATTGGAAAGACTAGTGAAGCACTACTTCATGGGCAGGCTCAAAAATGCATCATCTAAATTGTCCAATCAAATTTATGAAGTTATCCACTGATATACATTGTCTAATGAAGCAGACAGAAGTCTTGCCTCACTGAAGTTCCATTTAAAATTCCGAGGGAGTTGCTGTTTTGCAGGATACCAGGCGTTTTTGAACACAAACACTTTTTTTTAGCTTCACAAGGAGAATAGTCATTGTGAAATATAAAACATTAAAAAAGATATGTGGGGCATGTAATGAATGTTCCTTTTTTTAAAAATTCCAGCTAGAATACACTGATAAAACCGTGCTAACTTTTCATGGACAAGTAACTTCTTAACAATGTATGGTTTGATTTATTGTACAAAAAAATTAAAGCAATATGCCTGAAAACAGATTTTTACTTATAGCTCACTCAAAAACAGTTTTTTAGAAATAATTCCCACAATAGCTGTCACATTGCTCAGTGCCTTTGGGAGGTGCTAGAGGATTGAATTGCACATGTACAAAATGGAGCATCGCATTAGTTCTGGCTGGCCACGAGAGTCAAGCCGCTCCAGCAGAATCAGCTGATGCTCAGCTGAGTGTTGTTCACCTATCATAGTACATTCACGTAACAGGGCAGTCTACTTAAACAGCCTCCCTCTAGTCATTTGGCTGCTTCTCCTGCATGCAAGCTTGCTGCACGTTGCTTTGCTTGCTGGATCTGTTCTGTGTTTACCCCTTAGGGGGGTTTGGCTGCTGGCCTCCCGGCCTTATCCATGCGGGCTGCGTGGTTGGCGGGGAAGCTCCCAGAACAGAGCCATACCACCAACATAACCGTATTGCCTTTATTGTTAATAAAGATCTTACTTTGATGACAGTGGTCCTGACAGAACCTGAAATGACTACAGTTGCCTATTTCCTATCCAATTGTGTTCAATTAATGAGGAACTAGGCGCTGACAGGGGAGACATGACTCGTGGGCAATTTATTCAATTCTTGAATAAGTTCAAAATGAAGAACAATTTTCCTGTATACTTGTTTCAGATATAGGGGAGAGTCAGTAACTGCAACAAAGATGGGGTGACAAACCTAACTGACGATTGTTATTTTTTAAGTTTCACAGTCTTACCACAAAGTTCTACGAATAACCATTTGTAAATGAAAATTTGACTGAAATGCACACACAAAAATGTTATGGGTAACACGATTAGTCTGTCCCTATTTTCAGCCCATCACTATAATGTATTTTCTTCTCCTTTCCCGTTAAGAAAAGATCATTTGATTGCAGACTGCTGTTCTAGGTCTTGCAGTCAAAGTGTTAACAGTCAGCTATGGATTTCAGTGCTCACATTTTCCACCTAGTGGTGGTTGTACGAACAACAAGTAGCTCCTATCAAAAAACAAACAAAAATATACTGTGCTACAGTGGCGTCCCTAGGGATTGTGGACCGCACCGGGTGACACCTTCAGAGGGGGTGACACCAAAATGACTGTCTATAAAATTTTTGTGCAGTGTTTCAGCAGAAATGTATTATTTTTTTATAAAACTATTCTAATGCGATGGGTTGAAACAGCTAGTTTCTCTGATGCAGTTTATTGCCAGTTGATTTAATTAGCAGTATTAATATGACAAGAAGTGCTCTGTCATTTGAATGCATAACACGTAATTCCTCGCGCCCACACCCGCCCTCCGGCCCTACCATGTTACTTGTCTGATTGTCTGATGTCTTTGTGGGATGTTTAAACACTACTTCTGTTTATTGACCCCCCCACCGCACTGGGTGACACCAACCCTAGTGACGCCACTGCTGTCAAGGTCCTGTGTTCCTGTTTGTCTGTCTTTCCCTGTTGGGCCGCCAGATGGCGGCACTTCTGTTTTGCGTCCTGCTTCCCCCCTGTTTAATTGTTCTATTGGTTTCAATTATTCTATTGGCTGTCTCATTCTCCCTTCCCTCTCTGTGGCCTGATTGTTCATTGTGCCCTCCTGTGTCTCGTCAGTGTCGGTCTATTTAAGTTTCCCTTCCCCTGGACTCAGGTGCTGGATCCTTGATTGTCTCTTCGTTCATGTTCCTGCCCATGTGTTCCTGCCCATGTGTTCCTGCCCATGTGTTCCTGCCCATGTGTTCCTGCACATGTGTTCCTGCCCATGTGTTCCTGCCCATGTGTTGCTGCCCAGGTTCTGTTTCCCACGTATGTTTGGATTTTGGTTTTTTTCATGTTCTTGTGTTTGTGTAGATCACTTGTGTTGAAAGTTGCCCTGCGAGGTTTTTTGTTCCCTTTTGTTCCCTTTGTGCCCCATAAGTAAAGTCTTTGTTTTGCCTACTTTGAGTTTGTATTTTTCCTCTGCGCTTGGGTCCTAACCCTCCACTACGCACCCCGACAGAAGGATCCAGCCAGTGCTGGACCCAGCGGAGTTTTTTTTTTTTTTTTCTTCCCCCCTCTTTTTTTGAAGTTTTGTTTTTTTAATCATGCCACCGGGGTGGTGGAGTGACCCGGAGGACTCGCCACCTAGCGACTGGGAGCGCAACCCAGTTTTCGCCCTTGAGCCTCCCAGTGGCCGGGGTGGGCGGTCACGGAGGCGTCGTGGTCGGGCTGCCTCCCGATTGGCCAGACCTTCCGCTGCTCAGCCAGCGGATCCCTGGCGTGCGTCTTTCGAAGGATCCCGGCTGGTAATTTTTCCAGGGCCCGGACCGCGGGGGTCCCGCCGGTCCCGTCCGGCAGCCCAGCCGGGTTCCCTACAGCTGGGGTCCGTGTTCCTATCCCCTGCCCAGCCCAGACTGCAGTGGGGTCTGCCTGCTCCGCCCCCAGTCCCGGAGCGGCCTCCGCTGCCTGCTCCGCCCCCAGTCCCGGAGCGGCCTCCGCTGCCTGCTCCGCCCCGTGCCCTGGAGAAGCCTCCTGCTCCGCCCCGCGCCCTGGAGAAGCCTCCTGCTTCGCCCCGCGCCCTGGAGGGGCCTTCGCCGCCTGCTCCGCCCCCTGTCCCGGAGGGGCCTTCGCCGACTGCTCCGCCCCCTGTCCCGGAGGGGCCATCGCCGCCTGCTCCGCCCCCTGTCCCGGAGGGGCCTCCGAAGCTGCCCAGTGCTCCTGCCCTGCCCAGTGTTCCCTCGTACCCTAGTGGCCGTGCTCCTCCCAGTGTTCTCGCTCCCCCCAGTGGCCGTCCTTTCCCTGGTGTTCATTCTCCCTTTGGGGTCCAGCCTCCTCCCGGTGTCCGTCCTCCCCCTAGTGTGGTCACTCCCCCTGGTGTCGCGCCCCCTAGAGTCCGCGCTCCACCTAGTGTTCTCACGCCACCCAGTGTTTCTGACCGTGTGCCTGTGTGTTCTCCGGCCCCCTGGTCTGGTTGTCTGCCTGCCTGTTTGTCCGCCTGTTTGCCCATATGTGTGTCAGCCAGTTTGTTAGCCTGTTTGTCTGCCCCCCAGGCCGTCAGCCTGTCGGCCAATCTGTTCTCCCGCCTGTCTGCATGTCTGTCTGTGTGCCAGTCTGCGTGTCTTTTGTCCTGTCTGCCTGTTTGTCAGTTGATATGTCAGTCCTTGGGTTCACCCCTTTCCCTCCCTGTCTGTCTGTCCCTTAGTGTGTCTGTCGGTGTTGCAGTGTGCCTCCCCGCCTGCTGGTCCCTTTGTTTGTCCTTGTAGGTCTCCCTGTGTTCCCGTGTCGAGTCCAGTCCCGAGTCCTGTTCTTGCCCCAGTCCTGAGTCCAGTTCCTGTGTCCCCGTCGAGTCCAGTCCTGTTCCTGTCCCCGTCGAGTCCAGCCCTGAGTCCTGTTCCTGTCGAGTCCCTGAGTCCAGTCCTGTCTCCTGCTCCCACCCTCTGTTCACTCCCTCCCCAGGTCGGCTTCCTGGGACGTCAGGAGCCGTCCCTTGGGGGGGGGGGGGGGGGGGGGGGGTACTGTCATGGTCCTGTGTTCCTGTTTGTCTGTCTTTCCCTGTTGGGCCGCCAGATGGCGGCACTTCTGTTTTGCGTCCTGCTTCCCCCCTGTTTAATTGTTCTATTGGTTTCAATTATTCTATTGGCTGTCTCGTTCTCCCTTCCCTCTCTGTGGCCTGATTGTTCATTGTGCCCTCCTGTGTCTCGTCAGTGTCGGTCTATTTAAGTTCCCTTCCCCTGGACTCAGGTGCTGGATCCTTGATTGTCTCTTCGTTCATGTTCCTGCCCATGTGTTCCTGCCCATGTGTTCCTGCCCATGTGTTCCTGCCCATGTGTTCCTGCCCATGTGTTGCTGCCCAGGTTCTGTTTCCCACGTATGTTTGGATTTTGGTTTTTTTCATGTTCTTGTGTTTGTGTAGATCCTGCCCATGTGTTCCTGCCCATGTGTTCCTGCCCATGTGTTCCTGCCCATGTGTTCCTGCCCATGTGTTCCTGCCCATGTGTTCCTGCCCAGGTTCTGTTTCCCACGTATGTTTGGATTTTGGTTTTTTTCATGTTCTTGTGTTTGTGTAGATCACTTGTGTTGAAAGTTGCCCTGCGAGGTTTTTTGTTCCCTTTGGCCCCATAAGTAAAGTCTTTGTTTTGCCTACTTTGAGTTTGTATTTTTCCTCTGCGCTTGGGTCCTAACCCTCCACTACACACCCCGACAACTGCTGTACAATATAATATAATGTGCGAGTTTGCCTCTTCTGGGAAGATTTCTCGTGAAGGCAGTACAAGGAAAATTATAAACCATAGTACATAATATGACATGATACGTTATTTGTGGAGGGGTGGTGTGGTTAGGGCACCACCTGCAGGCGGAGAGGGAGCAGTTTAGCTGGCCTGTAACCACACCCATTTTTCAGTGATTGTTAACTGTTTATATGCTCTGCCTGCAGTGAGACCGGGGCTTGGGAATGAGAGATGTACGCGGGAGCTACGTGGCATTTATTCCCTTTCCTGACTGTGTGTGTTTTGTTTGTTTGTTATCCATATTTTATGTTTGTTATCCATATATATATGGATATATGTTCGTCTGTTTGAAGCGCACAATAAAACTTGTGTGCATCTCATACTTGCGGACTGTGTGGTTTGTGTGGAGAGGAACATTAGAACCGGTTACATATTATTCAGAAATCAGAAGCACTGAGGCACCAATACTGTGATGGGAGAATCTGCCATAGTATGAAAACAAGGGAAAACTAAAAGGAAGATATTTTTCCTGCTCCCCATTACACATGTATCTCTTAAGTGACATTGGCCTTTAGAGGAATTTTAAGTGCTACTAACTCACATTACAGTGACACGCCAAACTATTTCTAAATGTGCCTCATAGCAAGAAGGTCCTGGGTTCAAATCCTGTGTGGAGTTTTCATGTTCTCTCCGTGCCCGTGCGGGTTTCCTCTCGGTACTCCGTTTTCCTCCCACAGTCCAATGACATGCAGGTAGGCTAATTGGAGACTCTAAATTGCCCATAGGTATGAGGGCATGAGTAAATGATATATATGCCCTGTGAAGGATTGGCGGCCTGTCCAAGGTGTATTCCTGCCTCTTGCCCAATGCATGCTGGGATAGGCTCCAGCACCCCCAGTAAACCTGCCCAGGATAAGCGAGTATAGATTATGGATGGATGAACCGTATGCATTAATTTCCATCTTACCAATATTTTCCTTGGATATCAAGGGTATGAAGGATTAGATTTTTACAGCTCTGGCGATTAATTGTTTAAGAGCGATTTACCAGTTACAGTAAATTTCAGTATTAAGTTGTTTTAAAAATTCAAAAAGCCTGTCCAAGTAAGGATAAGTCATTACCTGCCTAAGATGGAAGTCATTTACTATATAGCAGATGCGTGAGAATGAAAAAATAGCATGAATAAATGTCGGAAATTATTCCAATTTCTCATATATGGGAGAGAACATGGGCAATTGTGCAAGCTTATGAATTTATGGAGGCATGTCAAGTTGTTTAGTGGCCTATACAGTGGTATCCTCCAAATTGTGTATGCCAGGATAGTAGCTTTGAATTCCCATCACTATGCCCATTACTTTTACCTTTAAGGTTACTTATTAGGGTCAATTTTAGAGATTGTAAAACCTATTTTGGAGAAACGTTAGAGTTAGTGCTGAAGTAAAGAAAGCGAGAGGGATGGGTATAGCAGTGCAATTTCTTGGCACCACCCAAAACACCAGGAGACAGAGCCTCAAGGGGGGCCCACACATAGTTGCCTTCTTTGCACATTGTCATGACTTTCATATACATGCTTCCTCTCTATATTTATATACACTGAGAACACGCTTGTCACCAAAAGCCAGCTGGTGTCAGGGGAATGAGAAGCCCATAAAAGGCCAATACTGGGCTGTGGCCTATGCCATCAGCACAGAGAGCCAAGCTGGGTGACCAGTGTTGACAGAGAAATAAATTGGGTGAAACACTACCATGGCTAAACTACACAAATTAGCGCTTTACAGATGATGGAGCTCCAGTGCTTGGGGCATCAGCAGAATTTGGCCTTGTACAAATAAATATATAAAACATTTGAACATCTGTTTCCCCAAACATTTGGTTGCCTTCATTTCTATTCAGAATTTAATCTATTAAAGCACCTATGAACAAGTCTTCATCACTTGCTTAGTCATGGTCAATATTGTTTTTTGTCCTTTAACAGTTCTGTGGTGAGAAATTCTTAGTGACCCAGGCAGAGAGGTAGCCAAAGGTATTTTTTTCATAAACCCCCAACTCCAAAATAAAGCAGAAATTATGAGGAAGTCAATTGCAAAGAAACTGATATTCTTAGCTATGCCACTGGTGTCAGGCATTGGTTTGCCTCTCAGTATTCCATGCTATTTTGTACAATACTTATAAAAGTGAGCAATGTGCATGAAATGTGAGAAAGTTCAGTCAGGAAATTCTTGCTGCAGCCAACCTCAGCAACCATATGTTCTTCTACTCACCCAATCACATATCCACATCTTTAATGGAGCACCCTTTTTAAAACCAAGTCAGACCTCTCCTATGCTGCTCATTGTCTGTGTTGCTCTTTGTACGCTCTGCTGCTCAAACAACTGCAGTGCCAACAATTACCCTAAACATGGCTGATTTGATTTCTTTGGGTGTGGCCTGCCTGCTTGGTAGTTCAGTACTGTGTTCCTGTTCTGTAGCATCTTAGCAGAGGTCCTTAGAGTTTACCAGAAGCAGAATCCTGCCATTGCATAGTGTAAAGCTAAGTGTAAAGCTAAGTGAAAAACCAACTCCTGTGTTGTTTGGCTTTCGTTGTCAATAGATGGCCTAAAGCCCAAAACCTTTAACGCATGCACTTTCCCTGAAACAAGTAATTGGCCTATATGTTATGCCAGATAAAAGGAAGGGGCATCTTATTTAAGTTTCATTTGGTTATGTACAACATTTGGACCAGCTGTGTAAGCCAGAAATTTATGATCCTCCATGCTTGGTTGATTTTAGATGTTTTTTTTATTGAAATCTTCCCAGAAATTGTTGCTTGCTAATGTTGTTAGTGCTGTTTTAAACACCTATTTGTGCTGCTAACACATATGATCCATGGGAAAGCCTAACTTAAAGTGACAATCTCGAAGATTTCAGTTTCGTTCTCTATGGCGGTGCCAATGGCGAGAAGTGGTAATTGCAGGTGTGTTTTTGGACCTCACTTCCCATAGATCCAACCGGATCCAACCAGTGTCGCCTGTGTGAGGCCAGTCAGTTGGCACGCCAACTGTAACACTTACTATTTACTGAATAAAAAATGGTTGTTATAAAAGTAACGTTATGTACATACTCATTTGTTGTCTAACATTAGGCTAACTCAAGATGTCTTTACACTGCCGAGCCGGGTTAAATTGCCGTAGCAAACCTGGGGTAGAATTAATGATGATCTTTTTCTGAAAACGTTCTTTATCCACCTTTTGCCCGGTATGAACATCTTTACACTGCAGAGAAGAATTTGCGGGATTCGCTGTGGCTCGTGCAATTATGTATCTTGTGCACAATAAGCAGTTTTTTTCGTGAATGATTGTTGTGTGGTATTTTTGAAACAACTGCCTTGCAAAATGTTACCCCTGGTGTTTCTGGTTTTGCTAGCTAAACTGTTCGAGAATAAAGCTGAGCTGGGTGTTAAATTAGCAGTCAGAACAAGAAGAATAAAACAAAAACAAAGGAGATTTCATCAAAAAGGGCATAAAGGTTGAAGGAACATATGAGGAAGCGTAATAAAATAATAACAATGCTAATCCATACTGCCGTATTCTTTTATTTAGTTTTCTCCGGCATTCAGAAATCAGACCCGGCTCTGCTCCACATAACCCGGCTTTATTCCGATCATTATAATACATTGATGAACTCGATGGCAATGTAAATAACGGTAATGTTAAGGCCAGTTCAGATCAATGATTCGCAACGAGGCGAAACGGTTTAATAATGTTGCAGAGAAAATTGTAGTGGTGTGAACTGGCTAGTAGCAGAGCCGTTGCCTGCCCTGAGGTTTTAAAAGACCGTCCTTGTCAAATTGCCAAGTGCAGTTTTAGAATGTTTACAATCAGACGTCTTGGAATTTTGCAAGTTGCACCCAGTCTCGTTGCGAATCATTGATCTGAACTGGCCTTAAGTTAGCTACGCTGCAACGTTGCAACAAGGTAGCATTGCATTCGAGAGACGGTTTGCGAGGTCGGTACCGGTCGGTAGCGTTAGCAAGCGTTTTTTTCTAATTGTTAGCCGACATTAGATTGTGTTAATTACATTAGCTAGCTAGCTAACGCAACATTACCTGATATGAGAGATGGATACTGTGCGCAACGTTGTCTAAACTAATGTTGTCTTTCTTGACATGGTCCGGTAGCTAGCGTTAGCTGTGCAAATAGCTATGTAATTTAGTAAAGTTACATTGTCATTAAATGTAATACGAAATCTACATCAACAAATAATATGATCTCTCATGTTACACAACAACTTTTTAGGGTTCCATAACTCCCCCAACCCCCCCTTTCTCTGTTATTGTAACGCATGCAGACACCGGAAAAAAACAGTATGCCGCTCACACACAAGTGAGTTGAAGAGCACGCCTGTTGCGTTAGGTCCGCCTACCCTCTCTGGCGGACCAACCACTGATGGGTGATGAAAAACGCGTCACTACCTGTGCGCCGTTTGTGATTTTTTCCCGGGAATGTCGCCACAGACACCAAGTTTTTCAATCATGAATTATGATAATAAGAATAGTATAAATTAATATAAAAATTGTGTTACCTAATGCAGCGATAGATAGTGACTTAAAAGAAATTTATTTAATGAAATTCTTCGAGATTATTACTTTAACTCTCTGTTTTAGAATACTAATAGGGTGTATACATACTTTTTGTGTCATCAAACTCCCTCTGAGGGACTTAGCCTACTTACTACCTGAATGCTTCTGCCAGAGATTTGTAGCTGTTCACAGCTGCTAATACTGAAATTCTGACTAGCTTGATGGTTGTGAGTACAAGTGGACAGTTACCTTTTATACCACTGCTGTGATCAGTGATCCAGTTTGTGTGTACACACTGGAAATGATGTGATTGCTGTGACTGCTGTGATCAGTGATCTTTGATCCAGTTTGTGTGTACACAATGGAAATGCTGTGAACCATATTTAGGGGTCCAGGCATTGAAGCTACTAGAACCCCATTGTTTTCGTTCCAATTTATTATTGTTATTATTATTATGTTATTATTATTAGGGGTCCGAGCAGCGAGGCTGCTGGAACCCTATTGTTTTTGTTCTGATTATTATTATTATTATTATTATTATTATTATTCATTTGGCTTAAAGCCTTATACTGTCTGTTTGGACAAGTGAAATCCAATGAAAATTGGATGGACCATTAAGGCTGAGGTTCCCAACGATCGATATTGGGATGGCAGGCAGTTAAGCCTTGGCGGGGGCATGCCCCATACCTATACAGCACCAAGAGTTTGGCACTTTTCAGGGTTCCCCACAGAAATAACCACAACAGCCACAGACACTCAGCCCTTAAAAACATTAAATTCATAAAACAGAATTCATAAACAACTTCACATGTCCATACAATAAAGCCCCAAACTAAGGGGATTTTGTGTTTTCTCCTTCTTCTTCTCCTCATTCTTATTTTTCCTGCCGCCTATCCCACTAACAACATGTCTCCCCATTGGACATTTTACCGACACCAGCCAAATCTTCACCTACACGACCCAATCAAAAACTTACCCATACCCATACCTTTTTACTCTGCAACTTTTCCAGTTTAAACAGTTAGTCTGCCTGTGGCCTAGTGGGCAAGGTTAAAGTCTTGGGAACATGGGGTCTTAGGTTCAAGCCCAGCTAGGAACATGTTTCTTTAACCTGCTTTTACCCTCACTAATAATTGTCTACTACTTCTCAATTATTGCTTTTGCACCATATCTGCCCGCCGTTCACCGAACGTATTCACTGCATTATGATGTACTGTCTGCACGTTCAGTTATTAACTGGCTACAATATTGCAAAGCCATATGGATTCAACTCTTTGAACTCTTACTGGCCTGTGTTCTTCTTTTAAACCAGGGACAGGTTTGCTAATGATATTTCACACATTGCATAGCTATGTCATGGTGCTGCACTAACAAAGTCACAGACTGGTAAACCTCTGGTTGAAGGATTGAATTCCGCTTCGCCCTCAGGCAGATAATTTACTCTTTTACACTAACGTTTTCTTACGCTTATATTTGCTTTACCAAAAGTCACTCACGGCCACCCATATGCATTTCATGATGGCAAATGTATTCCTTTTATTAAAAAGTTACACCAGTTCACCACTGTGCCGTTTCTACTAACTATATTTCTTCACTTGGCTACCGTACAAAACCTTCTTATCAGCAAACGCCACATTTCTACATTCATGTTACCTCGCCCTGTTCTCTATCTAGCCACATACAAACAATTACTACGTATGTACGTTCTGCAACTCCCCATTAAATATTACATTTAGAATCATGACTTACTCATAATTATAACTACTAGTACTGAACATGAGAAAAGCACATCAGTGCAATAGATTTCACACATTACTTAATCCTCCACTTTAACAACTAATGCTTTATACCGACTGTTATATATACCGTTCGATAAGGAAACTAAGGTCGCTCATGGTCACTTCATTTACTTCGCACTATAGTCTGTGCTCATGTCAACCTTCACCTACATGTCCATTCTGCTAAAAAACATATTGTTTCACTTACGCAATTTCAGAATTTCTCCTAATTTCTCCTTATTTTCTCATATGCAAAGCCTGCTGGGACATATGCGTCTGCTCCTATTTTCCACTATCGAGTTTTCCGATTCTAGCTTAGCAAAACAGTGGATTCTTACAGACTTTACAAACACTATGCATCTCCACGAAATAACAGACAACGGAGCAGGTCAGAAGGGTACACAAGTTGCGACCTAGGGAGCTCTAATTCTACGGGCTTGCTGATTCTTTTGTCAATCAAGGCTCGTTGGATGGCCGTCAAATCCGTGAGTACATACACTGGCCATATTTCACCTGCGTTTCTGATGCGTTTACACTTACACCACCGCACCCTTTGTCACAGCCACTGTTTTACATATGTAGCAAACCGAAACTGCTAAATGGTACACACTCATCAGACTGTAAAAATTCACACAAGGATATCCATAATCCACAACCGTTTCTTACAGGGTCACTTTGCATTTCTCATTCTCATCATAAAATGCTTTGCAAAAAGAAATGATATCTCATAAAAAACATGTTTTCAACGTACAAAAATGCCAAGTTACTCACACATACAAGACATACACCGTCTATAACTCATTCATTCAGACTGCCAAAATCCAGGCCTGCCATAGGCTGTCTTGCCTCACCAAATTAAATAAGATGTATTCCAAAGCAGTGCTACCCAATGTTTCCTCAATTCTTTCAAGTCACTTGGCCCTGTGTGTATAAGCATGCAGTACATGGACAGGCCAAACATATGTGTGGATGGCTTTCTCACAGTCAAGATTGATTGAATAGGCTTCTATATGTTCAATTTGTATTGGTATGTATGTATTTCGCTGCCCAGCCTTTCTGTTGTGTGAATGATTGTATGTTTCTTGGTATAAATGTCTGTTCGTAAATGTGAATGTAACATGCTGCGAGGGAAATGTCCCCATGGGGATAAAGAAGTTCTCTATGTATGTATGTATAATATATATTTTACATGCAGTATTTATTGTATGTAGCAAATATACAATAACTTGTACATTTACTCAAATTCAGTTCAGAAGCAAGTATGAACATGTTTTCTGGAGAAATATGCTTCCTGTAGTTACTCACCAGCAGTTCTCTACATGAATTTCAATGTGTTCCATGAGGCAATTCTAAATATTTAACACTTTTATCTGACATAAAGTTTGCATGACATTGTAAAATGGTAAGATTACAAAACACAGGGCCAAGTGACCTGAAAGAATTGAGGAAATATTGGGTAGCATTGCTTTGGAATACATCTTATTTAATTTTGGTGAGGCAAGATAGCCTATATTGTTTGTAGTACCGTAACTTGGCGTCATTTTGATATCAATACTTTTAATGGCAGGCCTGGATTTTGGCAGTCTGAATGAATGAGTTATAGACGGTGTATGTCTTGTATGTGTGAGTAACTTGGCATTTTTGTATGTTGAAAACATGTTTTTTATGAGATTTACATTACACCGATTGTCCAGTTGGTCACGCTATACTGCCGTCCAAAGGCTAACCGCAGTAACTACATTTTTGTTCGAAATTGAGTTATAACTAAAAATGAACTTCTTGATATCTGTTTTATCTTGTGACGAAGTTTCAGAGTTCAATTTTGCTTTATTTTAGAGAAAAAACTGTATAAAAATTGCAGTAACTACAAAACCCGACTCAAAACCATGGCAGACCGCAGTAAGTGAAGTTACTGCGGTCTGCTTTGGGATTCTACCGGCCGATTTCGCGCTCTACCCATCTAAGTTACCTCACGCGACTGTTTGGGATTCTACCACCAGCTGATTTCACCCATCTAACCTCACGCAACAAAGCTGTTTAAGATGGCACTATCCAGGGTAAAGAGCATAGTGGAACTGGTGTTGAAAATAAAATACCCAGGTAGGCTAAGTAACGATGACATTAAGCGTTGAGAAACTAGCAATCACATTATAAAACACCTGTCAGCCTCGCTATATATGCTGACTGACGGGAGATGTTTAGTTAGCTAGCGTTAGTTTACCTGCTCCCTGAAAGCTGTAACATTATCATCTGTAACTTCACATCATCGCCGATGCCATGTAATGCACTTCAAGATTGTTTACAATCTAGCCTACGCATTGTGGATATTTGCCATGAATACCGAGTGGGGAGAAAGAAGTGCATGTATCCGCAAATAATGTTGATAAAAAATGTGCACAATTTCGTACTGCAAATGAAAATAAATGTAGGCTATAAGCCCTAGGCTACTCGCTAAAACTGCCTATTTGGGCAGAGCTGGCTATATATGATAGTATTGAGTAGCCTATTTTGTGGATTAATTGTATTGATACTCAAGGAAAATCAGGGAAGTTTCTGCCACTGCTTAGTGATTAAAACGGATTTTTCTAAATCACATTTATCATTTGATCGCCCTAACACAATGCGAAGAAGCTGTGTGTCACTTTCCAATTGATTAGTCAGATCGTTTGCATGCTTGTTAATCACTGAAAATTAATTAAAACAGTTTGAGATCAATGATTAGTTTAAAGGAAAGTTTTGCGCTGCACCAATTTTCAGCTCACAAGTCGCCGCTGTTTAAAATATGTAATATAATAAACAAATTTTACTGTGAATCAGTGTAGCCTTGTATTTATTCATTGTGTTAAATAGTAAAGACAAGGATAATGAAAATTATTAATGTGATTTTCATCAAGGCAACAACAGTGGTGGCGGTGACAACGATGGTGAAATTGAAGATGATGATGCAAAGTTTAATTGATAGGAAAATAATTATCTAGATAGGTGAATAAGTAAAAAAGTGAAATGAAATGATATTAAGACTAAAATATGACGTCTAAAATTCTCAATTTGTCCAGACTTAATTAACCATGCACAAATCCATACGTAGAATTGTTAAATACTGTTAAATACAATTATAACAAAATCAGTATCAAAATAGTTTTTGTTCACTGAAAACACAATATAAAAGCTGAGAACATTGTAGTTACTGCACTTTGCTTTTGCATTGCTCTTAGAACCATTTAAGGCAATGCAAAGGCAGAGTGCAGTAACTACATTTTTGGGGTCAAAGGTCAAATCAGCGGTCATGGTTTTTGGGCATAAAAATTACCTCATGAATACATGTACAATTAGTGCAATATCACTGATATAACTATAACCCATTTGGCTGGCCAGTTAAAATACTTTAAAGCCATTTTTCTCAGTTTTACCCTTTGCGTAGTTACTGCAGTTAGGCTTTGTAGGGCAGTATAGCGGTCAATAGAATACTCAGTGTTTAAACAGTCCTAACTTTTGAACTGATTGTCGTAGAATGATGGTGTGCGATTGGTTAAAACTGTGTAGAACCTACTGCTAATTTTGTGTCCAAGCAAGAAAGATAATTGCATTCCTATTGTTTTGAATAGGCTTAATTGGTATCATACTGTGTCATGATGTTTTCCTCAATTTTGGGATTTTGAGCTGAAGGGACTTATGCCGCCTTTCAGTTGATATAACAAACAACATGCTTTTTTGCAATTAAACATTTACAGAATGCCATCTAAAGAGAAAGTGCAAGGGTTGGTACCCAGTCTTCTGATGTTTTGCTCATTTCAAGTGTGTGACAACTTTTGACGTCGCATGCTTTACAGAAGGAGCAATTCTGGCACTAATTGGATGATTGGTAGTGCTGTAGCAGTCAATTGAGTACACAAACTTTGAAATGACATAACTTCTGCCTGTTTAACCTAGCGACATTAAACCACCATTTTGCCAATTGCCTTTCCACATTGACATGTGTGAAAACACTTTTTGATAATGAGTTCACTTACAAATCAGAGCTTGAGCACTATAAATAGGCCACAGGTAAACATTTGGCTTGGACAACAATGGAGGCCAATAGTAAGTAAGAGGGGTAAGAACTAGAAGAGGACCAGACCCACAAAAATTTAGCCTATTTTTTTTTTGTTCTTTTTTTCTAACACAAGGGTTTTTGTTTTCTTCTACTGTGTTTTTGTTGTTTGAGGAGTGTTAGAACATTTTGAGGAAAAAAAATAACTTTTTCCCCTTATTTGTATTGATAGTGTGTTATTTTCAGAATACACATCCATACTTTAAACAGTTGGATACCTGTGTGTGTGTGTGTTTACTACACAGAAAAAGCAAAAGCCACAAGTGTTTTTCATTTATATTATCAGTGTGTAGTTGGTGCTTCGTGTGCTTATTCAAATGATGGTTTGTGTGTACTGTATTAACGCAAAAACACAATTTTTTAAAAGAGTTTGAAGAGTTTTGCAAGAATAGTTTGCTTCTGCAAGAGATGTATAATGTTTTACTGGTTTGGTGTAAGGTTTTGTGGTTAGTGTGTCGAGTTTTGCAAAAATAGCCTATAGTTTCAAAGATAGTGCCTAAGCAATCAGAAAAAACTGTAAATTAGTGTTTGACGTCTTGGAAGTTGAGAGCAGCTTCTTCTTGGGGTTGCACAGTAAGCACCTGAACGCATAATTTGTCTTTGTTGTTTCACTTAAACTCATGTATTTCTCGAGTTACGGCCACGGCAACTCCCTTGGGATCAATTCCTCTCTGTCCTCACCCTCTGCCATCTTTCCATCAAGTAAACTCAAGCTCGCATGTCTGTATTCCCCTGCAGCAGACAAGTCGCAGGCATCAGCCCAAGGATTGGTATGTGATGTCACAGTCATACGGAAGTACTTCTGTCGGCTACACATAGAGGTCCGTGTATGGTGGTGACGTCACTCACTGATCCTGAGCAGTTTTATTTCAGACCGCAGCAGAAAGCTCTGCTGCGCTTGAGCTTCAGAAATGCTAATGCTACTGCACTACTAAAAGAGCTTCGCTACTGAAAAGCTATTTGATTCAGAAAACAGCGAGGCTACCGCCATGCTACTGAGAAATGTAGTTACAGTTTTTTACTATTGCTGAAACACAAGTTCTGAAACTAGACAAATAGGTCTAGACTCTACACACAAAAACCAAAAATAAATACACAAAATACAAAATATTACATCTCCTGCAAAAGCAAACACTTCATTCGAAGCTATATAAACTCTTCTAAAAATTGTATTTTTGCATCACAACTTTTTGCACACAAACGCCAAATAAATAGTTCTTTCCACATGCTAACTGCACACTGATGTGCTAGGTATAAAACAGTATTATCTAGAGTCTTTGACTTTCATTTGTAGCATGCTGTAAATATAGACTATGAACACAAATACAATGGAGAAACAAACAAATTTGTTTATTCTCAATACTCATATACTCATAACCATATCAGACACAATTACTTTAACTGAAGATGACATGAAAATAGTTACTGTATTGTACTGTAAACAAAATACAGTATATTGCAATTAGAGTCCATCCCGTCTTCGATGTGCATCTGGCCACAGCACCTCATCAACATCACAAGCGATGTCCTCTCTGGCCAAACATCGGGGGAAGTACCGTCTTGAGTGGCGTATCCAACCCTGGCATGCCTCCACATCAATGTCTCCACGGGCCTCTTCCATCACCTGGAGAAGAATCGTGCGTTGGTAGGGTTGGCGATCATATACTTTCCAATGCCACGCTAAAAAGAACTCCTCCATATGGTTCAGGAAAGGAGAGTAAGGTGGAAGGGGGAGAACTTGAAATTCGTGGGTGATTGTCAAACCAATTATGGACCACAGCAGCAGTCAGGAAAAAGCATATTGTATGACAGACAGGATACAGATATCAGTGCATATCGTGTAGCACAGTAATACAGTAAACTGGAATACAGTAGCAATATTGTAATAGGCTAATATATAAAATGTATCTTACTTGTACATATTCATAGCGCAGTTGTTTCACTCTTTCAGAGTTTCTTTCAAACGGCACTCTGTACAGCTGTTTCATCCGAAGTTGATGCTGCTTCACTAGTATGGAGGAATATTTCAGACAAAATTAAATACTAGGGCTGTCAATCGATTAAAATATTTAATTGTGATTACAGTTTTTCACAATTGTTTACACACGTTTTCTGAATCTTTGGCTTATTTTCTCAAAACTCTAAACACAAAACCACAAACACAACATGCAAAATCTCTAGCAAAAGCAAACACTGCATTCAAAACTGTTTTATCCCTTTCCAAAATGTTTTTTTTTTGCATCAAAATGACACACACACACGCCATCATATAAATAGATCTTTCTGCCAACCAACAACACACCGATGTGCCCAACACAAAACACTACTATAAAATCAGTAGGTTTATGCCTATTGCATTACCAGTGTTACACTGTAGCCGGTTGTAAAAGATTGTTACAGTAATGTATATCTACTCAAATACATATAAATAAACACACACAAATGCAATACAGTAACAAAAACATTTTTATTTTTTCCAAAATGCAGTATTTTAGAACACTTGTGTTTTGTATGTAACACTTTACATACCCATAAGGAGACAACCAGGAAAAACATTCAGTAAAAGGGATTCCTGTAAAAATAAAAGTGGCTCATTTTTTCAAAACTCTAAACACAAAAAGACAAAAACAAATGCAAAATGTAAGAAAAAAGAAATTAGGCTGCATCCTGCCTCCGCCGAAAAAAACTCTTCAATTGGGTTTAGGAATGGGGAATATGGTGGGAGGTATAGAACAATAAATTGTGGGTAGTCGATGAACCAGTTGCAGACCAGAGCAGCCGGGTGGAAACTCACGTTGTCCCAGATGACAACATACCTGGGCTGCTCTGGTCCACCCCTCTGCTCGGCTGGAATGAGGATACCATGTAGTGTGTCCAGGAATGTGATGAGATGGGCAGTGTTGTAGGGACCAAGGTCGGCATGGTGATGGAGGATGCCTTGCTGGCTAACGGCTGCACACATGGTGATATTCCCTCCACGCTGCCCAGGGACATTCACAATGGCACGGTGGCCAATAATGTTCCGTCCCCGTCTCCTTCTTTTGGCTAGGTTAAAGCCAGCCTCATCAATAAAAAATATAAACGTGCTGAATTGCAGCGGCATCCAGCTCCAAGACTCTCTGAGCAGACCTAGAGCAGTCTATATGGTGAAGCACAATACACTGGATTACAGTACTGTAATGTGTCTATACAGTGCTGACATGATAGCAAATTCATAGTATAGTACTTACTTGCACATATTCATAGCGCTGTTCTTTAACCCTCTCTGAGTTTCACTCAGATGGCACCCTGTAGACCTGTTTCATCCGGATTTGGTTGCGCTGTAATAGACGGTCCAATGTATACAAGCCCACTTTATGAATGTTATTGACTATTGTGTTGTCTGCAATTATATTGTTCTGGATTTCTCATAGTCTAATGGTATTGTTTGCCAGCACCATGTTCACAATAGCAGTCTCCTGTTCTGGTGTGAACAGCTGGTGTCTTCCACCATGGCGTGGTTGTCTCTCAGTTCTGCAGAACATCAAAAATATGATATGATTGGTTACAGTAAGCTAAAAGAATTTCTTTTTTCTTATATGAAATGACATTACTGTAACATTGGCCAACAATCACTGAGTAACATAGGCCTACTGATATGTCGGACTGCAGTATACTACAGTATACATACATAAAGAGCAGTATCATAGTGTAGATAGTAGATAACTTACCGGTTCTCATTTCTGAATGTACGGATGATAGATGCAACCGTGTAGTGGCTCAGGTTTGGCTGAACTCTCTGCCCAACCTCCCTCATACTCAATCCATGGTTACAGTTTCTCAAATGTTTACACACTAAAACTGGAACTATGCACACGATGGTGAAAACTTGAAGCTCATGTGTCAACAACAAAGACTATTTCTGCAAAACTCTAAGCACAATTCCTTTGTTTTCACTCAAATAGCAATTCAAAATCACATTTTTGCACAACTCTACACACAAAATCTCATCATTTAGCAGTTTTCATAATCAAGCCTTGTTTGTTCACATGGAAAACACTGGCCTTCAAATGCCAAACTCTAAGTATCAATTGGTCTTACTCATGCCACACCTGCTCAAGCTCAATTGGCTAAACTTTTCAATTATCTGTCAGAGCATAAACGAGACCTCAGGTGACTTCTATTGTGTTGGAAAACACACAGCACAGAGAGGTACAGGTAGAGGTAGAGGAGGAGGTGTACGTGTATGAGGTGGACGAGGAAGAGGGAGACGAGCTAACATTTCAAATGAAATACGTGCAACTTTGGTTGATCACGTATTTGTTTTTTGTTTTTTTACAGCAGGCCTACAAACTACGATCTTTATTTTTGCAGACTGCTGAACAAAGATTTATTTTACAGTAACAAATAAAGATTTGCTTTGTTACCTTTTTGAATTTCATTGATTTGAGTTCATTGATTTCATATATGACATTACATATATGAAAATTACATCCATTGTCCAGACTGACACAGTCTAAGCATGTTCTAGTTTTGAGAAGACACAAATATTATCTATTTTGGCAAAACTCATAATTCACTGATAAGGAAAATGAAAAAACACTTCTAACAATGTTCAGTATGACTCATGATGGAACCTGGGTTGTGAGTGCAGCCCAACTGGACCTCACTGGCAGTAAAATGCAGTAAAATGTGCATTGTATCATACACAATAACAACAACACTCAGTGATAACTGTTCACACACTTTGCTGTACATTACTGAATTAGAATTAGGTTTACCTAGCAAATGCACTATTTATATGATGATATATTTACTGCATTGTATCATGGCAACAGTCTTTATATTTACTATAAAATTGTAGCCTATTTTGGGACCCTTCGAAAAGAAAACTAAAACTTCAAAAAAGGATAAAAAATAAGCAATTTTTACACAATTCTATACACTTGAATATGTAACATGACCTCATGAGGCTAGAACATACATACAGTATTTTGATGGTTGTTTTTAAATTTATCGCACCCGTGTGAAATCAATGCTCAATAAGACCTATTCATATGAGGCCTGTGTGAACCATTTTGATGGAAAAAGTCAGTTTTGAGAAGAGAGAACATGGTTTTGAATGCATGAATGCATTTTGCAAGAGATTTGTGTAGTTTTGGCAAATGGTTAACTGTTGCTGTGCTTTGTGTGTAGAGTTTTGAGAAATTGAGCTATAGTTTTAGAAAACGTGTTTAAACAAGGAGGTGGGTCTCTCAGAAATAGTCAACCTATCACTAAGCTTCCTGTGTTTTGTGTACTCGCTAGAGCCCACCCTCCCAACTTTGATGGGTGAAAGTGGCTGTTTTAATTTCAAGCCTTATTTCATGTCG
This sequence comes from Anguilla pacifica, assembly GCA_039654925.1. Taxonomy (NCBI): domain Eukaryota; kingdom Metazoa; phylum Chordata; class Actinopteri; order Anguilliformes; family Anguillidae; genus Anguilla; species Anguilla pacifica. The sequence goes on along the minus strand of CM077284.1, from coordinate 36,746,807 downwards.
CACGTAGCGTCATTAAAGTAAATAAATAATTAAATAAATAAATACATACGTACTTATGTATGGCCCAGTGTGGATAAACTTACCCTGTTTAATGTTGTGTTGTCAGTGATGATGTGGTGTTGCAGTTGTCGCAAAAGTGTGCTGTTGTTTGCAATGACCATGTTTATGATGTGTTGTTCCTGTTTTCGTGTGAACAGGTGATTTCTTCCTCCTGTGGGGGGTCGCCTTGCAATTCTGCAAAAACAGAATGCAAATGTTTAGGGTCTAAGATCTCCTTCTTATGAAATTTTGTAAAATCATATAGAGGGTAGGATTTCTTACCTGTTCTCATTTTGAAATGTCCGGATGACACCTGCCACAGTGTAGCGGCTCAAATTAGGCTGGACCCTCTGACCAGCCTCCTGTAGACTCAACCCATGGTTGATTACATAGTCAACCAAAGTGGCCCGGATCTCATCTGTGACAGTTCTCCTATTTCTTCTGACTTGTCCTCGCGCCACTCCTCATTCTCTGTGTCCTCCTCCTCCTCTTCCTTGTCTTCCTTCTCTTTGTAGTCCTCGTCCTCCTATTACTCGAACACCTCTTCCTCTAACACTCTCTCCAAAATTGGCCTCAATTGTTGGGCACACCAAAGAGTAAACCTGAATCCTATTTATAGTGTTCAAGCTCTGATTTCTAAGTGATCTAATTGGTTACAGGTGTTTTCACATGTGCATTCTGGGTGTAGGTGATTGATAATTGAGCGTGGTATTTCAATGACAGTGTTTAGCAAACAACACACACAGGCTTTTAGTTTTGAATGATGTGTCTAATGTAGATAACCATGTGTAGTTATTTGCAAAAAGTGTGTTTTAGAATTTCAAACTTAGTGTAAAGCAGACAATGTGCTTATGGTTTAGCATACCTGGTCAATAGATAGGCTACATGAGTTAGTAGTTTCAATAATTGTGCCACAAGTACCAGTCTTTGTGTCTTGGCAATTGCAAAAAACTGTAAACTAGTAAAGCCGCTACCTGTAGCGACGCTACTGCCCAACACTGATGATATGTTGAAAGCATATCGAGAATTACATCATGAATGTCCTTTTTTAAAATATTCCCTTATAATTTCAGTCTCTTCTTCCATCCTTTCAAACTCAGTTTAAAATTTGTGCAAGGACACTGCTGAGAGTAGTACACAATAGAAACAGGAAATGACATTGAACTGTCGCCAGGGAATTGGGTTCTGTCCAATCACAAACAAGAAGTGTTGTCCCACCTTTTCCGTAATCTGAAGTGTTGTTGTGTTTTATGAAATGTTGTTGTGTTTTCTGAAATGTCGTGTTTTGTAAAATGTTATGTTTTGTGTTTTCTGAAATGTTGTTGTATTTTGTGAAATGTTGTTGTGTTTTGTGAAATTTTGTTGTGTTTCGTGAAATGTTGTGTTTTCTGAAATATCATTGTGTCTTGACCCTCAGGGCCACCGTAGAGATTCATTGCTCCTGCAGTATGAGTTAAAAATAGAAATGCTTTGTTTTAGTTTCATTAGTAGGCGATACAAAACAACTATGCTGAATACAGAGTTTTGCAGGGCCACCATTGTCGCTCTGGTCGTTCAATTAACAAGCACCCCATCCCTGCAGTCTCATCTGCAACTATACCCCCTACCCATGACATAATGGATAATATTGTCTATCTTGGCATTCATAAAAATATTCTTTCAACACTCAAAAATTGTATTCTGCAACATAAACCCAACAATAGCCCTAAGATATGCTAATACAGCAGTGAAACGCTGCTCACTGAATAACAAAATAAACGTTTTCAAAAATTTTACCATATCATTCTACAGTCAATACCTGGGACTAAATATGGAATAAATATACAACCTTACCGTTGGTTTTATGCGTAGAGATGTCCCTTTTGAGACTGAGTGGTCATACATTGTCTTGGACAATCCATTTTGTGCAATATACACGCATTTGTGATGTCTGGGTACCTTACAAAATAGCTGTGCGTAATACCACACGTGTCGTTTACGGCGTTGTCGCCCTTTTTAGTACAGTCTGGCTTGATTGACAATTCATTTATTCAGTAGGTGAGAGTATAAGCTTCCTAACGATGTATAACGTCAAATTTTGCTTTTGGAATAGCGTTTTATAGTTCAGCGTAACCGAAAATCTTCTTGTCATCACTTACGCATTCACTCTAGTAGTAAAAGACGCTGTTATCGTTACTCTGGTTTTATTTTTTTTTTTTAAATGACTTGACGGTTAGAAGACAGTAGTAGACAGAGTGTGCCAGGTTACAGTTGGTTAACCACAATGTAATGTATGTGTTGTGATTTCAGGTGAGCGACAACGTATAAATGTGCACAAAAGTGATATTGCACTTGTACAGTGGATGTATAAGAATGCTAGGATGTCAATGATGCTAGTAGAGTGTGTGTATGAGATTGCTAAATGCTAGGAAATACAAGTACATGCTTTATCATGTAGTCGCTAGCTAACTGGCTAGTTAGCCCCACTGTCAGCTAGTTAACTGGCTAGTTAGCCCCACTGTAGCAAGCTAAAAGCTAGACATGTCTGTTTGTAATCAGTAATATGTGCTTACGTGTGAATGTCCAGTAAATGTGTGTTTAGCTATGGTGAGAATAATGTGTTGAGCCGAATCTGAGAATTGCAAACATTATTTTGCAATAGATAATAGATCCCTGTAGACAGAGTAGCTGTTACGATGGCAAGATTGTTTTGTGTTGTGTGGGCGCAGCACAGCAGTGAACTTTGTATAGGGTCTGTGTAGAGGAGGAGCTCTGTCTGCCTGGCCTATCATGGAACGATGTGGACACTGGGCACAGCTACCCAATGAGGATTTTCCTTCACCACGAGTACGGATATTGACACATTTTACTCGGATGGTACTCGTGCTCGTAAAAAGTACATTATCCGTACCGGATACTTGTTTCATCCGAGTATTCGGCTCAACCCTACTATCTACTCTATAAGTAACCAGAGCACTAATTTAGTCAGGAAAATGGCGAGTATTGTTGGGCTGAATGGCCTGTTCCCGTCATTATGTTATGTTATGTTATGTTATGTTAAATGGAAATATGCAGAATCACATTAAATTTAAGACTAAGCTTACAGTCAGTCTTACTGAAGGATGTAGTATGGCATGACAAAATGTGTGGAGGTTCCAGCTGAGATCCATACATACTGGAATCCTTTGTCGTGCGTAGGGCGTTGTTTCATTCAGTCGGTCTGATGATTTTGCTCCTTGGAAAAGTTTGTTTTGCTGGAGTTTCTTGTGATTAGCTAACATAGCATTGGGCATATGCTAGGCTCCACATGGATTAAGGTCCTTTGTCACTGTAAGCAAGCTAAATATTCAGTGCCTAATTACTGTAAACAGCGACGTTATCTATTTGTTAATATAAATCATGGTAGCGGCAGAAAACACAATCTATGCATTCTGTGAGACTTGGAATTGAAGAGTTTCGCAGAGTTGTGAGAACTCTTGAGCTAGGCCTAAGGAAGTTCCAGTGTTTGGCACTCTCAATGATAATGTCTGCACCTGTCCTAAGAGGGCAGGAAGACGGCCAAGACAGGCAAAAGGCCAAGAGGGAAGTACCAAGAGAGAGAGAGAAGACGATAGTCACTCGGTTTTATTACCTCGGTTTTAAGTTTTAAGGCCTGCTCCATGTTTTGGGTTACAGGATTGATTCACTGTAACCAGATGTCAAGCTGGGGCGTTGCTGACGTCACCTCCATTTCCTGTGGAATGTAGGGAAATGTAATTCCGTTGATCCTTCACCACCATTTTCAAAATGTCAGTAGCCACTTTCCTCTGTCCTTAATTATGGCCTAATCATATAGGTGAGACCTAGGAAACCTGGCATAATAGTATAATGTATAATGGCCTCAAAGAGAAAAAATCTATGTATATCTAGAATCTCTGCCACTGAAGAGCAAACACCAAGTTACAAACCTGGGAGTAATCATGGATGCTTACTGTTGAAGCATCCATGTTGACTCTTAATGTTGAAGCCCATGTTAGAAATGTCACTAAATCAGCTTTCTATCCCTTAAAAAAACATTGCTAAGGTGCAGGGTTTTATTTCACAGTCTGATTCAGGGAAACTAGTATATGCTTTTATTAATAGCAGGCTTGATTGTAGTAATGCTCTTTTTTCTGGTCTCCCCAAAAAAACTATTGGTCGATTACAACTCATACAAAATGCAGCAGCATGAGTTCTGACCATGACCAGGAAGAGAGCACATATTACACCTATTTTAAAATCTTTACATTGGGTCCTGTCAGTTTTAGAATTGATTTTAAAATTATTTCATTAGGTTACAAATCCCTAAATATTTCAGCACCTAAGTACATGTCTGACATGCTTTGAAGGTATGAACCCACCAGGTCCCTTAGATCCTCTGACACCAGGCTTTTGGTTGTTCCATGTGTGAGGACTAAAAAGGCTGGGGAGGCAGCTTTTAGCTTCTATGCCCCCAGCCATTGAAACACCCTGCCAGAGGATTTGAGGAACACAGAAACAGTAGATGGTTTTAAAAGGAAATTAAAAACATACCTCTTTAGCATGGCCTTTACCTAGAATGCTCTTATACCTCAATTTATACTACATTTATCTCAAATTTGTGTTCGTCTCTCTGCCGCCCCCAATTAAAAAAATTTATTTTATTTTTTCTCCTCTGTAATATTTTTAAATTCCTTTTTTTATTTTTATGTACAGCACATTAAGCTGCATCACGTGTATGAAATGTGCTCTATAAATAAAATTTGATTTTGATTCACCCTCCACAGTGCCATCTTTTCAGAATGAAGTAGAAGTGTAAATTCTTCGGCGGAGGACTAGCTACTTAGCTAGCCGCCGCAGTTCACTCAGTTGCCACATACAGTGTTTACTTCCTGGTTATAGTGTAGTTAGCTTATTGGACTGTCTACTTAAGCACTTATTGGTTGCTTCAAAATGCACAGCTATTTGCATACGGGCCACAGGCTGTATAAAAATAGTGCTCTCTGCCGCAGCTCATGGCAAGTCTTATCTGTGTGTTGAATGTGTTTAACCTCTTGTTAATAAATGTGTTGATGGCTTTGCACAAATATCCACCTGGTCTGTCAGTCACTGAAATCACTACAATTCTATATCGGTTCATTTAACTTTGGTTCTTGTAGTAGTCCTCACATTGTTGAATATTGTCTGATGCACTCTATTGGATTTTACTCGACATCTGCAAATTGCCTTTTGTGTTGCATCTTTTGACGATTTCTCTAATTTGCCACCTGCCAGATGTGTTGTCATATTCAAAAGCATGTTTCACAGGATAAATGTCCCTTCATCTGAGGAAGAAATATTTGGCCTGCTACCTCCCTTGAGTTGCTGGATGTGTTGGCTAGTAATCTTATGCAAGCTTCCCTCTCATAGAGGAACTCTCTTGCATCCAGGACATTATGCTGTCAATGGCATTCAAGAGCATTACCAAATGTGATTTGCTTTCTCTGCTTGAATTTTGCAATGAGGGTAATTCCCCAAGGACACGCCTTTATCTCTCGACTCCTCAATCCATCAAATAGTGGTGAATCTCGTTTATAATAAAGGATGTTAGGACCTGCTTTCTGAGCTTAATCACTGTAATGACATTTCATTCTTATGATCTAGTCGAGAGTTCCATACCTTTGGAATTCTCATTCTAGCAGTTTTGGGGGAGCATAGTAGAGATAATGGTTTGCAGGTGCTTTATTATGTTTTAAATTTAGTTTTTCATTTCATTTTTAATTATTCTTACAGGGTGACACAGTGGTGCAGTGGATAGCACTCTTCACAGCAAGATTGTCCAGGATTTGGATTCTGGCCGGGGCCTTTCTGTGTGGAGTTTGCATGTTCTCCCTGTGTCCTCGTCGGTTCCCTCCCACAGTCAAGACATGCATATTAGACCAATGGGGGGGGGGGGGGGGGTAACAGGCCGCTGCTGTTAAAGAGCTTGCATGGTCAGTCTACCTACCCTGCACAAATTAAGGTAGAATAAAATTAATAGATTTTTCAGAGTTCCTTACTCTGTGCCCTGGCCCACTGATCTGAATTTCCCAGCCTTCAGTCAGATTGTACTGTATTAAACCCTTCTCTCTCAACCTATTTGTCTGCTGCAGCTAATTAAATGAGGTCAGGGGTAATGACATCAAGATTATGACTCTGCATGGTACTACTTCCTGGGGTGGCATTTGTTCAGGAGGTAAGAGCAGTCGTTTGGCAGTTGGAGAGTTGTCAGGAGATGTTGTAGCAGCCAATAATGTAATAACTACCGTTAATGTAATAACTGCCAATAACGTAATAATTTTTCCGTTCTTAATGTAATAAAAGTCGATAATGTAATAACTGACCAATAATGTAATATATTTTCTGAACCAATAGCGTAATAACTTTTTGAATATAAGTTATTACATTATTGGCTGGTTATTACATTATTAGCTGGGTTTTTAAAAAATCATAAAAAATGTAATAACAGGAGCTGATAATGTAATAATATACTTATATCGCTTTAAGTTTTATTTATTGGCTATAAAGTGTCACACTTCCATGACACTTACCCTTGTTTCCTCTTTCAAATAGCTGCTCAAAAACCTGACCACACGCGTGCGCGCGTACACACACACACACACACACACCTACTCTCTCTAGGAATTATGACTATTTATTTGTTTGTGGTGCTTGGTTAGACTTATCTCCAGCCCGGCCTTCTACTCCTTAACCATTTGAGTACCAAATGAAGTGCGAGCACATATGTTTGCAAACACAGACAATTACTCTTATGTCATATAATATGAAATCTATACCTCTTTGAAGATGCTTTGTCCACGAATACAAAGACCACCATTTCTTTTCATGAAAAATGTCATCTTTAATTAAATGTATTTAAATAACTTTTTCAAGCAAACTGTTTCAACCACACTATTATAGCTATTCAGCACTCTCTCTCTCTCTATGTATATATACCAAACCTAACTCCTGAAAGGTTACATGAAAATGTATTACCAAATCAGAATCCTTGCCCTATTGACATCCCTGGCTATTTGAATACAGTCATGACAAGCTCAACAAAGAGTCTAAAACCGAAGCAAATTATATCTGAATAATAACAAAGAATTGAATTACAAAAAAAAAAAAAAACACAAGAACAAACTCAAAAGAATTCTTGAGAACTAAAAAAAAAACACAGAACAGAACACAAGCAGGGCGGAACACAGGCAGGATAGAATACGGACAGGCAGAACACACACAAGCAGAACAAAAGCAGGCAGATGCATACAGTCAAAAACACAAGCGGGAATGCAGGCAGAAACACATTCAGAAACACAAGGAACCGGCACCCGAGTCAGGAAAACCAAGAACTTAAATAGACAGGGGCTAACAAGACACAGGAGGACATAATGCACAATTAACACAGAGGTGAGGGATAACGAGAGGCAGGTGGGAACAATGATTAAAAAACGAGACAAAAAATAATTGAATAATGAGACATACTCAGGCACACCAAACTAAGGGACGTGAGACAGGACAAAAACTACAGGGAGGCGGGAACAGGTGGGAACAGGCACAACCATGACAGGAACAATTAAATATATTTACAAAGACACAAAATAATTGTGCTTTTATTGCCAAAAAAGATATATGCTTATGTTTATGCTTAATAGTAATGTCAATAGTAAGTGGAGAAATGATGAAGATGTCATTATTGCAGGTGCAGAATGCAGTGGTCAGTGGAAAGACAGGGCTTGCATGTATAGATGTGCAACACAGGTGGAATGGAGGGACATCATAGAACCTTGAGCCTTTAACTTCAGATTAACTTCAGGCACCACAAGGCAGAACAGCAATACAACGTGAACTGTAGGGCTGTAGTGACTCAATCACTCCCAAATACACCACATCATCTGTCACACAAAGACTTCAGAGACAGTGTGGACAAAGCCCCCATTCAACCACTTTTTGTCCTCAAGAACACCTTACTAGAAAAGTGTTATAATGCCTCACCATCAGCAGAACAACCTAGCAGGAAAAACAGTGCAGTTGATGACAAGATTTTTCAGCCACACCAGACACACGGTTATGATCTCAGCTGTGACACATGCAAGACATTCTACCAGGCATACGTTGAAGTTTGTGATGCACAAGCAGCTCAACTAGAATTAGAAATAAGAGAGCAAAGTGCATCTGATTTGTGGCACAATTGTAGGAAAATCAGATTTACAACAAGCTCTGCAAAAAAGGTTCCCATACATGCAGCCACAAGAAGTGACAAATTTCTATGTGAGCACATATACCCCTCCTTTCATGGCAACTATGCAACTAACTATGGTAAAGAAAATGAAGTTAGAGCTTGCCATCAACTGAAAGAACAGGGCATGAACATTACTCACAAGGGCACTGGTGTCCAAGAACCATGGCTCTCTGCAAGACCTGATGGGGTCATTGACTCATGTGTGCTTCTAGAAATAAGATGTCCTGTGCCAACCCAGCCCTCACTCACTGACCAGCTTACTCAGAAATGCACTGATATCAAACTAGTAGATGGAGAGCTGCAGCTGCAGAAAACAGGGGATATTACATGCAAGTACAGCTTACAATGTTTTGCACAGGTCTAAAGTCTGCTACACTTCTGATCTGGACACCCAGTGAGCATTTGTGAGGGAGGTAGTAAAGCGCTTGAGAGGTTTTTACTTCTCACGTATACTACCTCGACTTGTAGATGAATATGCTGCAGGACGGTTTAAGCTAAATGAAAGATACATTTAGATAATGGGCAAGGTTTAGTGCACATGTGGCATGACCATAAATGTGTGCCATACATTAAGAGAATCAGAATGACATCTCTGATACCTTTGGGCTGTGTAAAGTAACTTTCTTTCAATGTTATGCAAAAACATGCTGGCACAGTTGTTAACTTTCTGTTCTAAGAATGAAAAGATATGCAACATGATTCCTACAGTATATTTTACTGCAAATAAAAAGTACAAAACATTCACATACCAGCATGTCATTAAATGTTGCAAGTGGTTACATATGTTTTGCCATCTTCCAAGGTAATGTTCCAAACAAAATAAAGATGTTAGAGTTTAAACAAATTCAATGAAAAGATTAGAGGTGACGAGGATTCATTGTTTTAAGTGATGACACTAAATGTATACAATTTCTATTATGTAAATAAAATGCATAAGTATTCACATTCTGTACAACAGAACAAACATGCAAAGAATGTTCACATAAAATCCATAACTCCCTACATGTTTTGTACCCATCAATTTTCATCCATTATAGATTTTAATATCATTACTGCACCATTTAATTTGATGGTCCTGTATAATGTTCTTGATAGCCCTGTAAATATAGTCCACTCATGTTGATCACATGCTAAAGTAGTTTGAATCACGAATGAGATCCTCCCTTAAATTGACAAGAGCAGCACATATTCTTAGAATCTTGCCTATTTTAGGAGCCATGGTAATCAAAACAACCTGTGACAGCATTTTGTAAACTTTAAAACGCCTGATTGCTCTTTCAACATGAATTCTTACATGTGCAATTCGTCTAGTGTATGTCACTTGTTCCTCCGTTAGCTGTCCACATTTTTTTGTAAAAGAAGGCATTACCAATTTAACCTTTCTCTCAAACAGCAAATATTTTATGGTAAATCCTTTATCTGCCATGACCTCACCTGCAGGCATTAAGTAGTGCAATATTCCTGAGTCCATGTTTATGAATTTGTCACTGCATCGCCATCCATATGCTGCAGAAACGAACATGATTAGTCCACATGGGGCAACAGCTACCAGGTATCTCCCTGTGTTATGTGAATAATAAAGGCTGTATGATTCCCCTCTTGAATCAAGGTTTTTGGGTTTTTGTAAAAGGCTCTCCCTGCAGTCTACAATACATGTAGTATTAGGAAAGTTCTTCTTAAATGCTACAGGCATGGTTGCCTGAATAGTTTCTCTTGGAAGCCATAGAATTACAGGTCGCAAAACTTCCTCCAGTTTGTCAATCCAATATGAGATTATCTTGTTAGCCATACTCTGTGATACATGAAACTGCTCAGATCACCTATTACATGGTTGGTCTTTAACCTCTTAGTGCACACCCCCTAGTGGTCGGCACGCCGGCGTGCCTACATTACTAAACTCAAACATTCGGTGCTACTGCAACCAAAGTGTGAGTTAAAAACAGAAACGCGTTGTTTTAGTTTCATTAGTAGACGATACACGACAACTATGCCGAAGACGGAGTTTCGCAGCCCCACCATTGTCGCTCTGGTCGTTCATTTAACACGCACCCCCTCCCTGCAGTCTCATCTAAAAAACACCCCCCACCCTTGACATAATGGACAATATTGTCTATCTTGGCATTCATAAAAATATTCTTTCACCACTAAAAAATCATATTCCGTCATAGCAACAAGATAAACCCGACAACAGCCCTAAGATATGCCTATACAGCAGTGAAAACGCTGCTCACTGAACAACAACATAAACGAGAAAAAGTTTTTAAAAATGATACCATGTCATTCTACAGTCAATATCTGGGACTAAATATTAAATAAATATAAATCCTTACTGTTGGTTTTACGTGTAGAGATGTCCCTTTTGAGACTGCGTGGTCATATATTGTCTTGGACAATCAGTTTGGGAAATATAGGCGCATCTGTGACGCCTGGGTATCTTCCAAAATAGCTGTGCGTAATACCACACCTGTTGTTTACGGCGTCATCGCCCTTTTTAGTACAGTCTGGCTTGATTCACAATTCATTTATTCAGTAGGTGAGAGTATGAGCTTTCTAACGATGTATAACATGTCTAATTCTGCTTTTGGAATAGCGTTTTATAGGTCAGCGTAACAGAAAATATTCTTAGCATCGCATTCACTTGCGCATTCACTCTATGTTAGCATAAAAATACGTTGCAGCTAACGAAAGGTGGTCAACGATATTTCGTAATTTCTTGGAAAATACTATTATTATTGAGGACTTCTGGACATAGCTAAGCCATATGTTTGCTGATAGACCTAGCTAACATCGTTTTCTGGAGCAAAACAGAAGCGAATAGGACAGCGTCATTGATACTGTCTCTGTCTCTATCTACTGAACATAGAGGAGATTTCATCATTGCTATGCTCGTATTACTGCTCAAAATATTTCGGTTATATACGTTATTTTTGAAATTAAGTATCTTTAAATAGGTTAGTGGTGTTATATAATGTGAATATTTCACACTGTAAATGATAGCGTTAGATGGTAGTGTAATAGTTTTTGTGAAGCATGCCACAGTGATGACGTCAGAGTTGGACCATTGCCAAAACGTGGTGGGCGGTCGAAAATTGTTTTCATGTTGTCCTACCCTCATACAAGAAAACATACGAGAGTACAGAGTATAGAAATACACACGAGTTAATTATTACACATTTAGGTACTGTACTGCATTGTGTGACAATATCTTTGCATTATTTTTTTTAATCTGATAGCAATGTTTCATCTTAAACCTTCATAAGGGGCTCATTTATATGCTTTATAATGGACAAAAAGCATTTTATTCAATTTTGGAGAGATTTTGGATATGTTTCTGGACACCTAGCTATTTTAGACCACTGTACTGACTGAAAGCTTGTAATTCCCATTTGAAAATTATGCAACAGTGATTTTCTTGAGTCAAAACAATTGATTTGTATTGAAATATGTGAATATGTTGTGATTTACAACAATGCATAATTTAGACATTTTGGATAGATTTGGAGACGCTGGGTACACTGCTTAGTTTTTGCTTCATACATCTATAGTAGTTCTACATATCCACCCTTAGATTTTATGAACTTGTGGTCAAGAAGTTTTTGATCCAGCACAGGTGTAGTTTAACCTCCTGTATATCTCATATCTCTCAGTATTTCACTGCAAACTTAAAAAGTGCAAATTTATTTTTGATTTTTTGTCAAAACAATTGCATTTGTGGCAGTTTATTTCTTTCAAAATTATGAATATAATCTAATCTGCGTTAGTATTGTAAATTGTAGAAATGTCTTGCTTCATTTAAGCCATTTTTCAAGTCTCTGTGGTGTTTACATCTGGAGTTAAAAAGCTTTAAATAGGGTACCCCCTAAATGGGCAAGGATTGGCAAAATTTGGCTTGTGCCTTAAGAGGTTAATTTCATAAATGTCATGAGAACTTTATCTCACACAGACATTGTAAATGAATTACTAGCATATCCTTCCAGTGTTGACACAAGGATGTTAAAAGTTTCTAGGGCTATACCAGTGTAGAGCAAAGCATCTGCGTCGTTTTGAAACATGAAGTAGCCAATCTCATCACACTGAATCATCTTATCCTGCACGTATTTTCCGCCGACCGTCTGGCAATAATCATGATCCTGTCGTGCAGGGTCCTCCCACTGTGTATGGACTGAGTGCAACTGTGGGTCAGGGGGATGTGCAGAACTTGAGATGCTGGTCTGGTCTGAGACAGTCGAAGTGAAGTCCACCGAGCAGTCTGACAAACACAAAAGTATGGCCGAAGTTACACACTAGGAGAGTAAACACTGTAGACAAGTAAGTACAACAGATACTGTACATCTGAATCACTTCCATGTATGTAAATGGGTATAGAAAATAAACAGATAACTCAGTGTATGCCGAGGTAGATAGAATGTGTTATCACTGCAAATACACGCTGAAGTTTGTGCCCCTTGTATAATCATTGGTTTTAAATTGGAGACTTGCATTGATTATTAGACTACCTACATCCATGATTACATTCAGTCTCAGACTGCATAACATACAGTTTTTACAATGACAGTATACAATATTATATGCAATATAATATAGCGACAGTACTTAACAAATACGAGGCATATTAATATAATATAAATATTAACAATACTGTTAGCTAAGGCTAATCATCATATGTGCTATCTGCTGGAAAAGCGATGCCATGTGATTTGCTGCGTAAAACGGAAAAACGGCAATTACTGTTTAAATTACGAGGTCCATCTTCAACGTCTTCATTAACGTTAACGCTACTGCTGCTGGAATTAGCGGTTTGAGTTAGAGTCACACGGACTAGCTTTCGCCTCTTCTTTGGAGGAGGCCGGTCGTAGCCCAGATAGAGCTCCGGATCGGGGTGCAGTTCTGTGGGCTTTTTATTGACGAAGTGGAATGAGCAAACATACACTCTCTTCGGAGGATATTTTAGTCGCAAAGGCGCAAGCCACACTAGTTTCCGTTCCTCCTTCGTCGGCATGGAATGCAGGGTACAGGGCACGGACATTTTTGTCGAAGTTGTTCATGTTCTACACAAGAAGTTTCTGATAAAATATTCAATTTCCTTGAATTGTTGTGGCAACCAACAACGGCACAAGTTGAACCTGAGCTCATTTTAAAAACAATTTAACATTTATGAGTTAGCTAATTAACGTAACGTTGCTTTGGGCTAGCTATGTTTCTTGCTCTCATGGTAGTCATCTGTCATGGCAGCACCCATAGGCTTCTGAAGAAACATGTGGATAGAAGTCCCAAATTTTATGTTTCCCGCCGATGGTAATTTAGTTGGTCGGATGTTTACAGATTCTATCCACATGCACTGAGAAACTTAGGAGAGGACTGTAAGGCTAATACTTTGTGAAAGCATTATAAGTTAATTTTACAGAGATATTTTTCTCATTCATGTTTGAGAACATTTAATGTGTGTACATTGTACCGAAAATAATGTTTATTTTTGTTGTGTAGTGGTGTACGGGGTTGATGGCCTGCCACCACATGTGCACCTAAGCACAAAGATAGAATGTAGTGAGTCTATTGAGATATACTGCACATTTCATTTGAGAGTAATGTACCAAATGTTTCATGTTCTATAGGAATTGGCCGTATGTGGTTTTGTTTATTTTCTTTATTTCGTGTTAATAGAAGAGCTACCACTAGAGTTGTTTATGCACTGACTGACTTACTGACTTAGGTAATGTTTTTTAGGCACTTTAAGTTTGCCTAGGATTTTAGTCACTCTATTACGTTAGTTGATACACTTCACATAGGTAGTGTAACGATTTTTAACTATACACAGGAACTTTGGGGCCTCTGTCTCACTGACCACGGGACTGACTCTGCTGAGTCAGGTTCATCATTAACTTTTGGTCAACCAAGTGCCTGTACCCTTCTTCTTGTGACCGTGCAGTAAACTTTCTGGGTGATCAATTAAGCATCAGCTTGGGTCAAGGAACACCCCCTTTTTGGAGGAATAGGGAACCCAATTTAACAAGCTTAAACATTAACGCAGCAATAAACGGTCTATCTATTCATGTTGCATTGACCGCTGCAATAGCACAATCCAATCAAATGTTTCTGTGGCCAAAATAATAAGCCAATGACATTACAGAACTCACACGTGGGGTTCCGTCGCATCAGCGACTTTTGAGGATAAAAGTAATCAAGAAACTTAACAACTTTGCTCTGAGGTAAGGCGTTGCCTAACTGACCAGACGCGCATCTCCTTAAGGACTTTGCTGCGCTTCCCCACTCGCACCTTGCTGGAGACCTGCCTGAGTTGGCCTGCCACCGTCCGCGAAATATACCAAGCCGCTTTATTTCCATCTACAGCTGTTTGAGGAACACGTATCTACATACTGTTCTTCCGTATCTCCCTTGCGGCCGGGACCCAAGTGGAAGATTTGTGCACATCCGTCGTCTTGACTGGAACCTGTCGCGACCCCGACTTCGCAGAAGAAGTTTCCCACGTCTCTGCGCACCTGCCACGGACCCCTGGGACCAGCTGACGAGCTGAAGGAGCATCACCTAATGGAATTAAGGACTGGCCTCCCTTACAATCACCATTAAGTATTGAAACGCATATTTGACACTGACATCAAAGTATAGCGTATAGTAAAGTTTGAAATACCTGTTTAGGTTATTTTACTGCTGTTTGTTGTTGTGTTTTGTTTGTTTTGCGTATGTTGGTTGGGAATAGCAAATTCCCTCACTTTGTAGTTTACGTTGTTAAACTGTATTTTTATGAGACTGATATAACAAATTAACCAAGTAACATACAGTAACGTGTCACTAACCAATAACACAAACTAACCTTTGTTAAATGGTGTTACTGCCAACCTCTTATGTTTAGCCATCGCAAAATCATAATTTCCTCATATAATCTTATATTATGCTAATTATTGTTTTCAATTATCCTATTACCATCACATAATCATAATCAATAAATGTATATTCTTTAAATCCTTATCGTATCCCTGTTATTTCAATAAGTTGGGCTCTACTGACGTCTCGGATTCTGATTGGTTGTTGAAACTCCATCCATCTGAGTAAACCTCACTACAGTAGATTACACTGTAGTGAGGACTGTAGACTAGTCGTGTGTCATTCTAATTTCACCAGGCTTCATATTATACATTGTTAGAAAGCTTATTCTGTCACCTATTGGATAGATTGATTGTCAATCAAGCCAGATTGTATTACAAAGGGCGACAACACCGTAAACAACATGTGTGCGGGATTAGCCACAACTATTTTGGATGGTACCTAGGCATCACAAATGAGTGAACATTCCACAAACGGATTGTATAAGACAATATATGACCACTACTGTAAGTCTGAAAGGGGACATCTCTACACGTAAAACCAATGGTAAGGTTGTATATTTATTCCATAATTAGTCGCAGATATTGACAGTAGAATGATATGGTATAATTTTTGAAAAATTTAGATTGTTTATTTCAGTGTTCAGTAAGCAGTGTTTTTCACAGCTGTACAGGGATACCTTTGGCTATTGTTGGCTTTATCTTGTTGCTATGCTGGAATACTATATACAGATTTTTTAGTGGTAAAATAATGTTCTAATGTATGCACAGATAGACACTTGTGTGTCATGCGTGGGGGGTGTGGTTACGGATGAGACTGCAGGGAGGGGGTGCTTGGTAAATGGACGTCCAGGGCAACACTGGTGGCACTGCGAAACTCCGTAACTCCGGCAAAGTTGTCCTGAATCATCTACTAATAAAGCTAGAATACAGAGTTTGTGTTTTCAACTCATAATTTGGTTGTAGCAGTGCAGAATGTCTGAGTTGAGAAATCTCAGGGCGCTGGTGTCATGGGCATTAGGTGTTTACACCAACAAGTTAACAGCTTTTAAAAATATTCTCAACCGGTACACTCAATAGTAGACAAGTGCGCTGATTCAGACATGGTCAAAGTCATGGGCAGTAGTCTTCTGCTGCTTTGAAGACTACACTAGGCTCAACACCAAGCACATCAATCAAGCTCAAAACATGATGTAAATGTGTGCTGCTAACATTTGCTACTTGTTGCTGCTCATAAATAAATGAATAAATAAATAAATAAATAAATAAATGCCAGGGAGTTGCTGGGCCCTGACTCTATTTAAAAATAGTGTGTCCTTTTTAGATCCCAGTGTCATCAGGTTTGCTATGCAATGGTTAACTGGTATTTTAATTTGGACTTCCTGATCTTCAGGAAACAGCTGGTGCTCTGCTGTAAAAATAGTTTGCTATCTCATACTGTTTGTATGGCTAACAGCTGGTCTATGATCACAGCCTGAGTACAGTCTCTGTGCTGGAGGGACATTGGTATGGTCCCCTGGTGTTTCAGGAAATAGCTGGTGCTCTGATGTACGCATAGTTTAGGTGGATGGTCTGCTATTTTTGGGGTTTTGGTATATCTCCTATGTAGTATGGGAGGTGTATAGTTGATAGTGCTGATAGTGCATGCACAAAAAACCAAAATCAGATCAGCACTTTAACCTAAATTCATCACATTCAGCACCAAACCTAAATAACTGTTCTGCATATTCATTAAAATATTTAACTATGTGAGGGGTTCTGACTGAAATGAGTGGTGCACATGAAGTGCACAGAGCAAGTCTGGTCAGAAAATTCTTGCTGCACGCGACTATTGATCAGCCTCCACAACCATGTGTTCTCATACTCAACTAAATGCGTACACCCATAACTAATTCAGCACCATTTTTATACCAATAGTCAGACCTCTCCTATGCTGCTCATTGCCTGTGATGTTCTTTGTATGCTCTGCTGCTCAAACAGTTTCTGCACTAAAAATCGCTGCTCACTCTCTACCACCCCACCTGTTGTTTGGATCTGCTTTTATGTACAAGGGGGGTTTTAGTGTGTATCCTATTTAGTAGGGGAGGTTTATCGTGGTCTCTGTTTGATAGTTTTGTGCACGCTGGGGCAGGTACAAGAAGTGCCAAAAGCAGATCCATTCAGCACCAACCCTAAGTAACTCTTTTGCATATTCATTAAAATATTTATATAAGTGAGTTGCCCTGACTGAACTTAGCTTTAGTTAAAATATAACTATTTCCACTTAAACGCACACTGTTGACAAATATATAAGAAATATATCATCTACAGATGCTTTCATTTCACTTCAGTATAATTTCTAAAACAGTCAAAAAAGGTAAAAGGAACATTGGTATAACCACATCTTGACCAGCTGTTATTTGAATATTGCATATATACTATGTGTAATTTACTAGATTTTTGCTCCCTCAACAGAACATTAATTGATTTCCTTGAGCTACTCCTAATAGCATACTGTAATTTTAGCATTAGAATTCATGTGCCAGATTTGCTTTCCCAGATTTATTCTAGTCAGCTGTGTGACTGGAAGTACACTTTCTGCATCATTATGTGTGATAGAGGAAAGAGTTAAGGGAATGATTATAAATGCTATAGAGCACTTTTAGCGTTCCACAAGGTTAATGATAATGGTACGCAGCAGCTGAAATGCTCAAGTAGCTTTTATTGTATCATAATAATGAATCAATGGCATAAAGATAAAATAAAATAAATGGAAGCTGATAAGTAAAACGTATGTATAGCAGGGCAAATAAAGCCTGTGTCAGTGGACCCCATTCAGCAATATCTTATGATATCATCTTCTTGAAAAATATTTGCCTGCAGGTCACTGCTCTCTGTTATAAAGCCTTAAATGCTTTTGGCACAGAACATTAATATCTCCCAACATTATGCAATGTGTATTAGTGGTGGAGAAAAGATCTACACAGAGTCCCGAGGTCTTTTCTTTGCTCAAGAGTGCTCACAGATAAAGTTATTTTTAAACGTGGCATTCATTAATGTCATGTATAGCCATGCTACAGTAGTGTGTGTATGTAACAGAGAGACAGAGAGAGAAAATCACATTCATTTGTCTTTGATGCACAGTGATCTGCCTTTTCCTTCATCCAGATTCCAGCTGTGGTTATATGAGGACCGTGACAGTCAGTCTGAACAGCTGGAGGGGGCAAACAGTATTGCTGAAGCCCTTTTCTGGTGTTGTGATGTTAGGAGCATGTTTTAAATCAATGCATTCCATCAGGTGCCTGAAGGGAAGCTGCCAGATTGCCCTTAAAGGTATAGTATGCAGGTTTTTTGCTGCCCTTCTAGACTCTGTGTTTGTCACCTCCTCCGTCCTCAACCCTACCCACACCTCCGAGGATGCACCCTTGAGCGCTACAAGCAAAATGTCAAACAGAAAGGTGAGGTGGGATAGTGAAAATCACATTTTTAGCAACATGAATGATTCCATATAGATGGTCACAGTAATTAGGTATTGTAATAATAATAAGTAAGAATAATATGTAAGAATGATCTTTTACACTGAGTGCACCCCTTAATGTGTGAGAACATTGTATGGTACTCCATAGTGCAGCTATTTTGTGTGTTTCCTCATTCAGTATTTAGCTTTTCTGGACATTTAGTTAGAACTGATATGTAAACATTGAATTGTGTGTGGAATAAGTAACATTAGCAGGCCATAGCTACATTATTGCTAGCTAATACACTAAAGTAAATGACTTTTCAGGAAGTTATCCATATCCTTTTCAAATATTAACCGCAACGTTTATGTATATGTTCATAACAATAGGTAACCAGTACTTTATGTAAATTGTGGCTACCTTATCTGACCTGTGTTCTGTAGTTATTCCAGCGTATGCAATTATTGTGTGTTGCTTCTGATGAAGCCGCTGTCAAATCAGTATTTGTACCCGTTTATCCTGGGAAGGGTCGCGAGGGGTACTGGAGCTATCCAAGCAGGCATTGGGCGAGAGGCAGGACTACACCCTGGACAGGCCATCTATCAGCGGACACACACACCATTCACTTGCACGCTCATACTTGTGGGCAATTCAGATTCTCCAATTATCCTACCTGCATGTCTTTGCACTGTGGGAGGAAACTGGAGTACCCAGAGTAAACCCTTGCGGACACGGGGGGAAAATGTTCCACACAGAAAGGTCCAGACCGGATTCAAACCCAGGACCTTCTTGCTGTGAGGCGACAGTGCTACCCACTGCACTGTGCCGCCCTCGTTATGTAATATTACATTGTTATGTTCCTGAGGCATGGAGTTGGAAATAAATGATTGAAATATTTCAGGTTATGCTGTGTTTTATAATCAGTGAACCATGATGAGGACGAGGATCTTTGTTTGCAGCTTTGTTAGTGAAGTTGGCTATATGTAGCTAGATAGTATGCAATTCAGTTCTCAATTGAAATAAATGCTGGTGAATTACCAAGCTAGCTAAGTTGCGACTATAAACAGTAACAGCAGTTTCCATAGGGAGAAAGACATCTTGATGGGAGAACAGAATTCAATACAAAAGTTCCCCAACCTCAGGCATCTAGCTGCCTAACATAACTAGCTAAAAGTAACAACGAACAGAAAACAGGCCAGCTCTGTGTCGCTTTTCATCCCCTTAGTGAACTTCAGGTGACGCCACCGAGGAAAAGCAATTCCAAGGTTGACTCTTGTTATTGAATGAGCCGTCAGCTTGTGTTTTTGCTTTGCAGTACTAGGCTTCTTAGCATCCATCATTTCAGCAGGCAACAAGCACTTCTGGAATCTGATCACAAAGCACAGGCTCTGTAGCCATGTCCGATCCTCCCGACACAGAAAAGAGTGCCACGCCATGAAATTCCCCAAACACATTTAGAATAACAAATGCAGGTAAAAGGTGGAGGAATTTGGTGAAACCAAGTAAAGACATAGATTGCCAGTTCATCAGAAGAAGATGTGCCTTAGCATGGTTATTTTATAATATTTTCAAGTAAAAAATCCTGCAAAGTCTGCCTTTCAGTACTGTCTCATGATGCCAGGAACTTTACTCTTCTCTTCCAACTCTCCTTCCTCTCATTCCTAGGGTAAAACATTTGGCCTACACATTATCAAGTGTTTTTGGGTTGGGTCTATAGGTTCAATCAACCTTTATCCTTAAGTTTGACTCAAATAAATTCAAGACTTGCTTTGCAAGTTCCTTATTGAGATTGCTAAACTTATCAAACTGTGTTTGGAAAGAAAAACACGAATGCTTCCAATTAATTAAAGGTAAAGGGCAAATGTTAAAGGTCCAGGAAAATGAAATCTGTGAATTCTTCGCTGATGAGTTGTTTTAATCCTTTTTTTTGGTTTTCCAAATGGCCAAGAAATTTCTTTTAATGATTCTTGTGGAAAAAACAAACAAACATATACAAGCCTGTTTTATAGCCATTGGCGTGCTTTCCCCCTTGACTAAACATCAGGGTTTCAGTGGAAGTCCAGTGAAATCCTTTCTACATGTAATATATGAATGACACACTTCCCACGTTTGTGTGAGTAAGACAAGCTAAGTTGAACATGCCTAAGCATTGCCCCTTCTCTGGATCTGGAGAAAGCAGTACGGTTTTTCTTTTCCCAAAAATGAAGAGACTACAAAAATGGGTTTTATTTCTGGAGCCCACGAGCAGTGCAATGTTACAATAACCTGTACAGTTATTTGCATTGCCCATTTCCAACTTGTGACAGAATGTGCCCACCAATATCTAGTTACAATTAAATTGCATTTGAGCTCAGTGTTACAACATTATTACACATTGAATCATCTTCAGGTGTAACTATATGATGGTAAAGTCTAGTTTATGTTGCTTTCTTTTGTTTTATCTGGAAGTGTAAGGTTACTGCATGGGACAATCTGCTCTAACTGGCTTTAACCTAGCTAGCGATCAGGCACGGTTTACCTATGTGTCTTCCGGATATGAATGTTAATGCATGCAGGATGCATATGCCCACCTTGTCCTTGTCTGCTGAACAGGTCATCGTAATCCAATAGTGTTTATTACAATTTAATGGTTATAATTGTGTTTAAAAACTTAAATAAATATTAAGATGACAATCAATTGTCACTTCTGGGGAATATAACCACAATTTGAATCCAGTTTCCTAAACCTTAAATAAATCTAAGCCTTTATCCAGGTACTGGCACCAAACAAACTAAAAATACAAAATTTGATTGATAAAATGTGTATCTTTCATTTGAAAAACATTTTTCTTTTGGGGTTTTTCCTCTCTCTTCTTGTTCCCAAGCTGTCTGTTGGGACGTGCTGGTTGTCATGAGAGGAGTAAAAGTAGGTTGAGCCTTAGATATGGAAAAATAATTTACTGTATGGTAATTATGGTAGTTACATGCAGAACACTAATTCATTTGTGTACATGAAGCTGTTTTGACATACGCTGAAAAGATTTTCATTTCATATTTTCATTTCATATCCATATGCCATATTTCATATTCATATGTCTATGTTTATATGTTCATATATGCATATATTTTGAGAAGGAGTGAGTGTCAGTATTTGCCTAATGAAATTGGTCATAAGCTTCCAAAGCTTAAAAACCAGTGCTTGAGACGGAGATTGCTGCACCAAAAAGTCAAATTCCCTTTCTTATACCATGGTGTATCCTCTTTTATTAGACTGAAACAACATGTTTTGATATTAAAAGACATATTCAATTAATTAGTCTCATTCACAATATAAAATAGCATTATGGATGTTTTGGAGGATTGCTATTGTTGAAGGATTTATTTGCAGTGTATCATGATCTGTACTGCACAATCTGTTTTCTGTGCATTTAATGCAGCTAAACATTTGATGATGCTCTGGAGGCTTGGCAAGAGATGGAACAGTGGATTCAGGTCAGCTGGTGACAAGATGCAATCATGTCACAACAGGCAGTGAGCCACCTTATACCTCAGTTCCAACTTTAAACTTTATTCCTTATTAAATCCTTACCAT
The DNA here is from genome assembly GCA_039654925.1 of Anguilla pacifica. Classification (NCBI taxonomy): domain Eukaryota; kingdom Metazoa; phylum Chordata; class Actinopteri; order Anguilliformes; family Anguillidae; genus Anguilla; species Anguilla pacifica. The sequence goes on along the minus strand of CM077284.1, from coordinate 36,724,685 downwards.
TTACCCAGTAGACTGACATTACGTGGTAATTATGCTGAAATTAAAAAGTAATTTTGTGGACATTAACAACATTAAGGAGTAAAGACAAGTCATTTCACAAACCACAGAGGTAAAACTACCTCCCAGTACAAACGTCATTGAAATAACACACAGGTGAGAGGGAAAGTTCAAAACTGGAAGCATGTTTAATATTGCTCTACCATTATCCTGAAAGGCATAATTGGAATTACACATCTGAACTGATCATAGTTACAGAATCATAGGTCTCTCATTTTGCATTGAACAATATATACAATGTAAAATAAATACATTTACACAAATGGTCATATTGTTGGATCACACTTTATGGTACACATCACAAAAATATACAGGTAATTGTTTTACAGATGTGGAGCACATCTAGAACTACAGACATGGTTGTCACTACAGATTATTTCAGCAACTCCTGGATTGACATTTTTATATTTATTCTCATTTTAAACCTGTTTTTCTTTCTTTTTCTCCATTTTATTATTTTTCATATTTGCATGTATAACTGCCATTTTAATTATTTTGCAGATATACACTGATGCATTAATAAATACAACAACCAACACCCATATTTGTTTCTATAATAAAAAATAGCAGTTGTTTTTACATTTTCACATCATTATTCCTATCATTTAAATGCAAAATAGTCCAATAAATACAGCATTTTGATCTAAATCAAACAGGAAGTGCAACATCTGTTTGTTGCACAATCATATTGCTTTAAATAAGAAAATAGGTCAGAAAAAATCTAAGTTGGTATGGCTAAGTAACACAAAATGTTTATATTCAATATTTGAGTGAGGTGTTGAAAGACACAACAAAACACTCTCAATATGATTTAAACTGAAAGCATTAGCTACTGTCCAACAATGAGGATACTGCCAATTGTTTTTCTAAAAATTCTGTTCTTTAATATGTAGAATTATTTTTAAAAGTGTGGCTAGGGTAACTAAATTTCCATTTGTATACACGCTTGAATATACCCGTGTTATGTTGAATACAGACTTCATATTTTTGGGAAAAGGATCTAATATAGTTTACTTTTGCAAGAAAAATCTAGTGTTAATTGTTTGTATTCTCCTTCAGTTTTCAAATTCTACTGATCAAGATCAGCCCTGCTTAAATTGCTGGTTAGAGATTGTTCTCATATCTTTCATCCCCATGTATGTCCAACAGATGTAATATAGGTAGATAAATAAACAATATTTTTTTAAATCCCCAAAAGGACAACAGCACCTTTGTTCCAGGAGTTCTGTATGCATGTAAATAAAATGGCAACAACTTATCAACAGCAACCTTCAAGTTATTGACCATCTCATGAGTTGCTATGGGTGATTATTAAACCTAGAATCACAGTACGGTTACCTCTCGAAACCACAATCTATTATATATTTGTATAGCTAATGGTAGATACACAGTATTTATAGAACAAGACTGAAGGAAAATAAAAAGCCCACAACCCCCCATTTTCCTTAAAAATGTATTAATTCTTCTACGTTTATCTGTTGCTTTTAATTAAGCACACAAAGTTTAAGCAATAGTTTTGCAAAACTGGTTTGCAGCAAAAACAGAAATATTATTTTTGCCTTTGCATCTTCAAAGAGTAAAGTTAATATTGCAACTTAGCTGATTGGCAAGGGAGGCATTATGTACAGCATTTTGTAAAAAAACAAAAACAAAAAACAATTCTTCAAATAAAACTACGTAAGCTATTGATCTGAAATACTCAAGTTCTTTTTTAAATTTAAACCTAAGATAGACATTGCTATTCTACAATAATTTGTTACACAAATGATCCCTTTTATATATGTGTTTCCTTCTTTTTTGATAATTATTCACTTATATGTCAGCATAGATATCGTTTGGATTTGTTGATCTAGCAGTTAATAGGAAGAGCCTTATTACCAGATATGTAATTCAAGAATACACTGCTGAAATCTCCTGAGGATTTGTACATCCAGTATTGTCTCAAATTCTACCCTGTGTCTAATATAAGCGCACAGCACAAGAACTGGAATACCACAAAAAGTATGCATCTTTAAATGTAACAGAAAAAAAAAAACTAAGGAAAAAGGAAACAATGGATTTTTAAAATAAAAAAGCAAAGCAAATGTGGAACTTCTTTCCCATTATGTTTAAATGTTGTACCAATAAAATGTCTTAGTTTAGATTTATAATCTGCTAATTTACAATATAATATTCAGAAAATACGTGGACCCCTTACTAATACTGAAATAGCCATTATAGAAAGTGATGTAGTTTCATCTTGACTTACTATTTAGCTTCTCATATGAAATGCTGTACTTATTAGATTATATTCTATGTATTGATTATATCCTGTATGTATTGTCATTGGAATCTTAATTGTAATCAGATTTTAGTTGGCAATCAAAGAGGTAAGAGCTGGAGGGTATGTAGCCTAAAATAATATCTTTGACTTTGACTGACACAAACATAAATTGCATATGTGTTAACATGCACCTTCAATTTAAATGATTATTGCTTAAAGAAGTTAAATGTTCTCACAATTAATAAGTAGGCTGAAAGTGGAAGGACTGATACAAAAATCTATCAATTAACACCACATAATTTAAAACAATGTCTTTAAACCTATTTTTATAGGCTGTTCTTCAACAAGACAAACAAAAAATACACTCTCCTTCATTTTTGTTCAAAACATACAAAATAAATCTTAAATTAAAAGCTGTTCTTCTTTCACACAGTACCACATTATATATATATATATATATATATATATATATATATATATATATATATATATATTGCATTAGTGACTTCAGCCCCAGCTGTTCCCTGAAAAACATAAAACTTATTTGGAAGACATAAAAAGAAATAACTGAGGAATCAAACAGCTGAAAGCAATCTAGATGGAATATGCAATCATGAAACGGAAGTTTCTCTAGACCTCTGTTTGTCAAATGCATAAATACACCAATCCCATGAAATCTAATACTGCATTCAGTCAAAGTGCTGCACCAGATTCTACTGCAATCAGCAACCGCTTGGTTTGATTCCTTTGTTACAGGGGACATTTTTGCAATATCATAAAGTTTGCTGGCATCCACTGAATGGATTTCCATCCTTTGGCAGGGCTGGTGTCCTCTCATCTGCTCCAGAATTCTTGGAGAAAAATAAAACAGTTTCAATAGAACAAACAACTGCACCAGAAACTCATAAGAAAGGAGCTGAAAGCTGGTTCACTGATACATGATCTGTGCAGTCTTTCCCTTTAACTTTTTGTTTTCATTAATAATCACCATAACATTATAATACATATTACTGCCATTGATAGTTACAAACACCATTGTTACTGTGTACATTTCTCCTTGTAATTTGTTACAGTTAAAAGACAAGGTTTCTCCAGCAGTGGAAGTATCCAAATCTCCCAGCTGGACTGGAGTAAGTCTCAGATGTGACCCCTTCCATCACCGAACTCTATTTCTTTCTCTCTTCTCTCTGAGGGTGCGGTCAGGAAGGGGGGTGGGGTCAGGAGGGTGGAGTCAGACCTTGGCCTCCAGCAGCTCCAGAAACAGTTTGTGCATGGGCACCTTGCCATCCTGCTTGATGCTGTAGAAGTGCTGCACGGCCTTGGTGGAGGTTTGCCGGAGGAGAGGGAGGGTCATGAGAAGCTTTCCAGCTCGACGCGGGTCTTCCACATGCTGCCCTGCCTCGTAGTCCTGCAGAGCTTCATGCAACACATCCTGCAGCTTCTGCACTGCCTCCACGTCCTCTATGTGCATAGAGTCTGCAAGGGACCAAACAAAGGGACCTATTTTAACAGCATGTCCCACTTAACCCTCAAGCCTCTCCAGCCTACAACCAGTGTAGGTTCCAACCAAAAACTTCTCTTTTAACACCCATGCATCATTGTGGACCTGCTTTTGTAAAAGTTGGAGAACATTGTACTGTAATCTGCTGTAAGTACATTGTGTACTGAATATGCAATGAGAAATTAACAATCACCCTTTTTAACCTTTTAGCGCAAAGCCCCTAGTGGTCGGCATGCCGACGTGCTGAGATTACTACACTCAGACATTCAGTGCTACTGCAACCCAAGTATGAGTTAAAAACAGAAACGCGTTGTTTTAGTTTCATTAGTAGACGATACACCACAGCTATGCCGAACTATGCCGAGTTTCGCAGTGCCACCATTGTCGCTCTGTTCGTTCATTTAACACGCACCCCCTCCCTGCAGTCTCATCTAGAAAACACCCCCACCCTTGACATAATGAACAATATTGTCTATCTTGGTATTCATAAAAATATTCTTTCACCACTAAAAAATTGTACTCCGTCATAGCAACAAGATAAACCCGACAATAGCCCTAAGATATGCCTATACAGCAGTGAAAACGCTGCTCACTGAATAACGAAATAAACGAGAAAAAGTTTTTAAAAATGATACCTTGTCATTCTACAGTCAATATCTGGGACTAAATGTTGAATAAATATACAACGTTACCATTGGTTTTACGCATAGAGATGTCCCTTTTGAGACTAATTGGTCATATATTGTCTTGGACAATCCGTTTGGGAAATATACATGCATGTGCGATGCCTGGGTACCTTCCAAAATAGCTGTGCATAATACCACACCTGTTGTTTATGGCGTCGTCGCCCTTTTTAGTACAGTCTGGCTTGATTGACAATTCATTTATTCAGTAGGTGAGAGTATAAACTTTGTAACGATGTATAACATTCGCTGCTAACGAAACACTGTCAACGATTTTTTGAAATTTCTTGGGAAATACTATTATTATTGAGAACTTCTGAGCATAGCTAATCCATATGTTTGCTGATAGACCTAGCTGACATAGTTTTCTGGTGTAAGACAGGAGCGGATAGAACTATATCATGATTTCCTGTCTCTGTCTCCATCTACTGAAAACAGATAAGATTTCATCATTGCTATGTAAGTATTACTGCTCGAAATACTTCGGTTACGTTATTTATGAAATTGAGTGTCTTTAAATAGGTTAGTGGTATTATATAATGTGGATATGTCACACTGCAATGTAAGCCTTAGTTAGTAGTGTAATAGTTTTTGTGAAGCATGCAACAGTGATGACGCGAGAGTTGGAGCATTGCCAAAATGTGGTGAACGGTTGAAAATTGTTTTCATGTCGTCCCATCCCCATACAAGAAAACATATGAGAGTACAGAGTATAGAAATATACATACAAGAGTTAATTATTATTACACATTTAGGTACCGTACTGCATTGTGTGACAATATTTTTGCTTTATATTTTAACCTGATAGCAATGTTCCATTTTAAAACTTCATAAGGGGCTCGTTTATATGCTTTATAATGGACAAAAAGCATTTTATTCATTTTTGGAGAGATTTTGGATATGATTCTGGACCCCTGGATATTTTAGACCACTGTACTGATGGAAAGCTTGTGATTCCCACTTAAAAATGATGCAACAGTGAGTTTCTTGAGACAAAGCAGTTGATTTGCAATGAAATATGTGAATATGTTGTGATTTACAGCAATGCATAATTTAGACATTTTGGATGGATTTGGAGATGCTGGGTACACTGCTTAGTTTTTTCTTCATAAATCTATAGTAGTTCTACATATCCACCCTTAGATTTTATGAACTTGTGGTCAAGAAGTTTTTGATCCAGCACATGTATACACATATATCAACCTGCTGTATATATGCAATCTCTCAGTATTTCACTGCAAACTAAAAAAGTGCAAATTCATTTTTGATTTTTTGTCTAGACAATTGCATTTGCGGCACTTTATTTCTTCCAAAATTATGAATATAAACTAATCTGCATTAGTATTGTAAATTGTACAAATGTCCTGCTTCATTTAAGCCATTTTTCAAGTCTCTGTGGTGTTCACATCTGCAGTTATAAGGCTTTAAATAGGGTACCCCCTAAATGGGCAAGGATTGGCAAGATTTGGCATGCTAAGGGGTTAATATCATTCTACTTGGAATTGAGCACTGGGCTGTTATGCAAAGATGTTTAAATGTTTGTGTAAGTTACAGCTAAGAAAAAGTTGCTAAACATTGTAATGCAGATTCAATAAGCTAATCGTTATATTTCTTGGTAATTAGATTTTTTAGATTACTTGAGGGAATAAAAAACAAAAATCGGTAGGAATTCGAATGGCAGGTATGCCATCTCGCCAAGTCATGGCTACGGCTTGGTGGGGCGGCATGCCCCGTACCTATACAGCACCGAGAGTTTGGCACTTTTCAGGGTTCCCTGCAGAAATAACCACAATGACCACAGACTCTCAGCCCTTAAAAACATTAATTCCTGTACCTTATGACCCCATTTCAACAGACGTAAACAACTTCAAACGTCCACACAATAAAGTCCCAAACTTAGAGGATTTTGCAGTTTTTCCTTCTTCTTCTTTTTCCTGCCTGAAATGTCCCTAGCCCACAAAGAATGTGTCTCCCCGTTGGTCTTTTTTACATACATCAACCAATAAAAACATTGGATACAGACACAAAATTAACGTATATACAAGTTTAAAACATTAAACCTCTGCAGCTCTGATGTCTCCTTCTCTCGTAGCTTACTGGCTACTGCCTTTGCCTTGGGAACTTTTTACATGACTGATAGACATCAAATCCCCCCTCCAGCTGACACAAATCTCAAACTCATTACCACTGGCTCGCTGGCTAACTAAAAATAAAACATTAGAACTCTTTCTTTTGCATCTGTACAATCTTTGCGGAAAACTCATTTATATTTCTGAAATCCAAATAAATACACCCAGACTTTAGACAGATCCGCTTTTGGAATTTTCACCATGTTTAACGTTAGCTACCTTGCTAAGGTGACGACAGACCGACTGTATAATGCTAGTACACAGACATGCTTTCGGAATTGTTATCTAATATCGGTCCAGTAGGTGATGTTACCGGTCATATAGAAACTGCTGCAAGATAATGATTTCATGTCAGGTATGTCCAGTTTCCTTAATTAAAAACTGTCCCATTCACCCCTGACCCTGTACTGATAACTACTTTTTAACTACACTGTAGTTTAAAACCTGCAACGCCATATTTGGACAAGGGCTCCCTTGAAAAAAAGATTTTTAATCTCAATGGGACCTTCCCTGGTTAAATAAAGGTTTAAATACATTTTAAAAAATATTTATAAATTCATGTTAGCTAGTCCTATAGATCTACTACCGACATACAAACAATTAGTCGGTTTGTTCTGTCCAATAGCTCATTAAAAACACTTCCATTTTCAAAAGGACAAAGTGAAACAATTTAGGAAACATTGGGTAGCATTGCTTTGGAATACAGCTTGTTTAATTTGTGTGATGCAAGATAGCCAATATTGTTTGTAGTACAGTAACTTGGCATAATTTTGATATAAAAACTTTTAATAGCAGTCGTAGATTTTGGCAGGTTTGAATGAATGACTTATAGACAGTGCTTTGTATGTGTGAGTAACTTGGCATTATTTTTGTACGTTGAAAATGTGTTTTTCATTAGATATACAGTACACAGCAACAAGTCTGGTCACCGTACTTGTGTTTTTTAGTCCACCAGCTGAAAGCACACACATATTTAATTCTGTAAATGGCAGAGATTCCCCTTGGGCCTATAAATGCAGAACATAAAAGAACAGCTCAGGGGCAAGATATGAAACAGCACTGATGCTGCTCAGCTGGACCTATTTGAAAGAGATGTGTACAGACTCTACTGTGAACAGTATCTTTGTGCTGACTGCTATTGTCTTGTAAAAATGTCAGGGAAACGCACAGAAATATTTAGTTATTACAAGATGTGGATGTGTGGTGGCAATTGCCATAAGACGTGTACTGTTTGTACTGATAAAGCACAAATGCTCCCTCCTGTTTGGTCTCACACTAGGGTCAATGTGTCCCAGCTTTTGGTGGCGCTGTATGGTCAGAGCTGCGGTTCAATATTCCAGCCTGTCTTTATCTGGATGCCGTGCTCCCATCTTGAATTCAGAGAGTGAGGCCTCATTCATCAGTCACATGAGCTTTGGGTATCAGAAAAGTGACCTGTGATCTGACAGAAATTCCTGGGAGAAAGTGCTTACCTGTATCTTTCCTTGAAGGATGCAGCGCCAGCACTGCTATCAATCTAACTATCACTGTTGGAAGTATACACAGAAAGCCAAGGATCCTGGGAGACATGTACTTGAAAATAACATTGCTTCTCCATCACAGAAAGTGAATGCTATGCTGATAACTATTAATGCACCAAATCACTGATGTGGATAAGGACTTTTGAAATATACTGGATTGGAATGGTGGAACATGCTAACTATACACATATTGTAGAGCAGGTGGAGTTTATATTGAATTTGAAAATAGATAATAGTGTGTACATAAATTATTCTAGATGGTGACCTTCATTAAGAATCTTACACTGGAAAATATGCAAATAGAAACATTAGAGAGCATCATGTGGTATTTTATCATAGATAAATATGTGTATTTTTGCATGAGCCAATCTTGTTAATTTGTCTTCTTGGAATGTAAAGCACATAAGCATACCTAAAGGGTTGCTTTCATAATGTGGAAGATTTGCATTTAGATAATTAATTAATGGCACTATTCTTCAAAACTCGTACGGTAAGAAAATGGAGCAAAACATTATTACACACTACTTATTTCATGGTCTTCATCCACACTCAAGTCACATAAGCATCCACAGCCCTCTGCCCCAGAAGGTCACTAAGTAGAAAATCTTTGAACTCATGCAAAGCATGCTTGTCGAGGGAGAGCAGAGGAAGAAGCAGACAAAAATGGACCCTAGATTGACATGGGGTGATCTGAAGAAAACTATAGGCCTGGAAATAGTAAATCCTGGGACATCATTTGACCAAAAAGTGTTTTATATGGAGGATTATTCAGCCAAAAATTTAAATAAAAATTGAAAATGCGAAAGGAAAATGAAATGGAAAATTGAAATGATCACTATTTAGCTCAGAATTTAAAACTTTTCATTTTCTTTCTAATTTTCATTTTTCATTTTTGCTTTCAAGCTGTATGTAAATGAGGGGGTGTGGCCCTCCTATCAATCAAAGAAAGCAGGGTGGGTCCAGGTCTCATACAAGTTGAGCACAGTGGTAGTTTACAAACACTAGGCTTAACCATAACTCATGAGGGGATAACAGTTTATTGGGGAATGGGTAACTTGACATAAGACTCCAAAATGCTCTCAAGGCACTTGAGGCACTTGGTTTTAATGGACGAGAACTGTGATCTGAGCATTTTCCTCTTTCATTCCATTTTTTGAATGATTATGAAACCTGTGTTGAGGTCATTGACATTGGGATTTATAGAATGGATAATATACAAACAAGTTAAGTAAAATAGTTTAATTCTGACTTATTTTATTTGTTCCTTGCTCACATGAAAGGTCAAAAGATGGAAAACATCATTCCATAGGCCTACCTAACCTTCATTCATAGTTAAATAATGGCTAAATAAAAAAATTAATTCATAATGTAAAACATCTGAGACATCACAAGCAGCCTGCAAAATAAGTGAGAACAGTGGTAACAATCCTGTTCCTGGAGATCTACCGTCCTGTAGGTTTTCATTTCAACCTTAATTTGGCACACCTCTTTCTACTAATTAGCAGCTCAACAAGATCTTTATCTGTTGAAAGATGTGTGCTTTGTTAGGGTTGGAGTGAATATACAGGATGGTAGATCTCCAGGAACAGGGTTGGTTACCACTGAGTTTGAAAATCTTTAACTTCAGAATCATAGCCCATCTGTATTTCCTCAATATTGCATATTTTCACTTTGAATAATCAGGTTGCCACTTTGAGTTTTCATTTTCTTTTTGAAATTTATGAAAAAAGGACTCAACATAAGTTCACACAAATTTTCAACAGTCATTCCTACATGTAAATATACTGTACTTGTAAACATTGTGATACATGTGTAAAAAATGATTAATAGAATCACTTTCAATTGCTATTCGTTAGTTAATACTAGCGTTCTAGGTCCTGTGAGTGTTACCGGAGAAAGCCTTGCTGACCAGGAATTCCATGTGGGGTGGTTGGTGGCATTAACCCCGCTAGCTTGCTTGTAAGCAATAGGTTCTTAAACAGAGTTGTTCTTAACTAGCTAACTGTAACTAGTTAGCATGCTAAGTGGCTAATGTCACAATCACAGGCCAAATTCAGCAATATATGGTAAGCCGTTTTAGCTTTAATTAATTTCTAGAGGATATCACAAATGCAATTTTAACTAGTTAGAATGCAAATTCTTGATATCAGAAATTCAATTGTAACTTGTCATAATGTGTCGATTTTAACTAGTTCAAATGCATATTATTGATATTGGAAATTAAATTGTAACTAGTTATATGGCAAGTCGTTTTAGCTTTAATTCATTTCTAGAAGATATTGCAAATTCTAACTAGTTAGAATGCAAATACTTGATATCAGAAATTCAATTGTAACTAGTTATAATGTATATTTCTGATATCAGAAATTCGATTTTAACTAGTTAAAATGCCAATTCTTGATATCGGAAATTCTATCTATCTTAATTCTATCTATTCTATTCTCAGATTGAAAACGTTTTTCTCATTAATTTCAATGGGAGTTGGAATTTGACCAAGTCAAAATGCCAATTTCTGATATCATAAAATCAATTATTGATATCAACAATATAATTTCAAATAGTTAAAATACCAATTTCTGATATCATGAATTCAATTTTAAATAGTTAAAATTGTAATTCTTAATATGTGAGTCTCCTTGCTTGGACATGCTTTTTCAATTAAGTCAACACATTTTTGATGGGATTGAGGTCAGGGCTTTGTGATAGCCACTCCAATACTTTAACTTTATTGCCTTTAAGCCATTTTGTTACAATTTGGAGGTATGCTTAGGATCATTGTCCTGCTGGAAGACCCAGTTGTGACCAAGTTTTAACACTCTAGCTGATGTCTTGAGGTGTTGCTTCAGTATTTCTAGATAATACTCCTTCCTGATGATGCCATGTATTTTCTGAAGTGCACCAGTCCCTTTTCTAGGAAAAACCCCACAACATGTTTTTGCCACCCCCATGCTTCACAGTTGGGACGCTGTTCTTCTAATTAAAAGCCTCATCCTTTTTCCTCTATGCATAGCACTGATCATTATGTCCAAACAGTTCAATTTTTGTTTCATCTGACCAGAAAACACTCCTCCAAAAGGCTAGGTCTTTGTCCTGATAATCACATGCAAACTTCATTCTGGCTTTTTTATGCTTGTCTTGGAGTAGGGGCTTCTTCCTTGCGCGACAGCCTTTCAGGCCATGGCGATGTAGGATTCTCTTAATGATGGATGTAGATGCTTTAGTACCTGATGCCTCTGATTCCTTCCTTTATTTGCATGTTATTTGCATAGCTTGTTTTTTCTACCAAAAAAGAAGACATGACCGACTTCATGTTTTCACATTATTTTTCATGTTTGCTCATTATGATACTTAAGGTATCAATGATGATAGGTCAGTACTTCAAGATTCAAAATCTGTGCGTATCTCATGTTTGACCAATATCACATCTGACAATGTGTTTTAAGCATAGTGTAAAGTTGGGAGCAATGCAATGTCAACCCCAAATCTATGTGCCTTGAATTCAATTCATATATGTTTTGAAATAAATAAATTTAAAAAAGGGATAATGAAAAAATCTAGTTTTTGTTTCATGAAAAATATGCAGGAAAAACATTAATTCTTATATTTTTTATTGTGAATCTCGAATTTTCCTTTCTTAACACTAAAATGGGAAACAAAAATATGAAAAAGGCTGTCGCTGTGTGCGGCAGCTCTTAGTTTTCCTATAGACTATAATAAAGACTCCTGCCTATTTCCACAAAACTAAGTAGCTTACAGTCGTGTTTTCAACTTAATTATACCTATAATACATACATAATAGTAAAAATCCTTAAGAAATGGAGCACGACCATGAAGTACTTTGAACTTCCATGGTTACTCAACTGCACTAGCAGTAGCAGATGTCAGTCAGTAAAAGTTCTCTTGACAGGGATGCTTGTTTTGAACCCTCTGAAATGAGTGGACAATTACACAAGAATTACAAGTGACTTATGTAGCTAGCTAGATAGAACATTATACTACATTAAATGTTTTAAAAAAATAAAAAAATCAATGTGTATACTTGCTAGTCTAGTGAACCAATCATGTCACACACTATCAACTAGCTAGGTAGGTCAGATTGTGCTGCCATGTGATGTAATTGTAATTGGGGGCCAAGCAGTGAAGCTGCGTAGGCAACCATTGTGTTTCTACCATTTCTTATTATGCATCTTCATCTTTTTCTTCTGGCTAGGGTGTCCATGGCAGCCCCTAGAACTGTAAAAAAAGTTTAGAAATTTGGCACACTGATTGGGGACAGTCCCATGATTTTCTTCACCAATATTTATGTCTCCACCTCGAGCGCTCTAGTGCCACCAACGGGTAAAAATTGGAGGTATGTTTATGCATGTAAATTTTGAACCTTAAGCCCGATTTAGAAAAAATGAGGTACCGTTAGATTCCTTGGATCAAGCCGAGTTCAACGCATCCATTGATGTCAATTTCAGCCATATTGGATTTTCCGCCATATTGGATTTTCTGAAAAAGTACATTTTTCATATGCCATTTTTCATTTGTCAAATCTTCACCAAATTTGCCACAGATGATGTTCAGACCAAGCCTTACAAAAGTTATCAGATGGATTTTTGATTTTCAAAAGCGTTCATCCGTCACAGCCAATCGAAATCGGCGGCAAAGTCGCCAAACAGGAAGTGAGGTCATAACTCAGCAACGCTTTGATGTATCAAAACCAAACTTGGTACATGGACTCGGGACCCCATTTTGAGGAAGAACAAAATCTTTTCCATCATTTGACCTCTGGCGGGCGCTGCAATAAGCAAAAATGCGTTTTGACTAATAACTGGTGATGTGTTTGCTTAAAAAAAAAATCATGTCTGGTAATACCGTGAGAGGTCCCAAGGCCAGGACATGGCAACTTCTCATGTCAACTTAATTGATGCAGCCGCCATATTGGATTTTATCCAATATCCAATCCAAGGTTTAAAAATTTTTCACAGGCCACAAAGTTTGCCTAATCTTCACCAAACAGATCATCTTCGGACCAACCCTCAAAAAAGTTCTCTGATACATTTTTGATTTTCAAAAACATTCATCCATTACAGCCAAATCAAAGGAAAATGACCCAAACAGGACGTGAGCTCATATCTCAGTTAGACCCAATCTTTGGTCAATTGACATAAAACTTGCTATCAGTGCTTGCAGCCACGCCTTTAACATGATCCGATCAAGTTGCAATGGCGACTCTGCCCTGCTGGACTGCTTGGCCCCCTCATCCTATACAACATTACTATATTTGTATTGTAATGTTGTAAAAGATTACGTCTTGCAATTTTGCTTGCTAGCTTGCTGCTGTCCAGTAGATATTTATTTACGGAGGGATTCGTTTTATATATAATTTTATCAAACCACAGGGATTCACACATTGCTGGCAACTCTAACTTTAGCTAACATTCGACATTTTATTTTCAGGAAAAAATCCATGCAATTTAGTCTGCTAACTAACATTAAGTAACAGCAGGATAAGATGTTGGATCAATTTTGATCAGTTTAATTCCAACCTTTTTATTGGCCATATGTTTGCTAACGTGCTTTGTTCAAAACCCACAGATAAGTATACGACAGACACATTGTGATAGATTTCAAACAATACGCTGCCCACAAAATAATAAATTGATATTTATTAACTTTATGTTAGCACCCTCAAAATACATTGAGCTGAATAGACTGGAGGGGGCAGTGTCTCTAATTCGTATCATTAGCCGGTACCTAAACATTGAAGTCATGATGAGTTGTGCTAAAGTGCAAAATGGAAATCTCAAAATCAGTATTTAGACCAATATTCTAAAACATTATATTCAGACTGTAGTTTGTGCTTTAAAAACGGAAAAAAATACCTAACCAAAGCAATGCATCGGTAAACAAAAACAAGTTGTTTTTTGTTATTAAATTTGTTATTTCAAAATGGATATGAACTGAACAGAAAGTACATGGATCCCCCTTTACCATGTTGAGTCACAAATGGAAATGGAAAATTAAAATAAAAAGTTTTCAATTGTCTAATTCAATTTTAATTTTGGGCTGGATAGTCCTTCATCTTTATTTTTCATGTTCCTTTTTAAATTTCCTTTTTCATTTACCTTTTGCATTTTCTTTTTAATTTTGGAATGAATAATCATCCAGTTTTATAGCTGGCAAAACAATGCTGCTGTTAAACACAACCACATTTCAGAATGGAGTTGGTTGAGTTCAACGGCTTTTGTCATAATTGTCACTGATGTTTTTTTTATTTTTTAAATGCATTGATACTCTTTTCACTATTTGTGAAGGGGTGCAGATTATGCAGCTAAATGGAAAGCTTATTAATAAATAAGGAATCAAGATTCACAGGTTTATTATTATTATTTTTTTTAAAAAAAAAACCTTTTTGAAGCTCATAAGCTTCAAAATAATGATAGCAACAATGGTAAAACCTGTGTACAAACTGTGGTGCACTTATAATAATGATTATTGTTAAATGAGTCTACAAATATAACCTAGCTCTTTTACCTAATAAAAAACATGGTTAATTCCCATAAGACTCCTCTGCAAAAAGTATGTGCTTTGTCTTTAAAACAATGTCCCTCCTGTTGGTGCATTAATAGTGAATAAAAAAGTTCAAAACAAGTTAAAAATAATCTCTCAAAAATGTCACGGGGCACACTTGGGGCAGAAGAGCCCATCTTTTGCTGGCTCACCAAATAGTGAGCCTTCATCCACAAGCAAGCAAAAGCAATCTGGTTTTTCATTTTTCAGCGTGGCTGAGCCCAGCCTGAGATTGATCGTCACATATGGCCCTAGAAAACAAACTGTCAATACTTTCAGCGCTGTAGAATTTGAACAAATAGCTGCACGCCCATTCAGGCCGGTCATTGCATTCCATTTAACAGATTTTATTGACAGTTTCCTTCTTGTAATTAAAGGGAAAACTACTGGCCAGCAACCAAGATAAAGTTCAAAGAGGGTCAAAACAAAGGGAGATACAAGGCCACAGCCTGACTGTCAATGGTGGAGAACATCAGAGCCAGTTATTGACATCCAGGTGCCTAATGATCGGCACCTTATTAAAGAGGGATCTGAAGTGAACTTTATGCAAATGCTAAAAGGACCATGGTAATGCTTTTGGGATATGCTGTTTTCACATGGAGGGATGTATATGAATGTGCTTACATATTTGCATGTGTATCTGCAATGGCAGAGAATGTGGTTGCCCGAAGGGGTGACGTGAATATTTGAATATTTGCCCGGGGGGGGGGGGGGGGGTATGCCTGAATTCAATGCTTTCTGTGCTGAAACTCTGTGGTCGATTTTTTGAATATTGCTTCATTGTAAATATAATTAAAGAAAAAAACAAAAACAAATATATGAATAAGTAGCAATTAATATTACTTAATTTCATTGACCTTTTGGTTCAGGTTCTTCATGTAAAATTACATATATTTTCAAAACACCCTCTGAGGCAGGCGTTTGCAAAGGTAGGAAACAACTGTAGCATGAGCTCCTTTCCCCTTTTACCCTGTCTGTCCTAAAGTGCCCTTTTAAATGGAATTTAAAAAAATAACTCACGTTCATCATATAATATAAAGGCACGGATAGTCATGGACGACAGGTTGCTTAACACCCCTTTTTTTTCCAAAAGTAGCTGCACCCTAACTAAGAAGAAAAATGTCTCAGCAACTCGACTTGATTCAAAGCACAAGATATGCGTACTGTGCACAAGACCTGCTTCAAAGCTGAGAGTAGTGGCCTTAAAAACACAGGTATTCATGATGTGATGTTATATAAATTAATATCATACAATTTAATAGATGCATAGTCAATTTGTCTAAATACACAACTTCAGCATCTTAGCCCTGGAGTCGCAAACTTTGGTGCACAGGTCCCTCTCATGAGGAAATAATTTGCCTCAAGGAACCATAAATGGTGCCATACTGGATTTTCTGCATTTCAATTTTTTTGAAAAAAAGAAAGAAAAAAAAACACTTCAAATACTTCTCCTGCAAAAATGTACCGATTTGTACAAAATTTGGTATTTTGCCTCATCTCACGTATGCAGATGTTAATTTTCTATATTTTCTAGAAAAATATGGCCGAATGACGGTCCAATGAATTTGTAGTAGGTGTCACTTTGGATGGGATCCTGGTGTGTGCAGTTGGGGGGGAGGGTGTGCCCCTTTTATTGCCCATGGCCCTTGCCCCTCTAAGTGTCTGCACATGGCCCTGCTTAGAGGTAGCAACAAATAAGAAGTCCAGAAAATTCCCTCTCCCACCAAAATTGCAATAAAAGATGATGTTCCAACCTGAATTAGCTAGTGCTATAGCTTTGAGGGTGACAAACTCTTCTTTCTCCAGCTTCATGCTCTTGTACTTCTTTACCAGCTGCAGGATGGCATTGTTGAGGTCGAGCAAGCCAGCCAGTTTGGACTGGTCTTCATCCATGATGTAGTCTTCAGCGTAGACCAGCTTATCCTCAAAGGACAGCGAGCGGTACACCACACGCAAGATTAAGATCTCCATCCATGCACTTTGCAGTAGACTCATCTGGTCTGCCAGAGAAAGAGTCGAGAAACCTGGGATTGGAAAGAACAATAAACACAGGGACATGGTCATGCGTAAGGCACAATGACATTTGGTTTATATGATTAAATACTGCTACCATTAAAAAAAGTTGTAATTAAGGCACAGTGTATCAGGCAGTAAAGGAACGAACAGTGAAGTTTTTGGAAGTTTGGAACACTGGATTCACTCCTCCAACCCCGGCCCATCCGCCCCACCCCCCAATTTGTCCTCCACATTAGAGAGAGGAACATCAAAGTGAAAACAAGAAATTATCCTAAAATGACCACCGGTGCTGTAATTTAGGGGGGATTGAGAGATATTCAACAACATCTGGTGTGGTGGAGCCCTGTCATGGGAAGCCTGTGCCTGCGCTCACCAAATCGCTTCATTTTTTGTCTCTTCCTGACTTGATCACTAATGGCAAGGAGCTCATTATGCATAGGTCTCAGGCTATTGTTTATAACAACTGCTAATTTATTATCTCAAACTGTTAACATCTCTGATCTCATTAGGAGCCGTGGGACAGCATGGAACAGTTGGTGCTTTTCCTGGCCTGCTGGTATGACTCCAGAGTGCCAGTTGGCAGGGACATCCACTACTACTTAATAAAATCATCAAAAGGGATTAGAGGAGAATTTCTTAAGGGGGTCTTTAATACATGACTGCTGCATTCTCGTAAAGTGATCTGTGATGGGACCTGGCATGGCTAAAAATATTGCCATGCTCTGTCACAATGCAGTTGCTTGTCCTGAAGCTGGAGGGAGATGAAGGGGAAGGATGAATGTGGAGTAGGATAAGAAGGTGGAGGAGATGTTAAGCTGAAAGGAAACTTTCCCCCACAATATAACACACAAGCACAACACACACACACACACACACACACACACACACACAGGTTCCTAACAAGGAGGGGCCAGGGGAAGGAAGGTAGTCAAAAAAGTATGAAACTACAAGGCATGAGAGGGAGGAGTGGTGGTAGTGTTGGTCATGGAGGGAGGGAGGGACGGATGGAGGATACCCCGAGAGGCAGATGGACAAAGCCCATTGCCAGGAGCATCTTCCTGTGACAGCACCATCCCACCATCCCAGGCAGTATTGTTAGTAAATAATTAGATTTACACATTCCCCAATCTCCACACATCTCTCTGCTGAATAATTAAAAGCGGGATGATTAGTTTATTGAGTGGAAAGAACTTTTTTATTGAAGTCCATCAATGATTTTTATCTGGCACCAAGTGTTTTTTAATGGTTGATATGTGAGCGCAGGCATCCAATTTTTCTTATCTACCTGATTAATACAAATGCTGTTTCAGTACGCATTAATTAACAGATACAAATCTGCGTTCTCATGGACGGATCGATGTGGAAAAGAAAAGGAGCATCAATGTGTATTTACTGCTGATGATAGAAAAGCCACTTTATTGATGTTAATGTGACAGCAACTTTAAAGTTGCAATGTGGGCCCCCTTTTTTCATCACTGCGATTTCATTTTAAATAAAGATCCAACAATTTGAACTGTAATTACATTTATCATCTCTACTGTGCAGCTGAAAAGATCAGAGGAACCAAGTTTAGCTGACCAACCTCAGTGGCAGTGAAATCTAGCATCTATTTTGATCTGTGTCAACAATTCCTCTGCTTCCACCAACTCTTCACTCTCAATCTTAATTCAGTTCGGGAAATATAAGTGTTTTGTTGGTATTTTGCATTTTAGCTCATGATGCAGTTTAAATTGAATGATTGCAGTGAGAATTATAGACCTCCCCATACATTAATTAAGGGGGAATTCTGGTTTTTCTATTTTATTTATTTATTTATTTTTTAAATTTGGTGGTAAAAACAGAAAAAAAATTTCCTCATATGAGCGATACGCTGGAATTATCTGATTCTGTGTGTAATCGTCGGACGATCTCACCCGTCCCATTTGAGTCTTTTTTTACAGCAGACAGGCTGAAGCACTCGGCGCTCTTCATCTGCCTAAACCTTCCCCCCCTCCATCACTCCCATACACCCCCCTCCCCACCTTGTTCAGAGTCAACTGATGCACTCTGCTGTAAACTTACAGAAAAGGCTAAGCACTGGAAGTGTGAAGGGCATGCTAAGAAATCATAGCTGATGGTTCATCTTAAAAAAAAAAAAAAAACCTTTGCTGGTGTTCAAAAGGAATAAGCATCCATCTGTGATATGCTGTGCGAATGGGAATTGGCTGCAGAGTTAACCCCTACCGGGAAGGACACCTCAGCAATGGGCCTCACGGCGCCTGGCCTGCCACTCCCCTGGCCGGCGCCTGTGCATCGGCCAAATTTGTTCTTATTGCATGTTTGTGTCGCTGAGAGCAGCATGGAGTGGGCCTTATGGTGCACCACCCCTCACCCCTTCCACACCACCTCAGGGCAGCCTTCACCCCATCTTCACAGACCCCTTGATCTGACACTTACATACCACACCAGTCGCTACAGGGTGAATGAAAAAAGATTTCGCATGAGCACTGACTGTCATACAGATGACAGTTGAATATTTGACATGTTTTTGTCAAATATTTTTGGTAAATATTTGCATTCAGATTCCTTATTATGAATTAAATAAAGTTAAATAGTCTCTGACATGCACTTAACAAATTATTAGGAATTGTTCTGTATCGTTAAAACCTTTTTAAGGATTTACATGCTTTTTCAACTCATATCTCTTTGAAAGATAATTAACCTCAACAAGACAAAAATGGAGGCTGAGCCAGGCTTCAGAAGTGGCCAAATATGGGAGTCAATTTATTACATATAGCGTTAAATAAATAATTTCAAACATACACAATAAGAATAGGAGGAGCCTTAAGAGAGGAATATTGGTTAAAATGCAATGTGTCAATCAGTCCATCCAAGCGCTCAAAGCTTTCAGCTTCAGTAACATACTGTTACTGAACACATTGTGTAACATATTAATTGTATTGTCATAAAAAATCATAAAAAACTACTTCCTCCTGATTTTTTTGTTTGTATTTACACTAATTGATTACAAATCACCTCAACGAACAAAGCGCTACCTTGTGTTACCAAATCAAAACATGTGTTTTGTACCCTGACCCTGTCCATGCCAGGGCATACTGGGAGAAAAGGTCCTGCCAAGTCTCTGCTTCACCTCACTGTCCATTTACTCCCAGAGTGTGGTCAGACAGCTCTTGCCGTGCCCACACTTTACCTGCTCTATGCACAAGCCATGCCATCTACTGGAGACATTGTTTAAATGTGCTTGGTGGAATAAAATGGTATTACAGAACTGAAAAAGAAACCAATCAAAGGTTTGTGTTTACAACAGCCTTTCAGGTCTGCCCCCCAGAGGACAGGATCACCAAGGGAGACATGAGAAGTATGCAATGACTGGTGCTGCAATACAGAAAAACCTTTGCTTTTATCACATAACCACCTTTCAAGTCCACTAAACAATAGTCAGGAAAAAATGAATGAAAAATAGTGCTGGTGTGATATGGGAAGGGTGAGCAATGCATTAGCACAGCCACATCTGGGCAGACATATCCAGGACATGTGTTATCAGCTAAGCAAATATTCACCTGTCACAGCAGAATACCTCACTAGACACAGGCTAACCTGATCCTATAAAATAGAGTATCAGTTAAAGAGCAGGATGGACCCCTGTATATCTCAATTAAAGGGAATAAATCTTAAAAACAGCCATTCCCAGGGGGTGTCTCCAAATGCGGAATAATTTGTTTTTAGTGATAGAATAACAGAGTATATAATGTAAAGTACATATTTAACAGTTATTAGTAATTTCATACAACATGTTCATAATAATTGCTGTATGGTGCCTGGTGTCAGCTTGCAAATTCATTCAGTCTAATGTTCTAATGAAACATAAATATACAAACTAAAATATATATAATTTTAGTGAAAAGAACACTAACATTTAAAGAGATAAATAGATGTTTATTTCAAAAGTCTCCATCCAGGCCCTGTGAAAAACTGAGGTAGCAAATTTGTGCTGTGAATCTGGGCAGATCATAATTAACAAAAAATAATGGCCCTGTGATGGTACTTATCTCCCACTTCATCACACACTGAGAAAAAGAGAGCGGGAGAGTGAGGGAGAGACGGGAGAGGAATGGGAATGTTTTTTCTCAGTGAATATTTGTTTTATAAACCTCAATTTTTCTTGCCTGGATTTTCTCGCTCGCCCAGGGGGAGAAAGGATGCACCATCGTCAACTAATCACAAAGAGCTGCTTGATTCTAATGCACATAATTAGCAATCGGCAGACTCTTAATTGCTTACATTAGAAGCGATTCGTAGTGGAGATTAATTCTAAATATACCCAGGCAGCTGGTTAAGATGCCTCAGATTACTGTATGGACTGTACTTTTCCACTTAATTAGATATCAAAATTAAGCTGCAGCAAGCATTTTGACATTACAGTGGGATGGAGGCAGGCCTGTCTGGCCTGGTCCCAGGGCTGCAGTAAAGTGACCACTACCAAGTGACGCCCAGATGGAGAGACATTAAAAGCCATGCTGGAAAGCCATTTCAAATAATAAAATATCAATATTTACATTTTAATTACCCCCTTTCCCAGGCCCCTCTGTCATTTTCATCGAATTGTCATCACAGTGAGAGCTTGCCTAAATGATGTCTCATGCTGGCAAACACAGTTGTCAATGTGGTTGTGGTCTTGAAAGAAGAGTATTTGACCTTGATCTGTAACTGCTCTCCCACTTTTGCTGATGAGAGCATCTTGGGTTGGGTGAGTTTAGCATGGATCCCAGTGGGTTTTCATATTGACACAGGGATGTACAATTTCACACATTTTCACGCACTAACAGAGGCTACAGCTAGTAGCGAGGTGACAATCTATCAGAGGTGGCAAAAGATTTAAAAGTACCAAAATGTTTTATTTATTTATTTATTTATTTATTTATTTATTTATTTATTTATTTATTTATTCACAACTTACGTTTGCTAGGATCATCTTATACATATTCAATTGCAGGTGATATTTGGAAAGTTAAAATCCTCTGATCTCTTTAATTCTTTTAAATGACTATCACCACAGTTCAGTAGTCAATTTGAAGAGAGCTAGCAACCATATTGGGGTTTGTAGGCATTGTAAATGCAGCAGTAAACAACTTGCTATGAAGGCAGTTCAGATGAAATTATTGTTTAGTTAGATAGTTAATGGTACAAAGATGGTACAGCATATCACACCTGCTGCTTTCTCAGAGAATTACACTTCCCTGTGAGTAAATCTTCTTACCAAAGACCAGAGAAAAAGATACAGTAGGTCATTAAATGGCTCAGCTCCATGAAATGTCATTTTCTTTTCTCTCTCCTTTGACTGGTGTGACCATTTTTTGTTTTTCAAAAAAAAGGGCAGGGGTGCCCTTATGAACATAATATTTCATTATGGAACAAGCAAACCTAAATCCCTGATATTTTGGGGAATTTAAAAATCCCACCCAGGGAGATATTTTCATTTCTAGAAAAAGAGGGCACCTGGTCAGCGCACCACCAAGTGAAAATTTGGACTCAGTTATCACTTGTCCTTAACTGTAACTCACAATTAAATGAAAGCATTATTTTTTATTCAAGAAATAGTTTAATGAGTTCTGTGACAAAAATGTATGTTGGCATTTTTGCCAAACTTTGTTCATGAAGAAAAATCTTGCATCTATTTTAAATTAACAATTAATGATAAATATTGAGTGAATCCAGACATTTGCCTATTTTCTTGTCCACTGCAGGGTTGTGAGCAAATTGTCTTTTTAAATTCCTCTGCCATATTCTCCATGATCTATACACTTTTCCTTCTGCATTTTAGCTTCTCCTAATATTTGCAAGAATGACACAGGTTTTGCAAAATTCCTATTAGGGGAATTAGCATTGTATGTACAAGGCTCAGGAGCTTACGTGTGGCGGCGACAGGCTCTTTTGGTGTGCACTGCCTCACAGGGGTTTTCTACTTTGAGCGGCAAGTAGCTGCCAGTGATTCCTCAGGGGCCCACCAAACAAGCTCAGTGAGAGAGGCTGTAGTTCTTCTGAAGAGACGAATGGGTTTAGGGTTGTATTAGCACGCTGCTGTTAATTCATTGTACTCTGGTTTATGATGGTGCCATTCACACTCGTTTCCCCAAAAATAAATAAGGAAACAGCTTGCAGTCTATCTTTTTCAATGATGCATATCATGAAGGAATTTTGTTAACAGAGATCTGAAGTACAAACTTTGCATGGAATGTGTTTTCTCCAGTAATTTTATTTATTGGATGCATACTGTTTCTAAATGGGATGAATATATAAATAATCAACTGACAGCTGCGGTCAAAATGTATTGATTTGTCTCAATCCAAGCTTTGAAAATATCAGAACTACAATATTTCATAAAATATATTTCACATACATTATAAAACAAAATTAATTGACTTATGATCATTTAAGCACTCTCTGAAATGACATATGTATTGTATTCTACATATAGTATTTCTCTTTATTTCCTGTTTGACAGATGTGGTAGTAAAGTCAAACAGAAGACACGGAGATTCCTGCATTCTGCACAACAAACACCCTGTAATCTAAATGGGATTTTAATAAAAGAGAGTGGAGCCCGCTTTAAGCATGCCTTAATGCTTTCAAGAGAAGACATTACCCCATTCCACAGAAATGAGCACCTTTTAATTTCTGAAAAAGCCATGGCTGAAAATCTTAATTAATTGTTCCATACTGCTTCAGGGTCATTATGCAATGTAATAAAGGCCGTGTAATTATGAAATTTTACAGCCATTACTGAGGCTGATAGCTCGTATTTCATCATCAGGCAGGCGCAATGGCTTTCTAGCCACACAGCTCTCCTTTGATGGACTACACACAGATCTATCAGGCCCAAACAATAACCTGGCTGGGCAGCTGTAATAGCTAGCCACAGATGAAGCAACAGATAAAGACAAACTATAAATCCAGGCCACAAATGCCACCACAATGTGTGGCGTGGGCTAGGAGGAGGAGGAGGAGGGGGTGGATTGGCAGTGTGTGGCATTTGGTAAGGTTGAAGGATAGGCATTTGTCTGTGTGTTCAGATTTAGGCATAACAGAGTACATATTTCTCCCTTTCCAAATAAAAAGCTACAAGATTTTGAGGGAGACAACTATATTCAAGCCCAAATATAATACAATAAAGGAACAAATTCTAAATGATAAAATGGAGTCAATCTTCTCAGGATCACACACATACATATTTGCTCTCAAAAGCACATGCATGCACACACACACACACACACAGACACACACACACACACACACACACACGCACGCGCACACACACAATGACTAAACAGAAGGCTGCAGGTTCTTCAAGCTTGCAGTGACATGCCAGGTGTGAACTTTGTTGTGGAAGCACTGTTAAATGAGCAATAAAAAATAGAAATAGAGATAAAGAGACACTGTCAGCAGAAACTAACAAAACTGAGAAAAGGAAACAAATGGAAAATGCAATAGAGCATGAACACAGAATATTCTGGACTTTCCAGTGGCCCTTTCTTTCTGAAGCACATTTGCATTTGAATCTGAATTTTAATTTGAATGAAGCTGATTTTAATTTGACAGAACGCAAGCAGAGAATAGATCTAACCATTATGGGGAAGTTTTTTTAAATTCTCAGAACCACATCCTAACTTAAATAGTAATTTAAAGAAGATTAGCTGTATTTAAAACTCTGGCTTGAAAGTGCTTGTTTGAGAGCCTTTGAAAAATTGGGAGAGGGGAATGTGGCATTTGACTAACAGAAAACTACGGGCAGGGAAATAGAAAAATACAAAATTATAGTTTCCAGAATCTATTTAACATAATACCTATGGCCCTTACATTGCCGTTGGGACAAGAACACACACACACACACACACACACACAAAAACAGAAATTCTATGTTGTACACACAAGAAATTGAAATTTAGATAAATTTGTCTGATTCACAGTTCACAACGTCACATTTTTTTCAAGGTATACTTTTGGAAATATTGTTGCATCAACAAGCAACATACCAAAGAGTCTGGTGATATCAATTGAATGGAGGCTTGATGAATTTTGTGTAAGCAAATGATTTGCAACAAAATACAGACCTTTTCACTTATTTAATTTACCTTAAGCTTATTGTCCTAATACTTATGTTGTATATTTTAAATCTGGGAGGTTGAACACAAAAACTGCTATTGTTACATAATGGTAGAATGTGTATGCATAAAAAACCCATAGGTAAAAGGTGACGTTGTCTACTTCTGTCTCGTATTCATTCTTTGATCTGAAATCCTGATTTCTTGAACATGGACTATTTCCCCTCTTGTTCCAATACTTTTGGAGGGAATTGTACATCTGACTCATGACTCTACACAGAACACCTCTCCTTTTTACCTGATTTCAATTATAAATGAATAGAATGCATTAGAAAGTGCAGCACTTCATCAGGCAATGTGAGAAGAGTATATTTACACAACACTTGTCAAAGCTAAAAGAAAATTAAAATATGGGTAACTATACAGTGTGACGCGTGAATATTGTAATTATCAGGAAAGATGGCTCAAATATGCTCAATCATTTTATTCATAAGAAACACAGTGGGTACATCAGAGCATGCCTATGTCATCCCAGTGCATCGATAATAATTTACATTGTGATTACGCGCATATCAGAGGCTGAGGCAATCTGGCCCAGCATTTCTTCTAATGCTGGGAATCCCTATTTAACCTGCAGTCTCAAATACCTCCTGCATGCCACACCGATTATAATTCCTCAGAGCTGCCAGACAGCTCCGATCCAATCCTATTTCCTTGGCTGCTTGTTCTTTGATGGAAAGGATGCCCCTTCTGAACTGCTATTTTGGGGGTTGGGAGGTTTGGCGGGGGGTTGGTGGAGGGTGATGGCCATTTCATGCTTGTCTGTGAACTTTGCATGAACCTCCAGAAATAATGCGATGTGATGACAGGCTCCTTATACCTTCCACTAAATTTGCTGTCTGAAATGAGTTGAAATAGAGTTTGGTTTGTGTAATTACATCTATCTATCTTTATATTCCAGCAGCATATCACAAATTGAAAATACTAAAAATTGACTGTTCATTCTGATGTTTAATGATTGCCGAAGACACGCCAATGATTTATTGGTTACTGATGTGACACATTTGCATCTTATTAGATGGAGATTACTAGGCCTTCAAATTGCGGGATGCGGCTCGCTACTGTCTGATGGATTGATTTGATTTGCAAATGTAATCAAACTAATAAGAGAGGGCAAGAATGAACGATAATGCCTCGTTTTTTCAACTGGCAATCACAGAGGCCACCCCCTCCTGTCCCGGGCCGATGCAACCTGACATGGCGGACAAAGCAATTGACAAGCTACACTCATCTGCACATGTAAGGTGAGTGTCAGTCTAGGATAAACCAGCGCCTTAACTTCCCTAAACAAATGTGCCCTTTATTAAGTGAGAGGAATAAGGCTTCGATGGGCAGAAGTGGTAGTGAAAACAGATGTCAAGATGTTTCATATGCAGTAAGTTCATGTGCAGTAATGATTTTACTGTATTGCACAATGATGAAACATCTACTTGTGTTTTTACTTCTTTTTTTCCGAAGCATTTCAGAATATAAGAAACTATAAAAAAATATTGCATGAGGGAAATAAACATGGTATGAGCAATACTCTTCTCTTGAAGATGGCAGGAGCCAAAACATGTATGACTTGAAAATAAGGATAAAATAATTTGTAATATCTTGCGTGATTAATTGGAGTTCGGGCCTCATCTGTTCATTTTTATTAAGTTTCACAGTCTGACCACAAATTTCTATAAATAATATATATATACGTACATTTCACTCAAATACCCACATAAATGTTATGGGTAATAAGTACAACCTGTCCTTATTTACAGTTTTTCACTAAAATGTGTTTTCCTCTTCTTTCCTGTTAAAATACGAGCGGCGGTAATTTGACCACACACAGCTGTTCCAGTTCATTTGTGAGTCCCGTGGTCGAAGTATTAACAGTCAGAAATGAATTTGTGCCCACATTTGTCACCTGGTGGTGGTTGTGCAAACAAGTAGTTCTTGTGGAAAAAAAATAAAATAATAATAATATATATATACATGACATGACTTATAACTTCTTCCAACTAAACAGAGACAAAACTAAGAATTTAGTTATTGGGGACAAGGCAAAAAGTGACACAGTGATCGTATGCCTAAATTCACTATCTTTAACAGCAATACCTCAAGCCAAATTATTTTTGTAAAAATAATTACAATTCAAATCACAGTTATTTTCAACTGTGATTTTAATTTTGAAACACATATTAGAAGTGTTACCAAATCTTCCTTTTACCGCCTTAAGAATGCAGCCAAGGCCAGCTCATTTCTCTCCAAGGATGACACCGAAAAACGAATACGTGCATTTATTACTAGTAGCCTGGATTATTGTAATGCCCTAGTTTCTGACCTCCCAAAGAAAACAATTGCTAAGCAATAACGCATACAAAATGCTGCTGCCAGGGTTCGATCCAAAACAAAGAACAGCACACACATAACCAATATTAAAATCACTGTCCTGGCTCTCAGGTCATTTCAGAATTGATTTTAAAGTGTGGTTATTAGTTTTTAAATCTATGAATGGACTTGCTCCATATTACATTAAGCAATTAACATCCTATCATGCTATGTGGCATGTATAAAAATGCTGAACAGGCACAGTTGACCTCGATTTTTGATCAAGATGGCAAGAGGAACAGATCCAAGTGACTTTGAAAGAGGGTTCATTGTTGTGGCATGCATTGTAGGAGCTTCAGTTGCAAAGACTGCTCAACTGGCTAGTGTTTCAGTCAGAATTGTGACTAAAGTGACACCTGCATTTTGATTTATGGGAAAGACATCAGTAAATATGGTTGGAAATCATGGTTGAAAGCGTACATTTGATGACCGTGATGCTTGTAAATTAGTGGAATATGTAAGGAAAAACAGAAGAGCAACTCTTCCTCAATACAGGATTTGATCAGACTGAGTCAGCAAGAACAATCCATCGACAACTACATAGACAGGGATATTATAGTAGGGTTGCAGTGCATAATACCCTCATTACAAAGACGAATGCAGGCTTGAGTGTTCTGTGGTGCGAAAATCATAGGCACTGGTCTACAGAGATGTGGAAAAAAGTGAAGGTGGTCCGGTGCAGTGAGGGGGTCCGGTGGCTCTGTTATGCTGTGGGGAGCATTTTCATGGCATGGTTTCAGTACACTTGTCCCCTTAGAGGGAAGGGTCACTGCAAATTAATAAAAGTTATTCTGAGTGATCACCTTTATCCTGTGATGAAAAATTTCAATCCTGATGGTCTCCATGACAATGCCCCATCCACAGGGCATGAGTCACTGAATGGTTTGAGGAGTATGAAAATGATATGAATCATATGCTATGGCCTTCACAGTCACCAGACCTCAACCCAATTGAACATCAATGGGAGATTTTGTTAGGCAGCGTTCTCCACCACCATCATCAAACACAAAGTGAGGGAACGGTGAAGGGAATCTTTTGGAGGAATGGTATTCCATCCTTCCAGTAGAGTTCCAGAGACTTATATAACCTATGTAAAGACACCTTACTAAGACACATGTTAGTTTTACCTTTAATTTGTCGCCTGTTTGTGTGTGTGTGTGTGTGTGTGTGTGTGTGTGTGTGTGTGTTTGTTTATTGCCAGGTAACTAATCCCCTCTCATGCACCCATATTGATGTAGTTCAGCCTTCACTACCTGAGCTGGGAGAAAGCTGAATAAGAGGAGAGAGACTCAGAGATTACGGGCAGCCCTCTCCCATCTGCCACTGTTAAATGAGAATAAGAAAAGGACTGAGAAAGTGGGGGAAAAGAAAGTGGAACTGAAAGCCCTACTTACAGTACACTCAAAAAGTATGAGAACAGTAGGTAACTTTTCACTTAATTCATGCAAGAAGTGAAAAGTTTTTGACTGGCCAAGTCAGTCACTTGATTTCAATCCAATCAACCATGCATTGCACTTGCTGAAGAGGAGACTGAAGACAGAAACCCAAAACAAAGATCAACTGAAAGTGACTGCAGTGAATGCCTAGAAAGGCATTTCCAAATAAGATACTAAACAATGATGGTGATATCAAAGATATCAAAGGGGTCAAAGACTTGATGCAGTTATTGCATTAAAGGGCTATACAGCCAAATATTAGACATTATTGCTTTGATTTAATTTTTACTAGTTTATTCATTAACAGCTGAAAATGAGGGACTCAACACAAAAACATCCATTTCTGTGGTAAAGTGGTAAAACATCCACACATGTTAACACCATGGAATAAAAGGTGACTGTCTGTAATTTTATTTCATATTCATATTTTGCCTTAAGTGTATAGCAAAAATAACAAATTTCACTCGACTGTTCCCATATTTTTGGAGTGCATATTTTAGACACTTTTTCTATAAGTGAAAAGCTACTGACAATCCCCTATATATTTACCATTGCAAGCAAAAAAGGTGTTTAAACGGGTCATTTTAAAATAAAAGGTTATACAATTAAAGAATAATAAAATCAGTTCACACGCTGTTGTGATGGCTGACTAATTTGGCACAAAAAAAGAAACCTTTAAATAATTTTAATTTTACAATGCTTGCCATATTAATTTGGAATGATACATCAACGGATTAATGACAATTCCTAAGAATGATGATCACATTATTTACTTAGAACTTACATCGCTGCCACCTCTTCTGTCCTGCCAAATCCCATGTGCCGAGATATGTTTTGCTTTTTTCAGCCATTTTCTCAGAATGTTTATAAGTTTTAATTAATTTAGTGTGTCTCACTTTGCTGAATGCTGAGGAGCCAAAAGTAAAAGGTAAAAGTAAAAAATTTGATTTGCTAAAAGGAGCTTTTACCCTCTATTAATCAATATTTCAGGAGTTTCAGGCTTTGTTGGGGGGGGGGGGGGGGGGGTGACAGACTACCCCTGATTTTGAGATAGAGGGGGTGGGGGGGAGGTGATAGCAAGGATATGTTCTATACACAGTGGAGGGTGGCTTTCACACAAAAATGGAACCCTGAATGAGTCAAATTACTCAGCTACACAAATTCAGACAGGGCTTTGTAAATAAGCTATTTGAATCTGATTACATATGAGCTAATTTCTTATGTAACATCAGACTGTAAAGTGAAACAGCATTGAGTATAGGGAACCACTTGAGGCCCAAGAGAACCCCTCCAATAAGAAATTCTTCAAGAATTAAGACAATTTGTCAACAATATTCAATATTGGGAACTGACTACGTTAGCCCTTCCAAAACCTTCATCTTTCCTGTAATTACTTCTTACTTGATTTTGAGGAATGCTTGGCCAAAAGAAAGAACCATTTTTGGCCAAGTCTGATCTTTCTTCTTGTTAGAGTTCATGATTCCATTGATCTTAACAAGAGCCCCAGATACAAACACCTACATAACATCAAAGAGCCACTGCCATATTTCATTGGCAGTATTACATCCTTTCTCTTTCATGCCAAAACCCACCATCTGACCAAAACACTATGCCAAAGGATGTATTATTAAGTAACACAACTTGTCACATTCAGTTCATTTTCTCAAAGTGTAATAAGTGGGGAAAAAAGGTGTAAACTTAGAATATTTTTGAATATTTCGGGGGATTGAAATGCATAAATCCTGAGAATTGCAACCCTCTCATTAATGACTTAATGGAACAGCTGTGAAACGATTGTTCCTGGTGAATTCAAAGTGGAAAATAAGAATACTGATTAGTAAGGCTGGGTGTTATTCATGTAAAATATTGGATACACTAGTTGAAAATCATATCAAACTAAAAAAAAAAAAATCTGAAGAGCTCAGTTTTTTTAAACATTGATAAATGTTTCAAATATTTGAAGTTTCAAAAAAATCAACAACCACTTGTCAACTGCTAGGAACAGTCTATGAGTAAAATGCATTGATAGCCTGGTGCATTTACTCACTTAGTTCGGTCCCCTCCCATAAATTATGAATAATATAAATACCATTCTTATATTAATAACTCTTTTCTGATAAGAATATCAGATAGAACTATCAATATATAATTAGAAGTTTCCTGTGTTTGTGGTATACCTTCCATATACTGACAGGCTGGAACTGGTTGAACTATGGATGAATATGTGAACCCAGGCATAGCCAGTTGCTTTAAGATCCCCAAAGTTATCACCATATATAGGTTAATCCATAAGGAAAATGTCTCAGTCAAGAAAGGAGTACTGAGCATTGTTTTGATATTCTTTACAAATACTGAAATCTGGTCAAATCTGGTCAAACAAAGCCAAATGCATGTGACTCATTGTGTCCCCATGAATCCTAACTGCATCCCAACCCCCCTTTCTCTCTCTCTTTCTCTCTCTCGCACTCCCTCACACACACACACACACACCCTTTCACTGCAGACCATTCTCTGCTTTTCATAGCTTGCTATGAGGGTTGACAATAGACACAGAAAGAGAGTGAGCATGTGAAAGAGAGGGGGGGAGAAAGAGAGAGCATGTTTATGTGTGGGAGAGAGGCAAAAAGAGGGGAACAAGAGTGAAGTGGAGTGTGGAGGAACCTCGATATCTACATTAAAGAGATTAGGGAAAACATGGTTCCATTTTACAACTCAATCATATTGTGTTAGTGTGTACTTATCCAAGTGCCAGTGAAAATTGAAAGAGAACTAAAGAAAAGTCCCTGAGATAGGATGTAAGAATAGGAGAAGCCTGAGCAATTTCACCAGACATAAAGGGACTCTAATGGTCGGTACTGGGTCATGCTAAAAAGGCACTGTTAGGGCTCCGCTGTCCATTCTTGTCCCTGCTTGTTCCTTTAACAGAGAGTCAAGTGTGGCCATCCGCCTTTGTGCCACTCTGCTCTCTGATAAGACATGTCACAATTGTGTGATGGTACGCTTTCATTTATTTTTATTTCGCTGGGTGAAAAGCTTAATTCTATTTACAGATAAAATTGGTTTTGAATGGTCTTTCTCTTTCTTCCCTTTTTCCCTTTTCAAATATTTACTTTTTTCCTTTTTTCCTAGTCAGAAGCTGCAACCCTCCTCCATGCACTGACATGCCTCTTGAAAAAAAAATTAACTGCTGAATGCTTTAATCTCACAAATGAGATTCCTCAATTTAATCCACATTATGTAGGTTGAAGGCATTTTTTCTTTTTTCATTTTTAGTTAATATCACATTTCTAAGTCCAACGGTGGCTTAAATACTGTAATTCCATATCGGATGGCATCTGGATGTGCAGTGGGCTTTGCTGGTGCATTCAGCCTCACTTTGCTTAGTAAAACTGCACGTAAAAACACATCAAGTGTTTGCATCGAGCATATTAAAATATGCAAATGATTACTAAAAATGAGGCCGATACCCATTAAAAAACAAATCAAAGGAGAGAGTCCTTCATGTAAGTTGCGTTAGAGCTGGCGGGATAGAGGACTGCATGTCTTTAACTCCATTCAGCAAAACACAGACTTCTTCATTATCCAAGCCTCTCCAGCAAGGCAGCCCCAGTAATACTGAGTGATGTTTAAATTAGTTTACAATTTGCCTGCTCTCCGGCTAGGACGAATCTTAAGCGAGAGCACTCAGAAATGTCAGCCGTGCTACTAACCACCGTAACAAATTGTTGCCCGTACGCTGAACACCTAATGACTTCAAATTAGCTCCTGTGCGGGTGCCTGACAGTTTGTTACGACTGTTAGCAACATAGCCACCATATCATGAGCGATAAATTGGTTTCAGCTCTCTCTGGGAGAAGGTGGCTTCATCAATTTGATTAAAAAATTACTGTAGCATAGAAAGCACAGAGACAAACTACTTTAGCGGGAGACAAATAAGTTAGGCAAACTGAGACAAAGTAGCTGCTGCTGGTGAGTGATCAGAAAAGGGCCAGACGGGGTGTATTTGTAGCGATAGAGGGAGGCATATGGCTCTTTTTTTTGCACAACCCTTTAGCTTTAGGGGCCATTTCATTTTAAGGGGATAGAGAGCCTTCCGTTATGTAGGTGCACTTTGATATTAGATCGCTGCTCTTCCCAGGGATGTCTTCATCATGATACTGGGAGCTGTTCCGGTGTGGGGCCCAGAGCTCCAGGGATACGCGCACAGGGGACGATCCTCATCAAACAACAGGAATTGCCTGCCCAGTTCAAATCATACCATCATCTTTCTTCTACTGGTCATTCACTCTGAGTCAATACCAGCTGTTGGGGGGGGGGGGGGGGTGAACTTCCTGAGGTGAGCAAAGCATAAACTTCCAATTGACAGACTTCTCTGTCCCCTTTGGGGGAGCATGTTTACAATCAAAGCAGGCATGAATTTACATATACAGACACACGCATGTGTCCTAGCACTTGAATTAAATCAGAAGAGCGGACTAAATACCCGTGTTTCTTCTAGAGGAGGAGTTGGGGGGGGGGGGGGGGGGTGCTAGGTATGTCATGGCGCTCTGCATGCATCTGTAGTCTGATGGCTTAGCTGTGTAGCTTCTCTTTGTGTGTACTGGGTTCACCTGAAGTACACAGGGGAAACCCAGGGCAGTCTTGTATAGGGAATTGGAAATAAACCTTCAGTCCTGCATCTCCTTACTAGGGGGAAATTGGCTCTATGATGCAGAATAAACCCAAGTACCACTCTTTGCTTTGCTCAGGCCCAGAATCCACTTCATAGGAGAACTGTTAGAAACAATGGTCCTACATCCAAACATGTCATAGCCTTTCCTGTTTGTGCAATCACTATTGTGTGACAGAGTAATAACAGTATGGTCACTTATGTGGGTCAGAATTACTCTATGAGTGTTTGTATGTGTGTGGGGTAGGGGTGAGTAAACAACCTATTTCAAGAAAGAAGAGTCAACAACCACCTGATGTCACTGCTGTGCCCACCCCCTACAATGGCTGTCATTTCCCTCTGAGCTTCCACCCCCTTCCTCTCTTCATCCCTGCACTGTCCCCTAGTTTAATCTTCACTATTTTCAACATAATCTATTCTAATCTGCCTCCGCTTTATTTCTCACCTTATTCACCAACGGGTTACATTCACCTCTGGAGAGCAAGATTGGAATTGGATGTTCGTCTTGGTGGATGGGACTGCCAGAGATTATAAGTAAAAAAAGACTTTGTTAAGTAGATTAAATGAAATTCCTATTTTGTCGGCTGATTCGGCACACGGGCAATAACTGGAACTAAAGGAGCCACTTTTTACCGTCAAAATCAGACTGTCCACACTTATTAATGACTTAATGGCACTGTTCTTACTGTACGTCATGGCTGGAGCCTTTTTAGGCACACAGTTCCTTATTTAAAATAACAAAAACTGTTCGCAAGGGAATTAAGCATAAAATTAGGGGGAAAAAAAACAAAAAAAAAACATTTACTTATCTGTCATAACACATATTAAACAATGACCTTGTGTGTACCTGTTTCAGGTTTATGGTTGCTACTATGAATGTTGTCCATGGAGAAATCATACCTTGGTTACAGACCCAGCACCACTCACTGAATGTTTTGTTTATACTGATAAAGTTACCATTAAAATTGTGTGGAAATGATCTCATTGAAACGTGTACAATCAGATTTGATTGTTAACTGTGTTAACTGTTAACAAATGTTTCCACAAGCATTTCAGCATTCATCATTTTTTTCTCATTTGAATTTATTTGGCACAATCTAAATCTACATGTGTTTGGAAATGTGTAAAGGCATATGCAGAAGCTATTTATATTTAGAATGCTTTATTATTTATGCAAACTCAAATTTACGTATGAGCTACAGCTCATATTAACAACATGTTTCTCAATACAAGCATTATATTATTAAAATATATTAATATAAATAGACCTGATTTTAACTGCATTAACTACTCTGAATTACCTCAAACATTCACTAGTTTTTATTTTAATTTCAGTTTACGCTAATGTTTTTTTTAAGTTTTATTTTACTACAATAACACATATAAAAGCCACATATAAGTAAATTTGGTTATTGATAAAAGTGATTGATAATGGTATATACAGTGGGCTCCAGAATTACTGGCACCCTTGATAAATATACAAAAAAAATGCTAAAAAAAATAGCTAAACTAAAAAATAATACAGTTGACTTTATTTATGATAAGCTTTATTTTCCAACATGTGTAAACTAGTGCGCTTGATTCATGAGTCATTACATTTTTTAATTAAAAAAAATATTTCCCCAAAAAACACAATTATTGGCACCCCTGGTTTAATACTTTGTGAAAACACCCCTGGCAAAGATGACAGCCAGGAGTCTTTTCCTATAATTTGTGATAAGTTTAGAGAACACATTTGGAGGGATTTTTGACCATTGCTTTTCAGAATCATTGATATATTTGGGTTTGCGCTTATGGACCCCCCCCCCCCCCTCTTCAGTTCAGACCACAGGTTTTTGATGGAATTTAATTCTGGAGACTGAGATGGCCATTGGAAAACATGGATGTTGATTTCACTTTAGCATTTCTGTTTAGATTTTGATGTATGCTTGGAGTCATTGTCCTGCTGGACAATCTACCTATGAACAAGTCCTAGCTTCTTAGTAGAGACCACCACATTTTCTGCCAGAATTTCATGGTACTTTGTTGAATTCATTGTGCCATTGATCTAAAATAGTGCCCCGGGACCACTGTCAGCAAAACATCTCCAAAATATCAATAACCCACCTCCATATTTGACCGTAGGTATGAGGTGCTTCTCCTGTATGCATTCCTCTTTTGCCGCCAAACATGTCGATGATGTGTATGGCCAAAACGTTAAATTTTGGTCTCCTCTGACAATAGCATTCTCTTCCAGTCATAATTCCAATGAGGTTTGGCAAGCACCAGATTCTTGGTTTGTTTATTGTGCTCAGTAAGGGCTGTCTTCGTGCCACCCTTCCAAAGAGTTAGTTGGTATGGAGGTGCCATTTTATGTTTTTTTTTTGACTTGTTGACCGCAAGAAACAAACCAATCTCTGCAATTCTTAAACAGTGATCCTTGGGTTATTAATGGCCTCCCTCACCATCTTCCTCACTGTCCATTGGGACACCATGCAGTTGCTTCCTCTTCCTGGCAAATTTGCAACTATTCCATATGTTTTACACCTTTATATTATTGCTCTTACAGTGCTAAGTGGTATGCTTAACTGTGTATGTCTTTTTTTGTACCCATTACCAGACTTGTGACGGTAAATTACCATCGGCCTCTTCTGAATTGACAGTTATTTGGCTTTTCCCATGCTGATGGATGGCAAAGGGATTTTGTATGCTTGTTACCTAATTTTTATTCTCTAGTGAAACTGGAAGTGATGGAATGACACAATATAGTTCCTTTAGACTGAGATGAACTAAATTAAGTAAAATTGTATTTCCAATTTCATTTTGTTTGATTTTACTTAAAATAATTGTTAGGGGGGCCAATAATTATGGCACCTATGGTTTTCAGAAAAAAATTGATTACTTCATAAAAAACATTGAAGCATGATAGTAAATGTATTGAAATAAAAGTATATAGTTTTCCCATATGTTTGAACATAACATATAGATTATTATCTGTGTCATTTATTATGTGCAGCTTTTTTTCTTCATTTTTATTAAGGGTGCCAACAATTCTGGAGCCCACTGTAAATACCCAGAAGTGGGCAGCCAGACCCAGCCCTGAACAATGGTGTATTTTCTGCTTTTGGATTACTTGGATAATTGTGCCTTCACTAAATAAATGTAATAAAGGGCCTAAAAGGTACAGACACTGTCACTGGGGTGGTACCCTATAGGTACATAAAATTGCACCCCTAGAAATACATTTTTAATTTGAACCTTTTTTTCTTGTAAAAGGTAGTTGTTTGTACCCAAATAAAGCATTATTATACTTTCCAGGTAAATTTTGGAAATGTGTTACTTTTAGAATTAAAATATACCTCTTCTGTAGCATATGTTTATTTCTGAGAGGGAGGGGGGAGGGTAGATCCCTCTTTATGGACCATGCTGACAAATTTGCAGAGAGTGATGAATTGATGATGTTTGCACATGATGGAAGCACAGAATCTTCTAGAATTAAGATTTGCCTTCACTGGAACAAAGATATCTTGACCAAACCATGGAAAACAGCCTCAGACCAAGAAAAAAAAAGAAAATAAAAGAAAATAAAAAAGAACCAAATAAAAAAGCAAAAGGAAGAAACAGTACTAAACAGTTACATAGTTGATTCATGGTCACATGATTGATTTGATTTCAGCCATGAGATTTAAACGTTCGTGAATTTTTGTGCAAACTTTTAAAACTGATCATTTTTTGCTGGACGGCAACAGCCCTATAAACGCGAATGTCTGTGACTGAGTGATTGAGTGAGTGATGAAGTTACATCACGCATGTCTGTGACTGAGTGACTGACTGATGAAGTTACACTATTGGTCGGCCGGTTTGGTCCAGCCATATACTAGGTTTTGACCTGGTCTTGTTCAAATACTGGTAGGTGTTGCATTCCAAATATCTCTGACCTCTGCCATCAACAAAGCATTTTCGCCCAGAGAACTGCCGCTCACTGGATATTTTCTCTTTTTCGGACCATTCTCTGTATGCATGAAAATCCCAGTAGATCAGCAGTTTCTGAAATACTCAAACCAGCCCGTCTGGCACCAACAACCATGCCACGTTCAAAGTTACTTAAATCCCCTTTCTTCCCCATTCTGATGCTTGGTTTGAACTTCAGCAGATCATCTTGACCATGTCTACATGCCTAAATGCATTGAGTTGTTGCCACGTGATTGACTGATTAGATATTTGCGTTAACGAGCAGTCGAACAGTTGTACCTAATGAAGTGGCCGGTAAGTGTATATACAAGATTCATGAAGTTATTAAAAGTTAGGAGATTATACTTATTGATTACTTTACAGTACTAATAATTTGATGATTTTTTGTCTAAAACTTTCAAACTTTTAAAGTATGCAAAGGAGAGTGTTTTTCCTGTTTGGGACCAGCTTGTAATACAAAAGGATAAAAGTGCAAATAATCATAGAATGCATAACATATAACTTAGCAGCATCTGTTGACAGTTGATTTTTGTTATGTATCCCCTTTATAATTTGGTTATAACTACGAATGAACACACAAGAGTAAGAAGTACATTTTCTCAGTCTTTTTACTCATGAACAGGGGTTCAACAGCAGAACATAATACGCGTGCGCGTAGTACCAAAACCACAAACTTAATGCTAATACAAATACACTGAACAAAAATATGCAAAACTTCTTGCAGGCATTTTTAATGCATTTAAATAATACCTCAAAGATTTGTTGTATGTGCACAAAGATCTTATTTCTCTCAAATTTTGCCCACAAATATTTTTATATCACTGTTAGCTAGCATTTCTCCTTTGTCAAGATAATCCATCTCCTGCACAGGTGTGGCATATCAAGATGCTGATTAAAAGCCACGATCACTACACAGATGTTCCTTATGATGGGGTCAATAAAAGGCCACCCTAAAATGTTGAGTTTTTTGTTTTTTAACACCATGTCACAGATGCCTCAAGAGTTAAGAGATTATGCAATTGGCATGCTGACTGCAGGAATGTCCTGTAGAGCTGTTGCCAGAGTAATGGGTGTTCATTTCTCCACCATAAGCCACCTCAGCGTCGTTTCAGAGATTTTGGAAGTTTGTCCAATAGGCCTCACAACCGCAGACCACATGTAACCACGCCAGCCCGGGACCGCCACATCCAACTTCTTCACCTGCGGGATCATTTGAGGCCAGCCACATGGACAGCTGATGAAACAGTTGGTTTACACAACCGTAGAATTTCTGCAGAAACTGACAGAAAATGCCTCAGGGACGTTTATCTGCATACTTGATGTCCTCACCGGGGTCTTGATTTGTCTGCAGTTCGGCATCACAATCGACGTGAGTGGGCATGAGCTCACCTTCGATGGCCATTGGAAAGCTGGAGAACGGTCCTCTTCACTGATGAATCATGGTTTCAGCTGTACAGGGCAGATAGCAGGCAGTGCGTATGGCATGGGGTGGGTGAGCGGTGTGCTGATGTCATCGTTGTGAACAGAGTGGCCCATAGTGGTGGTGGGTTGTTGGCATGGGCAGACATATACTATGGGCAGAGAACTCAAGTGCATTTTATCCATGGCAATTTGAATGCACAGAGATATCGTGATGAGATCCTGAGGCCCATTGCTGTGCCATTCATCCACCGCCATCACCTGGAACGGGTGCATCAGTATAGGTCCTCAGCTTTAACTTAGCTGTACGTAGTGGGGGTTGGTGAGGTTTTTCCTTGTAGACAGCCTCGGGCACCAAAAAGACACATATGCTAGTGTCCACCTGTATCCTCACAGCTTTTCCTTCCAACAGTGGTATCACCCAGCAGCCATCATCACCATTTGATACTTTGTCTTCAGTGTCATACTCACTTTGTTCTTCACTTTCAAGTTCCATTTTGTTC
The DNA here is from genome assembly GCA_039654925.1 of Anguilla pacifica. Lineage (NCBI taxonomy): Eukaryota > Metazoa > Chordata > Actinopteri > Anguilliformes > Anguillidae > Anguilla > Anguilla pacifica. The sequence continues at coordinate 36,685,457 of CM077284.1, read as the reverse complement.
ATGTTTCTTTTTGTTTCTCCACATGTCAGGTTTCTTCCTCTCAATGTGATGGCTTTGTGGACAAGTCCTTCTTTTCTTGCAGGCACATTCAATGTGACCTGTCTTGCCACAGCTCGTGCAGTCTAGATCCATACACCAACACTCTGATGACCGGTGTCCTGTTTTCCCACAGCGGTAACATGGCTTGTCAGTGGCTAATTTGTTCTTGAAGCTAGTGGACAATTTGTGCACTTGAGCTAATGTGCTAAACTGCTGTGCTTCACAAGCCGCCATTTCCATTGATGAGCTAATCTCTATGGCTTTTTCCAGCATTAGGGTAGCTTCGGCAAGTAAGCGCTTTTGAATAGCCTCACTACGTAGCCCACATACCAGTCTGTCTCAAATAGTGTCATTCAGTCCGAAATCACCTTCTTGATTTCTTTTATGAAATCTGAATAGCTCTGCAATTACCAATGGCTTGACAATCTCTGCATATGACTTGTCACCAGACTTATCAGGCTGCACAAAATTACGCAACAGATCAAATGTTCTCCAATGACGCTTAAAAATTTTAGCACAAGCACATTATCCTCAATCTTGTTTGCCAATGCTAAATATTCAAATATTTCAGTGTATGAACACCATTGTTCAGTGCTTTCATCATATGGTCCTATATTTCCAACTAATGCTGTCATGTTTTTTTTTGTTTTGTTAACGTCCACTTGTAAGCAGCACTTTGTTGTTCTTTATCATACGAATGTTTGCTAGTTTTTCTTTGTAATGCAATTACCAGTTCCTTTATTCAGTCCAGTTTTCCATTTTTAAATTATTAAATTTTCCATTGTTTAAAAAAAAAACATTTTAAAATGATTTTACCGCAAATTCTTCCTTCACCACAGTCGCGTGTTACTCCCGCTTGTATCCCATTTATAATTGGGTTATAACTACGAATGAACACGTGAGAGGAGGAAGTATGCTTTCTCAGTCTTTCTTTTTACTCAGAAACAGAGGTTCAACAGCATAACATACAACGCGTGCGTGTAGTACCAAAACCACAAGCCCGGAGGGACAAACTTAATGCTAATCAAATACATAACAATTTTCACTAAGTCTAAAGTTCCTAAGATTAACTTACTGATGATCACTGTACTGATGACCTTTTTTCAGGTTGTTTAAAGGACAGGTGTGAATCAATAACAACTCTAAGATATTTTAAATGTTTTACCATCTGAATTTCACCCTTAGCAACTACAGATATGAATAGCTGTGAAATACTAAATTTGCTGCCTCCTGTTTGCTACCACCATCAACTGTAATACAAATCCTGATTATGGAGTGATAGCTTTACTCTGGAAGCAGATCCTTAGTGTTCGTTTTTTTGTTGTTGCCATTTTGGCTTTTAACAAGTATTGTTAAATCTCATTAGGCCTCTCATATATCTCATTAGGCCTCATCTTCTGTAAATATCTGGTAGATTAATATCATCATCCATAATGAATATGGTTCAAAACATCATGTGTCTTATCTAGTGTCGTGCTAATAAATGAAAAGACATTTCTGCAAAACACCAGCAATATGCAATATCCACAATTTCAATTTTTCTTATATGTATACAACTTGGCCAAAAATCTGGTATTTTGGTTAATTTATAGAAATATTCTAGTTTACTCATTATTGCTCTAACATAAATACATTTGGATACATATTCACACTATACCGTGTGGTGTATATTTGGTATTTGGATGAATATGAGATTAAAGACTGTCTTTAATTTGAGATTATTTAACTCCATATCAGGTGACCTGTGGAGGAATTACAGGCCTTTTTATACGTAGTCCTCCCATAATAGGGGAGACAATTGGTTGTATGCAAAGAGTGCTTAAAGACCAAAATGCCAACCACTGGCTTACATACTGTTGAGGAAGTGAGAATTTGTTTAAAACCTTGGTTCTTGAATCCAAAGGTTTTAACAGTCTAAACCCTCATGCAATAGTTGACACTGTGAATACCAAATGCAGGTGCCATAAAAACTCCTCACTTCTTTAGTATGTAGAATTTGATTCAATAATCAAATCAAATTGATTCAATATTGGCATATAAATAATTCTGAAATATATTTCCACATCCTCATACAGTACTTTTCATCTCTCTCCTTTTTAATTTTAATTTTAATTTTTAACTAAACTAAGTTTTATGAACTGCCTGGGGGGACATTGAACAATCAGAAACTGAAAAAAATATATATTGAAAGATTCTGTTTTGCATTGGAAATAGAAACTATTTACAGTAAAGATATATAGAAAAATGTCCTTCAGTTGAAGGGAATAATCTTAAATTCCAATGATGCTGCGTTCGCGTTTCTTGATGTATTATCATTACTGCAGTTCACTAGGGAAACATGAATTACTACTTTACAATAGTAATTACATAACAGTAATACATTAACTTTTTTTGTCTGTTTTATTTTTTAATTTTTTATTTTTTCCCCCTACTGAACTAAGTTTGGATAGACTGCAAACCATCTGATGTCCTCATATTTTCCCTTGGTGGCAACTGTTAGCCTACCATGAAAATCTGGACTGGATTTGGAATCTGGATTTTTTTAAATGGAAGAAATTAACACATACAGCTAAAACTACAGGTTCATTTTGATGTATAGGTTGCGGGGGTTTGAAAGAAATCCAACTGCCACACCAGGCTTTTGTCTCGCTAGCTCCCGCACCTGACGTCTCCTCCTCCTCGATGCGAGAGTTTCCCTGAGTGATAGCCGGGAATGGTCAGCCCACTGCCTGCTGTGCGCCGCCTCGGTGGGGGCGACTACAGAATATAGCAAACACTTTTCAATAATGTGTTGTAAATGAAACTACTAGTTAGTGAAATCGAAGTCCTATGTTGCAAACAGAATGGGCATTTTTATCTTGTGGCCATCCACAATGATATGAATCGATTTGAAGAAACGTAATGGCTGACGCACAGAACTTATTTATTAAACGTTTTGCAGCGCAGTGGCTCAAAGTTTGTTGGTGTGTGTGCCGGAGTTCCAGATACAGCTAGCAGCCGTGCGTAACTCCCCCCCCCTCTCTGTAACGTTAGATAGAGGCTATGAGAACTCGACATGGAGCTGACTTTTTTTTTGTTGAATCCGAATAATAATGAGCAGCTTCGGGTAGAAGACATATCTGTTTCCATCGCATTATTCGTGCTTTCCCGAATACAGTATTCGGATTCGGATACATCCCTAGTGCTGGAGTACAGAACCAAAACAACATAAATAGTGCCATTGCCAAATACTTATGAATAGCACTGTATCTCCATGCAAACAAGCAAGTATTGGGTCTGGCTAAAGTGACCCCTGGAGTCTTACCTGGGATGTGTTTGGCCCATCCAATGTTTACCACTAGCTCGCGATCAGCCAGGTCACAAAGCGTGGTGAGGGCTTTGATGTCGCTGTCAGGGACAGTGGGATCAGGCATGGCATAAATTTTCTCTGGCTCTGCCACCAGCAAGTGGGACACAATCTTGTTATCTGCAAGGCAGCCAAAGGGGACTGTATTTGAACACCAAGGAAAAAACAAAGAAACATTATCAAATCATACAATCAGGAAAAACATTTCCATTAACAAAGACACTTCCAAATTCAATTAACATCTGCCTTTGACTTTAACTGAAAAGGCATATTTTATTGTCTATAAATAAATAATTTCTTTATGGATTTCTAAATTTTATATGCTGTCAGATATGTTCTAATTTTGCCATTTTTACTCATTCAGTACAAAAGTTCAGATATTGCCAGCCCAATGAATCTGTCTAAGAGAAAGTGGCTTATTCAGATTTTTCTACAGTTACATTTTTATCATACTTAATATAGATTTTCAGGTGAACTGACTCTTCTGAGTGACCCTCAATATAGTGAAATGAGACAGCACAAGACAAAAATTCATCAGAAGTTAAATGAGATAAAGGAATGGGAATGATCACAAGGGTTTACTGGAAAATAAATATGATAAATTAAAAATATAAATATTAAAAAAAATGAATATGACACGTAAACCCTTGTGAATATGACAAAATGGGTGACGCTCTTACATTTGTATGTATTTTATTGTTATTCATATATCATATAAAAATGAACAAAATGGAAAATATATTTTTGGGCGACATCTATTGATGCGATAGTGGGGTGCTGCTTTCTTGTATTTAGTTTTTTAATGTTTGGTGTTTTATTTTATTGTAAGGGGGATGGTGAAACGTAAAGTGCACCCCAGGGCTGATGGAATTTTGTTTCAGGGTTAAATGAAATGCTCTTGCCCTAGTGTGCATGTGACACCTGGATGGAAGGCAGCTTATAAAGACAGCTGTTAGTAAATTAAAAAGCATTAACTTCTGCCTTTATTTATTAGTTTTTTAGTGTTCCGGTTGCAGGAACTGGCTGAGGCCGAAGTATATCAGCTCTATCTGGGGCAGACCCTCTACTCTAGGGACAAGAGACCTGTGAGTGCTATCTCTCAGTAAATCTTATTTAATGTTTCTCTAATTACAATCAATGCAACCCAATTTCCAATCCTCTTTCCTTTGTTATGTGCAAATAATCAATCAGGAAGCAAGGCTGCTTGTCCTGATCCTGGTGGGCCCTGTGTGCAGGCTGTCCATGTGTTCCAGCTCTGCTGCTTCTTCATGAATGCATGAACACTTCCATCCTATGAAAACAGAGGCATATGCATTCCTAATGCCTGAGGGCAAAGTTCAAAGTTTTTGCAGTATTTTTTTTATTTATTTTTTTAATTGAAGATATATAGGATTATATTATATTATATTATTTTTTTGGATCCTCCCCTAATAAATTCCATTCCAGAAACAACTGAGGTAAACATAAGCTCCCAATCTGTCACCCACTTTCTGTTTCATCATTGTGCAAAAATGTGGCCATCCCTACAAGCTAACCTTTAAAATAAACTGCTTATATACATTAGTACATTTACTTGTTGTATATTTAAAATAAAAGTATGAGAAGATCATGTTCACGTGCATGTTTCATACAAATGGAGCAAGATGATGCAGACCTATTACTGTATTAGAGCCGAAAACAAAAGCAACAACAAAAAATGTATCATATTGAAATGAAAATCTGTATGGAAAATACAAAAACCTAAATGAGTAATGAAATAGAATTTGAGGCTTGGCTAAAGAAAAAAAAAAACCTTTAAATAAGTATAAGTATAAGCCTGGGACCTACCAGGGATCAACAGGATGAAATGAAAGACTGTTACTCTTTTCATTATTGCTATGATTTTTCCACTGTAATTATTATGATTATTTCTGCTACTATCATGCATGAAAGCATATTGTATTCCATGAGAATATGCTACCATTAAGTAAAAAGGCTTTAGGGACAAATCTGTTAAGCACTGCATTTCTCTGTGTTTGCAGAACAGTCAGACAGCTTGGGAGCCTTGCATTGTGGGTTTGATATATTTGCCAGATTGGATTTAATATGGATTAACCCCCCCCCCCCTCCCCCCTCTCTCTCTCTCTCTCTCTCTCTCTCTCTGTGTGTGAAGAAGGAGATTCAACTGTGGTTTTATCATGCCTAATGTTGGTGAATGTAATTCAGTTTGAGCTTAATTAAAAAAAAAATAATAAAAAAACGAATAAAAAAGCAGCTGCTTAAATTTACGAAGACACAAATGTGATTATCTTTAATATTCTGCAGATTTATTTAAAAGCTGATCGAGTTTAACATCATAATATTGAAAAATGTATTCAGGAATAAATAAGTGAATTACTCATGCTAGCTTATGGTTTTACTAAATATTGCATATGTTCATTTTGTGAAGCTTGCTCATTGATGATTTTCTTGATGGTATCTTTAAGTACTGGAGCTCTGTTTTCTGCAATCAATGTCACATGGTGCATGGCTTGTGATTCTGGATATTTTTGGGACAAGAGATGAGGAGCACTGCGCAAAACCTGTGGAGCACCTGGAAGCAGGGTTTGGTTATACTAAATATATTATTAGTGAATGTGGGGCAGCTGCATTTACTAATAGCCAATCAAATTACCTCTTTTCATTCCCCTTAAGAGCAATGTGCATTGTGCAGGGTGTGCTGCCAATTTATGTAGTTTAACACTGTATTGGAAGATGAGGATAATGATATACTAATCAGATGTTTCTCACAAGATGTTCTTTTGCAGGAGGTGCAGAGCAGGGCTATCAGTTTTTTTTTTCAAAAATTGAGTTTGAACGAATCTCATAAATAAAAGAAACTTGTTCAAATTTGTTCAAAACTAAAATTGGGGAGATCTTACAATGCCAATGATTCCGTTCACAGTAGGAAAATGACCAAGTGTTGCTTAAATGAAAAAATGAAAAATTATAATGCAGGAGCCCATCATAAATTCCCAACAATGGCATGGCTTAATTGAACTGAGCGGGATTGGATGAGTGGTGGTTTTGTCAGATTTAACTACACTTATTTCAATTTTTTTTTCTCCTGGTTCCAAATAAGTTTGACTTGTACTACTTACTCATAAGCATCAAAACAGCAAGTCTATCCCCATGCAGCACAGCTGTCACATCTACATATAGAATGTAAATAGAACATATATATAAAAGGGTATAGAAAAGGGTAAAACCAGGTTTCCACCTCACACATGATTAGTAACTGGCAAACAAATGACTTAAAGCCTACAGAAAATCAGGATTGTCTGAAATAGGTTTCTTTACTCTTCTCTATTGACCAGTCTACACAGACAATATAACAGACATTAAAACATGACAAAACCACGACTTATCCAATCCTGCATACATGCTGTTTTTGGCAATAAGCAAAAAAAAAAAAAAAAAAAAAAAAAAACCTCCTACTAATTGGTTGCTGGCTTAAACATTTATGCACAATACCTCTGTCCCATGCAGTTGAAACATTGGACAACATTAATGTTTGTTTAAATTGTACACAAACCATTTGCGATCGCCTCAAACTTAATGCAAGGTATTGTCACTCTTTGTAAAGTAATTTCACAGTAATTTTTTGCTAATACAGTAAAAAGTGAAAATTGTTGCAATTCTGCCAGTGGTAATGACATTCTATGGCCATCAGTAATTTGAAATAAAGTTTACATGCCAAAAAATCTTTTTTTTCTTTGCAATAATATTACTATTTTATGTATAAAAATAGGCTACTGGATTAAGCAATACATGTTCAAGGTTATTTTTAAATTTCCACCCGTTGTATATGTTAAACTGCTAATTATATCGCTATGAACTAATACATATAGGAATTTCTAAAGATCATTACTTATTTCACTCAAATGCTAATTATTTCTCAATTTTGGTTTTATGTTAATATTACGTTTATTACATATTACATTTGAAATTACATACTTACATTTAAAATATTGCATTAATCATCAGACTTTCTTTATAAATGCATTCTATCCATAATTTTTCCAGTACTGTTGCTATCATTTTAACTGCAGTCAGTTAAAATGAAAAGCTTGTTCAAGTTGCATTCATTGTCATTCTCATTACAGACAGATGTAAGAAAAGAAAGACATATAGGACACGATACAGTATAAGAACAAACATAAACAATTAAAAATAGAAATAAATACAGGAATTACAATTATAAAAAAGAAAAACAAGAACAATAATTGCATTTTCCCTATTTCTGGGATTTATTTCAAAGTCAAATTGGACAGCATACGATCCACAAAAACCGTTGATTGCCTTTTGAATAGACTGTGAAACATGCAGGCATTGCATGCTAAAGCCCCAAAATTACCAATCCACCAGACGATGGCCTGTGCCATACACCATAGTCTGGGCAGGCAGGTGGTGAATGGTGCAAATGACAGTGGACTGACCTGAAAATTCAAAGGAGCTGCCAAAATTGCACTGCGACATGTGATATTGATTGACACACCCCCAGCAGTGGCTCCCATCCCACTTCAGCTCGCGACGAGTCACAAAATTACCAAACCACTCAGGCACGTCAAAATATATGGTGAAAATACCATTTTGCCAGTACGATGGCTCGCAGCACGCCATGTGCCGGCTGGAAAATAGAGCTAATGCTAAGAGGTTTAGTGCACTGAGGAGAGTGCATGCTGAGACAATGGAGCATTGCTCAGTGTCCTTAGCAGTGTCCAATTAGAGGTAATTGAGGAAAGACTGTCTGATGGTCTTCATACATGTCTTCTAGTTTGAAAACCAACCTTTAACTGTTCAGCTGTGCCTCTGTAGGCCAATGAGAGATTATGAAAAGTAAAATGAGAAAATGTGTCCTTGCCCGAGATTCCATCAACATTTCTCCTTATCTTCAACACACAATTCAAATTCAGTTTTTTTTCCCTTCACGAATACAGTTTGGTAAATGAATTTTAATAACTAACAAAAATAAGTTTCAATAATAAAAAAGGAACACAGTCAAAGTTATGCACAAATTTTCTTTAAATCCTGGTGCTAAAAAGTCAAAAATCAGTATTTCATTTTTGAGTACAATTTTTAAGAATATCATATAGGTGATTTCTGATTTTCAAAAAATGCACTCACTTTATCAGGCCTTTATGATAGCATGGTGTCATTTATTATATTATTGACTTTGAGAAATCACAGCCTGTGATGGCATGTCAGACAGGATGTGTTCTTACATGGCTTTTTTGGTGGTAGGGCCAGCTGTGGGTTCAAATACGGGCTGTTCTCTGCGTCTATCCGGCGCTTGTACTTCTGTCTGCCTCCACGCACTCTGTCAAGTCGCACACCTGTTCAAAAAAATACAAAAGAGTGAGGTTACATTTCAATATAATACATGCCAACACAGCGATTACACCATTTTGGTGTCCTGTGGGGATATATTCTGCCAGGGAGGCTAAATCACTGAATGGGACATTTTTAAGGGACACAGATGGCACAGGCACGAGGCAGGGTGCCGGGTGGAGAGTGGAAATCACTGCATCATCTTAGAGTTGTCATTTCACAAACATAGAGGGAACAGGAGCAAAACAGTTGAGGGTGGCTCTACTCATGGGCCCCTGTCTCTGTTTCTGTAACCACTGCAGTCATCCCTGCCCATATAATTAAAAAAATAATAATTTAAATGAATTAAAAAATTAAAATATTCACATGTGAAAAGAAAATATCACATGTGCAATGTTTTTTTCCACATGTAAATTAAATTTCTGCATGTGATAAAATTAAGTTTGCATCTTCACATTTTCTCACATCACTGACTTTTTAAAATATGAACTACAATTTTCACATGTGAAAACAAAACATGGGACTTGAAATAGAATAGGTTGCCTTGCTTACATCTTATTACTGGGATTATTTTTGCAATTCGCATGTGTATTTTTCATATTTTGGGTGTTCACGTGGTTGTCGAACATGTAGTCTTTGAACACAAATTTTTTCATGAGGGGTGGTAGGAGCACAGGCAGATGATGAGAAAAAAGATTTTTAATGTTCCTTAATCAGGAAAACTAGTCGAGAACCTGTTCTTATTTTCAATGACATCCTTGCTGAGAAGCCTAAATACACTGTGCAGGGAGTATGGAGAATGCACTAATTAATAGTTTAACCACTTAGCGCACACTCCCTAGTGGTTGGCACGCCGGCGTGCCTAGATTGTTAAACTCAGACATTCATTGCTCCTGCACTGGAGTTGAAAACACAAACTTGGTGTTCTAGGTTTATTAGTAGGTGATTCAGGACAACTATGCCGAATATGGAGTTTTGCAGCACCACCATTGTCGCACTAGTTGTGCATTTACCAATCACCCCAGTCCCTGCAGTCTCATCTGTAACTACACCCCCCATGCATGACACACTGGATAATAGTGTCTATCTGGGCATACATGAAAATATTCTTTTACCACTAAAAATTGTATTCCGCCGTAGCAACAAAATAAAGCCAACAATAGCCGAAGGTATGCCAGTACATCTGTGAAAAATTCTGCTCACTGAACACTGAAATAAACAAGAGGAATTTTTCTAAAATTATACGATGTCATTCTACTGTCAATATCTGCAACTAAATATGTAATAACTATACAAGCTTATTGGTTTTACGCATAGAGATGTCCCTTTCAAGACTGAGTGGTCATATATTGTCATTGACAATCAGTTTGTGAAATATACGCTCATTTGTGACGCCTGAGTACCTTCCAAAATAGCTGTGCATAACACCAGACGTGTTGTTTACGGTGTCATTGTCTTTTGTAGTACAATCTTTATTGATTGACAGTTCATCGATCAAATAGGTGACAGAATAAGCTTTCTAATGATGTACTTTTGGAATAACGTTTTATAGCTCAGCATAACCGAAAGTTTTGTCTCATTATAGCTGCATTCAGTCTGTGGTAGCAGAAAAAGATACTGCACCTGGCAGTACTTTCATAGTTTCTTGGAAAATATTATCATTCTTGAGAAATTCTGAGCATGGCTAAGGCATATGCTTGCTGATAGACCAAGCTGATATACTGTTTTCTGGGCTAAGTCAGAACTGGGGAACGGCATTAATTCTGTCTCTGTCTCTATCTACTGAACACAGATAGGATTTCATCGTCCAAATTTAAGTGTTACTGCTGAAAATACTTAGGATATATACATTATTTTTTTTAATTGAGTGTCTTTAAATAGGTTAGTGGTATTTTATGTTATAATGAGGATATTTCACACTGTAATGTAAGCGTCTGTTGTTTTGCTAAGTATCATAGTGTTTGCATTTAATGCACCGGATGTGACCTCAACTGGGACATTGCCAAAACGTGGTGGACTGTTGAATATTGGTTTAATGTCGTCCCATCCCCATACAAGAAAACATCACATACTGCAGAGTATAGAAAAACATACTAGAGTTAATGATTACACATTTAGGTACTGTACCACATAGGGTGATAATGTTTTTGCATTATTTTAAAAAAAAATCTGATATCAATGTTTTACCTTAAACCTTCATAAGGGGCACATGTATATGCTTCATAATGGACAAAAATAATTTTATAAATTTTTGGAAAGATTTTGGATATGTTTCAGGACCCCTAGATATTTTAAGCAACTGTACTGACAGAAAGCTTGTAATTCCCCCCTTGGAAATGATGCAGCAGTGAATTTCTTGAGTCAAAACAGTTGATTTGTAGTGAAATACATTCGATTATGTTGTGATTTACAGCAATGCATAATTTCAACATTTTGGATAGATACTGGGTACACTACTTACTTTTTGATTCATAGATCTTTAGTAGTTCTGTGTATCCACCCTTCGATTTGACACACTTATGCTCAAGGAGTTTTTGATTCAGACCTGTATAGTTTAACCTGCTGTATATTTACAATCTCTCAGTATTTCATTGCAAACTAAAAAAGAGCAAATTCATTTTTGCCTAGATAATTGCATTTGTGGCACTTTATTTCTTCCTAAACTATGAATATAAACTAATCAAGTTGGTATTTTAAATGGTGCAATTGTCTTGCTTCGTTTAAGCCTATTGTCAAGTATTGGTGATGCTCACATCTGGAGGTATAAAGCTTTAAATAGGGTACCCTCTAA